>JAMXBC010000002.1:49706535-50347785 GCA_024138005.1 Lumnitzera racemosa
TCTATCCACTTGAAATTTCTCGGATTCTTTAAAATTTTAAAGAATTCTATACACCTGTCTGCGCTTATCAATATGAACCTGTTAAGGGTAACCATTCACCTAGTGAGTTCTTGGACCTCCTTGACAGTACGAGGAGTTTTCATGTCTTTGATCACATCAATCTTTCTCGAGTTAGCTTCAATGCCACACTGAGTGACCATGTACCCTAAAAACTTTCCCAAAGTGGCACCAAAAATGCACTTCTACAAATTTAGCTTCATGATGTATCTCCTCATGGTAGTAAATGTCTCCTTAAGGTTAGTAAGATGTCGATCTTCTATCATGCTTTTCATGATCATATCATCTACATACACTTCAACATTTCAATAGATCTAAGGCTTCAACATCATAGTGGCAAGCCTCCAATAAGTTACACCAGCATTTTTTAGCTTAAAAGGCATTACCGTATAATAATATGTTATAAAATTAGTGATGAATGATTTGTAAACTTTGTCTTCCTCATCCATTTTAATTTGGTTGTAGCAGGATAAAGTATCCATGAAAGAGAGCAATGCGTACCCAATAGTTGAATCAACCATCTGATTAATTCTCGCCAGGGGAAAGCAATCTTTGGGGTAAGCCTTGTTAAGATCCATGAAGTCTATGCACAGGTGTCATTTACCGTTAGAATTCTTAACCAATACACAATTGACTAGCCAAGTTAGAATAAGAGAGAATATGAGAGAGAAATGTTTGATTGGGAGTGTGTGAGAGGGTGTGTTTAATTTAAATAAAACCGACCGTGTGCAAAATCGTGTTAGTTTGGGCGACACGGGCTGGGACACGACCGTGTCCCTTGCCCATATAACAATCTATGTGAGTCGTGTGGAGTCTGGTTGGACACGGGCTGGGACACGACCGTATCCCATGCCCATGTAACTTACTATTCCCGTGTGTAAAAACTGGACAAACACGGGCTGGGATTTCTGGGTACACACGGGCTAGGGACATGACCGTGTGCAAAATCGTGTTAGCTTGAGGAAGAGGAGGTGGGAATGGTCTTTGAAATCCAGTTGGGCCAAAGTTGGTCTTCTACTGGCCTTGGTTTTAGTTTCCCTATGAGAAATTGGGGTGATTCCTCCATCCTGGATTGTAAGTGTTGCTGTAAGGGTTATTTTGTTGCATAGGTAGATTTCCTAGATAATCTACCTGTTCCAGTTGTTCTTATGCTCCATACCCCTGCATACCAAAATCACTTACATCCGATTGCACTTATTGAGGGCCAACTGAGAGTACATCAATCTTCTTACTTAATAAGTCCACCTTGGCTGCCAAAGCAGTGGTCAAGTCCACATCATAAATTCCCATAGCCTTTTGTTTGGCTCTAGTGCTTTCCCACTGATAATTGTTCATCGTTATTCCTTCAATTAGGTTTTATGCTTGCTCAGGTGTTTTTGTGTTCAAAATACCTCCTACGGATGCATCAATCATCTGTCTAGTGGATAAATTAAGACCATTGTAAAAGGTCTGAATCTGCATCCATAGTGGGAGGCCATGATATGGGCACCTCCTGAGCAAGTCCTTAAACCGCTCCCAAGTATCATATAGCGTCTCCACTTCCAATTGAGCAAAACAAGAAATATCATTCCGAAGTTTAGCAGTCTTTGCAGGTGGGAAATACTTCTCCAAAAATTTCTTGACCAATTCATTCCAAGTCGTGATTGAATTTCATGATAGAGAGTTCAACCATTGTTTTGCTCTACCCCTCAAGGAGAAAGGGAATAGCCACAGTTGGATGACATCATCCGTGGCTCCGTTGATTTTAAGAGTATCACAAATCTCCAGAAAGCTAGAGATGTGGGCATTGGGATCTTCATCTTGGAGATCGTCAAACTGAACATATTGTTGCACCATTTGTATAATGTTAGGTGCAATTTAGAAGTTGTTAGCTTCGACAGTTGGCCTTGCGATGCTAGAGTCAGCACCAATAAGTGTAAGCCTTGAATAATCGGACATGGTCCGATTTGCTTCATTCCTGTTTTTAGCCATGTGTGGTGGATCTTCCTGCTTGATGAATTGAGTGTTGGTCTCTTCACCTTCTTCCTTGATTTCAACGATTAACTCGTCGTCAATGGTCACCACAATTTGTCTAAGTCGCACTCTCAAACTTTTAAGGGCAGTTTTCTCAATTTCAGGATCAAGTTCTACCAAATCTTCTGGGTTACTTTAAGTCATGCACTGCAAAGGTAAGAAATATAGGATCAATTGCAGCTCTAGCTAATGAAAATAAATAATGAAAACAAAAGGAAAAAAAAATGGTTAAAGTAATAAAGCAACTAGTGTTCTTAATATCGAAAATCCCCGGCAACGGCGCCAAAAACTTGATATGAGGCAAGCGCACCTATCAATTTTAATATAGCGGATGTGAGTCCGAGTTGATCCCTCAGAGACTTCAAGTACTAATATTAACCTTAGCTTTATTATTTAACCAGAAAATTATGAAAGTTTGAATTAATTAAAAAATACCAAAAGTAACAAACTACTTTAATTAAAAGACTTAATTAAGCAATTGAAAAAACGATAAAATCAAGAACGACTTCAAGATAGTAATAACGTATTTAGGAATTATTTCCCCTAGAGTTAATCATGTGATCGCTTAAAATATATTCAATTCGGTTTCTATTATTCTTGACCGGAGGGATTCACAACTAAAGTTAATACCTTTCTCAAGCATATTAACCCTAATCCTAAATTATTTACCGGAATCTCTTCACCTAGTAATATAATTTAGAATTGCATTAATGTATAATGAATTCCCATACAATTAATTTAACTTTCCGAAAGAAACATGTATCTTATCTCTAAGTATACATGTACTCCTCTTCAATTATGTAAAGATCTAATTACACATGCAATTTCTCAATCAACATGCATAATATCATATATTGATATTCTAGAAATATCAATCAATAATTAACGACATAATTGAATCAAGTAAAGATAGAAACTTTATTGAAAATTCTAAATCAATCCAAGAATCACATAAAACCCTAGATTCCATAATCCTAAATACTCGAATTCTACACTATCATACTGAATCTAAAAACGAGTTTCATCAATAATATAAAATAAAACATGGAAACCCCTTTTGATTGATGAACAATCTCTCTAATCTTGAAGTTGATGTTGTTCTGCCTCTTTCTTGATGTCGTTCCGCCTCTTCCTTGATGTTGTTCCTTAAGTCTCTTTCTCTTCTCTTGTGTCTCTCCGTTTCTATAATGTCTCTCCTTTTCTGTAATGTCTCTCCTTTTCTGTAATGTCTCTCCTGTCTTTTGAAACCCTAATATGCCTTTTTATAGTGTATCAAAAAGATTCTGTTTTCGTCACTAGATACGACCTGGGACATGACTGTGTCCCCAGGTCGTGTAACTTCTGTACTAAGGCAAAATTTTTTGCACAACTTCAAATTTTCATAACTTCTTCATTTGAACTCCGATTTGAGTGAAATTTGATTCCTTTTCTTCGTTTTCGATCCTAGAACGCGTTCAAACCTTAAAATCAAAATTTTACTCAATTAAGTATCAATTTCTTTAAAGAAAACCAAAAATGTGCGGAAAATACTATAAAATCACCCTATGAAATATGTTTAAAATTAGAGTTATCACTATTCTTCTACTAATCACAAGTGTATCATTATAAGGCCTTTGAATGCCTTTAAAATCTTCCTCTGAAAAGGAAATTGTGTTGTCAATTCTAACCTTCTTTCCCTAGACATTACAAACATAATGAATGGCATTAGTCAAGCTTAAAGAGCTTAATCGGCCTATAGCAAAAAGGTCACCGACAATAGTATTAATTATACCATTGGGTGCTCTACTTGTGCTTCCATTTCTTGCATCTTTCTAAAAAATAGCTGGTCTGGTAACATTCTCCTACTCTTCTCATCTCCTTTAAGATGGTCGCTTAATATTCTCGTTATCTTACGCTAGAAACTTGCGTAATTGCCCTTGCTAAATTGCATCCTCAATTGCATTCATTAATGTTATGGCCTATATCACGATGGAAATCTTAATATTTGTTGGAATTTCACCATAATGGGTTTCCTCTCATCCTTTTTGGCCATTGAAACATGCCCCTTTGCCTACATACCTCCATTAATATGTTTGAAATTGGATAATTAACTGGTGTGTGGACCGAATATGTTGGAATTCGTAGCCTTTTTTCTCGGAGTTTGGGCATTGGCCATCATCCATTCTAAGTTGATCTTTCGTACTCCTCTTCTTATCACCCTTCATTTCTCCTCTAATCTAATTAGCTTCTCGGCAAGCTTTAATATTGTCCTCTTATTAGATGTAAGATGCAACTTTGGCTTTGAACTTAGCAAAAGTTTTTAACTAATTTTTGGCGAGAGACTTAAAAAAGTCTCCATGTGGCTTTATACCATCAATAACCACATTAAGAGCTACGCTTATGTCAAGCTTAGGAATTTAAACCATATCGGCCATAAACCTGGCCAGGTAATCTTTGATAGATTTATCTAATCTCTACTTTATTGTGTTAAGGACTGAAGAATCCTTAATAAGAATATTACTTATAAAGAAATATTGAAGAAACACTTCTGCCAAATCTTCAAAGCATAAAATCGCGTTCAGCTTCAAGTGTTTAAACCATGTACATGCTGCATTCCTCAATGTCAAGGGAAATGCTTGGCAAGCTACAGTATCGCTTAAGCTATGTAATTTGGCTAAAGTATGATAGTACTCAAGGTGATCTTTAGGATCTTTGGTTCCATCATATGTTTCAAATTGCAAAAACTTAATAAATCGTGGTATAACTTATTCTAGGATTTTGGGGATAAAAGGGCTCTTCTTAATTTGGAATTATTTACTTATCATAGCAAGGATGCCAACATGCAAGGGTCCAGCATGGTGTACCTGCTGTAGTTGCTTCCCCCTATCATTTTTCTTGAGTACAGGGGCCGAAGGTCCTATTGTAACTTCATCTTGCTTTCTCAGTAATTCAGGAGAATAAATCGATTCGCTGCTATTCTCAACATGGTGATTGTCATGCTCTTTATTTTGACTTGGCTGGACATTATTATGGAGGAGATTAAGAATCTCTTCATGTCTTTTGCTCAAATCTTGATTTTTCTTTAGTCAAGTTGAGGTAGGGCTGCTCCAACTTAGCCAAACGTTGCTCATCAATGTACCTACTTCCCCTCTCAAGGTAGTAAGATGAAGTACCAGCACTTGCACTTTTAGTTAATCTAGTTCTTACCATGTGGATGTGTCAAGAAAAAACAGACGTTGCCAAATGTTGTTGTATGGTTTTTGAATGATTTCCTTCTTATAAAGTGCAAAGAACTAAAGGTACTAGGGCCAATTCGGTGCAACCATTTCAATGCCTAAGTTAGTAAAATGAATATCAGAGAGGATAAGTTGAGTAGTTATATGATTAGATCACTCTTACAATGCTTCTTCTCTGTATTTATAGGCAAACATTGAGTATCTTCAAACAACAATTAATTGCATGATTATTGGGACACATAGAGATTTCTCAATCAGGTACATTCCTGAAGTGTAAGAATGATGGATAATTATGTAATGTAACCGTATCAAGTGATAACTATTCATGCCACTTTTCTTAAGTTCAAATCAAATACAAATCAATGTTAGTTGGCATTTGTCGAGAAGTGAGTTATTCAGCATGACAATAGCTAAGTGGCCGAGTGAATGTAATGAATGAAATTCGATTCTCAATAGGATAGCTTCTCTATTTCAATGATTATATAGTAACATGGGAGTTCTTATCTAATATGTGGCTTTACAACAATATACTAAAGAAATGAAGGCTTTAGATCCACTACTTCTACAAATAACTTAGCTTGTAATTATCTCATGCACATATGTCAATCTTCCCTTGTAATTTAGTTATCTCATGTACATATCTAAGTCTTCCCTTATGATGACGGAAGTTCTTCATAAGCTATAGATGAAAGTGGTATTAAGGCGACTAGTACATCTGTTAAGCATTGTGCCCACCCTAACCTATACCACCCCCCTCCCCCCCTTGTGGGGCTCTTCCCTCCCTTCCCTTGAGAGGTATCCTCAATAGTGGGATGATTGTCCAATTGAGTAGAAAGAAAGTAATGCCTCACTACATGGTAAAGGTAGGGTTTAGCAAAGTAACATCATATTACGCAACAACTATAATATTGACCTTAGCATAGCCAAGAATTGATTCATGACCCTCGTGGTATCTAGGTAGTCTACATCCTATCTAACATCAAGAGAATTTCATTTTGAGTTGAATTATTAATAAGTGCTTAATTGTACTTATTTATTAATGAGTTTAGTTTTGATGGTTTTATGTATATTTTTGTTAAGTTTGATATTAATTAGATAATATTTTGATTTTAGGCTTTAAATAAGTATTTGAAAAGAAAAGAGAAGAATTTTGATGATTCACCTCCAGGTAACCTTTGGACTTGGGTTTTGTTGATTTGTTTAGTTTGCACAGTATTTATTCTAATTTCTCCAAAATTTTTCCTACTTTGTTCTTCTTGATCTTATAATTTTCCTAAAATCCTAACGAGCTAATTGATCATTTGGAGAGAGTTGGTGACAATTCCTAAGTTAGTTGATACAATGTAAAGTGTTTTCTCTCTCTTCTAAATATATATATCCCTAATCCCATGTATGTTAAGTGTCTTTAAATTACTTCCTTAAGTCAACAGCTACCCTAATTGAGCTACACATGATCCAAGATGAATTCTGGTAGCTTTGAGATTTTAGCATATTTTAAGAATTTTCGAGTATATAATTATATATAATAATTGTATTCAAAGTGCACGTACTATGTTTATATATTATTTTATGGCATTTTATAATTTTTAGCATCCGAATAATTTATCTCTAAAGTTTAGTTATTTTTCATTACCTAATTTACGTATTTACATGTGGTAAATTGCAGTATAATGTAATTTAGTAAAATTTTTATTTTTAGCTATAGTTTTATTATTTTGTTACAATTTAATATTTTAGACTCATAATGTGCTATCATCTAACTCTTAGGACTCATACCTGAAGTATTATCCTAACTAGTTAACTTTTACATATACCCTAAACTATTTGCTCGAAATCTGACACGTAAGACTACGAGCTTTTGAAATCTAATACATAAGTTTATGGCACTCACATTTCTACCCCCCTTCAAAAAAGTTCTGTCTTTAAAACTTTGATTTCTTAACCTACCTAGTACAACATTTAAATTCTCTTATATTTGTTCAATTATCATTAATCAAAATAAAAAGATTTACTAACCTGAATTTTAGAATAACCAAGGGAATTTCTTTTGCATCACCATCTGTAGTTTCCAAGTCAATTCTGCTTGAAGGCCACTTGCCCAGCAAACCTTCACATATTCTACATCTCAATTTCATAGCCTTTAAACTCCCCTGTCAAGTATCTAAATAGGTTACTCTTCAGCTGCATTACCTTTTTGTAGATCTGCTGGCTTTATTTCCACTATTGAGTCTAAATTCTTCGTAAACTTTCTTAACATAAATATATGAAACACATCATGATATCATGATAAACTTAGGGGTAAAGAAAGTCTATATGCTACATTTCCAATTCTTTCTAGTACCTCAAAGGGTCCAATATAATGTAGACTTAACTTTCCAGTTATACCATATCACTTAAATCTTAGAAATGGACTCATCTTCACATATACATGGTCTCCAACTTTAAATTCCAAAGGTCTTTGCTTCATATCAACCCAACTTTTATAATAATCTTGGGTTACTTTCATCCTTTGTTGAATAATCTTCACTTTGTCATTTGTTTGTTGAATCAGTTCAAGTCCTATCATTGCATGTTCCTTACTATGCCAATATACTGGTGATTAGCACTTCCTTCCATACAATACTTCAAATGGTGCCATCTATATGGTTGCTTATAACTATTGTTATAAGCAAACTTTACTAATAAAAAATATTGACTCCAATCTCCTGCAAAGCCCAGTATACAGCCTCTAAGCATGTCTTCTAGTATTTAAATCATACTCTTCGATTGACCATTCGTTTATGGATGATAGGATGTACTAAAGTGTAACTTCGTTTCCAAAGATTGATGTAAGCTCTCTCATTATTTTGATACAACTCGATTGTCTCCATTGGATACGATACTCTCAAGTACACCATGTAACTAAACAATTTTCTATACATATAACTTAGCCAATTTCTCCATTGAGTCACTAGTTTAATAAGCTAAGAAATGTACATTTTCTGTTAATCTATCAATAACTATCCAAATAGAATCATGTCTAGCCCTAATTCTAAGAAGTTCTACCGCAAAATCTATTGTAATATGATCCCATTCCCACTGAGGTACTTCTAATGGGTGTAAAATTCCACTAGGTTATTGATGCTCAACGTTTACCTATTGACACATAGTATAACCTACAACATATTAAATCACATCCTTTTTCTTTCCCTTCCATCAGTATATGGTTTTTAAGTCTCTATACATCTTATTTCCCCCAGGATGTAGTGTATACGCAATCACATGTACCTCATTCATGATTTCTTGTTTCAATTCTGCATTATCAGGCACATAAACTTAATTTTTAAATCTTAGTAATCTTTTTTCATCTATATGGAAATCTAGTATCCTTTTTGAAATTAACTTTTCTTTCACAACTTTTAAATTCAAATTATCATCTTATTATAACTTAATTCTCTTTGATAAAATCAATTAAATAGTTAAGTTCATCGATTGCACTTTATCATCATGCCACTTAAACTCAATTCTCAATTTCTCAAAATTCTTGGATCAAATCTATTTTAGTAGTTAATAAAGAAGCTACTTGCTCGTGATTCATATGACTTAAAGCATCTACCACAACATTTGCTTTGCCAAAGTGATAATTAATAGTCAAATCATAATCCTTAATTAGTTATAATCATAACCTTTTATCTCAAATTTAATTCTTTTTTAGTGAAGAAATATCTTAAACTCTTGTGATCTGTATAAATCTCACAATGCCTACTGTATAGGTAATATCTTTAAATTTTCAAAGAAAATACAACAACTGCCAATTCCAAATCATGTGTTGGGTAATTTCTTTCATGAGGCCTTAATTACCCATAAGCATAAGCAATTACTTTGTTATCTTGCATAAAAACACATTGTAACCCATTTTAAGAGGCATTACTATAAATACAGTATGACTTACTCAAATTAGGTAAGGTAAGTATTGGAGTTGAGATCAAATGATCTTTTAACTCTTGGAAACTTTACTCACATTCCTCAGTCCATTCATAATTAGCATTTTTCTAAGTTAATTGAGTTAAAAGTTGTGCTATCTTTGAGAAATCCCCAATAAATCTTCTATAATATCATGCTATCCTTAGAAAATTTCTTACTTCAATAACTGTAGTAAGTTGTTTTCAATCAACTACAACCTTAAACTTTTATGGATCTACCAAAATCCCTTCAATAGAAATTATATAACCTGAGAATGTTATCTTCTCTAACCAAAAATCTCATTTGCTAAGCTTTGCATATAATTTGTTTTCCTTTAACTTCTGTAATGCCAATCTCAACTGATCAGGATATTCCTTTTTCATCTTTGAATAGATTACAATATCATCAATAAACAGCACTATAAATTTATCCAGGTAAGGTTAATAAATTCGATTCATTAAGTCCATGAAAATTATAAGGGCATTCATCAATCCAAATAGCATCACCATAAATTCATAATGTCCACACCATGTATGGAGCACTGTCTTAGGTATATCTTTTGATTTAATCTACTGTTGATGGTATCTTAACCTTAAATCAATCCTTGAGAACACTGTAGCCTCGTGTAGCTAATAAAAAAAATCATCAATTCTTAGTAATAGGGCACTTATTCTTAATTGTCACTTTGTTAAGTTCTTTATAATCAATACACAATCACATTGTTCCGTCCTTCTTCTTTACAAACAATATAGAGGCTCCCTACAATGACACACTTGGCTTGATAAATCTTCATCTAAAAGTTCCTATAATTGTCACTTGAATTCCTATAATTCCATTGATGACATTCGATATGGAGCTTTGGATATTGGCTCAGTTCCAAGAACTAACTCAATAGTAAAATCTAGTTCCTTGTATCGTATTAACCTAAGCAAATCATTTGGAAATACATTAGTAAATTCACATACTACTGATATTTTTGACACACTTGGGGTTTCCTTCTTCCTTTCCAGGGAAAACACTAAGCAATACTACTAGTCTCTATTGTCTACTTTCCCTTCCTCAATTACTTCGATGACAACTAACTTCACACTACAACTCTCAATCCTACCTTTAAATACAATGTTTACATCATCTAGTATCACCACCTTATTCTAACAATCCACTTTCACTTTATGCCTAGATAACCAATCAATCCTCGCAATAATATCATAACCACTTATAAGTAATACTATCAATTTAATTGGAAATTTCTTTTCCTTAATAGTCACTTACCCTTCATTTACTACTTTTTGAGTTAATACATGCTCTCCCGTAGGGATCCTTATTCTATAGGTAGCTTTCATTTCAACTACTTCAATTCCGTAGTTTGACATAAATTCTTGGTTGATAAACAAGTGAGAAGCTCCCATGTCAAACAATGCATATGCAACTCGTTCGTTTATATTTACATGACCTGTTATACTATTGTTATAGTTACTTACAAGTTTTAAGAATCTATTACAATACTACTAACTATTGTACTGCTAAACACATATGGTTATCTCATTAAGCATAATTTATGCTATAAATCTTAATTAATAGTTAATGTTAATGTACATACCTGTTACGAAGCCTGGTTTACCTTCATCCATACCATCATTGTCATTATCCAAGCCTTTATAGAAATATTCCTTCATCCATTCATCAAATTCTTCGATGTCCTCATCCATACTTTCCAATGCAAAGACTCATGCAAAAACCATCGTAATATCCGCTCCTCCAACATTCTTAGCTCCGAGTACAAACTGCATACAGTATTTGGAAAAGTGTCCAGTTCATCCACAATGATAACACTTTATATTCTTCATCCTTAAGTACTCTTTAGATACATGATTTTGGTTTCCACATAGACAATATTTTCCTTTTAATTGTGCACCCTAGCGAAGATAGGATTGGTCTCCATTTATCATAAAAACTGAATCCTTTATCTGATTGTGCTACTCCGGCAGTCATCATGACTAACTTCTTCCCTTTTCAATTCAAGCTACTACTTACAACACCAAAAAAAGATCTCTTAAAAGTAGGCTTAAATTGATTCACCCTACTTAACTTCTTACCCCACTCTGACTACATCAACATCCAATTATTTTCAAGTTGATGCACCTTATCTACTACCTCGTTATAGGTTTTAAAGCCATAGTCCACAAGCTTGTACCTCATCGTAAGCTCAAATCCCTTAAGAAAAAGCTATTTCTTATGCCCCGAGTTGTCTCAATACAATTGTTGTGCATACTAAATCAATTGGTTAAACTTCATTTCATACCGCACTATATTCATTGCACCATAATCATTTAGTTCTAGATACTCACAAGGAAATACTCATTCTTAAGTTCTTCTCTAAATATTTTCCATGTAAGTGGTCTTGGCAACGTCTATACTTTCAAGTCTCACCATATCCATGCTCCCGACTTCAATAAGTTCCATATGAGAGCTCTTGTGCTTTCGATACTCGAAAAGCTTTGAAACTTCACTCGATCAGGTCTACCCAATCATCAGCCATAGCTAGTTTTGCCGTCTCTCCTTCGAAATACATATTGGCTTTGATAAACTCTACGAGCTTGCCAAATTCTAGTAGTAAATGTCCTCTTGATTCCACTTTAGGTTGTCTTTAACCTCAACATTTCTAGCCACTAGGAGGTACTAACTTAAAGCTCCTTATTATTAGATCATAGTTTGCATATTTAGCATCATTTGTCCAAATTGAGTAGGGTCCAACATATTAGGGAGAGATAGAGGTGGCAGTAAATCATTCCTTAGTGGATCTTCTTGTGTAGGCAGAATTGGAACAGGTTCTCCGTTTTCAGGTTATCCGTCTACATTCATATTTCTTTCCTCCGCCATCTCTCCTTAATAACCACAATATTTTACTTAACCTGCACTCAAAATCTATTTACGTATTGGTCAGCATGAGTTTTCGAAGTCTCTAAACAACCCTCTGAATATGTACTTTTTATTCATTTTAACACCACAGAATTCTAACTATATATCAACTAGTAATCATTCACATTCACACATGCTTAAATTGAACATATCTTATATATACATAATGATATGGACATATTTCCCTGTAATATCCAAGTCTCGGTTCAATGAAGAATGACATTGAATTAACACCTGTAAATATAGTATCACCTATATATATTTATATACTATTACATCACCTGCAATTACCTATGGACATAATAACAATATGTAATAACCTATCATAATTCACATTTACATACTAATTTTCCTGTTATCAACCTACCCATTCCAACCTCCACATAGATATTCAACTTAGAGTACATTCAATATATCGAAACTCTATATATAAATTACATTACTAACTTTCATGATACAACTTTATAACTCAAGAGTATACATCACAACTTGAACTCTTGCATAAGTAATGAACGTCATCATAAGTTGACTTTATGTCAAGATAATTATATTAAACTAAACCTTTTTAAATCACTAGTTACATATAAGCATAGCTATACAAGCAAAAGAAATTTACATCAAGACTTCCTAGTACATAAGTTTTAGATAAATCTTTCTTGCCTCGGGTAAAATAGTATATTTACAATTCCAACATAATATTTACATAAAAAAGAGGCCAGAACATTCAGTTAACAAAGTACATAACATAAACTACACAATCTAAAAGTTCTGTAAGTAATCAGGCTCATATTCACTCCATCCATCTAAGTCATCCAATGCCGCAACACCTTCCAAAGAAAACCAATTTTCATAAGCATTTAAATTTATATTTTCATTTCCTACTTATGAGTCAGAGCTTACTTGTTGCGTCCTATGACCGAGAATAGACAAGGCTGGTCGCTGGATGAATCCAAGCATACAGAAAACTCGAAAATAGTTAATGGGGAAAGGTACAAAAGAGTGGAAGCAAAAATTGAAAAATAGTAAACAAAACTAACAAACAGCTCTAAAGGATATGACATACCAATGAAACTTCCGAGAACTTACGGCATAATTCAATATGATGTACGAATTAGTCCAATGAGGTTACTCACCACTTAACCTTGCTTAAGGGAAAGGATAAGAGTAATACCAAGAGTAAGCAAATAATGTTTACGCAAGGAAGAAAGTACTCAAGTGTATTGAAGGTAATCTACCTTTTACAACTATAAGCACAAGGGTATTTATACCCGTAAGTTAAGGCAACTTGCCCAAAAGGGAAAAGACAATAAGAACATTTCCTAAAGAAGCAACGTACATGATACAAAAGGATAAAAATGAATATATAAGAAAAATAATCATTGCTGCTATAAACTCTACATACAATATTGTACACGTAGCAATACTGCATTAGCAAGGTTATTAGGAAATACAGATAAAAATGTATAGGCAAATGCACTTGCCCAAGCAAGGATGGCTTAGTTAGTCTAGATTTTCTATCTCTTGACTTCTCGGAAAGGGTGATACCGAGTGATAGGTTAGGTCGGCACCAAAGCGTAATCATTAACTGGGCATACCACAAAATAATGAATGGTCATACGGTATGAAATTAAAGGTGACTCAGTAAGAAAGTACTCGACCTCAGTAAGGATTGATTGGAACATAAGGATTCATCATATTAGCTCCTCTAGTCTTTGGGCTAGGTTATAAGTTAGAGATCCCGTAGCTTGATTCCCATCATTACTACTATATATTTAGATGTCTTAGGAACATATACGACTACCCGAATGTCCTCACCATCCTCATTCACCAATTCAGGTTCTCCAACTTAATTCACTTCCTATCATTCATTAGCTTCTACTAGAATTCCTACTTAATTTTTAAATTAGCTAACACCTTAGTTTCAACTTCCTCCTCAATCTCATTTTTCACTTTTGCCTAAGCGATTGCTATTTCTAAATCATATTCTACATCTTCCTCTAGATCTTCCTCTTCTATATTCTCACCTACATTTTCCTATTGAACTAGTGGTAGACTTTCAAAAGGTTTTATAGGTAGTTCCGGTTCATTTGAATGCAAGGGTACTTCAATACCTACATTTTCAATCGATAGAAAATCTTGGAAACCAACCTATACTTCCAAGTGAATAATCTCTAAGTATATGTAGGGTTCCAATAGGGACTTGATCAAAACCAAGTGGATAATTCCTACCAAGTTCTACTATAGCTAGAAAGTACAACACTGAGACCCTAATAGATACAATTCCCTTATAGTGTATATATTTCTTCTCAAAAGCTACAACTATAGTATATTCATTATATAAAAGATCTAATTCATCCTCCATAATCTTCTATCATCCCTCATACTCCAAGATAATCCCCTCTTATAAGTAATTATAATCTCATCTATAATGGAAAATATCATCTAGTCAACTAACTCCAATAACAAATTTTATAACCGAACTCGATAATCAATCGGGGATTTATCTCCTTCCAAACCAAAATGTTACCAAACATAAACCAAAATTTCAAATCTAAAAGTAAGCACAACACAACATAAATTAGATTAGTATTTTCTTTTACTTGTTTTCATTTTATGTTATTTAGGTTCTTATACATAGGTAACTTAGATATATAATTACAAGTTTAAAACTTTTACGCCCTACTTACTTTTCCCTAAGTCTCAATATTTCCTCACATCTAGTCCATTTTAATTAGATGCTTCAAAGCCTGGTTCTTCATCAACCTAGCTCTAATACTAACTAGAATTATCATGCTCTAAACCTAAGGAGTCGTAATAGCCTTGTTGCATAAACCAACCTAGGCTATAAGCTACCCTCCTTAACTGCTAACATAGGTATAGCCTGCACAAGGCGAATGAGTAATACTTTACAGAAAAACATTATCCCATATCTATAGATAATTTAGTTGTTTTACATAGCTTTATATGCATCAAAAGCTACATAGTTTTCAAAAAGAACTGTATATCTTCACAAGATAACTGCATTACATAGTATAAATATATTAGCAAGCTAATGAAGACCATAAGGACTCCTAGGAAGTCCCTGTAATCCACCCACAAAAGAAAAACAAAAGTAAGATGAGTGATGATTCATTCCTTAGACTTCAATACCTTACTTCCTAACCCGTCAAAACTAACCTACGGACAACTGTAATGAGGCATCCTTGGGTACCACTCCACACTTACAAAACAATTTATTGGGATGTGAACTCAACTAACATAGTAAGAAGGGATAAAGTCATAAGAGTACATTCACAAACATGATTATTTAATCATTATTTAAATGCAAATTCAACAAGTAAATGATTGATCGTCCTATAATGTTTAACCAGTTTATCGTGAAATTGGAGAAATTCCATCCACTCTAATTTGGATTTTAAGGAGTTTCAACGCAATACTTATCAAAGTAAACTTAAGCTTATGCAATAGAGAACATTCTCTTCCTTAGACAATATTTGAACTACGATTCCTAACCTTTCCACAACCCTCTATCTCATCGCTTAATTCGACTAAGGGTAAGACAAGGACAATTTTTACTATCCTCATTGAAGTATAAGTATTTAGTTTAACAACTTAATTGTTACCCTTATTAGGTTATTGTGAAAGTCAGGTTAGATCTTAGTCAACTCTAGATTAGTCTAAATTATAAGGTGAGTAATCAAGTTCATACATACTAAACATGTTATGCTTAAGTAGAAAACAGCACTCATAGTTCAACTCTCAATCATTAATTGGCATTACAAGCACACGTATGGCATATGTATAAACAAACTAGCTACAACCACAGGTAAGCACTCTTAATTCGCTAAGTATCTTGATATGACATTTCAACATGCCATTAAGTATCGATCCCAACTTACCTCATGTTGATGTAAGTTCATCTTACTTCTCGTACTCAATCCCTTTGTAAGTCCTTAAACAAACAATATAAGCATTTTATTTTTTGCTAAATAAAAAGTATATAATTACTTTTTAATGTCTTACATATAGTTTAGATAGACTTATTAAGTTTTTGGTTAAGTTTTAACTTTTCACAAAAGTTTCTAAACAAGGTTCTAAACTCTAAACATAATATAGTTTTTGCCCTAGAGCCTTCTAAACAAGTATCCCATCAATAGTGTTAACACATTTTTTTTATTTTATTTTAGCACCCTCTATAAAAGTATATAAAAATAATTTCATTAACTAGGAACACTCTGAAGAAACATATGGAAATATCTTTATTAACTTCTGAAAACAGTTTTAATAACTAAGAATTCTCTAGTTAACCTACATATGTTATATCAACCAAGTATTTCATACCAAGTAGCTTTTTGATCAAGTTTTTGAGCTTGGGACTAAACCATTTTTTAACAGACTAATCTTTGAAAGAATCCTTTGAACAGTATCCTTTCTCAAGTTTACTAAAAATAACTCATCTAACATTATATTCCAAATTATAGATACGTTAAATCATGTTCACACAACAAGTTTATCATACCAAATAACACCATCTTACTAAATTCCTCATATTCATATATTTATCTATTAATACATTAAGGCCATATCCACTAACTTGCCTAGATCACAACTTCAACTCAAATCACACAACTCTAGATTATTCTTCACAATAGAATCCTAAGGAGCTAATTGATCATCTGGAGAGAGTTAGTGACAACTCTTAAGTTGGTCGATGCAATCTAGAGTGTTTTCTCTCTCTTCTAAGTATATATCTCCCTAATCCTATGCATAGTAAGTGTCTTTAAATTACTTTTTTATGTCAACAGCCATTCTAATTGAGCCACGCTTGATCCATGATGAATTATGGCAGCTTTGTGATTTTTAGCAATTTTTTATGATTTTTCTCACAATTATTTGGTTAATTATACTTATTTTAAGCATTTTCAGATGTATAATTACATATAATAATTATACCTAAGGTACACGTAGTCTCCTTATATATTATTTTATAGTATTTTATAATTTTTAGTGTTTAAATAATTTATCTCAAAATTTTAGTTATTTTTTGTTACCTAATTTACGTGCTCACATGAGGTAAATTATAATATAATATAATTTAATAAAATTATCTATTTTTAGCTATGGTTCTATTATTTTATTATATTTCAATTTTTTGGACACACAACATACCATCATCTAACTCCTATGACTCACGATATGCCACTATAATCAATTAACTTTTACATAAACCCTAAATTATTTACTCAAAATCCAATACATAAGACTACGAGCTCTCGAAATCTAATATGTAAGTTTATGAAACTCGCAGTTAACACTAATGGGACCCTTATACAATTATCTTTTATTATAATTACTAAAGAAAATTGCATGTTTACTATGAAATTTTTTTAAAAAAATTATAGTAATATCAATTATATTAAATTAATTACTTAAATATAGTGGCAAAATCACATTTGAAAAATGAGGTTTTGAATATTTTATTAATGTCAAATTTATTAAATGTGACATATATTAATTTGTATTAATATTATAGTTGATAAATGCAACATAAACCCTGTATAAAATAAAAAATATAATAGCATTTATCACAAGATTACTTGCACACATCACAACCATTGAGCAGCTATATTTTATTTATCATACATAGTAAAATCACTTTTATTAAATACGACATAGTAATAGTATTTAATTTATTAAGTTATAGCCTATAACTATAAGATATTTATAAATTATAATATCATATTTTTAAAATATGATTTAACATTAGTAATTAGATAATTAATTTTATTTCATTTATATTTATATAATTTAAAAAAAAAAACATTACTATGTTCTCGATCCGATAGAGTTGTCAACGAGAAGTTTTTTTCAAAAGAATAAACGTGTATCACCTGCCTTTTTGTTTTCTATCACCCATGTCAGGATATATATAGGTGTGATATATATAAGAAAGAAAGTTAAAATACCTATTCATAAAAGATTTGAAATTAAAAAGAACATGGCTGAAATATGCACGATTGAATTCTGTTTTTTTTTTTTTTTTAAGGAAAAAATGGTTCGCTTAACCGTATGAGTATATCTTTAATCTACATAAATTTGCATACAATTAAGTATCATCTTGAGTAAATCATATTTATTATGCCCATGTTTTGACTCAACCCATATTTCCCAATTTATTTATTTTTTTTTTAATTTTTTGCTATCGTGAAAGCAACAGTATTTCGACCCAACTCAAGCTGGCACATGCACATCGAGTCTCAACCTCCAGACAAACTTTTCCGAGTTCACAATATACACTTAAGACATAAATTATAAAAAATTCTTATGAAATAAAAATCCCTGGTCAAATCCCAAAATAGCCCAGCGATATCTTTCTTCTCTCACATACATATTAAAACGTAAAATGACCCAGTGTCCACAAGAAACACTTCCACTCGATTCAATGGACAGCTGGTTTTTGAGCTTAAAACTACATGAATCTAGAAGAACAAAGCTGTTTGCATGCTGGCCTCTTCTTCTACTATTATTGTTACTTGTCTTGCAGACGGAGACATGCTGTGGTCTTAAATATAGAAGACCGGTACAACGTCGGAGTGGGCTGTCTGGTTTGGAGATAAATAACTTCAGATTGCGGGGTGATCGAGGGGAAAACAATAAAGATGTTGCTGATAAGCTTTTTGGAGCTGAAGAAAGGCGAGTCCATACGGGTCCTAATCCTCTTCATAATAAGTAGGATTGTACGCACGCATGTACACATGTAAGTGAAAGCTACACAAGGCTCGGAGCTCTATATAAAAATGTGTGATGCTTATATACCTGTTCGAATTTTTGCAAGCTGGCTTTATGAGGCAGATCTTTTTGGGTTTCCTGCAAAATGGTATCTTAAGTTAAGAAAGTCAACATTCTTGCTTCCTGGCTTTTTTCTTTTCCTTTTTTTTTTTTTGTGTTTCTTTTAAAAATTTTTAAGGTTTTATTTATAGTTGTTCTTTACTTAGCTACCTTCAAATAAGCCATGGCCATATAGTATTGATGAGAAGAAGGTCTGGCATCACTACTACTACGTGAAGAAGAAAGCTATCGTGGGTTAGCAAATTTGCCTTTTTCACTGTAGAGAGCAAATCCAGGGTTTAATGGTGCTTTTTTCTTTTTTCTTGTTTTTTTTTTTTTTCCCCTGGTGGTATGAATATGGACGCGCTTTTATTTTAGTGGGTTTGGTGGTGGTATCATTTTTTTCTCTCTTTGATCATTATGGATAAATGTGGACCAGAAACAAGCTATTAGCTATTACATCTCATCAAGATTATTTGCTTTGTTAGTTATCAAAATTTACATAGATTGCTACATTTTCCCTTCAATCTGTTCCTGCACACTCATTCCTGGCATCTTTATGAAAAAAAATCTTCAATCATCTATCTTTATTGCATCAGGAGAATAACAGTCTCCATTCAAGAAATAAATCCTTCTCAATTTTTCACAATTAACAAATGATGAAGATTATTTTAAAATTTAAATAAACTTGTGATATCAATATTATATCATCTATTTTTTTATAATTTAAATTATTGATTATACATGTTAATGTTTTAAAGAGATTAATTAAAGAAAATAAAGAAAATGTAAATGCTGAAAATCCAAATCTCTAGAAATGAATCCTGTCAATTTTGTCTCTTAAAGAATAGTTGGGATTTTCTATATTTTTTAAATACTCTGTAATATCATCATAATATTATGTTTTTTTATTATAATATCAATAATTGATTATATATTGTAACATTTTAAAGAGATAAATTAAGAGAAATTAAAAAGATCTAAATCCTAATTCAATATATCACTAGAGGTGATGCACTTATGATAGGGATATCAAAAATATAAATTATTCAAAACAAAGGGCTAAGTTTTTTTTTTTTTCTTTTTGTAAAGAAATTGAGATATAAAAATATGAAATTTCATAAAAAATTCAAAACTAAATTATAGTTATACGTAAGTATCCAACAATCCATATATTATCTTTTCGGATGAGGGATTTAATTTGATAATTTTACTTGTTATACCGCACCAATAATTACCTTTAAATAATATAGACGATGCATCTTTTTCATTTAAAAATCTATAACATAAGTCAGTTCCCATCCTATTGTAAGGGATTTCTTTGACCACAGGACAAAGAAATACATATGCCACGAGAGGATTGTGTGTTTTTTTTTTCCCCCTCTTTTATTGCCAATAAGGCAATAGCAAATTGCCATCACACACTAGACTTGGATGACATTCTCAATCAAATTGCATTGTTGGGACACGTTCTTTTATGTACAAACGTACTTCAAGACATCAGAGTATTTTTCGTGTTCATCAGAGTATTTTTCGTATATTCATAACTAAGTACTAGCATGGATCTTTGATTTGTAGATACATAAAAGGAAGGAATAAAAAACAAAAAAAAAAAAAAAAAACAAAAAGATAATTGGAAGAAACGAGAAAATTACATACCAAAGCATTAATATTTATAGTCAAATTGAAATTAAGTATAAAATTTAGTTTTTCGCAAAGAGAATAGGTATCATTAAAATGATGCAAATAAAGAACAAAAATTATTATAGCAGTTCAAACAGAGAATAAAAATATTATTAAAAAAATAGAGGATGAATATTTCACATAAAAAGATAAATATACCAAGATTTGATGTATTATATGCTAGCTGTAGCACCATCGTCTTATCATTCATTTGAACTATTAAAAATTCCAGAACCACTCAAAATTTTCCTTCTCCATTTAGTTATAATCCAACCCTTCAATTTAGGATGTAATTTTTCCGATTAGAAACTGAAGGGGAACCACTTCAGCAGCATATCTCTGAGGCCGTATAGCTCCTTCATCCCTAGTGTAGGAAGAAAAGAGGAAAACCATAGGTTAGAAATAATAAACAACTCCTCAATTTGGTCCGCTGCATTCTGCAATGTCATTGATGGATTTCCTAAATTTTAACGCCATAAAAAGATGGAAAGTACGAATGAAATATGAATGAGGGTTCTCGACATGTTCCATGAGGAAGTATAGACAAATAAAGGGGAAAGCTCCAAGGTGAAACCACGGTTCCTACTAAGCTCAGTTTAAAAGTAAAAGCTAGAAGGAAATGCTGAACAATAGCTTCCCAAACATAATATGAGTAGATCGCGCTGTGTAATTAACAAGCACAATGAAGCTTACCTCAAATTTATGACATAACGATTTGAATGAGATTGAAAACCAGAGTTAACCGAGCTTGGGCTTTTAAGTTTCCTTGTCAAAATTGAGCTTAATGTACTTGATAATATTCATTTTTTAGCCTGCTGCCCATTTGTAAGTTGTAGCTGTATCCACTCCTAATCTTTTATTTTTAAATTGAATGAATGTATAATCTCAATCTTATATGCACACAGGCATGAATTCCATGCATTCCTATAGAAACATGCACTGAAGCATAAAGTATTTCAGCTCTAGATTTGGTTGCCTAAGTAAAAAAGATAATGTGCCTATGCAATTGGCTTTTTATGCCAAATATATATATATTATATATATATATACTCATAAATAAAAATAAAAATAATAAAAAAAGAAGAAGAAGAAGAAGAAGAAGAAGGAGGAGGAGGAGGAGGAAAGATAAACACATAAATGATTGGCCGAAAAGAAACGAGTAAAGAAACAGATGAAAATGGCAAAAGCCTCCGCTTGGATAGGAAAGCTTCACTTATTTAATTCGCTCAAAAAGTTGAAACCAAGGCAGTCTAAGTCTTGTTTTTAGAGCCAACCATCCCTTTCAACTTTCTTCACCATGGTCTTATTGAGAGTACAATTTTTCACAAGGCACCAAGCATTATCTCATGTTGTTGCAAACGTTGAGAGATGTACGGGGAGTATTAAAAGCTCAAAAAACAGTTTCTCAGAAGCTCTGTATTTTCCATTAATGAGACCATGAAAACGACCAAATACTAGTACGGTCCGAAAGCTATTCTCGAACAGAGAATCTTGTCAAATGCTCCCACATTTCACCAAAGACTAGTAACTATCAGTGCGCCCAATGATCAACTTAAAAACACTTAACTCTAATAAAAATATTTAGAATGTAAATAAAGCATCAAATTAACAATCAACAACATTGCTTTTCCTTGAAATTCCACGGTTTTCCTTTTTACCTTTTTCTTTTTGGATTTGTATCCCACAAAACCCTCCACTTTAGTACCTCCGAGTTTTATCTCTGAACAACGGCATAAGAAAGTTGACATCTGAGGATACTGAATTCTGAACTTCACCCATAGCTCATATTTACCTGCCTCTCTCTAGTCCACTAAATGCGACACTTCTCCAGACTGTTCGATGGAAGTAGGGACATATACATTCAGATGGAACGCATACAAATAGAGTATACTGAATTTGGTTACTATTAGTTCCATACATCTGCTTCAAAAGTTCCACAAACAGTTGAGAAGATAGAAGCCCGACAGAGAGGAGGACAAATCTTGAACTACTCATTATATTAATTGACCAGACGCCATAACAAAATCACACCTTATTACATAATTAATACATGCTTCTGATAAATTAAGTTTCGATAGATGTCACCCACAAGTTTTCCATTGAAAGATGCAATGGATCCATCCAACTATCCTCCTTGAGTAAGCTCAAGGAGCAACCTTACGCCTGGATGATTGCTCAACTAAGAACAAAGAAAAGGAAGTGCCCATGAGAAAACTGATTCCAACTTAACTTTAAGCACATGGGGGTGTAATGGTGTCAGTGAACTGAAAAGCTGTTCCTGGAAAATGAAAATTAGGGCATCAGTTATCAGTTGCCGGACTAACATGGGCCTATGTTGAGTCTTGAATCACCTGAACAGAGTGAGAACCACCGCTTTATGACACAAGCACACGATGACCTAAGGAAGTTCCTTAGAGCTTGGAAACACAAACTGTACTTCCTTTTAAAGCGGTTGCAGTCTTTGAACCCGATGTACGTCCCAGATGCTTGCAGATGAAATCCCCAGCCAACAGAAGCTTATTGATATCTACATTCGTCTGCACTCCAAGTCCATTCAGCATGTAGACAACATCTTCTGTAGCAACATTGCCAGAGGCCCCCTTGGCATATGGGCAACCGCCGAGACCAGCAACAGATGAATCAATAGTGGCAATTCCCATCTAAGAAACAAAATGCATCCATCCATCATTATATGAAAATGTAGCATTTGTTAAGAATCTTCATGTAATTAGTGAGAATTCTGGAAACAAAACCACAAATCCCACGTATTCTTTTACATTGGAGCTCCTATTGGTAAATGATCACTGTGCCACTTGGTAACATTGGCAAAATCACTCCATCCATACTGACATGCAGAACCAGTTATTTAGATAAAGGTTCATTCTAATGGTCCAGCTTCAACCCATATGCCAAAATTACCAAAAGATCCATCCACCACATTTATTTTTCACAACTAGCAGAATGTTGCTAAGGAAGAGAACTACCTATTAACTTTTAATAAGATGTACAGATTACCGGTAACCATCAGCCAAATATATGGTTAGAATAAAACATTTGTTCATAGATCCATATAGTTCTCTGGAAAGTAAAAAAGAAAAGACAAAAGAGACAAAAGATGATACATATGTAATGTATCAACTAAGCCCTCTCGCAGCTCACTTAAGAATGAGGAGGAGGAATATCATGGAAGTACCATGGAATAAGGCTTGACCCGATTAATGCGGACTCCATAAATATTTCACTCAAGAAATAAAGTTTGAATGAATTGTAGCATTTTTTGAGGATTGGATGTGGTTACTAGTTCATGATGTGGCATATACATAGTGAAAACCAAATTCTCAATTGTACGAGAATTTTGTTGAAAGCTTCTTATTTGCTTCTCTTTGATGGATGTTTGAGCTTGCAAAAGTACAAGATCAGAGACTTTGACAAGGGGATCATACTGAAACATCCGTAATATTCAAAATACAAGGACATTATACATGGAAAATTGAGCACTTACCCCCTAAATTTTTTATAGTGTGGAATGTCCCTATAAAAATTATATATCAGCAAATTACATTTTAATTGTGAGGCCTTAATCAGATTGCCCAAGCTATATAACACAATCTTGCAGTCCCTTTAAGAAAAAAAATCCAGAGGCATGTACTCTCCCGTGATCATTGCTAGTGTGTTTGTAAGAAAAAGGGAAGCACACTTCTTAACAAGTGCCCTGGGACAACCATAGTGTTTTTGTTGTTGCTATTTTTTCGCTCTTTTTTTTCTTTTTGTTGGTGTAAGTGTGGGACAACCATTGTTTAACAGATAAATATATAATAGCCTGGTTTGACACAAATATTGTGCAAATTTGTGTACATCCATCAAAGAACTGGTTTTAGACCAAACTAGACTGGGTCTCTTGACCCCAATTGACATAAAAGATCTTCTATCTATAAAAGCCTTCACTTTCTGAAACTGCATAACTAAAATGTTTATGTAGCAAGATTCTGCAATACTTTATAAATTATTTTTTGGGTAAATTCTGATTTTTTTTTCTAAATTCCTTTTTCTTCTTTTGTTCTTTCTTTCCCTTTTGCAACAAATTTACAAATATTCAATCCACCTTTATGTTATGCATAAGCGTTTTGATCACAAGAGAAATCATGGCCAATGAATTAAAAACCCAATAGCTCTCTAAATAAAGTTTTTCCTTTAAACCACCCTTAAGCTAGTATTGCAAGTACTATTATAGAGGAATCTCCTACTTCTATAAATAACGAGTAAAGAGTCTGCATAATGGGGGGATAACAAATTGAATTATAATTGCAAAATAATTTCACCTAAAATAAACTTCATAAAATAGATCAAATTATTCATATTTAAGTATAATATCATATTGACAATTTGCAAATAATAGTTTATCAAATACATAAACAACTATTAAAAGTATATTAAAATCAAAATATACAAATATCCTTTTAATTTCTATCAAATACAAACAAAAAATGGAAAAAAAAAAGGGGGGAAAAGCTATTACATCATCGAAACTCAAACATCAACTTTTTTTAATCCTCCACTTACACATCATCTAATCTATCTCATTGTCATCTACAAGGTCCATATCTCAATTCAGGATTAATTTTGTAAAACATAAAATATAAACTGACAAAACAGATACATCCAAAAGGTAGCCAAAGAAACATATCAAAGTGTAAAACAAAAAATATACCAAAAAAAAAAAAATTTAGCTCAATAGCAACAACAATCTTCGAATTCCTCAAAGTTTTTGCATCAATATTTTATCACAAGAGCATTGGAAAAGAAAAGTTTAACGTAGATGTTACCAGAATTGCATAAGAAAGTTTTTACAATGATTAAAAGAGTGAACCATGAATTAATAATTGTCAATTAATTTTGTTTGAATGAATTTACTCCACATAATTATCGATCAAATGATCAAGAGGAGAACACTACACTAAAATAAAAACCACCAAAAGGTGCACAAATCATTAGATGTAAAAGTAATGATATTAGATGTTATAATATTTTGCTACTTATGAAAACATACAAATGAAAATAAAAGTTTTAAAAACTCACAAATGAGAACTTTTTTTTATTTTTTGTGGCCACACAAAGTGAGAAAACTATGTAATCAAGAATTGACACGCAGACTTTATATAAGTAGTAAAAGAAATGTAATGAAGTACAAACTATTGAATACAGTTTTCAAAGTTCAAGCATATATATGATATAAAGTTGAATTTGAAATTAAACTTACTTATTGAAACAATGTACATTATAAATCAAGTATGAGACGTAAGATCTTGATGATATGTCTCTTGAGGGAGGAAGAAGAGGGGGGGTTTGGGGCTGGGGGGGTAGGGGTAAGGGTGTGGGATAGGAGAGAGAGAGAGAGAGAAGTGAAAGCAAATGGGAAAAAAAGTAAGAGAGATACAATGAGTGTGTCATTCCAAACTATGTTTTGATTTAAAACTAAATTTGAGTGCATCATTCACCAATTGGAAAAAATAAAAGAAGAAGGGGAAAAAAGGGTTAAATCATGTATAACTTCCCTGTAAACCAAACATAGAAACTAAAAACACTCAAAACATTGTAGATGAAAATTGAAAATGAACCAACCATTGCAATAGAGAGAGCATTGAGAATGGAAGGTCAATTGAAAAGTGCAGTTGAGGACAACCTTTGCCTGCAACTAAAACCTGCCTCAATTTTGGACAGAAGGATCACCAAAAAAAATTAGAAAAGAGAAAAAAAAAAAAAAAGCAATGATAGGGAATATTTCAATTGAGTAGGTCTTTTAATAACTAGGCAAGCAAAGAAATAAAAGAGAGAAGTGAAAAAAAGGGGGAAAAATAGTGCAAGAAAGAGAAAAGGAAAGAAAGTTTGTTATTATAATAAATATGCAATGAGTGTATGTGCAATCATACCTACTTGGAAATACTAAAGGGGTATTGTAGCACACAAAAAGCTTTCAAAATTATATATTACTAATAGATGCAACACTCACAATATGTGTACAAAAATTTAATTAATTGCTATAATCAAATCTAAAGTATAAAACAATTAATATTGAATAATATATATCATTATACTCATAAATAAGTACCAAAAAAATTGATAAGTATCAACGAATTACCAAAAAGATTGATATATATATATATAGAGAGAGAGAGAGAGAATATTGGTAACTTGAGCTAAGATTCAAAACAAGAAAGTGATAAAAATTAATAAATATGGAAAGTGATAAATGACTATTTTTAATATTTCTACACGATGTATTTAAAACTTGATAGTTAAAGTGAATTTGGATGAATTCAAATATGAGTGGAAATTTATCTTTTAATGGAAGTTGAACTTTTAAAATTTGAAACGTGTTACCTAATGTGCAATAGAAGTTAGTGCAGGAGAAAGAAAATAATGAGGAGAGAATACTAGGGGATGCGTGCAATTATTGACAAATTTGCGAGAGAAGATAATGGAGAGATAAGATAATAGGGACAGATTAATGCAGGAGAGACAAGATAATGGGAGGAGGGAAAAAGATGTAGTATCGAGATAGAAATTAAGTAAATTGATAAATTTATTCATGTTATAAGATATTTATAATTTTAAAAAATTATCTTAGCATGGCTATTTTTGTTGAATAATATTAGATTGAGATTAAATAGGTAATTTCCAAGGAAAGCGGTTATACAAAGCCCTTAAGGCTTAAATAATATAGATAATAAATTGGCATTTTATTTTTTAGGAGCGTTTTCATGACTAGATCTTAATGTAGGACCATTCATGACATTTGCGTTATCTGCAAATGTAACTGTCTTATCTTGTTTTAGGCTTTACAACCAAAACAGTAGTGCTGCAAAGAATATGTTGGATACACAGGAGAGCAAGTTTTACTTCCCTCCTTTGATTTGTGGATGAAAATAGGAAGACGGGGAATTTTTTTTGCTTTTTTGGGATAAAAAGACAAGCATTTTTTTATAAAAGAAAGCTCTTAACTTACCCCCAAAAAAAGAAAAAAAAAAAAAGCTCTTATGTGAGCTAGGTCAAGTCTGATCCAGTGCGGCACGTTATTCTTATTAAAACCACATTATGGTTTTTTTTAACAGATATGCTGACACGGACAAATATGACATCATCAAAATCAAAGGGAAGAAGCTCCTTCTGCTTCTTTCACATCAAAGGAATCCCCTGTAAAATACCCTCCATAATATGCATTTCCAGTGATCTATTTATAATCACTTACTATGGATCTATAGGTCATCAATAGCTGAGGTCATACTCTTTTCAAACTCAATTTTGTAAACAATTAAGTGTCCAGAGGCATGAATGAACAACAAAATAGGGTGAAATTGCACATAACAATCATTACATACAAGAAGCAGATGAAGAAGACAGCAAACACTTAATTGTAACTCCAGCAGAAAAATAATGAGGTAGCTTACCTGCAGCGATGCAAAAATATTGGAAAGTGCTTGTCCATATGTGTCATGAAAATGGACAGCAAGATTATCAAGTGGGACAACATTAGCGACAGCTTCAAGCATTGGAAGGACCGTACCTGAATGAACGATGAAACTAAACCAGTCACCAAATTAACCAGGATATCACAGAAACTGAAATGATGCAATAGTTTGGAAAACTTTAACTAAATAAGAAAAGAAATCTGATCATCACCATGAGAAACATTCTAAAAGTACATAATAAATCCAGTTGAGTTATTTCAACAAAGAAAAAAATAAAAAAAAGGCCCTACTTCCTAAGTCTCATGTGCTTGAATAGGACAGGAAAAGGCTCACCATTTTGCTTTGCTTATTCCGGTTTTCCTCCCAAGTAAAAAGGACACTGTCTAATCAAAGATATCATTAATCTGCAATGCAGAAAATTCACCAGACTAACCACTGGACATAGTCTAATCCAGTTTTCTTCTTTAATTTAACAGGTGGAATAAGGAGGAAGGGCAAAAGGGGGACACCGAACCCCTCTCATCTATCTAGCATCACAATGCTAGTGCCATTGAGCTAAGAGCTCATATGCATGATTCATAAAATTTTCTATGAATCATGACAATTATTCAGCATGTGTATCATTATTATTTATGACGTGCATTATCCAAGCACAGGCCTCCACTTAGCAATGAAATAATGAACTTTACCAGGAGTTCCAACACCAATGGTATCACCGAGAGAAATTTCATAGCAACCCATGCCATAAAGCTCTTTAGCAACATGAACGACGTTGGATGGATGTATGAAACCTTCTTCCGGACATCCAACAACACATGATATATATCTGGTTGATCAAGTATTACTCAGATTAATCAATTCATACAACATGAAATGAAGCATGATATTATCTATGTTCATTTTGGTTAATGTGATAATCTAAGTATGTATTACTTTCCAAACAAAATGTCTATGAGATGACTATCATCATCTACAAACATGCTGCTGCATTATTTATTAAAGAAAAAATCCTAAAAAAAAAAAAAAAGACAATTCCTATAGGTGACCAATATAATACAGCATCTATAAAGCATAAAAGCTTCAGACATGGCCACCAAAAAAGTTTTCCTTCCTCTAAAGACAGCTTTCTTCTTTTGAAGAAAGGAAGCACTTCATTTAAATGGCTGCGATGCAATCTCACAATTTTATATTTATGAAAACAAATATCAAGAAAATTGCACTTTCTTCCAGTCCAGATTATTTGCAAGACACAATCAGTAAAATTGATCTTTTTCCCCTTCTTGGTAGTCAGAAGAATTGAACCAATTATGATTTATACAGGCATCCTCTCTTAAAGTTGGATCAAATTAAGAAAAAGGCATACCCACGTACAGGAATTGAAAGTTTTTCAGAAGCAACAGCAACATCACTATATCGCTTGAGACTGTCCTCAATGCTACAGTTGATATTTTTCTTTGAAAATGATTCTGAAGCTGATGCAAAGATGGCCACTTCTTTAGCTCCAGCTGACACTGCTGCTTCAAAGCCCTACAAGATAAACTTTGTCATCTTCTGAATGCAGAAATTGTAGCCAAATGTACAAAAAGAGGAGAAAAAAAATAACGGCACAACTTACTTTAAGATTAGGAGTTAATACAGGAAATTGGGCCCCTTCAACATTTTGAATTGCTTCCATTACATCCTTTGCATCTCCCAACTGTTGATCAGTTAAAAATAATAGAAAAGCATGAAAACAGCATCTCATCTATAACTTTTATAATATGGAAAGAACAAATAACAACAACAATAATAATAGACAAGATTAAGAAGCAAGACGCTCCTAAATAGTTTGAAGAGCATCTTATCTGTACTATTGGAAAAAATGAAAATAAATCATTGATATGACCAAGAAACAATAAGCTCCTAAATAGTTTTGAAGAGATCTAAGATATCACAGAATGATAATTGCCTATAAAGCAAAAACAGAAGAAAAAAATACTCAATGACACTCAAGCCTTATTCCAACTAGGTAGATTGGCTAAAAAGAAAAGAAGAGCCAAAAAAAAAAAAAATCACCCATTAAATAGTCAAAATGCATTTCATTACTTTCAGCATATGGGAGTCTTACATGATTATAAGAAAAATGGTAGCTAGCCAGTGAAACTACATGAAACAATTTAACCAGCCATGTCATTCCTCACCCTGTCAATTGTTAAAAGAACAATCAAGATCAAAAGCATGAATGATCTTTTCCCTCCGTAGACTACTTCACATTAGACCTTCCAACATTAGACCTTCCAACAGGAGACATGCTGATAGAAGCTCAAGAGTTCATAAACCATTATTACAAGTTTACAAGAGAAGACAACCAAAAGCTCGGGGTGTGCATGTAGTAAGTTTTTAGTAGGTGTGAGTATATTGTATTGTGTTGTCTTGTGTTGTTGTGATAAGTGCGTAGTAGTATGTGGCAAGTATTCTGTTGTAATAAGTGAGGGGTAGAAATGTAATTGTACATAAGAGTAGTAGTATAAATAGTAGAAAGGCTAAGGAAGTCAGTCAGTTAGAGAATTCAGTTAGTCATCGGGCTGGAAACACTAATTGAAGGCTAAGAAGTATCTTCTGGTGGAATTCTCAGCTTGTTTGGTTTGTGAAGAACCCTAGTGGTTGATGCTACTTCACAAGATTGGTCTATCGAAGCAAGTGTTTTCTCTCATATTTTTCATTAAATAAGAAGTCAGAACCCTAGTTGTATCACATGCCTTACAGGAAATCCTACTTATTAAATCATTAATAATTATTTCAGCAGAAATGAATTGCTCCAATGAACAACTTATAATATATTACATTGACAAATAATGTCAGATTAGGGTTTTATTTTTTGCATTTCCTATTCAGTGATTTTGATGAAAAAATCACATTAACTATTTGCTCCATTGTAGTCCTAGAAACTCGGGACATGGAATGTGTGCTCCTGATGTATCTCTCATACTCACACACCATAGGTAGTTTTCAAATCCAAAAACTAACAAGACCAGAAAAAGATGTGATAGCAAAAGAATTACACTAGACAAGCATAAACTCACTAATTCATATTACTCATTCATCATGTTACTATCCAAATCATCCACCTTTGAATGGAAGATACAGTTTCCATAGTTATGAGGGTATACTGAGGTGGGGGGATCGTTGATTAAGTTAATCTGAACCAAATAAACAAGCACAGCATCAGCAATAAGAAGAACATTCACCTGAACCAAATTACTTCACTGACCGAAAAGGAACAAGTGCCCTCCTTACTAGAGATGACTTAACAAGAAGATATAATGCCAGCATCCTAGAGAAGAAACACTTTGAAGAGGGAAAGGAAAGATGGCAAAAGAAGAAACAAAAGCAACTTTCTTTTCTTTAGCCTACAAACAAAAGCAACTCAAAAACATAAATTGAAATGAAATAAATTTAGACAGTGGCTTTGCCCTGTAACAACTAAGCATCACTTACCTGGGGTACCCATTTCGGAGAAACAAAACTGGTGGCCTCAACAACAGGCAAACCTGAAGAAACTAGCAACTTTATTAATTGAACTTTGACTGCTTTTGGTACAATTTCTTTCTCATTCTGCAATCCATCTCTTGGACCAACTTCAACAATCTTCACATATCCAGGTATGCTTCCCAGAAGCTGCAGTGTCCAAGTGTATACACACAAAAGTTTTTGAGGGGGCATGAAACATAATAAGAAGCAGCTGAAGCAGAAAGAATTCTCTATGATCAGAATATAGACTTGATTACTACAGTATTCATTTGCACTAATAGAGAAGCAAAAATTGAAAGTAGCATCAAAAAAGTGGAGAAGAAATATGTACACGAAGTATATTTCTAACTGTCAAATTGAACCTCTGAGCAATAATCTGAAATGAAAAAATCATCCATTAGCTTAGTACCTTACTACCATTCCCAAGGACTGGTGCATAGCTGTGCATTCGGTTTACGAATCTTGGAAGAGACTGAGAGTCATGAGCATTATCCTTAACATTATGATTCCAACTCCAAATCTCACGGGCTTGATTAACAAAGTGTCCTTGTTTGATTCTTTGATTTCTTCTCCATTGGAATGTCGTACCTTCTTGACTAGGGAACAATAACCCAAAGATATTTTTGTTATAATCATTACTAGCAGATGCCTCCTGCATCTCGGGTGTGAAAAAATAGTACGTAAATATGCAAATAAATAATACATGGGATTATTTAGGCAAATCAATTTTCTAGCAATTATCAAATAATAGAGGACATATATTTCCACATGACCATCCCAAAGTAACTTTCCTCCATCCCATTTGCTGCAAATCTTTCCTTATTTTTCAACTTATTTAAACAATGTATCTTTTAGATTATATAAAACACTAAAACTGTCTTGTAGAAACTCTGTTAATCAATTTTTCTACTTTTCAATAGCAAATTGTAGTCTGATGCATAACCGCAGACCTTTTTATTCCATTAAGCAGTACCATAGTCCATCTTTTATTATTTCAATACCAAAAGGAAAATAGCTAGCCTAAATCAACTACATTACCAACTAGATGATAGTTAGGGGGGATGCTTCATACCCATTGCAATTATCTGCATCAAAAGCCTGACAACTTCATTTCTATGACTAAAAGCATATTAATAAATGCACACTGTGTAAAAATATCAAAGATTATAAATTACAGGGGAAAAAAAAAAAAGCAAGAGTATTTGATTTATAAAGAACACTGAGAAGTCTATCATAAGACAATGCTGTTATGGCATATGATAGCTCATACTCCGCAATCTTATATCCTCTCTGCTTCCTTCAAGTCAAATGTCCCAATACAGAGTCTCTTCAATCCATGTACCTCATCAAGATGTGTTACAACATATGTTTGCAACCTTCCATGACGTTCCCAAATTCCAAAGGGCCAAAGAAACCATGGACACTTACAATAAGTCAAAGACAACCAAGCATCTCTACTGTGTCTTCACATGAGCAACACCTATCCACTAGAGGTCTTTTGCATCTATTTTCATTTTCAATTATAAGACATTTACAAATGACAGGGTTTCTGTACCTGATGTCAAGGATAAGACATGTACAATCAAAGCTCATATCTAAAGTAATGAAAGTATTTCTCCTCTAGGGAGCAAACCTTTCTTCAAGGAAAATGCAACTTCTTAAGAGCAGTACAACAAGTTTCCGATTTCTGGAATCTCCCTATCGTTCATAGCAGATTATGGTGTCTGTTTCTGACACACTGTTATTCTGAAATATCTCCAGCACAAGCGTGTTTCTCACATACAATCTCTTTGGGTTGAAATTTATAAATGACATAACACCACAACATATATCCAACCAAAAGCTAATTACTAAATCATATGAATCTGGAAAAAGAGAATCAAACAATTCTAATGGTTTCCATGTTTTATTTTTCAGAGCACCGGTCCTTGGCATGACAACCATATTTTTCGATAATAATCCCTCTCCACACACAGAGGCTACGTGCCTGAGTTGCAACACACCACTCACATGCCCAAAATATTATCTAAAAGATGTCTAAATCCCTACTGCCTAGACAATAGCATTAATAGCAGATGAGATTTCCTTAGCCCATCATCATATTATTTTTCCAGTAGCTAATGGATCATATGATCAGTAAACAGCTAATTTTACTTCAGAAAATGAATCAGGCGCTGTATGACTTCATAGTTATGGAACTCCGTGGAAGAAAGCTCTAAACTTGGAACCAAACAGTGCCACCTTAGAGTGCATTGCTTCACAGGAGACACTCTCTGAAGTTTTCTGCACTAATTCACGGTCAACGTAGAGCTGCTGGTGGTGTTCTGCAAAGTGGAAGGTGCTTTGTTGAAACTTAAACTTCGTAGTACGATTTCCTTGTTTAGAAAAAAGGATGGATATCATTTTCTTGGTTTTTCAATAAAACATGCTCCAGCAGCTGCTACCATCACCTTCCACCACCAACTGCCACCACTGCAACAACCTCTTATAATATGCTGTGAATGTTAAAATGTACTAAAACATATTGAAAGGAGTTTGAGAAATGTTTTCAGCGAAACAGACAACACAAATCCCATAAACAAATCATAAAGACTGCTAAGATTCGGAAAAGCATGAATTTGACATCAAACTAATAAAACAATATACATATATATAGATATATACATATATACATATGGAAAATAATCAACAGACCAAAATTACACAACACTCAACTCACATGGCACCGCAGTCGATACGATCTTCAGGATTAAAATTAAAATTCCTCATGATTCTTGACTCGTTTGGAATAATTGAACCGCAAAGGAATTTCCAAGAACGCGAGAGGTTTCTTCGGTTCAAAGCCTTTGGTTTTAGCATTGAATTGAATCGCCTTTGCTTGGCCGATGTAATTGCTTATGGTTCAGAGAGGAAGAAAGAAGAAATGGTACAAGCACGCTGAATTAGTTGATCGTGATTGGCGGTGAGTTTTGATCCACTTTGGGAGGGAAGGATAAGCATGGAAGATTGGAACGAACTGGTAAAGAGCACTAAGCAATGAGTGTCGTGATTGGATGAAGAAGAAGAGAGATTGCCGGGTGAGATGAGGTGTAGGGACAAATTTTCGCACGTCCATTGAGAAATATCCACGTTGACGGCAGGCTGTCCGGCTCCCGTTGATTTTCGTTTAAAAAACGAATTCGAGCGAGTTTTATAAGAATAGAGGTTTTTTTAAAAAAATATTACGTAAAAGTTTTTGTTTTAAAAATATTACGTATCAAGATATCTTAGTATGTTATGATTTTTATACTGAAGGCTATATTATTTATATATAACTCAATTCATACGGTTAAATTTTTTTTTTATATATATCAATGTCTAAAAGTTTAAAATACATAGAAAAATTAAAGAAAGTTATTATTAGAGTATCAAATTCTTTCCTAACGTAAGTATACATTATTAACAGGTAATAATTTATAACTTATATGAATTTTATTTATTTAATATTTTTTTATCATAGTAATAATCGATATTATTCAATATTTTATTGTAGAAAAAAATTTATTAAGTAATGATGTAAATTTTATAATTATAAATATACCATAAATTGTGTAAATTATTAATATTTAATAAAAATGCATTTTATGTTGTTTAAATTTAATAATTTTTTGTGTTATGGTACATAAGTTATACGAATATAGATTTCGTAATTATAAATTATGTAAATTATTAATAATTGCTAAAAATATATTTTATATTGTCTAAATTTAGGAATTTTTTATGTTACGATACATAAATTATATAAATATAGATTTCGTAATTATAAATGTACCGTAAATTGTATAAATTATTAATAATTGATGAAAATATATTTTATGTTGTCTAAATTTAAGAATTTTTGGTGTTACGGTATATAAATTATATGAATATGGATTTCGTAATTATAAATGTACCATAAATTATATAAATTATTAATAATTGATGAAAATATATTTTATTTTGTCTAAATTTAGGAATTTTTTACGGTACATAGGTTATACGAATATAAATTTCTTAATTATGGATGTACCGTAAATTGTGTAAATTATTAATAATTGATGAAAATATATTTTATGTTGTCTAAATTTAAGCATTTTTTGTGTTACAGTACATAAGTTATATGAATGTAGATTTCGTAATTATAGATATACCGCAAATTGTATAAATTATTAATAATTGATGAAAATATATTTTATGTTGTATAAAATCAAGAAATTTTTTTTTTTTTGTATTGCGGCATATATATTTGGCGTTTTTATTATGTTAGGTCGAATTAAAAAGTCAATATTAAGTATTTATGTTGGCGATGCAACTTAATGAGATGACTAAGTGCATTTCGTAAAGTTGTCGCTCGGTGTGTAGATGACATTTTTTATTTCATCTAAATATTCAATTCATCGTGGCATTACTATGGTGTAAATAGTAGATTTCGTGAAAGTAAATGTCTATGCGAACAGAAATATAGTAATGAATAGTTGGTTACTAAACTTATTTATATGTGATCATAAGACAGATGAAATCAAGACCGATTGATTCACGTGTACTTATGAGGCAGGCCAGTCACCATTCACAAGCCGTCTAGGAGGGTAGGGTGAGTAATGTCACTATCATTTACAACTAATTCCCTTATTAACAATGCGTTACTTACTAACTTAACTGAATGTTTGTTTAAGAGATAGCATATACACTATGAGTGTGGCGTAAGGAGATGTCAATACATAAAGATGAACGAGATATCCCTATTCATCTTAGGATAAAGTCGTATATACGAGAGGCTGGGTTCTAGGGAGCTGCACAACTGTCATTTATTATGTTGAATTAGCATTTGATTACTGCACTTATCGAAAGATGGAAGCCTAAGAGACACACGTTTCACCTACCCATTGGAAAGGCGACCATTACACTAGAAGATATTGAGGTCCAGCTTGAACTTTCAGTTGAAGGGTTTGCATTAGTGGAGCGAACAAAGACGAATGATGAAGAAAGCTGGGTTGATGTAGGAAAGAGGTTGCTGGGCATGAAGCCTGCTCGAATGAGGGGTGCTCGCTTATCTCTAACATGGTTATGGAAGTACTTCTAGACACTTCCTCGTAGGGCGAACAACAAGACAATCCGATAGTACGTACATACGTACATACTCAGGATGATGGGAGGATTTATATTTGCAAATAAATCCTTCAACCTTATCTACCTGATGTTCCTACCATTACTGGAAGACTTCTCAGTAGTTGGGCAATTTAGTTAAGGCAGCACATATTTGGCATGGTTGTACCGACAATTGTGCTCTACCTCTTCATCCAATGCACATATGCTAGGAGGGGCCGCAATTCTATTGCAGGTTTGGGCTTCTGATGAATTCCCACATGTCGCCCCCTTTAGTCAATATGGGTTTATTATCGATAGGGATAGGCTATTGGTAGCCAAATGGAGGGTAATGTGGGATATGACTTAACATTCAATGCATGTCGTAGATACATATCACACAGCTTTTGACATGCAGATAACGTAGCAGGTATGATATGATAAGTTATCCTCTTTGCTGTCTTTGTCTTGATCATAAGTGATAACCATCGATGTTTGACTAGTTGTTTAATTTTATTTTTTCTTTGTCTTCTTCTCTTTAGGTTGTTTGAGAACTTTATAAAGAGGAATTGCTGCAATTGCTGGCTCAATATTGTATTGCCGAGTGACACATTTAGACTATTCGAGTACCACTTATATGTTTTCACATCATTGAGTGGTGCTTTTCGGATCGTGTCGTTTGGTAGTTTGGAGGATATCAGTATGTTCTACAGAAGATCGACACCTTAGAGCAGCTCTACCAACTGAACCTTCGGGGTAGGACGGATGTTGACTGAATCAACATACACTCTTCCTACATCCAAGCTTGAGGATATAGATATGGATTCTTAGTACACATCCAGGGCCCTCAAGAGGTTGATGAGAGCTATTAGCTGTGGCATAGACAAATAACCTGGCATTATATTACACACCACGGAGCCGTCATTAATCGATTGGTACATACATCTAAAATCGTCCATTATTTTATTTTTCACTTGTTTATACTTGCTATCATATATACCAACATCTATTTTCTTAACTAATTTCAAGTGGACACGTTCAAGAGTGTTAGACTAGCACCTAATTATCTTACAGTGTTGGGTATTGCATATGGGGCACTTGACTTTGTTAAGCAATACAGTAGCCTTATCCTCTACCCACAGCAATGGGGTATACATGAGCCACCCCATATAGATTATAGTAGGGATTAGGGACTACTTGATGACGAGGAGATGCTAGCTCCTCGTATACCACCTAAAGATAGAGTTAGAGTTCGAAGAGGCAAGGCTCGAGTGGTATATCGTCAGGTAAACCTCAGTAACGATATCTTACGACATGCCCATCATTCTATAGACTTAGGCCATATTAGTGGGGGATATAGCACATACCTTGGGTTAGGTGTTTCCTCCACTTCGGGAGTTGAATCTAACTCCAGGCTTAAATCTAGTGCATACATGACTCCCGAGTTCCAGCAACATCTTGACTTTACTACTCCACTATCTCCTCAAAAGCAACGTTCTACCCCTATACAGTCATCCATGGGTGAAGGCATCACTTAGTTGCGTCCGAGCCATCCAACCAACCTAATTCCTCCTGGGGAACTTGAGCTCAGCGATTACCAGCTAAGCCTACTCAGACATATGATAGACAAGGGCATTCACTTCTTTCCCGTACCATAAGGACCTTTACATAGCATAGGCGTCAATAGGTATGTTTAGTCTATTGTTTTTGTTTTCTTGTTTATTTTCCTATTGTACTAATGTTGTCATTAATTGATTACAAATTTTGTGTATATACTGATTATTCAAAATACATTTCACTTTTCATCATATTTTACATTCAATGTATTGTTTATTTATCATAAATTTACAATTTACAATTACTTCTTCTTTTATTCAACCCGTATAGTCATTAGATAATCATCCTATGCGCTTATTTCTTACCCACTTACCATATTTATTGAGCTGTTCCACCAATTGTGATTTTATGTGAGGTTTTTCCCACTTGCCTTTAGTAGACTATTGTAGTAGAAATTGAACTAAAGGCGCATTAAGTATATGCACCTTCAGTATAAATATTTACACTAAAGACGCATATACTTGATAAGCCTTTAGTATCACAATTTGAATTGAAGGAAAAATAATTACAAATTGTAAAATTATGATAAATAAACAATGCATTGAATTGTAATATATGATGAAAAGTAAATTATATTTTGAATAATTAATATATATACAAAATTTGTAATCAGTCAATAATAACATCAGTACAATAGAAAAATAAAGAAGAAAACAAAAACAATAAGCTAAACATATCTACAAACGCCTATGCCATATAAAGGTCCTTACGGTACAAGAAAGAAGTGAACGCCCCCTTGCAAGTACGCGTGGATTAATCAGTCCCGACTCCATCTATCTTACAACCACATACAAACATGTTTAGTAAACAAAAAATAAAAAATTGTCAATCATTATACTTATGCATATATTACAGTGTAATGCTTAGATAAAAAGGAAATATGTACCAAAACCCTATTAATCTCCTAACACCTCCTCTGATTATGTCGTTCTTGCTTACATGCGCTGCATCTAGTTTTGTCGGACTGTTCATGAATGCCCATCTCTATGTGATATCGCTTACAACTAGGTTTACCTTTTTTTTTTTGTAATAAGTGAATATTCTAGTGAAGATAAGGGAAGCTAACTTGTGGCCAATTTAACTCATCACCAATCAAATAGAAATGAGCTTGCGTAACAATCTATCTGGTTTGCCCACTTATACCATGGCCTTATTGCCAATTTGTTGTCTACCCTCATACTTACTGCAGCAAAACATGCATGGGAGCAAGAGATCCTATATATTTGTCACTTCTAACAAGTGTAAGTACAGCCCCTGAAGTCAACTATATGTGTCCTTCTTCTACCCTTCAATCTTGTTGTCGTCATACGACTACTAGTTAAAACCTCGAAAATACCAATCTACAAGCTAAATGAAATGACTTTATGTGTACTTGCCCACCCCCTCCAAGTTTCATACATCTTTACGGCATAATCAATGTAAGTCTTGCCAGAATTGATTGTCTCCTTGGCATCCTTATGCCTCTCCTCCCAATAGGCGACACAGTTGTAGAATATCTTCTTCACTAATGCAGTAACAGGTAATCCATACGCTAATTTCAAAATGGAGTTATAACTCTCAATAATGTGTTGATGTCATGTATCCAAAGCAGTAACATCCATCATATGCAAGAGTCCACCTATCCAAATCAACATTATTGAACCACGCGAGAGCGTCCTCCTTAACTTAGGTTAACTTTTGTATGAAACATTTGAATTTCCTCTGTTATGCCTGAACACTTGCAAACCATACAAGTTTCTTACATAACTGGTTTTTGTGGACGATGTTGAAGTTGCTAGCAATGTGTTGCAGACAATATCTCCAAACTACAAATGATGGTTACCAACCTATTAATGGTTCCTTGTAAGCGGAGTTAATATCGAATGCCCTATCGGATACAAAACATAAGGTTTCCCCCTTCTGGTTGACTACATGCACTTTAAGTTTCCATAAGAACCACCCTCAAGTTTCTGCCAATTTTGTGTAAACAAGAGTAAATGCTAATGGAACAATTAAATTATCCACATCCATGCTACAAGCTACCAACAACTTATGCCTATACTTTTTGTATAATAATGTGACATCGAGACATACAATAGTTCTATAGTATTTAAAGGCTTCAATACATGGCACAAATGTCCAAAAAACCTACTTAACTTGGGATTGACCTTGCTTTGGTGAACTACTCTAGACCCAATCTACTTGTGTCCTCAAGTTGCTTAACTTTACTGCATTTAATAATCTTGGTAACTCATCATACAACTTCTTTCAATTATCGTATACCATCTCAACAGCCTTTTGCTTAGCCTCGAAAACCCTTCTACTACTTACTGTGTACCCATACATAGTTTACACATTAGCTGCAAGATTAGGTATCTTAACATTAGAGTTGTTCCGTACACTATTGATGAATAGTATAGCCATTATCTTGCTGTCAAGTTAAGGATGATCCTGGTTCATCATTAGGTTCACACAAGTATGCGGACCCTCTAAAATTGTTATTTTGAAAAAAACCCTATACTTTCTTTAAACAAGCCCATATCCTCTACTTACAACCCTGTTCTTTCTTTTTACAGTAGACAGTATATACATTCAGTTTTGAAATGTCTACATGAAAATTACAGTGGTTTCTTAGGTAGAATGACTTAACTGCATTTATGAGATCTTTTTTTGTGTTAAAATGCATACCGACACTCAAGTCATCAAAGTTGATGATGTTATTGCAGATTTCATTAACATCTCTCTCGAATGTTGCATAGTCGCTGTCATCGTACTGGCTATTGTAAAATGGGATATGATCTCTGATAAGCTTGTTAATAGGTTCGTTTATATGCAAAAAGTCTTCAAACTGCCTACTTGACAATACTTCACTTGTTCGATGGTATGGCCAACTCGGGCCATTGCTGCGAAGTGTCCAAATCGACACACTGCTCCTACTAAAATATGGTCTTACTTGGGCTTCTCCTACATCCTCAACATGATCATCTTTGAGACCAACATCATCTTTATCACAATCCCCATCATCCTCATCACCATCCACATCTGCCGCATTCTTTCCATCAGTGACATTTGTATCCATGTGTGTTCTCTCTACATATGGATCATAAGACTCTTCATGTTCGATAATGGGACCCAATGTTTCGTCAAGTTGCTCTTCTATGATATTTACGTGCTTATACTCAAAGAAATCCATATATGGTTCATTTGATTGATCCACATTTGTTTGCTTTCGCACTAATCATTGTTGAATGCACATTGGGATCCAAAAGGGTTGGATTGTCTAGCTCATGTATTTTATGCTCATTCCGGGCACTTGATTCCCCAATATGCCTTATGTACACTTCTTAAATACTTCGTTCTCTAAAAGACTCTACCATTTCAATGAAATTCTCAACATCTTCATCATCTCTAATGGCTATCAACTTGTATACAACTCCAATATCATCATGTAAGGGGTAGTTAAGGCTATGAAATTGCCGACTCTTCTATACCCTAAGCCATATAAGATTTACTAGCTGAATGAGAAAGGAGGATTATACAGTTTTGAGCAAGTCAGAGTACCGATTACTATTGGTGATAAGTACAGGGATGAGGTGATGTGTGATGTCCTTCCCATATGTGCATCTCATATATTACTCGGCCGACCAGCTATTTGACTTAAGAGTGTTACACGATGAGTATATAAATACCTACATATTTCAAAAGGTTAGGAAGAAAGTTATATTGACACCTATGAGTCCTAAGGAAGCCTAAGAAGCCTAAGAAAAGGTAGCTAGACTTTTGCAGTGAAAGTCCTTAGTGATTTCTCGAGCTTAGTTTGCATGAAAGGTCAAGGTTGAAGACTATGTATTCCTCTTGGTCAGGAGACTCTTAGAAGTTAGAGAGGCCGAGAACTTACTTGCCGAAGTACAGCAACCACTTCAGGAATTGACTAACCTCTTCCCTGTCGAGATGCTGAAAGGATTATCTCCCTTGAGAGGAATTAAGCATTGTATCGATCTTCAGCTTAGAGTAGCCTTGCTGAATCGACCTGCCTATAGACTCAATCCTAAACAGGTGGCTAAGCTAAAAAAGTAATTTAATGAGTTAGTAAATCGCAGATATGTCTATGAGAGCATAAGCCCATGTGTCATCCTAGTTGTACTAGTACCAAAGAAAGATAGATTATGGAGGATGTGCATTGATAGCCATGCCATCAATAAGATTACTGTTAAGTATCGATACTTGACCCTATAGTTAAATGACATGCTCAATGAGTTGTATGGTGTACGCATCTTTTCGAAGATAAATTTAAAGAGTGGCTATTATCAAATACAAATGAGACCAATAGATGAATGGAAAATAGCCTTTAAGACTCGGGATGGTCTATTTGAGTGGATGGTTATGTCGTTTAGTTTAACTAACGCGTCGAGTATATTCATGCGGTTCATGAATGTACTGACCTTCTTATTCATGTCAAACATTTGAGATTGGTGTTTAACATACTCCATGCTGAGAAATTATTTGGTAACCTGAAGAAAAGTATGTTCTGTCAAAATGAGGTTATATTCCTTGGATATGTCATTTCAAGGAGTGGAGTTCGAGTTGATGACGAAAAGGTCAGAGCTATTAATGAGTGGCCTACGCCTACTAGTGTAGCCAAGGTTAGGAGCTTCCATAACCTAGCCTCGTTCTACCAAAGATTTATCTAGAACTTCAACTCCATAACTGCATCGTTGACTGAATTGACCAAGAAGAATGCTGATTTTAAATGGATAGAAAAGGCTTAGAGGAGTTTTGAAGATGTGAAGTATAAGTTGACGTTTGCTCCAGTACTCACCTCACCAGATTTAGAGAAGGTTTTTGAGGTTGAATGTGATGCATCTAGCGTCAACATTAGTGTTGTCCTTATGCAAGAGCACTGACCCATTGCCTACTTCAGCCAAAAACTCCGAAGTGTTGCCCTGAATTACTTAACCAACGACAAGGAGTTCCATTCCCTTATCTACATACTTCAAAACTGGCAAAATTATCTATTGCTGAGAGAATTCATCATCTATTCGAATCATGAATCTCTCAAGGATCTTCATGGGCAGCAGAAGCTTTCTTGGTGTCACGCTAAGTGGGTTGAGTTCTTAAAGACCTTTTTCTATGTTATCAAGTATAAGAAGGGAAGCACCAACACGGTAGTGGATGCACTTTCTCACTATCGTACCCTTATTATGATGTTACAAGCTAAAGTGCTTTGATTTGATACTTTACCTAATTGATATGATCATAACCCACATTTTGGGCCTTTAGTAGCTAAGTGCAGTGATAGAGGAGCTGTGGATGGATTTTACTCGAGTGAGGGGTTTTTTATGAAAGGAAAGTAGATTTGTGTGTCAAGTGGTTTTGCAAGAGAGCTATTGGTTCGAGAAGCTCACGCTGAGGGTCTAGCTGGCCATTTTGGGGAAAAGAGGATGATTAAGATATTGAAGGAGCACTTTTATTGCTCTAGGATGATGAGGGATGTGCACTGAATACTTCAAAGGTGCAAGGTATGTAAGTATGCAAATGGGAGGAAAGAACCTTATAGAGAATATACAACCCTACCAATTCCCAAGTAGCCATAAACTGATCTAAGCATGGATTTCATGCTTAGCCTTCCCTACACGTCGAGAAGATATGATTCGATCATGGTGGTAGTCGATCAATTCAACAAGGTGGGCCACTTCATTCCCTACCATAGAATTAATAATGCTTTATTTATCACTAATCTATTTTTGTAAGAAATTATGCGACTGCATGGAGTGCCAAAGAGTATTGTGTCTGATCATGATTCTAAATTCACAAGCTTCTTTTGGAAGACCTTATGGAGAAAACTCAACTCTTATTTAGTACCTCTTGCCACCCCCAGATAAACAACTAAACTGAAGTAGCTAATAGAATCATTGGTAATCTCCTGCACACCACTATTGGACAGAACTCTCATGACTGGGATTTATGCCTGCCCATCATTGAATTTTCCTACAATTGCTCCACTCACAGCTTTACTAAAATATCACCATTTGAGGTTGTTTATGGACTTCACTCGAACCTACCTTAAGACTTAGTTAATAGTTCAACTACATAAGGGGAGAGTCAATCTGGCCTACAACGTACCGAAGAATTTCACAGGTTACATCAAAGTATTGCTGATAAACTGGGCAAGATTGTAGCCTGATGAAGGAAGTGGGAAGCCGTAGAAGGAAACAAATTGTTTATGCCCTTAAGGACCTTATCTAGATCCATCTTAGCAAGGAACGCTTTCTTAGCAAGAGGACAGACAAACTATCTCCCAAAACTGAGGACCCCTATAAGATCCTGAGCCACATTAATGATAATGCCTATGAGATTGAGCTACCTGAAGGTCTTGGTATGTCTACCACATTCAACGTTGCCGACTTAACTCCATATGTGCTCAAAGATGACGAAGGCCAAGATTTGAGGGCAAATCTTCAATAACTTTAGGGAACTGATAAACTGTCGACTAATGGTCTCATTACTCATGTACGACTCCATGGACTCCAATCCCTTACCCGATGAATTCTCTCTCAACAACGTACTAATAACGAGAAAGTTTAATTTGAAGGAATGTGGCTGAACTCCTTATGCTCACTTAATTGTCATACGTTAATCTGTACCCTCGGTAGTGATGATGCCGAACATTCTCTTACCAAGAACCTTCTGCTGAGTAACATGACCAAACACTACCAAGAAGATCTTACTAAGTGATAAGAAACTCACTTAAATGGCTGAAAAGTTTTATCTTGGCATACCGCCATCTCTCTTATTCTGGGCCTTTATTGCCATAACATTTTGACCCCTCTCACCTGCTGTGCTCAGTGAATATTTGTATGGGACCAATGTTGCATTGCCACCAACATTTTTGGTCTTTTTTCCTTTTTACCTTTTTTGGTATGTATAAGGAATTACCTTTTTGTATATACATTTTTGTCATTTTATTATTGGTAATGCTACCTTAAGAACTTATTATAAATAGTCCTTTTCTTTTGTAAGCTACATATAACTTACACTTCAATACTAAATATTCTGTTCTTGTGAGGTAATCCTCTCCAAGTCTATATTTCATACGCTCTTATCTAATCTAGCCAAGTAGCTCAAGATTAATGGTGGGTAGACCTTGATATCAACTTGTACGTCATATCAAGTGTGGTGTCAAGTCGTGTTGTGTTCATTGGTGAGTCACATCTAGGTTCCCTTACTTGAACTCGTGCGGCACTTAGTGTTTCTAACCACACTAAGGAAAGTTAAGTCAGCCTGTAACAACTCACAATGTTTAGAGAGAGAAACTTTGATGTAATTAGTATTCACTCAAAATAACTTGATGATATAACCAAGGGGATCTCCCCTATTATACAAGAGGCCTCTCAAGATGGAGGACCAAGATCAATATGATCTAATGGTTACAAATGAATCCTACCAATCTTTATATTAAATGCATCTACTTACCTTACCTACCATCTATTCTAAAACCTTCTAGATCTTCTAGAATTTCTAGAATATTCTGGATTATCTTCTCTTAGGCTTGAGTGAACCTCATGATTTTAGGCCTTTCTAAATTGGCCGATGACATTTTCCCCTACTCATTTTGGCGACGTCCTTGTCGTATTTTCTTCATGGAACTTTTGAATTTTATTTGGATACTGCCATAGAGGCTCAGGAGGTTCCCAACTGGCCTCACTTTTTGGCTTTCCTTTCCAAATAACCATATACTCGTGCTTAGGGGTGTGCCCTCATCTTCTCACATATCTATCCGCAATAATTTCTCCAACTTCTTTTTCTTATGATTCTGGAACTCCAACTGGAGCCCTCTGTGATATTGTTCTACTAGGGTCATCCTTATCCTTATGATATGGCTTAAGCATACTAACATGAAATATTGGGTGGAATTTTAATCTTGGAGGTAACTCCAACTTATAAGATACTCATCCCACTCGTTTCACGATGAGAAATGGTCTTTCATAACGCCCCATTAGTTCTTTGTGCAATTGGCCCTTAGTCCATTAGATCAGGTGTAACTTCATAAGTACTTGATCCCCTACTTGATACTCCATTGGCCAATGCTTCTTACATGCAACTTTCTTCATTCTCTTGATAGCCTTGTTTAAGTAAGTCTGAGCTAAGTCTTGGTTCTCTTGCTACTCTTTTGAAAATTTATAGGCCGAGGGACTAGACCCCATATATCTTATGGTTACCATATTAGGAGTTAGTAGTTATGTCCCTAAGACAATCTCAAATGGATTGTTCCCTGTTGATTCATTCTTCTATATATTGAAAGAGAACTGTACCACATCTAATAACTTAGACCAATCTCGCTGACTTGCACTTACAAAGTGCCTTAAGTAAAGCTCTACTAACACATTTACCCTTTTCGTCTATCCATTTGTTTGTGGATGAAGACTAGTAGAAAAGTTTAGCTCAGAACCAAGAAGCTTAAATAGCTCCGTCCAGAATTTCCTCATGAAACAACCATCCCGATCATTTACAATGTTTCTGGGTAAACCCCAATACTTTACTATATGCTTGAGAAACAACCGAGTTGCTTCATCGGTAGGGTACTCCTTTGTTGCTAGAATGAAGGTTGTATATTTTGAGAACTTATCTACTACTATCATAATAGTACCATATCCCTCTGACTTAGGCAAGCTTACAATAAAATCAGTAGAGACACTTTCCCAAGGATAATCTGGAATAGGTAGAGGCTCTAATAGTCCAAGTGCTAATCTTTGTTCCACCTTGTCTTGTTGACATATGAGACAAGTTCTGACATAACTCTCAACATCTTCCTTTAGATGTGGCTAAAAGTAACTTTCTTCAATTAAGGCTAGGGTTTAATGTATTCCTGGGTGACTTGCCCGTTTAAAATCATGGCATTCCTTCAATATTTCCCTCCTTAATGGGGATGAGTTGGGAACATACACCAATCGCCCCTTTTTGTATATGAGTCAGTCTTCCTCCCAAAATCTCTTTGTTTTACCCTCTTTACATTGGATTAGTGGAACCTTAGCCAACTGGTCGATCTCCATCCCTTCCCGAATTTTCTTTAGGAGGTTTTCTTAAGGCTATTGATAGTGGCTAGTTCTACCCTCTGACTTAGGGCATCTACTATGACATTCGTCTTTCCCGCCTTATATTCCATGTGGAAATCAAATTTTGCTAAGAAAATTTGCCATTGAGCTTGCTTAGGGGATAGCTTCTATTAGGTCTAGAAATAACTAGTGGCCACATTCTCGATCTTAACCACAAATTTCATGCCAAGAAGGTAGTGTCTCCAAACTCAAAGGCAATGCACTATAGCTGTCATTTCCTTCTCATGTACTGGGTATCGCCTCTCCGTATCATTCAACTTTCGGCTCTCAAAGGTTATTAGATGGTTTTCCAGCATCAGAACCCCACCAATGGCATAATCACTAGCATCCGTGCATACTTCAAATGCTTTACCAAAGTTAGGGAGTGTAAGAACTGGCTCTTTAATGATTGCTTCCTTTAAGGTATCAAATGCCTTCTATCGATCTTCCCTCCATTCCCATGGAGCATCTTTCTTGATTAAATCCATTAAGGGGGTAGCCATTCAAGAGTATCCATGTATGAACCTTCTGTAATAATTTACTAAGCCAAGAAATGACCTCAATTTGATGGGCTTAGTAGGTTCTTTCCACTCTCGAATGGCTCGTATCTTCTTTTCATCTATTTTGATCTTCCCCTATCCTATTACGTACCCTAAGAAGGCCACTTCTTCCTTTACAAAGGCACATTTCTCTAGCTTTACATATAACTTGTTTTCCCTTAAGGCTAGGAAAACTATACGAAGATGTTCTATGTGCTCTTCCATAGACTTGCCATAAATTATGATATCATCTAAGTAAACCACAACAAAATGATCTAAAAACAATGTTAATACCCTATTCATAAGACTATAAAAAGTAGCCGGGGCGTTTGTAAGCCCAAAGGGCATAACAAGAAACTCGAATGTACCATACCTTGTAATGCAAGTGGTTTTAGGCTCATCTCCATCTGCTATCCGTACTTGATGATATCCTAATCATAGATCCAGTTTTGAAAAATATCTTGCCTCTCCTAATCGATAGAATAAGTCTGATACCAAAGGAATGGGGTACTTATTTTTCACAATGACCTTATTCAAGGCCTTATAGTTAATACACAACCAGAGGGACCCACCATGTTTCTTCTAGAAGAGAACTAGAGCTCCAAAAGGTGCCTTTGACAGTTGATGAATCCCGTTTTCAACAACTCCTTCAATTGTCGCCTTAATTCTTCTAATTCTTTTAGGGACATGCGATAAGGAATTGCAGCAAGGGCTTTTGTATCTGGTTCTAGCTTAATCGCATGATCTACTTCCCTTTATGGTGGTAGCTTCTTTGGCAACTCTTTAGGCATGATGTCTTTAAATTCTTTTAGCAACTCCCCTACTCCACCTTCCTATCGAGGTCTTATGTTCTATCTTCTTGAACTTTGTTAGGCCTTCAGCAACTGCTATGGCCTTAGAGATGTCTTTTACTCCTAGCACTCTAGCTCCAACTTTGCCCAAGGTTTTAGACTGTCTAAAAACATCACTAGAGTGTCATCCTGGTTAAGGTCTAGGATCTCCAGCATTAGTTTTGAGAATTCCTTTACATATTGCTTGATGTTACCCTTTTGAGTTAGGTGTCGCAACTTTACCTTTGCTTCTTTAGCAGCATTTAGGGGAGAAAATTGCCTTTTGATTTTATGTACAAAGGTAGCCTAAGTATTGATTTCATTTGCCCTCTTACGCTACCATACTATAGCAGAATCTTTCAAATATATAGTAGTAATACGTACCTTCTCGAGGTCATCCAAGATTCTTATAGCATTGAATTATTATTCTATTCCCTAAAAGAAGTTGTCTACCTCCCGAGTGGATCGTATCCCATTGAAAGGTTCGGGCTTGAGCACATCAACCTTATAAGCAAACTGGATGGTCGCTCCATTTGTTACTACTACCTGACATGCTGCTAGTTGGTTCTTAAGTACTTCAATCTCCTGGTGCATGGCCACCATTGCAGCATCCATCTTAGCTTCATAAGCTTCCCCCTTAGTTTCTAAAGCCATAACTCCAGCTTGGAGTACTTTACTCTTCCCTTCAATTGCTTCATCACGCTGCTTTAGCTCCTTAATGGCTTAATCAATGCCTTTTGCAACTCACCTCAAAGTTTTTCCTCCATCTCTTCAAGGCTGCCTTATGATTCATCAAATTGTTCCTTTGCTTTAGTAATGTTTAGCTCCGCTCTGTCAATCCTATTAAGGAGGGAGTTCAGTAAGTCTTTAGCCTCTGCCTGGTGACTCTGTAATCATCTTGGTTACCTAACTCTTCGAACATCGAAGTGTTGTTGTCTCCTTCAGACGACATCTTCTCCAAATGTGGTTTCTTAACCTAGCTTTGATACCACTTATCACAGGTAGATTCCTTTACTCGAACCCATATGGCAATTAGCGTTCCTGACCATACTAAGGAAGGCTAAGTTAGCCCATGACAACTCACAATGTTTAGAGAGAGAAACTCTGATATAAATAGTATTCACTCAAAATAACTTGATGATACAACTGAGGGGATCTCCTCTATATATACAAGAGGCCTCTCAAGATGGAGGGCCAAGATCAATTCGATCTAATGGTTACAAATGAATCCTACCAACCTTTACATTAAATGCATCTACTTACCTTACTTACTACCTATTCTAGAACCTTCTAGATCTTCTAGAATATTCTGGATTATCTCCTCTTGGGCTTGAGCGAACGTTATGATTTTGGGCCCTTCTAAATTAGCCCGTGACATAAGTATGCAAAGGGGAGGAAAGAACCCTATAGAGAACATACAACCCTATTAATTCCCAAGCGGCTGTAGACTGATCTAAGCATGGATTTTATGCTTAGCCTTCCCTACACGTTAAGAAGATATGATTCGATCATAGTGGTGGTCGATTGATTCAACAAGGTGGGCTACTTCATTCCTGCCACAGAATTAATGATGCTTTATTTATCGCTAATCTCTTTTTGCAGGAAATTATGCGACTGCATGGAGTGCGAAGGAGTATTGTGTTCGATCGTAATTCCAAATTCACAAGCTTCTTTTAGAAGACCTTATGGAGGAAACTCAACACTAAGCTCCTATTTAGTACCTGTAAATCTCTACATTTTTCGATCTAACTTCTAAAGTAGACTTAAGTACGTTAGATAATCTAGGAGTTGACAAGGCTAATTAAAGTGAAAATCTTAAAATAACTAGTCAATCGCATACAAAATTTTTCTATCCTAAATGTATATAAATACTAAAGATTTCATTTGAGAGCGATAAAACCCTAAAACTATAACTTTAAGGATAAAGAAGCACTATATCACCATAATTTACTCTTAAGCCCTAATTGATAATATAACCTTAGTATTATACCAAATCATTGGTAAAAGATTAAGGGTAACTTTCAATTAGTCATAAATACATATAATACTAAAGTAATCCCTTATAAATTAAGATATTGTATCATAGATTACATTCATCTTCTAAGTATATAATTAGGTTAGTATTACAGAGAGTTAAGGGTTTAATTGATTCTTAGGTTACACGTAGTGAACATTAATACCCTAAATGACACTTATCATCTTAATTATACTAAGTAGCTTACCAAATGATGAAATACCTAAAGTAAGATCTCATCATCTATTTTTACTAATCAATTCATGAAATGTCTCATTTCCTTAATTTTCTTTAATTACTACATTATATATACCAAATGACATATGCTTTTGGAAAGTTGACCAAGGTCAAAAGGTTGACTAATAACAAAATGTAACTTTCACTTTAGAAAATATCCTTTCCTTCTAATGATTTATTTTCTTTTAGCTTTTTTATTCCTTTTCCTTTTCCATTTTGCTGTCCACTCCTTCTCCCTTCTAGACCCCACTTTTATCTTCTTTTCAAACATAAGGCAAAACAAAAATGAAGCCCCTTATGCTACCTCCATAGCCGTGACCTCCCCTTTCCCTTTCACTTTCCTAACTTTCCAAATTTGCATCCATATCTCAAGAGCAAATAAAGTATGTTATTATGTATTGCTTCATATTATTTACTAGTTAGATGAAGAGGTAGGTTAGTTTAAGTAGTTTAGGTGTTTTGTACATCTATATTGAAGAAGGCTTAAAGCTTCAATCTTTATATATAGAAGAGTAGAAATCTTTATAAAGTGGAAGAAGACGCATGTGTATATATCATTAAGTATGTGTGCATAAGGGTGTACTAGAGAAATATAAGTATAAAGACCTTTATACATAAGTATTCATTATGTACATAACCTAAACTAAGACATATACTAACTATACATACCTGTACCATGCTAAATATACCCTTAAAACACAAAAAGAATGAAATTTGAGAAGCTTTCTTAAGAGGAATTTTAGGTCGTACGTATATATGGATATATGTACAAATATAAATACAGTATAAGTATACGTATGAGTACACTAGTATACATACGAGTAAAGGTATAAGTATATACTTAACATATGTATAAGTATACATAATACACTTAGGCATGAGGTAAGGCTTATGTAAGCAAAGGATGATGTAAGTAATGACATAATCACATGATGACATAAGCTATGATATAAGCGATGACACAAACGATTAATGACATAAGCCATGACATAAGCATAAATTTATAAAATAAGAAGAATACATGAGAATTAGGTACATGAATTAGTAAACCCTAATACACTTCCTAAATTAGATTAAACTTAATTAAGTACGTGAATTAGTAATATCAAGGTAAAATTCTCTAAGTGTAAGAATCTAAGGGCTAAATAAATCATTGAGTACAAAATAGGATATAAATATAAGCAGTAAGAATAATTAAGCTTCAATAGTTAAAATTTCCATAAATTTTGTCCATTTCGTAAAATACATGTCTTAACGTCTAAAACGAACATCACCGGGTGAACATGCATCCAAAAACGATGAAAAACAACTATAAATTCATAAATATCGAAAATAGAACAAAAAAGTTATATACGATTAATGATAAAGTTTAACCAGATAAAAGTTGATAGTAATCTAAGTAAATTAGGAAAATAGATATCTAGAGTTACTATTTAATTCAATTACTTACTAGCGTCATTATATCGTAATGATTAGGTGATCCCAAGATAGGCGAGGATCTCTCGATTGATTACTACGATTAGAGCGAGTCATCATGGCTGAGTGAGTAGTTACCTTATGATACCATGCTTATATGTGATTGTAGATAGTGGACTTAAATGATATTGTTAATTAATTATTATGTGGAGTCAGGAAATGCTTATGTATGTTATTACGTACTGAGTTGTGAATTTACCTTAAGTACAGATAATACTTTGTTTGCTGCATGATTGTATAGAAAATGATTGTATGTACTATTGAATAGTCATATCATGATTGAACTTAATTATACTCGGCTCAGAAGAAGAAACTGGTATACGCATCAACCTGCATTACATAGACAAAATTCCTACCATTACATCATACAGAGGTAAAGAGAGGCCACTCGAGGGTTGTTATTATTAATTTATTGGTTTTGTATGATACACTCATACAAAATGACCTTACCTTGGCTCGCGGGAATACTAAGCATTGGAGGCACTAACCGCATAGCTAAGAGTTAAGTCTAGAGGCCTCTGTTTAGGGGTAAGTATAGACTGCGGGGGGGCCACTTACGATTATACTAGAACTTGGCTTTTATGAAAATAAAAGACTTGTTTAATTTAAGTACGGAACATAGAGTTTCATATTAAAGTAAGTTCTAATATAATACTCGGATCTGATTGGTGCCATGCATACTCTAACCCTGACTTTGGAGGGCATTAAATCTAAGTTATGTATATGGACTAGTTAACTATACGTATTGTTTGGCATTCTATTTGACCATTCATTCATATGCGTAAATATAATATATTTATAACTTGCCTGTGGTGTGGCTGAAGGTTTTGCTCACTAAGCTTAAGCTTACACCCCCTTAAACTTTTGCTATAGGATAACTTGTTCATAAAGGCTGGCCGAGGAATGCCATAGGTTAGCTTGGGGACTTGGGCAAAAGCGAGTCATCCAGCATATTGAAAGAACAGATTATGTAGACTCTTACTTATGTATTTTTGTTTTACTAGTAATATAGACTTAGATATACTATGTATTGTAAACTTTGTAGTTCAAATTTTATATAAATATGTTTGTATGATGATATCATATGGATCTGTATGTTCTTGGGAAATTAGTAGTTGTAGAACCTTGTATATTGTGTAAAGAGTTCATGATTGGAAAGGTAACCAATCAGGAGTTCTTCGTATAGTATACGACGTTTGCCACAACTGGGCCATCCTCAATTCATGACAAATTTAGTGGTATCAAAGCCTGAATTCAAATAGGGCAATTAAAATACTAACCCTAAACATTTAGATAACCTACTTAATGAGTTTGAGTGGGGGTCAAACCGGGCTAAGTATTTAACCTTTTACGCGTAAATTTATAAGATTTATATTAACTCTATTCTAAGATCTAATCTAAGCCTTGTTGATTTAGGAGTTGATACTACAGTTGATGACTAGATGGGTCGTCTTTAGACAGTAGTGGGGTGAGACACTATTTAGTTATTGGCGACGTTTGCAGATCCTTTGTGAAGATTTGGCTTTGGTGAGTAGACCTTGTATGTTACTTAAGGTGTTTGTCACTTAGGGTCATGGGTTAAACAATTATTGGCAAGAGAGAAGAAATTTCTAGAGTTTGCAAATTCTTAGTGATATACCAGAGAATGAGGAGATGATGTATTTGCTTGAGTCTGAAGAAAACCCTGTTAATCCTTATGGGTTGGTATTTTTGGTTTATGGGGAGCCTAGACCAACGCCCCCTTCATTTTCCCTTTGGGAAGATGTAGGTTGTGGAGTTATCCTAGCTATTGATAGGCGAGTTGATCACATGAGGATTTATACTCTGAGGAATGTTGGCATAGTGGCAAAATTTGGAGCGAATGAAGTTAGGAATTTTAATCCACCACTACTTGAGAACAAGCTTGAGCTGGAGACTAGATCGGATGCCTTAGCTTTGTATTCTGAGCCTCCTTAAAAACCTTACCCTGCTTTAAATCTTACCCTTGAGTTTGAGTACTATCAGGTGGATCCGGGGCTTCCATCTAAAGTTATTGTCGGAGGAGATCCTGATGAGATGCTTATGATTTAGCTGGATCCCTTAGACTTCTGGTTACCATGAGAATAGGCTCGATAAGCTCCTAGTAAGGAATCAAGGGTGAATTCCAGCATTGGCTCTATCTTTAGAGTTCCTAAGTATGTACCTTGAGATGACCCTGGTGCTGGACCATCATCTTACCTAGGATAGATAGAGTAGATGACCTTATAGTTCGAGTATGTAGTGGCTATGTGACTTTAGAGTGATCATGCATGTCTCTTTTTGTCGTAGATATTAGGATCATGTGTGATCATTTTGTACTCTAAGTGTTGCTTGCAAGGAGGATGATATATATAAAAACTAGAAGTAGTTGATAGTTAGGTTTAATGAAGGTTATGTAATGTATGAAACTTGTCCTTTGGACCTAAAGTTATATGGATGTAAACTCCTTTTGTTTATAAGAAATGAAAGTTGTAGTTTATATACCATAAGTGTTAAAATAATTATGTTTGCTTTCATTTACATAATGGATGTTAAACTTAATTATTTATGACTAAATGTTTCTCACTGAAAGTTGGAAATAAATTTTCAGTCAACATAAGCGTAGATGAAGACCCCCAGTTAGAGCTCCACTTGTTGTAAACCCCTAAAATTTTCGATCTAGTTTTTGAAATAGACTCAATTATATTAGACAATTTAGGAGTCGGCAGAGTTAATGAAAGAGAAAACGTTAAAAGAATTCATTAATCGCGTAAGAAACTTTACTACCCTAAATGCATCTAAATGCTAAAGATTCTATTCAAAAGTTATAGAAACGCTAAAATGATCACTTTAAAGACATATGTGCACTAATTCAACATAATAAACCCTAAAATTTTAATTGAAAATATAACCCTCACATTTTACCAAATCATTAGTAAAAGGTTATAGATGACTTTCAATCATGTATATATGTGTTGAATCCTCAAGTAGTTCTTTAGAAACTAAGATAATGAATCATAGCTTACATTTATTTTTTAAGTATATGATTAAGATAGTCTTACTTAGCATTAGGGGTATAGTTGAAGATTAGGTTACATGTAGTGAACTTTACTACTCTAATTAGTACTTTTTGCACTCGTTATCCAAAGTAGTTTATCAAATGATGTATATAGGTTATAAAAACCTAAAGTAAGACCTCATCAACTATGTTTACTAATCAATTCACCAAATACCTCATTTCCTCTCGTTTCCTTAATTTTTCCCTTAATTTCCCTTAATTACTACATTATGTGCACAAAATTACATATGCTAAAAGAAAGTTGACCAAGGAAAGTTGACCAAGTCAACACATACTGACCAAGGTCAAAGGGTTGACCAAGTCAACACATGTTGACCAAAGTCAACAATTTGAAAAGTCAACAAAAAAACACTAAGAGATAAAGAAAATATCTAACACTTAATGATGACTTTTCTTTTCTTTTCTTTTCTTTTGATTTTTCTTTTCTTCTTTTTCTCCTCAATTGCCGTCCACATCTTCCTCTTCTAGACCCCACCATTTGCTTCCTTTCATTATGAAAACAAAACAAAAGAAATAAAACAAAAACCTCCTTCCATTGCGATGAGCTTCTTCTTCCCCTTTCACTTTCAACACTTCTCTTTTTGTCTCGATAATTCCAACACAACTAAAGGTATGTACTTAAGTTACTTTATATTACTTTATATTATTCATTAGTTAGTTAATTAGGTAGATTAGACAATTAGGTATGTGAAAAGTATGATTTTGAAGAAGAGGGCACAAAGTTTCCATTTTTAAGTGTAGAAATTTAGGAATCATGAAGAAGAAGAAAGGAAAACATGAACATATGCTCATAAGAAGGTGTACATAAGGTAAACCGAAAAGAAGGGAAGCATGAGAAGCTTTGTACATGGGTATTTACCATGTACATAACCAAAAATAAAACAAAACCTAACCATACATACTTGTACTACACTAATTACTCACTTAAAAACACAAAAGAATAGAATTAGAAAGCTTTTCTTAAGGAAAAGATTAGGTATACGAAATTTTGTATAAAAATATGTATCTAACCGTATAGGTATATGAGTATATATACACGTATAAATACGGTATAAGTTTAAGTATATGTATAAATATATATATTATAAGGTATATGTACATAAGCATAAGGGAAGAAATGAAATGTACATAAAACATGTACATATGACATAAGCATGAGGTGAGGCTTATGTAATCAAATGATGAAGTAAGTGATGAGGTAAGCACATGATAACATAAGCCATGACCTAAGCAAATGATGATGTAAGCGATGACATAAGCATAGATTATAAACTAAGAAAAGAAGAAAAGTGTATAATAATTAGGAACCTAAATTAGTAAACCCTAATACACTTTCTGAATTGGAATATACTTAATTAAGTACATAAATTAATAATCGCAAAGTAAAAGCCTCTAAGTATAAGAAGTTAAGGATTAACTAACTCATTAAGTATAAGCAAAAGATATAAATATAAGTAATAATAGCAATTAAGTTTTCATAGTTAAAATTTCTCTAAATTTAGTTCATATTATAAAACACGGGTCATAACATCCAAAACGGACATTATCGTGTGAATGTACGTCCGAAAACGATGAAAAATGACTATAAATTCATAAATATCAGAAATAAAATGAAAAAGATATAAATGTTTAAGAATAAGGTCTAAACGAAAAAGATATAAATGCTCAAGAATAAGGTCTAACCAAATAAAAGTTGAGGTAATTTAAGTAGAATTAGGTAACTAGAATTATTAGTAAATTTAGTTACTTATTAGTGTTATTATAATATAATGATCAGGTGATCCCAAGGTGAGCGAGGACCTCCCAATCGATTACTACGATTAAGGTGAGTCGCTATGGTCGAGTGAGTATTTACCCTATGATTCCATACTTATTTGTGATTGTAGATAGTGAACTTAAATATTATTGTTAATTGACTATTGTGTGGGGTTTGAGAAACGCTTGTGTATGATCTTGTGTGTTGAATTGTAAAATTATCGTAATTACAAAGAATGCTTTGTTTGTTGCATAGTAGTATAGAAAGTGATTGTGTGTACTATTAGATTGTCACAGCATAATTTGAACATAAGTATATTCGGCTTATAAAAAGAAATTGGAACATGCATTAACATACATTGCATAGAGACAATTTCAGCTGTCACATCATACGGAGGTAAAGGGAGGCCATTCGAGGGTTATTCTTATTCATTTATTAGTTCTATACGGTGCACTCGTACAAAATGACCTTACCCTAGCCTGCGGGAACACTAGGTGTTGGAGGCACCAACCGCCAGGCTAAGGATCAAGTCTAGAGGCCTTCGTTTAGGGGTGAGTGTGGACTACAGGGGCCCACTCACGATTATACTAGAACTTGATTTTTATGACAATAAAAGACTTATTTGATTTGAATACGGAGCATGGAGTTCCATAGTAAATAAAGTTCTAGTATAATACCCGGATCTGATTGGTGCCGTGTATACTCCAACCCTGACTTCGGAGGGCATTAAATTCGAGTTACGTATATGAATTAGTTAAGTATACGTATTGTTTAGTATTCTGTTTAATCATTCATTTATATGCGTGAATATAATGTACTTATAACTTGCTTATGGTGTGGCTGAGGGTTTTGCTCACTAAGCTTAGGCTTACACCCCTTTAGACTTTTGCTATATGATAGCCTATTCATAGAGCCTGTCCGAGGGATGCCACAGGTTAACTTGGGGACTTGGGCAGGAGCGAGCTATCATGTGTAGTGAGAGAACAGTTGATGTAGCCCTTTACTCATGTACTTTTGTTTTACTAGTATTGTAAACTTAGATGTCCTCACTTACTGTATAATGTAAGCTTTGTAGTTCAAATTTTATATAAATATGTTAATGTGATGATATCATGTGAATCTGTATGTTCTTGGGAAACTAGTAGTTGTAGAGCCTTGTATATTGTGTGAAGAGTTCTTAATTGGAAGGGAAACCAATCAGAAGTTCTTTATACAGTATACGACGTCTGCCACGACTAAGCCGTCCTCAGTTCATGACACTTGCTCTAGAGGAAGAGCTACATATGTAGCAAGACCGTGCTGACAAGATATTAGTTGTAATATAGGCACAAAATGAGTTGTTGAGAGCATTTTTGGAAAGAGAACATACTCCACTTGTATAAGCACCACCATTAGATGCTGATAGAGAATTACCCTTGCCTCCCCTTCCTCCACCACTAGTAGGTCAAGCAGGAGTTGTGCCACTTGTACATCTTGATTTGAGACAACAGCGTAGTATGTTGCTTGAGTTCATTCACTATAACAAGTATTTTGAAGGTTATACTAGTCGACCAGATGAAGCTGAAGATCAGTTAAACCAAATAAAGCGGTTGTTTGAAGCTTTTGAAGTACCACTACATCTTCGGCTCACTTATGGGACTTATATGCTTAAGATGCGAGCACGGACATGGTAGGAGTCGAAACAAAAGATTATAAGAAATCTGATCACTTAAGAGGATTTCAAATGAGAATTTCTAGATTATTATTTCCTTGGATGTTTGCGGATAAGATATCGTGAAGACTTATTGGATATAGTGAAGGGAATAAAAATTGTGAAGCGGTATGAATCTAAATTCAATAAACTATTGCAATTTGCACCACTAGAATATTGACTAGTGATTGATTGAAGATGTAGATATTTTCTCAAGGATTAGATCCTGAGATGAAGAGAATGATGATAGAATTTGAACCAAGAAGCTTTACAAATATGGTTGAGAAGGCTAGAGTGTTTGATACAGTGAAAAGACAAAGTGAGGAAGCGAGCAATCGGAAGATTAATGTGTTTGGAAAGCGGCATTTTGAAGGACTTGGAAGTAGTAGCAATAGCAAATTCAAAAGGATTATGAAACCCTAAATTCCTATTTAAAGGAAAGTAGTTGGTAGAATTGTTAAATGTTGGAGATGCAAAGGAAATCATTATCCTAGGGAATGTCCATAACTCCAACGAAAATGTTTCTTTTGTGGTGAAAGTTCGCATTGGGTGACATATTGTTCCAAGAAAAATACCGTTACATGCTACATTTCTAACAAAGTGGGACATTTCTCTACTGTATGTCCACAGCGTACTACTGTCACTACTCAAGCAGCTAAACAACTAACACCAGTTGTTAGACGTTCGGGTATAGGGAAAATAGTTGGAGGACTAGCATTAGGAAATACTTGTTCAGCTTCAGCTAATGCTGCTCGAGTATATAATTTGGAGAGTGAGTAGATTTATGAGGACATTCCTAGAGAAGAACTAGAGGAATATGGTGAACCTGAAGAGATAGTAGGAGTTGAACTTATTGTAGGTATGTGTTTTTAAGTATTTCTTTATAAATTATTAAGATTTGAGTATTTAAAGTATAGTTATAGTAGGATGATAATAAGTATTTAGAATTGAGAAATAGATTTATGATAGTAAAAGTATAAGGAGAAAACTTTTTATCATGATTCAAGGAATGTTAAGATAGATGGATATTATGTTTATACTTTGTTCGATACGGGAGCTACGCATTCTTTATATCACCTAAAGTAGTGAAATGAGTAGGCTTGACTACCAATGCTACTAAATCCATCTTTGGTGTTAAAAGTCCTACAGGAAGTGTTGTGATTGAAAAAGAGATGGTGAAAGGATGTCTGTTTCAGATTCAGGATGTCAATAGTAAGATTGATATGATTCTCTTGGGTATAGGTAAATGTGATGCAATATTAGGGATGAATTGGATGACTAATGTCAAAGCTAATGTTGATTGTCAAGAAAAGAAAATAGTGTTTGAAGTTTTTGATGGATTACAAGCAAAATTTAAAGGAGACTCATTTGTAGTAGATGTGCAAGAGTTAAGTGTTATGGGGAGAATTATTGATGATAGTTTAGTGAATGCGATAGAAGTTGATCAAAGGAAACCAACACTAGAGGAAATATGAGTTGTGAATGAATTTTCTAATGTATTTCTCGAGGAGTTACCTGGGTTGCTACTGAAGAGAGAAATTGATTTTGTTGTTGATGTGGTGCTAGGAACTGAACCTATTTCAAAGCCTCCTTATAGAATGGCTCCAGTTGAATTAAAGGAATTGAAAAAGCAATTAGAAGAATTGTTGGATCAAGGTTTCATAAGACCAAGTGTCTCTCCAAGGGGTGCATTGATGTTATTTGCTAAGAAAAAGGATGGATCATTGAGGCTCTGTATTGATTATCAAGAGCTAAATAAAGCGACCATTAAGAATAAATACCTATTTCTATGGATTGATGATCTGTTCTATCAGTTGCATGGTGCAAGTGTGTTCTCTAGAATTGATCTAAGATCAGGATATCATCAATTAAGGATTAAACCTGAAGATGTACCGAAGATACCATTTTGTACACAGTATGGTCATTATGAGTTCCTTGTCATGCCCTTTGGTTTGATAAATGCACCTATTGTTTTTATGGATTTAATGAACTATGTGTTCAAGTCATTATTAGACAAGTATGTAATTATGTTTATTGACGATATTTTGGTTTATTCTGCAACTCCTAAGCAACATGAGAAGCATTTAAGGATAGTATTATAAACCTTGCGAGAGCATAAGTTGTATGCAAAACTCTCATGACTGGGATTTATGCCTGCCTATCATTGAATTTTCCTACCATTGCTCCACTCACAGCTTTACTAGAATATCACCATTTGATGTTGTTTATGGACTTAACTTAAACCTACCTTTAGACTTAGTTAACAGTCCGACTACACAAGGGGAGAGTCAATCTAGCTTGCAACGTACTAAAGAATTTCATAGGTTGCATCAAAGTATTGCCAAGCAATTGGGCAAAACTATGGCCTGAGAGAAGGAAGTGCGAAGCCGCGGAAGGAAACGAATTTTTTATACCCCTAAGGACCTTATTTAGATCCATCTTAACAAGGAACGCTTTCCTAGTAAGAGGATGGACAAACTATCTCCCAAAACAGATGGCCCTTATAGGATCTTGAGTCGTATTAATGATATTACCTACGAGATTGAGCTTTTTGAAGGTCTTGGTGTGTCTACCAGATTCAATGTCGCCGACTTAACTCCATATGTGCTCGAAGATGACAAAGGCCAAGATTTGAAGGCAAATCTTCAACAATCTTAGGGAATTGATGAACTGCCGACCAATAGTCTCATTACTCATGTACGACTTCGTAGACTCCAATCCCTCACTCAACGAATTCTCTCTTGGCAACCTACTAATGATAAGAAAGTTTAATTCGAAGGAATGTGGTTGAACTCCTTATGCTCCCTTAATTGTCATACATCGATATGTATACTCAATACTAATGATGCCGAACATTCTCTTGCTGAGGACCCTGTGTCGAGTAACCTAATGAAATACTGCTAAGAAGATCTTGCCAAGTGATGAGAGACTCACTTAAACGGCTGAATAGTTTTATCTCAGCATACTACCATCTCTCTCACCTTAGCCCTTTATTGCCACAACATTTTGACCCCTCTCACCTGCTGTGCTCGGTGAATATTCGTATGGGACCATTTGTACTGCCACCTATTCACCTCGTCTGACATTGTACTATTTTTCTATTTTTGGTCTTTTGTCCTTTTTACCTTTTTTGGTATGTACGAGAAATTCCCTTTTTGTATATACTTTTTTGTCATTTTATTATTTGTAATGCTGCCTTAGGGATTTATTATAAATAGTCCTTTTCTTTTGTAAGCCGCATGTAACTTATACTTTAATACTAGATATTCTATTCTTGTAAGGTAACCCTCTCCAAGTCTATATTTCATACACTCTTATCTAATCTTACCAAGTAGTTTAGGATTAGTGGTGATTAAACCTTAATATCAATTTGTGCGTCATATCAAGTGTGGTGTCAAGTCGTGTTGTGTTTATTAGTGAGTCACATCTTCTAAGTAGCTTTACGTCAGCTACTCTTATTTGGTTGTAAACCATTTTTCTCTAATTTTCTTCGATATCTTAAAGGATCCATTTCATCTTAAATTTACCTCAATAGGTCTTAGTGATAACTGAACCCTTAGGTATACCACTTGGTCTTGGTGGTGGAAAGAGCTCAGAGTTGATCATTGGAGTGAATGTTCCACCATCTTGCTGCAACTTCTCAACCATTTAGCATGGGGCTTGAAGTTTCTGTTTGGCGAACAACTCGGCACAAAAGCTTCTCGGCAATTTGGCATAGCCATGGAACTTTGACTACTCGGCCACTCGCCACTCGGCATGGATGTACTGCATGGCGAAACTTGGCGCTCGGAACGAACACATAAATACTTCATTTATGCGCACAATAGGTCGTCCAAGAAGTTTGGTTCTCAACTGTTGCAGAATGTAGATTAACTCGGATAAATTAGGTAGGAGACATAAATGGGAATCGCTGCAGAAGATTGGAAGCTCAGCTCCATGTGTTTAGGATAGCCTTTAGCCCAGAAGTCAACTAATGCTCCGCATGAGTAGATATTCGGCACGAATTGGTGCTTGGCATTGTTAGGACACAGCTCGGCATTATTACACTACTGGCATGATAGTTCACGGTATCTTGGACTCTTGTGCAATTCAACTCGGTCAAAAAGAGGTCAGACTTGTAAATTAGCTCGGACTCAACTCAAATCCGCAGAAGCTTGGTTGAAATGGAGCTTGGAGATCGAACGAGGGAGATGTAATAGCTTGGTATGTGCTTTGTTAAAGCTTGAAATATTTTGGTTCGGTTGCTTTTCTGTCTCCACGTGTAAGGCCTTCCAAATGGTGAATAAACCATCAGGTGTCACCAAGCAGAGTACGTGGCCGAATCTGTAGGAAACAAAAGATGCGGTTATCACTATAGGTCGCCAATACTTCCGAAGCATCAGGGATGTGCGAATGAGGTGTGAGAGGACTAAGGCATTGCATAATACAACCTCATCTTTTACAAGTTAACTGGCGCCAGAAAGTCATCTCCAGCGACTTGAACTAGAATCTTATTACAACAAATTTGCATTAAGTGCCACCATAGACATATAAAGGTCTAAACCTTAAGAACCAATTTCCCTTTCCCACTGTTAAGATATAAGAATTCAAAGACAGAACCAAGGGAAGTAGGTTCTTTAGCATTATATGAGAATACTTCTCTTTTCTCTAAATAAAAACTTGAAATGATGAGGGAGGATTACCTATGATTCACTGTTTCCATGTGACTTGGATTATAATAGGAAGAAATTAAGAACAGAAATTCAAGGCAGTTTTCAACTTAAGTAAAAGATCGGTTTGTAGTTTCAAGAGTGTAAGGTAAGGAGCGTTGAAAATGAAAAATTAAAATTTCCATCAGTAGGCTCCCTAGTATATTTAGGACAAGGGATTTCATTATCCTCTAAAAATTCGACTGATAACAAAGATTACCGAGCAGACGACAAAATGACTTTGCTACTCGGCACTACGGGACAACAGTTACATAAAACATAAAACGGTTTTTGCAATTCTTGTGGCACAACCAAAATCTAGATTTTGAGAAGAAGATAAGGAAGGGAAACTATACCCAACTCAATTTGAAAAGTACATCAAAAGAAGAAACATTTTACCGCCAAATTTTGACAAGATACTGAAAATTGTGGTAGTGGATTGTATTTTCGATAAATAGCGCCAATTGTTGGCGGGTGATTCTTATTCCGGTGTAAGGGTACCTATAACATAAGAAAGCAGCTACCGGGATGCTAGAGGGTACTCCGGTGTAGTTACTCCGATACTTAAGTCAACCCTCCTATGGTGAGAGTAAAATTATAGCATAATAGAAAGAGTGAGAGAATGAGAAGAGATCCCCTTACATGGAGTTTTTGTTTTGTATTTATAGTAGGTAGTTGGATATGTGTATGCGGATGAACCAAAGGAATTGGATTTAAGTCTTGATATAATCATAATAGGCCTTCAGTTTATTTTACTAAAAACCACTATCAACACCATCATCTTAGTAGATCCGAAATAATATCCCAAACCATAAGGTTCGAAGAAATCGATGGAACTCAACTTGAAAATCTATAGGACGTAGTGTACATCGAAGGAATTGGGGAACAGATCAAAGAAGTAACACAATGACCTTGCTCCAACAATAATTGAAACCCCTTAACATTGAAAAACCCAAACTCAATAAATCTAGCAACGTTATTAACAAAATGGAAAATTGGGTAGTGAAAAAAAGCCGATAAATTTTAAAAATAAGAAGAAAAACTTGATTATTGATTTAAATTTTACTCAACTATTAAAACCACTCTTAAACCGAAGTTGTATTTGAAGAAATCTACTTGTTATTTGTTTCCATAAAAACACAAAACATGTAAAAAAAAAAAATGGAATAAAAGTTATTGATAGTAGATTTTTTTATTTTGGTATGCAAGTACCTACTAAACAAAAAAACAATTACAAGGGACATTGGACTATGTTCTGACATTGCCACTACAATGCCTAAGGCTATCCTCTTGTGATGAAAACAGAATTGTAAAGTGATAAAGAATGTGTGAGAAAATGAAAGAAGATCCTTTACTTGAGAATCTTATTTGGCATTTTATAGTAGGTTAGTGAAAGTTGTATAGAAATGTTGTTGGTGAATTTTGGGGTGAGGAAATAGTCCTATAAAAGAGAGTAAAATACTTGGTATCAGGGTTAATCCCGTATGACCACTCTGATGCTTAAGTTAGAATGGTAGTTTAGTGTAGTATATATGTGAATAAGAAGTATCCGAGAGTTCTTACAGAGTTTCTTTTCGGTATTTATAAATGGTTGTTGTGTCTAAGGTAGTCGTCTGGATAACTATTAAGATACATAGAGTCTTCTTGACTTGACATCTCCCCTAATATGAAGGGATTGCAAGTAGTTATAAAATATAACCGTACTTATGCTAACTGTTCGTGTTATAAATTTGAATTTAAACCAGGAGCATTTTTTGTACTCAGCATAAGTGTAGTACATCTTCTGTAGAGTGTGAATGCTAAGAGAGTCGATTAATCAGCATCTCGGCTGACGAAAGGACGAGTGTAAATTAAGCGAAAACTGACTATTAACATTATCCTCCGAACTCCCATGTTCGAATAGTTGATAAAGGGACTTATACATATATTGCAACAAAGGTCGACTGTAGAGAGATTCTTTGGATTAATGTTGGATAACATAAGAAGTAGGATGGATCACATCCCAACTGAAACGTCATCATTTCAAAATTCTTACCTTGTCAAGAAACTAATAAGTTATAAGCACGACATCTGTCACCTAGGTCATCATTTTGTTACGAGTCTAATAACTGTCATAAAGTTTTCAACCGTTAGATTTCTGTCATAAGACACGCGTCAACAATCTGTAGGAGTATCATATCAGTGCATCAATACTGTCAAAAACAGATTTGTAGTTATGAGAATAGATCGTCCATATATAAGGTACTATTCATAATCAGATTTCACTTCTCTAGTTGTACCTAAAATTTTCGTTCGTTTTCCAATATTCAAAATCTCATTCTTCTACCTAAAATTTTCGTTCGTTTTCCAATATTCAAAATCTCATTCTTCAACTTCTGTTATTTCATTTCATTCAACCATCTAGGCATGGTTCACAAAGTTGCTCGTCAACTTATTTTATCCGATTCCATGGCAATGGAAATTGAGGCCACTCTTCCTCTATCCCCCAAAAATAGGAGCGAGGCGGTATGTTCTTTGGGTGATTCAGCCAATAGTATGGAGGCAAAGTAGGATAAACTTGCTTTGATTAACGAGCTTCCTGTGGATAATTATCTTGAGGATAAGCAAGGGAGGTCTTCAACAAAATATTTGTACAACACAATAGCCTACTTTCGTGATTCTCCCGATGGGACGACCAGTTTCGTTGACAGAATTCTCATTATAAAGTATAATCAATACTACCGAGATCATCTGGAACATGGAACTTGAGGAGGTTAAGAGATGGGGAGAGAGTATGTTTTCTATAGGAGCAGAAGTTCCATATATACTTAAAGTATCTAGATTTTGGGTTACGCTTTCCTTTCTTGGCTTTTGTTCGGGGCTTCTTCAATTACTTCATAGTCGCGCTGAATATGTTCTCACCTAACACATATCGACTTCTAGCGACTTTCGAGATAGTCTATGAAGACGTTGAGGTTAAGGCTACACCTTAGTTGTTTAGATTTTTCTTTACTATTGTAGGTAGCTTGATGGGTGCTACTTTGTTGCTGCATGGTATGGGCGTAAGTTCATGGACAGGTTAGAATCAAAGATTCACAAGTGGCATGATAAGTTCGTGTCATTAGTGTTTGATGATGAATTGGACTTCTGGACCTAATGGATTGAGCCGATACATACAAAGGATGTAGATCTAATGCCGAATGATGCAACAGCAGCGAAGAAGATTCAGGAGAGAAGGAGAAACAAAATATTTTTCTAGGATGCTGAGAGAATTATATGGCGTTTTGAAAATGGCGAACCAATATTTTCTAAAAAAGAAGGTATGCTGATGTCTTACTACCATACCGAGTATAGCCACGAAGAAAGCCGTTCTCGAGACTTTGGGGGAGAATAGTGACCTTTCAGCCTTGCTCAATACGGAAAATGTAAGTTCATAATTTCCCCCTGTTTATATTAATTGATTTACTTGTCTTGTAGATATGGGTACAGAAGAGGTGAATCCTGCAAAGTTATTTGCTCAGGCCAAGGCTAAGAAGTCCAAGGTTGATAGGAAGGGGACCACTTCAATTGCTACCACACAGCCTGCTGTCACAAAGAGACCAACAAAAGAAACTACAATAAAGTAGACAACTATACGGATCTCTTGTCCTATAGAGAGAGTGAAGGAGAATGAGAATATATAGCTGATTGGTTCGTTCTGAGGAGCTTGCGGTCATGATTATTCAAACTTCCGTTGAACCGAGGAATAGCGAGCATTAAGAGAGATACCTCGATGAGAAAGATGAAAATGCCATTACCATAGAAGGCTCATCATAGGTGATTGTGGTGGCTCCAAGTGGTGGAAAAAAAAAAAAAAAAAACCAGGGAAGGAACTTACCGGCTAACCACCTATCTAGAAGTCCAAAGGCTCGGATGAAAGGGCGAAAGAGGCAATGCTTTCTAAATCTCTTGGCATCATTAGCACTGAATTCTTGCCAAATAAAGAGGTTAAGGAATACTTCATCCCTTGTTGGAGCCATCAGATTTTGGACATTGACCCGGCTTTAGGAGATAGGACAAAATCTCTGGCTTTAATAAAAGGGGTCATTCTTTCGAAAGAAAAAAATATCGCCAAGAAGGATGTTGAAAGGGTCGATGGTTATAAAAAGGCCCATGTCGTGGCCAAATTGTATAATGTGAGTATCTATAAACATTGCTTTTAATTATTGAGCTTATCCGGGCAATTAACACATTCTTTTTCCAAATGAGCAGTCACATTCTTACAACTTTAGATGAGGCTGACAGAGAGGCAAAGAAGGTAATATCTTTAGTAATATCTGTGTAATATCTAATCATTCTTGATTATAATAATTGAATTTGCTGCAGAAAGTTGAGGATGCCTACAGTGCATCAAAGGCCCAAACTGCTGCCACCGAGAATGCAAGAATTAGGGTTGAGATAGAGGCAAGAAAGCTTAAGGAAGAATTTTCTGCCGAAAAATTGGCACATGACCTTGCCACCAATGAAATCTTTAGCATGAAGGCTAAATGGAAGAAGAGTACAAAAAGTCCGAAAGCTTGAAAGAGGAGTTGCAGAAGAAGAAGGAAAAGTGTTGAGGCCTCATCTGGACTATTTGTACGATGAGCAACAATGAAGATAAGGTCAGGATGTAGATAAAGGAGATGGAGACTAACAACTTGAACTTATAGAGTCGTATGGCAGAATTCCAGGAAGCTATGAAGAAGGGACCTTCAATTGAAGAGGCGCTTGATATAGTTACTCCTGGTTGGCAATATGAAAGGCTTCTATGCAAAAAGTTGTTAGAGGGGGTTTAAGTGGCAAGAGAGGTGTTGAAGCTTCATCTTGATTATGATCTCTCGTGTCTTGATTTTGCCAATGTCAACGACAAAGTTAGCAGTACCGACAAAGATGAAGGCGACGAGACAGGTGCTAAGAGTATGATTAATAGTGATAATGAAGCAACCATAGGACTTATTATGTTGGTGTGTTGCATTCTCATGTATTTAATAATTGGAATATAATCAAGGCAATGCTGAGTGCTTATGACTTTTCACGTAATTGCGCTTTCATGATATGTATGGTTTATATATGTTTTACGTTCCCATTCATCGACATGCTTTAATTCACTCCATTTGTTTCTTAGCATGTTTTATTTCATACGCCCTGCTATCTTTCGACTTGCTTCATTTCACAAGCCCATCGCTTTTATGTATGTTTTATTTCACACACTTATTGTCTCTCGGTGTGTTTTATTTCACACACCCTATTAGCTTTCGGCTTGTTTTGTTTCACAAGCCTATCACTTCTAGGCATGTTTTGTTTCATACGCCCGTTGTTTCTTGGTATGTTTTATTTCATACGCCCATTGTTTCTCGGCATGTTTTATTTCATACACCCATTGTTTTATACTGTCTGTTAACCGTTTGAGATGTGGACTAGTCGCATTACTCGACTGTATAGTTAATTTGTATAGTTTTTTTACTGCGTTAAGCTACAACTTAGATTAGTTCATTTGTCGTACAACCTAGAACTCATTCATTCAGCAATTATAACCAAAACATAATGATACTTCAAATATATAATTGTCATAAATAAGTTTTACAAGCATGTTGGCGGAATTAAACCTATAACTATGTGGTTAAAGGTTACGTTAGCATGTGAACATGTCAGCATTGGCTTACAGGAAGTCAATCAGACTTTGCTGAACATTTGCTAACATGGGTTTTTCCATCCTTGTTGTTTTCTTAGGATCATTTTCCAGAGGAATTTCCTCTATATCATTCTCAGCATTCTCTATACCAACTGACTTGCCTTCTAGGTAGGTCTTGACTTGAAATACTTCTTTTCGCCTCAAAGCCTTTATATATAAGAAGTGTAGCAATTGTTGATCCCCTCTACACACATCAACCCCCGTAGGAGTGGAAAACTTATCTTTTAGAAGTGCCGTTAAAGGGATGATGCCAAATAAATATTGGTATGGCCATCCCATTATCATATTGTAAGGGGACCAACATTTGATGATGAGAAAATTCACTTTGTCCTTTGCAACATGCTCGTCATCGCCAATCTGTATTGGCAATGAGATAACACCGGCTACTTGCATAGGTTGATTATTGAAAGCATAGAGGTCATACTTGTAAGACTACAGTTGCGCTTTGATCTTAGGCCTCATTTGATCAAAGGCATGCTAAAAAATGATATCGGTTAAACTTCCTGTATCGATAAGAATCTTCTTGACCTCAAAGTTGGCAACAATCGCATTGATGACAAGTGCATCATCTTGCAGCCTCTATATGCCCTCAAAATCCTCTTCCCCAAAAGATATTGTATTGTGAATCCTGACCTTCTTTTCGTGAATATTGTAAACGTAATTCCTAGCGTTAATCGAGTTTGAAGAAGTCAATTGACCTATACTAGGTCCACTGACAATTGTATTAATTTCTCCGTTGGGTACTCTGTTGGGGTTAACATCCCTTGCATCTCTTATGGCCATTGTTGGCTGAGTGTCATCCTCATGTTCCTCTCTTCTCCTCTGGGATGGTCTTTCGATTCTTTCAACATCATGTGCTAGAAATTTTCGCAGGTGCCCACGTTGTATTACATCTTCAATTACATTTTTGAGTTGAATGCACTCATCCGTATTGTAACCCTTATCATGATGAAAGTCGTAGTATTTGTTTGAATTTCTTCTTAAGGGGTTCTCTTGCATTCTTTTCGGCCATTAGAGGATACCTCTCTCCATATGGACTTCCATCAAAATGTCCAAGATTGGACGGTTGACAAGCATATGGGATGAGAATGTCGAGATCCTGAGTCTCTTCCTCTTAGCGTCTGAACTGTTGTCATTGTCTGTACTAAGTCTATCCTTAGCATTTTTCCATTTATCTTTCTTTCCATCTCCTTTGCTTTGATCAGCCTCTCATCATGCTTTTATGTTGTCTTCTTGTCGGATGTATGAGGTAACTTTAGCCTTCAAACTTAGCAAAATTTTTTGCCTTATTTTTTGCGAGAGACTTGAAAAAGTTTCCATGAGGCTTGACTCCGTTAATTACGGTATTGAGAGCCATACTCATATTTAGTTCTAGGATTTAGACCATCTAGACCATAAATTTGGCCAAATAGTCCCTAATTGACTCATCAAACCTTTGTTTAATGGTGTTTAGGATTGAAGAATTCTTGATAGGAAGTTTACTAGTAAGGAAGTGTTGAAAAAACACTTCTGCTAATTCATCAAAACATGAAATGGTATTTAGCTTCAAGTGTTTGGACCATATACTAATTGCATTTCTCAAGGTTGAGGGAAAGGCTTGACAGGCCACCGCATTGCTTAAACCATGGAACTTGGCTAGTGTTTAGTAGTACTCCAAGTGGTCTTCGGGGTCCTTTGTCCCATTATATGTTTCGAATTGAGGCAACTTAATGTACCGAGATATTACTTCTTCCAAGATCTCTAAGACAAAAGGATTTTTTTTTATTTGGAATTGTTTGGTCACTGAAACAGGGGTGCTGACATGTGAAGGTCCCATATGATGCATGTACTGTGGTTGCTTGCCCTTATCAATCTTTTTCAAAGCAAGAGTTGTGGGTTATGTTAGAACCTCAGCTTGCTTTTTTGGTAATGCAGGTGAGTAAATGGAATCGTCAGTACTGTTGGCATCATGATTGCCATGCTTTTTTTCCTGATTCGAGTGAAAACTTTTATGAAGAAGGTTAAGGATTTGTTCATGTCTTTTGTTTAACTTGGAATTTGCTTTGGCTAAATCGAGACAAAGTAACTCAAGTCAAGCTAATTATTGTTCATCAGCATGCTGACTCCCTCCTTCAGGGTATTGGGAGGAAGTACCAGCACATACACTTCGTGCCATCCTAGTTCTAGCCATGTAGCTATGTTTAGAGAAAAATAGACGGTACAAAATGTTGTTGGTGAATTTTGGGGGTAAGGAAATAGTCCTGCAAAAAAGAGTAAAATACTTGGTATCGGGGCTAGTTCGGTGTGGCCACTCCGATGCCTAATTCAGAATGGTGATTTAGTACAGTAAGTATATGAATAAGAAGTTTCTGATAGTTCTTATAGAGTTTCTTTTTGGTATTTATAGATGGTTGTTATGTCTAAGGCAGTCGTTGGGGTAACTATTAAAGTACATGGAGCCTTCTTGACTTAATATCTCCTCTAATATGTAGGGATAGCAAGCGATTGTAAAATATAATTGTACTCATGATAACTATTCACACCATAGATTTGAATTCAAACTAGGAGTGTTTCTTATACTCGGTATAAGTGTTGTGTGTCTTCTACAAAGTTTGAATACTAAGAAAGTTGATTACTCGACATCTTGGCCAACAAAAAGACAAGTGTAAGTTTAGCGAAAACTGACTATCAACACTAAACTAGATTATTGGAATGAGTTTAAGCATTGGGCGGACTAATATAAGCTCGTGAAGTAGTTATTAAAAAAGCCCTATCAACACTTGCCTTCCCCTCCCCCTTGCCTCCACAAAGAGAGTATCTAAAGAGGTTGATTTTGTAGAATCTTTAGAAAAGTTTGTAATCTAAAGTCTGAAGAGGTTAGAATGATTGAAGAAGCAAAGGCCTAAAGAGGCAAAAGTTAGGACTAGTTGAAGCACTTGTAGATATGCTTGATAAAGTAAAGGATGCTTGAAAAGGCTAGGAAAGCATGCAGGTCGTCAAAGCTTGGCATGACTTGTACTAATTAGAACTGCAAGATAGGCTAGTTGGCCTCTAATCTATTAACGTATAGGACTTTGGGCCTTTTTACGTATTGTCCATACAAGTTGTAGGACTTAAGATATTTTACCCATCGCCAATTAATGGCTAAGGGTTTCTAAGCAACTTGTCATCTTTTCATAGGATTTAGAGCATTGTGCTCATCACCAGTTGATGACTTAGAGCTTCTACATAGCTCGTTATCCATTTATTAGACTTAGAGCATTCTTACCTATCACTCTTAAGAGCTTCTACATAGCTCGTTGTCCATTTATTAGACTTAGAGCATTCCTAATTGTCTCTCTTAAGAAAGCTTAAGGCTTTACATCTTGTCATCCTTTTTCAGGATGTAAAGATCTAAGGATATCATTTTCCCATCGTCTGTTACATAAGGACTTAAGGATTAGTGCTTTTTATGATTTACCCATCTCCCGTATTATGTAAGGTTTAGAGTTAATAAGAAGTAGCCAGTTAGCAAAATTGTACTTGCATTGGCTTAAAGTGAGGAACATTCATTTAGCCTCGATTTGTTTTTAAGTTATCATACCCATCCCAATGGGGAGTTGAAATGAACTCACTAAGAGTTAAATAAATTGTCACGAATGCAAACGGATATAACTTGGTACAGGAATCAGAAATTAAATGTGAATATCAATAATAGAATGCATAAAACTTAAAGATACAAGTCTTGATAAAATAAGTAGCTAGCCATCATCTTTGTTTGCGAGTTAAGTGGCTAGATAGAAATATAATTTGGAAATAACTCAGCTTTCAAAATATCATTGTGAAATTGGGCCACATCATTTACCTACAGGATGGACGGATAGCTCGGCTTTCGATTAAGGGTTTCGACATTTGTACTTAATGTCTGTTTCTTCAAAAATATGTATAGGCCAACAGAGGCAGATCTATGAGCCGTGAGTGCTTAGATTCATGCACAATTGCCTGTATCAGCTTTGACTGATAAAGAACTCGGCTTTTTTAAGTCCCATGTAGGTCAGAGTACGGTGCTGCGCTTACAGCTAAGGGAGTTGTTCGAAGTTGTTGGTGGATAAGCTGCTCAGCTATCGCATAGGACAGCTCGAATGGATTGCCAATCACTTGGCTTTACCACTAGGATATTCAAGTATATATAATGTTTGCTCCTTGTCTCAGCACAATTCGGTCATGTCTCAATACTGTTGTTCAGGTTTGGTTAGTTCTCAAAGTTTAAGATTGCACTTGTCTTGCCGAAGCTTGAAGAATTTGTTTCATTTGCTTAATGTCTTGCCCAAGTTCAGCTCAAATTAAATGTCAAAATAAGCTCGACCCTTTGTGTGCATAATTCGACAAGTAACAGAGTCAAGCTCGGATCCTAACAGCGAGTTCTGTTGTCTCGACCTTGTAGAAGGATGGAGTGACATGAGTTCATACCAGATTTAGTTGCAACTCTAGTAGAGCCCGCATGGATCTCCTCAAAGAATAGCTCAGCAGGGTGTTCCGAGCTTAGAGCTGTTGCTCATCCTTAATGCTTGGTGAAGGGAGTAACTTAAGTAAAGTTACGCATGTTTGATGCATATGGAGCTCGGCTCGGATGAAGTGTGAATTAAGCATTTTTATTGCATATTACTGCTTGGTCGGAGAAGATAATAGGTCAGTAAGCTTCATGGAATCCAAACTGTACAGCTCTGTTGCTATTCTTTTTTGAAAATTTGTTGTAGCCGGAGATGCTTAGCATATATTCAAGCTGATTGGTAAGTCCGCAAGTTGATCGGAACAAGCTTGGCCATTCGAACTGCTGTAAGCTCAACAGTGCAAGTTGCTATAATCTTGGCCATGTGAGTTGCTGCAGGCCGTGCGAACTTGATTCCATTTGTTCGGAGTTGTTGAATCATGTAATGTCGGCCGTAAAGGAGTTTGAACAATGGCTTTTCATGTAGATGGAGTTCTGTCAGTGTTCAAGTTTTTGCTGTTAGTTCCTTAGACACGATATGTTCGAAGTAACTCGGAATATAGATAATCCAGCATAACACTAATCACAACAGCTCGGCACAACTCACACTCGAGTTAATAGCTCGACGCTTCTTTTACTGTTTTTATAGCAGCTCGGATTAGACAGCACAAATGACTCGTGCACTTCATACAATAGCTCGGCCATGATCCTTCATGTGTACAGCTCGAAAGGATGGAAAAGCTCGGACTATGGAGCTCTAACCTTGGCCGCAGATAAGCTTGGATTGTGGTGCTTGGAGCTTGTCCTCGGCAGAATACGTTCGGCTTAATTTGTTGGTAAACTTATGGAGCTTGACTGTAATCAGTTGAGCTCATATTAGTTCTTCTGCTGCTTAAACGAACTCAGCTTAAAGCTTCGACTGATCTTTTGAACCTGGGCTGCTCAGTGCTACTGAGATGAAAGCTTCAGCTGCTTTCAATTTGGTCGGTAATGAAGTGCTCGGACACATGGAAGTTGTAGCAGGGCTGTTTCTCGGACTTCTTTCATCTGATCTCCGATGCTATTTGCCACGAAATCGGTGCCATTAGTCAAGCTCGACAGGTGCGTAAGCTGATTGAAAAGAACTCGGCAATGCGAACTATTGAAAACTCGATAATGTAAGCTCAACTTTGTTTCAGTCCCGTGTAGATCAGGGCATGGTGTCGTGCTCACATTTAAGAGAAGAGTTGTTCGGCATATTGAGCGTAAACCACCTTGTTCGACTTCCTCATCGCTGCCACAACAATCTTTTCTAATTCAACAGGAAATACAATAGACCATAATTCTCTTGTGATATGCCATGTTGAGAGTTGATGAGGGCGAACGTATTGGGGTGAGTTCAAACTTGAAGAACGAAATAGGAATCATGTGAAAACAGGAAAAGTAAATAAACAAACCATGAATAGCTCTAAGGATATGATGTATTAAGAAACTTTTGAAAAATCATGTTACAACTCAATAAAATACACAAGATAGTTTGGTAATGGTACTTGCTACTTAACCTTATTTAAAGGTTAGAATAAGAGTAAATTCAGTAAACTAAGTAAACAAGCTAATGAAAACAATATTCACAAAAAGTATATTCAATATTTTAAGATGTGTTACTTTGTAACTACATATACAGTATGTATTTATACCTAAAAAACTAGAGCAACCTATCTAAAATGGAAAAGACTAAAAGGATAATATCTAAAAGAAGTTATATCTATGGAATAATAAAAGAAACAAATGAAAGTTCAAGCAAATTAATTATTAATGCAATAGAATCCTTTCACAAGGGTCTTGAAGACATGGCAACAAATTATTAGAGATGCTTTTGATAGAAACAGACAAACGGTACAGTCATGATTTTGGGGGGAGGAAGGGTAGTGCCAAGTAGAGGCAGGTCCATTCGAGAAGAAGGGGCTACAGATGTATGATTAAGCCCTCGGCTTCTCGATACCAGCTGGAGGTTGGCTCGATCATGGTTAAGCAAGTACGTAAGGGATCAAGTTGTCGATAGAATATAAACTGAGTTAGCATTTGACTATCGAGAGATGTGTAATTAATCGGTTTGGCATAAGGAACTAGTTAGCAACAAGGATCAACTCAGCCTCAATAGAAATTGGCTTAAACATGAGAATTTGCCTTGTTAACACTTTTAGGCCTCAAGCTCAATTTTAAGTTAAAGGTTCAGTAGTCCGATTCCTATCACCTTGCAACAAAACCATATACATTGCACAATAGAATGAATAGGATGCAAACAGTTGAGTTCTTTTCTTGTGCAAAAATTGACAAAAGAGAGAGCTGGGTGCGCTACAATGCTATCGCAACAAGAACAGATGGATTTTCATCCAGGGCATGGTGACAAGAGGATGTTAGTAAGCAACAAGTTGAACCGTATATCACGTACAACAAACTAAATATCAAAGGCTAGGGCCTAGAACTGTTGTTGATGCCTTCATAGACGTGGGGGTACCAAACAAGAATCACGTGGAAAGTTCAGTGTATGCACCATTCTTTGGGGCCACTTTTTGTCTTCATTTGATTTTCCATGCGATTAGCATGGCGGTTACCTCGACGGTTTCTGGTGCTTTCAAATATGAAGGAGTTTGTGAAAACGCGAAAACTGCCAATTCCAAAACCCGAACATTAACAATTGTAAAATTATAATTGCAAAAAACACCATCACTTAGATTTGCAATAAGGGGAAATGATAAGCCCGTGAAATTGAGACAAATTAATAGACCATAAGTGGGTTTGCACGGATTTGGAGAAGAGAGAAAAAATAAACTATAACGATGCAGACTTGGAAAAATCCATTGGAGAAAAAAGTATATCTCCCTATATAACTTCGAATAATCATTAAAATTTATGGCGATAGGCTGCCCTTTTTTTTTTTTTTTTCTCTTTTTCAATTCCCACAAGATGGTGTCAATTTACTGATAGTATATTTTTTTTATTCCAGTACATGAGTACTTGTAAAACAAAAAACAGTTACGAGGAATATTAGAAGGTATTCTAACATGACTATTCCGATGTTTAAGTCTGTTTTCTTGTGATAACAGTAAAAGTTATGCCTAAATTGGATTATTAGAACGACTAATAGGAGCCCATAGAGTAGTTATTATAAAAGCCCTATCAGCAAAAGTGAATCTTTTCCACCTTCTTTTATGTATTTATTTAGGTTATATAATATAGACATAGCTATATGAATAGATCTGCAAATAAAAGAAAAGGATTCAGTTTTGTTTTTCTTTCTTTAGGATAGATTAGACACCAAAGAAACATAAAGAAAGAGAAATGATGTGTCAAAGAGAGAGAGAGAGACAAAATGAGAATAGAAAAGTTGGACCGGAAAAGGAATCAAGATTCTTTGCTTTTCTAATGCATCCCTATGACATGATTAGAGGAAATTAGCATTCCAAAGAATTGAAATTACAAGATGGGAAAAAATAACTAAACAATATAATAGAAGATATGATAAGTAATAAGGGGGACCTTAAGGGAACATAGTTTTACTTTATGCCTTTAATTTACTTATTTTTGCAATTATACATATAAAATTTTGACTTATCTAATTATACACCTAAAATTTTGATTTGTTTAGTAATACACTCAATTAAAGATGTAGTTGTCACCAACTACATATTGGCTAATTCCTATTCATATTGATTGTAATACCCAAAAAAAAAAGAGAGAGAGAGAGAGGGAGAGAGAGAAAAGGGAGTCATTAAATAATAAAAATCATAATAAAATCAAATGGGTAATTAAGTTTCGAGGAAAAGGGTATTAAGGTATTAAGCCATGGTTTAATGAAGGGTGAAATCGTAAATTCAAGAAAAGAATTAAAAAGAAACCCTAATAGAACTAGTGTAAAACTCACCATCTCATTGGACTCTTTGTGCACTATAGGTTTAAACTTCTCTCCTGCAATTACCAAAAGCCCTCAAGAGTAAGAGTAGTCTGTGAGAGGAACATAACTCTAGAGGACCTTGGTTATGAGTAATTGGTTAAGAAAAAGCGAGAAGCTCTAAAGGACTGTCAAATTTAAGTAATGTTTGTGTATTCCTTAGAATTCCCAAGATTCTTGATTCTTTGACAAGTTTTGACTTTACCTTCTTAATTAAAAACATTATAATAATGGATTTTGGAGGTTTTGTTGATTTGAATCAAGGGTTTATAATGTGGAGTTATGGGGTATTGTTATTTGGGTTTAGAAAGGGGTTTAGGTAAGAAAAAAAAAATGGAGTTTTGTAAAACAATGGGTTACACAACCGTATCCTTGGTCGTGTCCCTTGCAGTTGTGAAGTATAAGTTAGTGAGTTACACGATAAAAAAAAAAAAAAAACAACCATGTCCTTAACCATGCCGTAGGCTTTACTTCAAAAAAAAAAATAAATTTTTCCTCTTCTTTTTGTTCTATTCCTTTATTTCACTTAAAGTAAACCACTTTAATATATCATCAAGTGAATTTAAAGAGATTTAAATGGTCTAAAAGTAAATTTTATCTAAGAGAAATTGTTTATTCAATATTTGAAGAAGTTTAATGAGTATCTATTGTTTCTAAGATTTAAAGTTAGACACACTTCTTTAGTAGTAGATTTTAAATACCTAGGTATGTGACACGTGCTTATTGTATTTGAGTAATAGGATAGTAAAAATTAAATGAATTAAATATATATCCAACTTAAATGTTTTCGTATTACTTGTGTTTAGCTCATCCTAAGGGCCAGTGACAGATCTTTAGTGAGCAATCCCAATGATTTATGTGACACGTTGTATAGAGTTTCATATTGAAATGATCTAAAGTAAATCTAGGCGTTGTAGAGGGGCCTAGAGAGGTATGCCTAATATTGGGTGTAGAGGGGACTAAAGAAGCATGCCCAAAAGTTAAGTTGTGATATATTGATGATATGATCAGGTCGTGAAAAACACTATTATATTTTTGTATTACCAGCTTAAAAGCTAAGATAAATGAATGAATTGTATGGATTACTTCCTTACATTTCTACGCAAGTGAATATGTTTTGTTTGATCACCACATGTAGTTATGTGTTACATACTGAGCTTTGACTCACTTTATCGTTTTTCTTTTCAGCTATAGGTTATAATGATGTTTATGAAGGTTATAGTTATAGAGAATATGATGGTTATGAGAATGCTGGAGTTAAAGGTTAGAATGATAGTTATTACTACCTAGATATTGGTTTTAAAGACTATTATCATGATGATAACCAACAATATTAGGAGTATTAATAAGGATTGAAATGGAAACTGTGTTTAAGACTTGTTTTACCTTTTAATTTCTATTTATACTAGTTGTTTGATTTTATTTACATTATTTTCGCTGTGAAAGATAAAAGAATTCTTTAATCTTATTGGTACTTTTGGAGAATGAACTATGTAGTTTGAAATTTATGAAATGGGATTTTTTTTTTTTTTAGATACTAATCTTAGTAGTTTTAAATGTCAAATTTGAAATATTCATTGTGGTTTATAGAGCCTGGCGTATGATTAGAGGACTAGGGACACATGGTAGTTTGTGGCATTCCAGGTTTTAGAGCATTACAAATTAAGTGATATTAAAGCCTAGGTCAAAGGATCTATAGAATATGTAAGTGATGGATTTATAGAAGGATGAAAGAATCTAGGAATGAGTAGAACTTTTTTGGATTAAAGTAGTAGTATTTCAGCTTAAGTTCTTTTGTTTTATTTGGTGCTTGTGTTACATTAATATTTGCTTTATTTTTTATCCAATAAAATTTTCTCTATTTTTTTTCTTAGAATTAAGTTGTTTATCTCCTTTTATATTTTCACTTGTTGTAAAATGCCCCTTGGGAGAATTTCTGTCCTTAACAATGATGCAGGAAACGGGAAAGATGCCCCAGTGGAGAGAAACATAGGAGGGCAGCAACAAGGTGGCCAATTTCCAGCAATCGATGTTTCCATACAAGGTGGTCATATACTACAAGATGGACAGTTGCCCCAAGGAGGTCAAGGTTAGGATGTAGTGGATAATGTTCAGCTACTCCATACTATAAACAACATGTTAGGGGTACTTGTAGGGTGATAACAAGAATAGTTCACTCTGGACAAGTTTACTAGACAAATTAACCTCTTTAACCCTAAGAAGGAGGATGCAATTGAAGCACACCATTGGATAGAAGAAGTATAGAAGGTCTTTACTGCTCTTAGAGTACCGGAAGAGAGAAAGGTTAGTTATGCTACTTATATGTTAAGGGTTATAGCAGCTTTGTGGTAGACTAGCAAGAGTAGATTAGTTTGAGGACTGGTTAATTGGCTAAGGTTTAAAGACCTATTCTGTGAGAAGTACTTTCCAAATAGCATAAGGGACATTATGGAGAATGTATAATACAATTGCCAGAAGGGAAACAAGTCTATCATTGAGTATGAGGCAAAGTAGAATCGCTTAAGCCAATTCTTACCAAAAGTTATTCAAGCTGATGATTGATCATAAGCTCATCATTTCCTAAGATGGTTAGAGGCAGACTTATAATATGAAGTAAGTTCTTTTCAGTTGATGGCTTATACGGACGTTGTGGAGAGAGCTAAATGATTAGGGCGGTGTATGAGAAGAAGAGAAGAGTAGAAGTCTTGTAGGGCAAGCGTGGTTCTTAGTAAGAGACCAGGGTTAGGTGTTGCTCATTAAGACCGAGGTAATAAACCTATGTACTCAGTATCGCTAGTTAGACCTATGGCTATTCTAGTTAGGCCTATCCAGCTTAGGTTAGCTTACCCATTCTTGCCTCTACCTCCACCCCTAGTGATAGCCCCAATGCAGAGATGTTCACAATGTATGGGGCCTTATGAGTTGAGCCTATGCAGTTAGCCCGAAGGGGCTTCTTTCTCTTGTGGTAAGGTTAGGCATTCAAGTAAAGCATGTAATGAGAAATCTATCCTACAAATCTTTTGTAACATTTGCAAGAAGAGAGGCCATAAAGTAATTGGTTGTGGGATAGTAAGAGGACAAGCGACTATAGTTCTATAGCAGGCTGCAATATGGCACCTAGTAAAGGCACAGGTTAGGGTACTAGTTGTTAGACCTCAAGGGCCGAGACAAAGAGCTCTAACCTGAGTGTTTTCCCTACAATAGTAACAAGACCAAGAGTATATTGAACAAGACACCATAGCAGGTATGCTCTTTGTACACTCTACTCATGCTTTTATGATGTTTGATACGGGTACCACACATTCATGCATATCTGATGTGTTTATTCGCACATGTGACTTAAAATTCGAATTGTTTTATGAACCCTTAAGTATCAGTACTCCTTTGGGAGTAAGGGTAATGCTAGATCAACTTTGTATAAAGGTGTGCATAGAGGTTCAAGGTTGAGTGTTACCTGTAGATTTATGGGTTTTGGACATGATGAACTTTGATGTGATATTTGAAGTGAATTGGCTATCTAAGTACCATGATAGATTGCCATAACAAGGTGGTATATTTCGATTTCCCAGGAGAAGAACAATTCTTCTTAAAGTTAGAAGTTTAAAAGCCAATAAGTATCCCTACATATGAATTATGGGGTAAAGGTAGGTTGGTTGCCATGACTGTGGAGGTAAGAGATGATAAGAAAATTGAAAAAGTTCCAATAATGAATGAGTTTATAGAGGTATTTTTAGACGACTTACTTGGTTTACCACCAACCAGAGAGATCGAGTCCAATATTGATTTAATACTAGGGACCAAGTCGATTTTAAAGTCTACATGTAGAACAACACTAATGGAATTGGTGGAATTAAAAACTCATTTAAGAGAATTACAGGAGAAAGGTTTCATTAAACCTAGCATATCGCCATGAGGAGTAGCAGTGCTTTTCATTAAGAAAAAGGATGGTGGCATGAGATTGTGTATAGATTATGGAGAGTTGAATAAAGTGATTGCAAATAATAAGTATCCTCTTCGTAGAATTGATTACTTATTCGACGAGTTGCAAGGAACTTAGGTACTCTCTAAAATTGATCTTAGATTAGGATACCATCAATTGAGGATCAAAGAAGGGGATATTTAGAAGATAGCATTCAAAACTTACTACAGTCTATTTGAGTTTTTAGTAATTCCATTTGGCCTTACAAATGCACTAGTAGCATTCATGTATCTAATGAATATTGTCTTCCGAGATTACCTAGACAAGTTTGTAGTCATCTTCATAGATGACATCTTGATATATTCTAAAAGTCAAGAAGACCATGAAGAGTATTTGAGGATTATGTTTAACAAGTTATGAATGGAGAAATTATATGCTAAGTTCAAGATGTGTGAGTTTTGGCTTAAGTGTCTTTTCTTGAGCATATTGTAAATAAAGAAGGTATTTTTGTTGACCCAGAAAAAGTTAAAGCAATAAAGGATTAACTAAGACCTTAAACTGTGATTGAAATTAAAAGCTTTCTTGGGTTGGCAAGTTATTATAGACAATTTGTTAAAGGTTTTTCTAAGATAGTGGCACCACTTACCAGATTAACTCGGAAAGGAATAAAGTTTGTTTAGGATGATAAGTGTAAAGCAAGTTTTGTGAAATTGAAAGAGAAACATGTGGTAGCCCTAATTTTGGCATTGCCTTAGAGCGGTGAGGAGTATGTTATTTTTAGCAATGCCTCTAACTAAGGATTGAGGTGTGTTTTAATGCAAGAAGAAAGAGTAATTGCTTATGCATTACGACAGCTAAAACCATATGAAAAGAATTATCCTACTCACAACTTGGAGTTAGCAACAGTTATCTTAGCCTTAAAACTTTAGAGACATTACTTATATGGGGAAAGATGTCAAGTGTTTACAAATCATAGAAGTTTAAAGTATATCTTCACCCAAAATGAGCTAAATTTAAGATAGAGGAGGTTGTTGGAGTTAATTAAAGACTATAACATATGTATTCAATATCATCTAGGTAAAGTTAATGTAATGGTAGATGCTCTTAGTAGGAAGAAATAAGGTAACATAGCGGCATTGATTACATCACATAAACCTTTACTAGAAGATATGTATAGACTAGAGTTGGAAATAGTGACGCGAAAGGTAGGGGCCAGATCGGCAAATTTACGTACTCAATCGATTCTTATGGATAGAATAAAAGTTACACAATTTGAAGATGTAGGTGTTTAGGAAATCAAGAGTAAAGTGGATCATGGTAAAGCAACTAAATTTAGCATTGATGCTGAAGGTATATTAAGGTATGGGAATAGATTATATGTGCCAAACCAGGAGGAGTTGAAGTAAGAAATCTTGCAACAAGCTCATTACTTTAGGTAATCTATTCATCCTAGACGCACTAAGATGTATAAGGAGTTAAAGAAGCACTACTGGTGGAACAACATGAAGTGAGAAATTAAATAGTATATATCTAAGTGTTCCACGTGCCAGATGGTAAAGATTGAACATAAGAGATTAGTTAGTGAATTGCAACCCTTGCATACATTAGAGTGGAAGTGAGAGCATATGACCATGGATTTTATCATGCATCTCTTTATGTCTAAGGAAAAGCATGATACGATATGGGTAATAGTAGATTGGCTGAGGAAAATAGCTCACTTTATTCCTATAAGGTTGGATTACAGATTAGAGAGGTTAGCCAAGTTGTATGTGCAAGAGATAGTGAGACTACATGGGATTCTGGTCACAATAACTTATGGTAGAGATACACGATTCATAAGCAGATTCTAGAGAAGTTTGCAAAAGTCTTTAGTTACTAAAGTATAGTTTAGTACGGCATTCCATCCTTAGAATGACGAACAATCCGAGTGAACAATACAAATATCAGAGGATATGATACGAGCTTATGTTTTAGACTTTAGTTGTGGTTGGAGCGAGCATCTTCCATTAGCCAAGTTTGCTTACAACAATAGCTATTAGGCAACTATACAAATGGCTCCATATGAAGCTCTATATGGAAGAAAGTGTAGATCACTCGTTCATTGGGATGAAGTAGGATAAAGGAAACTTTTGGGGTTAGAGTTAGTATAAGAGATAATAGAGAAGGTTAGAATTATTAAGAAGAGAATGCAAATAGCTTAGAGTCATCAGAAAAGTTATACAGACAAGTAACGAGGACCTTTGCAATTTTAGGTTAGGGATAAAGTACTGCCGAGAGTTTCTCTAGCTAAAGGAATTAGCAAGTTTGAATTGAAAGGGAAGTTGATTCTAAGATATGTAGGATCGTATGTAGTAAAGGAAAGGATTGGCAAGATAGCTTATAGGTTGATTCTACCCCCAAGTCTAGAAGGAGCTCATGATGTCTGCTGTGTTTCCTTGTTGAGGAAGTTTGTAGAAAATCCAAAGCAAGAGTCAAAATAGCTACTTATATAGATTGTTAGGTTGAAGTTACAACCAAATCTAACCTCAAAGGAACGACCTGTAAAGATTGTAGATACCAAGAAGCAAGTATTGAGAAGAAGGATAGTTCCTTATGTCAAAGTGTAGTGGTCAAACTAGACTGAATGAGAAGCTACTTCAAAGTTAAGGGAAGAGATAAGAAAGAAATGCCTTGAGTTATTCACAGAATCAGGTAACTTTTCGGGATGAAAGTTGTCTAAGGGGGACAATGTAATACCTAAGAAAAAAAACAAGAGAAAAGGGAGTCATTAAATAATAAAAGTTATAATAAAATCAGAGGGGCAATTAAGTTTTGAGGAAAAGAATATTAAGTTCTTAAGCTGTGGTTTAATGAAGGATACCATTAGAAATTTAAATAAAGAATTAAAAAGAAATCTTAACCTAACTATTGCATAATTCACCATCTCATTAGACTCTTTGTGCACTATAAGTTTAAACTTCTCCCTTGTAATCAACGGAAGCCCTTAAGAGTAAGAGTAGTTTGTGAGAGGAACGCAATCCTAGAGGACCTTGGTTATAAGTGATTGGTTAAGGAAAAGTAAGAAACTTTAAAGGACCATTGAGATAAAGGTAATTATTGTGTATTCCGTAGAATTCCCACGATTCTTGATTCTTTAATAAGTTTTGGTTTTGCTTTCTTAAATAAAAACATTATAGTAATGGATTTTGGAAGGTTTTGTTGATTTGAATCAATGGTTTGTCATGTGGAGTGTTATTGTTTGGGTTTAGAAAGGAGTTTTGGTAAGGAAAAAAAAAAGTGAATTTTTCATAAAACAGTAAGTTATACGACCAAGAGACACAATCGTGTCCTTGGTTATGTCCCTTGTAGTAGGCGATATAGGCTAGTAGATCAGAAGGCTATACAACCGTATCCCTAGTTGTGTCCCTTGTAGTTGTGAAGTGTAAGTTTGTGAGTCACTTGACCAAAAAGAGACAATCGTATCCTTGACTATGTCGTAAGCTTTGCTCCAAAAAGTTAAGTTTTTCCTTTTCTTTTTGTTCTATTCCTTTGTTACATCTAAAGTAAACCCCTTTAATGTATCATTAAGTGAATTTAAGAAGATTTAAATGGTCTAAAAGTAAGTTTTAACTAGGAGAAATCGCTTATTCATTATTTAAAGAAGTTTAATGAGTATCTATTGTTTCTAAGATTTAAAGCTAGGTACGATCCATTAGTAACAGATTCTAAATACCCAAGTATGTGATGTGTGCTTATTGAATTAAATGTATATTCAACTTAAATGAATTAGTATCTATTATATGTGAGTGATAGGATAGCAAAGATTAAATGAATTAAATGTATAGCCAACTTAAATGTCTCTATGTTACTTTTGTTTGGCTTGTCTTAAGGGCCCGTAATGATAGATCCCTTGGGAGCAACCCTAATGATCTATATGATACATTATCTCTAGTAAAGTCTTACATAGAAATAATCTAAAATAGATCTAAGTGTTGTAGAGGGACTCGAAAAGGCATGCCCAACATTAGGTGTAGAAAGGCTCGAAGAGGCACACCCAAATATTAGGTTGTGATACATTAATGATGTGATTGAGTCGTGAGGACCACTTTTATGTGTTTGTGTTATCGACTTAAAGCTAAGATAAATGAATAAATTATGTAGATTAATTGCTTACATTTCTACGTATGTGAATATGTATTGTTTGATCATTGCATGTGGTTATATGTTATGTACTGAACTTCGGCTTACCTTGTCATGTTTGTTTTTAGCTACAGGTCAGAATGATGTTTATGAAGATTATAGTTATGGAGAATATGATAGTTATGAGAATGGTAGAGTTGAAGGTTGGAACAATAGTTATCATTACTCGAATGTCAATTTTGGAGACTATTATCATGATAATAACCAATGGTATTAGGAGTACTAATAAAGATTGAAATGGAAACTATGGTTAAGACTTGTTCTATCTTTTAATTTCTATTTATACTAGTTGTTTGATTTTATTTACATTATTTTTGCTATGAAAAACAAAAGAATTCTTTAATCTTGTTAGTACTTATGGAGAATGAACTATGGAATGTAAGTTTTTATTTATTTATTTATTTTTTTGAGATATTAGTGTTAGTGGTTTTAAATATTAAGTTTGAAATATTTATTGTGGTTATTGGAGCTTGACAAGGACTAGGGATACGTGGCGGCCTATAGCTGTCTGTAGCATTTTAGGTTTTGAGGCTTTATGTTATTAGTCTAGTTACTGCGATATGTCAATGGAGTAACCACTATGGGCTTAAAGGGGTCGCATGACTCCCTAGAGTCATAGACTCTACCTACTATAACTAGTGGGTCTCGTGACCCACTTTTTTAATTAGGTCATGATATATTGTTATGCATGGAGTAGTTGGTGACCAACAATCAGGGTTATGCGACCCTTTAAAGGCTATAGATGGCTACCAAATTGGCCAATCATACTTTAAACTAATAGTATGAGTTGAAGTTTATTAAGGTATTGATAATGACAACCAAATATTCAATTGGGTGTATGATTAGAGAAGTCCAAACTTCATGTATGTAATTGCAAAAAGTGACAAAGTTAAGGTGTAAATCGTGACATCAACATAAAATAAATTCACTTTTCATAACCACCACCACTATAGAGTATAGATATCAACACATCTCATTTTTCATATATGACCTCAATATGCTAGTACTATAATCATCTTCTATTATAATAATCGATACTAACGGTTGTATAAGAACTAGATAAACTAGAATGAATGAAATTTTACCATAATACAATTTACATTGTATGTAAGAGAATAATGATTTCTACTTTTCATAACCAACACCACTATAAAGTATAAATATCCATACATCTCATTTTTCATGATTCACCTTAATATGCTTGCACTATAATCATCTTCCATTATATTAATCAATAATAGTAGTTGTACGAGAATTAGATAGATTGGGATGAATGAGATTTTACCATAACACTATGTACATTGTATGTAGGAGAATAATGATATCCACTTTTCATAACCTCCACCACCACTATAGAGTATAATTATTTGCACATCTCATTTTTCATGATGAATAACTTAATATGCTAGTACTATAATCATCTTATGTTGTATTAGTCAATACTAGCGGTTGTATAAGAATTAAATAGATTAGAATGAATGAAATTTTATCATTATATGATTTACATTTTATGTAGGAGAGTAATGATAAAAGGTAAAAGTACAGTAAAATAGGGGAAGGAAAACCTGCCTATTTGGCATTAAATAATATCTTCTCACTACAAATAAATGAACCATATCTTCTTATTAATGCAAATGGATGAGAAAAAACAAATCTTTTTCTTAGAAGTGTAAAAAAATCAACGTTATAAATAATATTACATCACATATCCACATGCATTAGCAACTCTCTATTGATTAGAAAAGCATTCCTGCAATGTGATGATCTTTCAATTGATTAGAGACCAAAAGAACTAATACTTTATTACCTAAAAATTGAGAGTTCAAGAAGATACTGAATAATACTAAAAATGTAAGTTTGGTTTTCTAGACAACCATAGCATCGAAAAGTGTAATTTCAAATATTCATTATAAGGAAGAAGATTAAGAGGATAATTTTCCCTTCATAGTAGAAGGAAAAAAAAAAAAAACCTATCCATATATTGTTCTCTTAAACGCGTTATCACATAGCAGTACTAAAAAAGACAACTACAACAAAATGTATTAAAAGCAACATTCAAAGTAAAACAAGCTAAGGTAATGGCACTAAATAACAACTATAGTGACCCGATGTAACTTGAAATAAAAATGATTTTGAAGCATTGCAAATGTATATAATAGAAATCACTTACTCTTTTCTAAGAAAGAAGCATTATAATTTAAATAAATCTAAATGTGCACTCAGTTTTGGAAATAAAGCAAATTCTATGTAAGAACTAATTTTTTGAAACTACTTCCTTGAAAAAACCTATATCATTTAAGCATTTTGTAGTTTGTATGTACATTACGTATCTAATGACTATTTTAGCCTTATAGATGTGAAGATTGCTAGTCTTCAAATAATAATTTTATTGTTCTTTAATTCTTCCTCAACAATTCAAGAGGTTTTTTATTCATTACTTTATTTTCATCATGCCTTGTCATAATGATACCTGATAGAGCCAACTTTAGTAAGAGACATTGACAGTGATATTTTAACTGTGATTGGTTGGATAATGGCAATATATATTAGCTTTAATGACCTACCATAAATTTAGTGAAAGGAAATTTGTGGAAAACACAAAAAAAAAAAAATATTACGATTTACAAAGGAAGTACCCAAATGTACCATAAATATCAATAGATGGAGAAATAAAAACAAGAAAGAATAAAAGCCATCATAGATAATGTACCAACAATAGGTATTAATTAAATAAAATTTAATCAATAAATATTCTTATCTATAAAAGAGATCACATCTTACAACAAATAACCAACATAAACATACTATATTCCCTACAATAAGCAACCATAACTCTCTTTTTAACTACTTATTGTTTGATTACCCCTTATAGCTTTTCTTAAGTATATCATCACTGAAAACAAAACTTTTTAAGAAAAAGTTTCCATAGAATTTACAACAACAAAAATTTAAAAACATCAAATAAATCATAAAGCTCTCGAACATGATGTCACTAATCTCTTTATTATTAGTTGTCGTCATTAATGGAGGGACACGGTAGATGTGGAACAAAGAAATGTATTAATAGTGGTTGTTGCCGTAGGTTACCATAAAAATTTCTTGTACTAAAGAGAGAGAGAGAGAGCATAGATGAGAGGAAAAAACGAGAAAAAGGAACCATCATGTAGTAAAGGGAAGATGGGAGGGAAGGGGCAGGATGAGAGATGGAAACTACCTATCAATTTTTTTAACATGGGTAAAGTGGTCAATAAAAAAAAAAGAAGGTTTAACTATAGTACATATATGTGGAGATGAATATTTTGATACTCCCTTAATAATAATATATAAGAAGTTCACATTAATTTAGTATAATCATTATATAAATGTATGTACATACATCCTAAATTAGCAACTATGTGTTTGAATTAATAAATGATGCACCTAGTAGTAGAATGTGAATGGCATCTTAGTGTAATTTTAAGTGTTTCACAATGTCATTTGGGGTAGGCAAAAAAGCCAACCAAATCAAACCAATACATAATTTGAATTGAATTAAACCAAACTAAAAATATGGTCCTTTTTATCTCTAATTTGGTTTAAAAAATTTTGAATTTGAATCAAATAGAAAATTTGTGATTGGTTTGGAAGGATAAACCAAACCAATCTATAAAATCAAACCAAGCCATTTTATAAAAAGTATGATAATATTTTACTTACAATTAAAGAATTTGTTTTATTATAATATAACACTTAAAATAATTTTTAGTTTATGTTTATTGAAATATATATGTATTGAATTTTTAGTTACCAAAATATATAAATTATATTTATATCTTTTGATAGAAAATTTATACTATATTCTATTTTTATAAACATAATTAGATATTAATGAACATCTAAAATTTCTTAATCGCTTGAATATTAACTTCATCAGCCTTTATTATGATGTCAATTATTATTAAATAAATTCAATACTTTTCATATGAGATTACATGTTACACAAATGTACTTTTCTAAACTAGAAGATAGGATTTAATTCATAGATTAAACTGAACCAATCTGAAATTTTATAGTTTAGAAAGATTCCTAATTTTAACCATATAATTGGGTTCAAAGTTGAAAAAATTAAACAATATTTTTATGGTTTAGAGGGAAAACCAAACCAAATTGTACTCAACCCTAATGTCATGTCACACTAATAAACTAATCTTATATTTGTCAAAATTAAAACTAAACAAGACATATGTAGCATTACACATCATTTTACAGCCTCCATACTATACACTAACTAGAGGATAGTAATGAAGGGTCCTTCTCGTTATTGTTCAACCTAAGTGGTAAAATAAGAGATGAATGATTGGATAGAGAATAACCATAATATTCTTATTATGATGAGTAAGATATTCCCTTAAGTGATTTTTTTTTTTAAAATATCTTATTGGACATCCTGTTATAATAAGTTTAATCACACCACTCCCATAGATCGATCAAATATGCGGTTCCTTTTTCTAACTTCATATTCAACTAAAAACCACTACATGAATGTATTCATTTGTTGCACATGCATATTATATGATAAATATGGATAACTTACTTGTATTATTTCATATAAGGTTCAAAACTCAAAATTTGTTAAACTATTGATGCTCACTAATTTGCATATTTATTATTGTGAGATCCATCATAAAACTAGTCATTTGATTATCAAATTACCACCTAAAATTAGTTATTTGATTAAGAGATTATTATCTATACATAAACTTGATAGGAATCAAAGACTGATCACATAATTCTAAGCATGTGGCCTTGTTTCCTTTGTATCGCAAACTGTTGTGAAAGGCTTGACCCTAGAAGAGGAACTATTCCTTTGAGCAAACTTAGCATATCCCCTGAACTCCTTTGAACCGTTTGTTATCTGGACTTAGACGAGGAAGATCTTGAGACTACTAAGTTGAAAAGTCTTCGGGTGTAAGCTGCCTCATTGCTAAGTTGACCTACCGAGGTCAACTTACCTTTTACCAAGCCTAAGCTACCAGATCTCCATTTACTAAATTAGTGTTTCCAAGCTAAGGAGCTGTCGACCTAGGCTGACATAGTTAGCCTAACTCTACTTATAATCCAGTACCTATTTGGACCCTTAGAATGAGAATGAATATGTGTCTTGCTTTTTGACATCTATACTATACTCTATAAGGATATTCCCTTTATATTTGTTTATGGATTTACCCCTTATATATTATCTGTCTTTCCTTTTCAAGAAAGAATCTTTTTATAATTTCTAATATCCTAGGAATTATCCTAATTGGGTCATATAAATATCTGTAATATGCAAAAGCCATAACAATCAATCAAGAATATTCATAATAAACTTTCCTCTTTTTTGAGCTAAGTATTCTCCTATTTGGTCTCTCATATCTTATAAATCTCTTTAGTAAAGATTGTGGCAAGTACCTTGCTTGACTTGGACTAGTGTGTCATATCTAACAAGTTAGTTAGTTCATGTGTGGCTCTATGGTGCATCATATTCATTAAGTTAGTACATGGGATTGTTAAACCATCCACTACCATTTACACTTCAAATAGTCTCGAGGTTCGAAACTACTCCCTTAGTTTGCATGATGTCGATAGTCATATGTCACCATTCCCACTTTATTCGAGAAATTTTTGGTTTTTGGTTTTCAATTTTGTTATTCTAGAGTGTACATTTGTATTGTAGTTATGAAGTGGGTTATGTTGTAATATGGGTTGAAGTGGAGATTGTGAGTAGTTGAGGTTAGTATGGAGTATAGTTTTGAGAGTAATAGCTAGTACTCCATTCTCCCCTATTTTGGTGCTTGCAAAACAAAGCGTGTGGCTATGTTAGTTTAATTACCATTGTTGTTTTGGTAGTATTAGTTGGAATGTTAGGTTTTGGGTTAGCTGTATGAAGAGGAGTTTTAAATCTGAAATATTAAGTAATGTCAGAATCTAGTATTTAAGAAACTCTTGGAAACTAAGAGAGTGATGGTTTAAATGACTGAGCTAGTAAGGGAGTTATATACCCTAATTTGTAATGAGAGATTAAATAGATTCACTGACCTACTGACGAGCTTGGTCACTACTATAAATGAAGATAGGCAATGAGTTAAAGAAGACCTAAACAAAAGCCAAGCACATGAATTGCTTAAGAGAGGCCATGGCCAACTTGGCTAAGTTAATAACCTTGTTCGACCACACTGAGTTGGAGGAGTGGTAAAATGGCTTGATGAAGGCTTACGATGGAGGAAATTGAAGAAGAAGATGAGGACTTAGGTGTTGAGGAAGAAGAGTACTGTAAGCTTAAAGGGAGGAATGCTCGAGCTCTCAAGGTAGAAGGACTAAAGTTGCAGATTTTGAGCTTCTTAGGTAGTGAAGATGCCAAGGACTACCTGGATTGGGTAAATAAGATTGAGAAACAATTCAAGTGTCATGAGGTACTTGAGAATGTGAATGTTAGGCTTATCGTACTAGAGTTTACTGGTTATACTATTTTGTAGTAAAAGAATTTACAAGCCATTCGAAGAAGAAAAGGAGAGTGTAAGGTAAGAGATTCAAACAAAATGAAGAGAGTGATGAGAAGAAGGTTCGTTTTGAGCTACCATCTGCAAGATGCATTCAAGAAACTGCAAGAGTTGAGATAAGGAAGATCTAGTGTTAATGCTTATGTTAAGGAATTTCCAATGTTGATGATTCAATGCGAAGTGGTAAAGCTCGAGGATCAAACTGTATCCTAATTCATTATTGGATTGAAGTATGACATTGGAGATATTTTGGAGACTATGGACATTAGTTCACTAGATGAAGTAATTTGAGCCACTCAGAGGATAGAAAGGCAACTAATGAACCAACTTTGAGCTCTCATGAGTCGAGCTCCCCCAAGGTAACTTATTTTAAGCAAACTTATGTAGTTGGAACCAAGTAGAATAGGCAAGGTCTGACCTGTTCTAGTTACCTTAGCAAAGGAGAAGGAAGTCCTGAGGAAGTTTGAGAAGGGATAAAGTTTTGGTCGGAAGATGAGTGAGATTAAGTGCTTTAAGTATCAGGGGTTTAAACACATAGCAACATAGTTTTTGAATAGGACAACTATGGTAATCAAAGGGGAAGTACCCACTATTGAGGTTGATAGTACCGATGAGAAAGTAAAAGAGTTGAAAGAATCCGGATAAGCCAACTTATCCGAGGAGGAGGAAGTCATCTACAGTAAAGAAGGGAATTTTATGCTTACAACCATGGTGCTAAGGTGAGTGATGAGTATGAGCTCAACATTAGAAGATGGGCAATGAGAGAATTATTCCACATTGGCTGTAAGATCAATGGGTCATTATGTCCACTTATTATTGATAGTGGCAATTGCACTAATACGATATTTGCATTTATGGTCCAATAACAAAAATTATCGACCTTACCTTACCCTAAGCCTTACAAGCTACATTGCCTCAGTGATAAAGGAGCCTTGTAGGTGGTTAAATAGGTCGCTACATCGGAAACTACAAAGATAAAATGCTCTGTGATGTGTTACCTATAACTACGTCTCATATTCTTCTTAGAAAACCATAGATGTTCGATCGAAAGGTGATTTATGATGGGAGGAAGAACATATGTTCCTTAGAACATGAGGGCGGGAAGGTAAAGCTAAGCCTTATGACTACTGAGCAAGTTAAACCATGTAAACTCAACTTAGCTGAGTCCTAAAGAAGGAGGCTTTTGTAATGACTTGAACATAATTAAAGAGAGAAATGAAACTTGAAGAGCTGACCTATCTGTTGGGAGGAAGTTGCTTGACATGTGGTAATTGGATGTTAACTTCTTATCAAGGTAAAAGCTTTACTGAAGGATTAGCCCCAATTTGAGGGATCGAACATGCGATAAATCTACAACCATGAGCTGCATTGTTGAACAAGCCTACATATTGACTGAACCCTGAATAGGTTGCTGAACTATAGAGGTAGGTTGTCAAGCTAACGAAAAAGGATATGTGAGAAAATCCTTAAGCCTTTATATTGTGCCAGCTTTGTTGGCACCAAAGAATGATAGTACGTAGAGGATGTATGTCGACAACTAAGCTATTTACCATATAACCATTAAGTACAATTACCCCATACCTAGGATTGATGACATGCTCAATGAGTTACATAGAGTAAGGATATTTTCTAAGGTCAACCTCAAGTTTGGGTATCATTAGATTAAAATGTAGGAAGGAGATGGGTAGAAAACTACATTCAAAATATGCAATAGGTTATATGAGTGGCTTGAAATGCCATTTCAAATTGTCAAATGTGCTGAGTAGATTCATGAGATTGATGAACCATGTGCTCCAAGAACTAACTGGGAAGTTTGTTGTTTTATATTTTGATGATATCCTTGTCTATATTCTTGACTTGGAGACTCATCGTGAGCATCTCCAAGTAATTTTGTCAAAACTTTGAGTTGAAAAATTGTATGCTAACCTGAACAAATGTGATTTTGGTGGACCTAAAGTAATCTTCTTAAGATTTGTTGTGAGTGGTGGTAGTGTATGAGTTGAAGAGGAAAAACTGAAGGTAATTACCAAGTGGCCCATGCTGACTTGTTTTGCTGATACGTGAAGTTTCCATGGTTTGGCATCATTCTATTACCATTTCATAAGGAATTTCAATACTATTGTAGCCCCACTCACTGATTATCAAAGAAGAACATTGAGTTCAAATGTAGAGAGCAGGGGTAGTAGAGTTTTGAGGAGGTGAAGAAGAAGCTAACTATTACCCATGTGTCTTACCTCTTATGAGCTTTAACAAAATGTTTGAAATCGAATGTGATGCATGTGGACTGGGCATATGAGCTATTCTAATGTACGAAAGCTGATCTATTGCCCACTTCAATAAAAAGCTCCAAAGAGTTACACTCAACTATTTTGTGTATGATAAGGAGTTTTACTCCTTGATTCAAGCCTTCATAGTTTAGCAACATTATTTGTTCCCTAAGGAATTGGTGATTTACATTGACCACAAGTCACTAAGGTACCTAAAGAGCTAGCCCAAGCTATCTAAGAGGTAAGCTAAGTAGGTTGATTTCATAGAGGGGTTCTTATATGCCATCAAATACAAGACTAGAAAGAACATGTCATGGTTAATACCTTATCTCAACAACATGCCCTCTTAATTGAACTTTAGATGAGACTACTTAGATTTTCTATTATTAAGCGTTTATATGCTGAGAATCAGCACTTCAACTCGATCTATGCCAGGTACGAAGAAGGTTAAACCATTTATGACTATCACATGGAGGACAAATACCTATTCAGGAAGAGAAGGTTATCCATCTTGACCTATTCGATGCAAGAATCACTTGCATGCAAGGCATATAGTAGAGGATTGTTTGGACATTTTAGTAGGCACCAAACTCATGAAGTATTAGCCTCTAGATTCTTTTGGCCAAGAATGATGAAGGATATATTCTCTATGTTATAGAGGTATGCTACCTATAGAAGGGCTAAGAGTCAAGCTGAACAAGGACAATATCTGCCCTTGCTAATTCCAACCAAGCTATGGTTTGAACTGAATATGGACTTTATATTGGGTTTGCCAAGGACATCTCGTAAGAAGGACTCCATCATGGTGGTTGTAGATTGCTTTAGCAAGATAGTATACTTTGTCCATGTAATCAAACTAACAATACTTTTGTAGGAAGTGATCAAGCTACATGGAGTGGCAACAACTATTGTGTTCAATTGAGACCCTAAGTTCCTAAACCATTTTTAGAAGACCTTTAGGAAGCGATTGGGAACAAACTGTTGTTTAACATGTCCTGCTACCCATAAACAGACGGATAGACCGAAGTCATTAACAAGACCATAGAGACCTTACTGTGTGTAGCCGTTGGAAGAAACCCAGTTGATGTGCTTTCTGATTATTGAGTTTGCTTACAATAGGACTAGCGGCACTAAGAAGTCACCCATTAAGGTCCCCTATGGATACAATCACGAGCTTCCCCTTAACTTGATCACCTTATCTAACTGACTTGAATACCATCAAGTTATCGAAAGGTTCGACACCATCTAAGCCATGTACTAGATGTTTATGGACCACTTGACTCAATTTGCCTCCAAGCTTAAAAGAAAAGGTCGACGATGATGGATCCGAAAATTTTAGCCTAGTGATCAAGTATGGATTCACCTCAGTAAGGATCAATTCCCTTACCTTAGGAAAAGCAAGTTGTCTCTACGAGCAAATGGACTATTCAAAGTAATTGAAGAGACTAAACCAAATGCTTATAGAGTTAAACTACCCGAAGAGTATGGGGTCTCTAGTACCTTTAGCATTACTAATCTCCAACCATATGTCCCTGAAGATGAGCTATTCAGCGCTAAACAAGATTGGATACCAAATCTCAAATAACCCAGAGAGGATGATAGGAATCAAGGACCAATAAAAAAATCCTGAGTATGTGGCCTTATTTTTTCGGTGTAGTGAATTGTTGAGAAAGGCCTAACCTTAGAAGAGGAATTGTTCCTCTAAGTAAACTTGGCATATTCCCTAAACTCCTTCGAATAGTTCATTGTCTTTTACTTAGAAGAGGAAGATCTTGAGACTACCAAGTTGAAAAGTACTTGAACCTAAGCTGCTTTATTGTCGAGCCGACCTACCAAGGCTGACCCAAGTTAGTATTTCTGAGTTATAGAGTTGTAGAGTTGTTGACTCAAGCTAACTCAGTCAACCTAGCTCTGTTTGGCATCCAGTACCTGTTTGGACCCTTGTAATGAGAAGTGGATACGTATCCTACTTTTTAACATCCATATTATCCTCTACAAGGATATTCCCTTTGATTTGTTTATGGATTTACCCTTTGTATATCGTATGTCTTTCTTTTTCAAGCAAGAATCATTTTGTAATTTGTAGTTGCTTAGGAATTATCCTAATTAGGTCATATAAATATTTATACTATATAAAAGCCATAACATTCAATTAAGAATATTCATACTAAACTTTCCTCCTTTTTAAGCTAAGTATTCTCTTCTTGGTCTCTTCCAGTCTTATTAATCCCTTTAGTAAGGATTGTGGTGAGTAACCTACCTGACTTGGACTAATGCATCATATCTAGCAAGTTAGTTGGTCTGTATATGGCTTTATGGTGGTCATATCCTTAGTATGTAGGATTGTTGAACCGTTGACTACTATTTACACTTTGGACCATCTCGAGCTTTAGATCCATTCCCTTAGTTCAATGATATTGGTAGCCATGTGTCACCTTTCCTAACAACCCATATCATAAACCTTTAGTTATTTAAGCGAAATTAGATTGTGAAAGTGATTTGATGATTGTGAATGAAGCCCGTGATGGTCACATGTTATGGTACAATAGCTCCTTATATGTTGTATTATTATCTATATAGTAAGAGATCCTTCATGTAGATGATGGCTACATTTTCTTTGTGTGTATGTGTTTTTATATGGAGGCATCCATCTAATTAAACCAATGTAAACCTTTTTGCAAAAAATTTTATGAATATGTTAGTACATGTATGTTTTCATAGAAAATTATGATGTACCAAGTCTTACACTTACTAATACATTTAGGGTACAATCTCATTGATTAGACGCCTTGTATATGCATGTCGCCATGAATCTCTTATGTTAGAACTGTCAGGGTTTAGGTCACTCTTTAAAAGCCCTTAGAAGGGTATTTCAAAATTTCAACCCAATATCGTCGCTGTTGATAGTAGATTTTCATCTAAGTGACCGAATGCTCAACCAAATGCCAACCTTTTTTAGATTAGGAGTTACATCAAGTTTAATGGCTATGCTCCTAATCATATCTTGTGATGATCTTGATTTGACCTCCATCAATAGGATGCCACCTTAATTGCTGATTGAAGCTTCACTAACTAATGAAACTTCCACTGACTAAGGTTTATTAGGGACGAATCACTAATGTCGAACCTATTAAGTTTGAACATTCAAACATTAGGGCAAAGGCAAGAATGGTTTGACAGTTAACCATAATTCTAGTTGCTCAATTTCCCTTAGTCACCATAATTTACACATGGTTAAATTTAGAAGAAGCCACATGTTAATGGCAGTTTAACTACCTCTTCATGTAGTTATCATACAAAGCTCTATATGTATAGGCAAACTACTATTGTAATATCTCTCTAAATACTTTAACTATTTATTCACTCTCTCTATATATCAAAACACTTTATAGAAATAACTAACTTAAGCAGGTGTGGCACGACTAATTAACCCTAGCTCTCCTTTAGCTTAATTATAGATCCCAAGTACTAACCTAAGTTTAACCAACAACATTTTGGCACCATCTATACTTTATTCCCCATGTGGTAGCCTAAATAAGAAAACAAAAAGTGTTGGTGGTGCTACTACCTCTTGTGTACCATAAGGGAATGGCAAGCAACACCAAAGTGACAAAGACTGCTTAGTAAGGATGGAATAAATGTGTGCCAACCTCGCAAGGTAATATAGAGAACTCATAAGAAAGAATCATAAAATTTTATAGTTGGTACATTGCCATATTCTTCTACAACAAAATCAAGAGTGGGTAAATCAAGACAATGTTGACAATTATGAAAACTTAGTCTACTACCCTAAACAAGTAAATCAACAAGCCCAAATAGCAACTGATGCTCTAACTCCTGCTCTTAGAAAAATTGATGAAGGAAAAGTACCCCAACAGGTATAACATATTAGTCTATCTCATGTTAGTGCTCTTGCTTCAACTAGTAAAAAGTTTGCCTTAAAGAACAACCTTTTGCCTTGAAATTACGGAGGAGGTGATTCCTTAGCACATTAAGTTGTTGCAATTCAACTCATATGATGATACTAAAGATCTTGAGGATCATTTAGAATATTACCATACCCTAGCCAAGCTACACAACTTTGGTGGCATAGTAGCATGCTAAGCATTCCCATTAACTTTACAAAATGTAGCTAATACATGGTTCAAACACATGGAACCCAACACCATTACCTATTTTGATGATCTAGTTAAGGTGCTTCTATAACACTTCTTGGTTAGCAAAATGTCGATTAAGGATTCTTTAATCCTTAATACTATTAAGCAAAAGTTTGACAAGTCCATCACTAAGTACTTGGCTTGATTTATAGTTGAGATGGTTCAAATCCTAAAGCTTGATATAAGTGTTGCTTTGAATGTGGTTATAGTTGGGCAAAGCCCAATAGCGATTTCTTCAAATCACTTGCCAAGAACAAGCTTAAAACATTTGCTAAGTTTAAGGCAAAGGCTACATCCTACATTAAGCAAGAAGATAATATCAAAGCTCAACGAGAGATTGACTTTTATAGAACAAAACAAAAAAATGAAAAGGGTCGAACTAGTACCAAAGATTGCTTCAATAGTCAAGATGATCTTTTTTAGAGGGGAGTGATAGGGATCGGAAGTAGCCATTAATTTTGACCTTCTCCACTTATACTTCCCTTAATCACCTTATGTTGGACATCTTGATCGAAGTTCAAAACCTGAGGATTTTGCAATGGCTTAAGAGGAGGAGAGGCAACCCATCTTGATGGAATTCAAGCAAATACTATGACTTCCATTGTGATAGGAGTCATAATACCTACTAAGTGCATTAATCTCAAGAATGCATTAGAAGATGCTGTCAATAGAGGTTATTTAAGGAAATTTTCAACTAAGGATGCAGAGAACATCAAAGAACAACCTATAGGTAAAGGAATGATTGAGATCGAGTGACCTAATCAAACTAGGAGAAATGATAGAGATGATACTAATAATTCCAACAACAGGGCCCTAAATGGTATGATCAACACCATCATTGGTGGACCTAATGTAGGTTAGTCTTGCTCTTTGAGCTCGATTGATGCCTATGATTATGTCTATAATGTATAGGGCAAGAAGTTAAAGGTTGACAATTCAATTTCCTTTTTTGAAAGAGATTTTGAAGGCATCTAACTGCCCTACAATAATGAGCTTATGATCATTGTAAGAATTGCAAAATTTGAAGTTTGAAAGATCTTAGTAGATATTGGAAACTTGGCAAACATAATCTTTCAACATGTTAATGATAAGATGAAGCCTAGGATTAAGGTATAAGTAAGGTCTTACAATCACAAACTATATGCCTTCAATAATCATCCAGTACGTGTTTCTGGAGTGATTTCTCTCCCCATTTAGATTAGGGATGACAATAATGTAGTATATTTCCTTACAAGTAAGTGTTGGTCCCCTTATGGCACCTTTTACAACACATCTTAAAGCCAAGTCCCCAACTCCAACGGGAGTTGGAGTATGTAGAGGAGACTAATAGCTAACAAGGTCCTTATATTTGAAGGCCCTTAAACACAAGGAAGCTTTCCATGTGGTAAATCTAGATCAGAATACTGAGAGAATGGAAAGACTAGGTAAGGGGATAGAAGAGATATAACTCAGAGTTGACCCCGAGAAGACAACTCAAATTAGGAAGTCTTTACCCCTAAGTTGTGACAAGGCTTAACATAGTTCCTCAAAATGAATGCCAATGTGTTTGCATAATCCTTCTCTGACATATCTAGCGTACTTAGAGAATTCATAATGTACAAAGTCAAGATAGATCCAAACGTTAAGGTCGTTCAATAGAAGAAGAGGCATTTTGCTCCTAAATGACAAGCTGTGATTGGAGGATGTACAGAAGCTCTTAAAGGTAGGCTTTATCAAAGATAAACCTTATTTGACTCGATTAGTTAATTATGTGTTAATTAAGTAGTCGAAAGGCAAATGGTGCATGTGCATTGACTTCATAGATTTTAACAAAGCCTGCCTAAGGGATTATTTTCCATTGCCAAGGATTGACCGATTGGTGGATGTGGCATCTAGGAATGACTTATTGAGCTTCATAGATGCATTTTCCAATTAAAAATAGATAAAGATAGAAGAGGAAGATGGGGTGCACTCTTCATTTGTTATGAACTTTGGTACATACAATTATATTGTGATGCCTTTTGGTTTGAAAAATACTATTGCTACGTATCAAAGGTTAGCAATGAAGATGTTTAAGCCTCAAATTCATTGTAATGTAGAAGCTTATGTTAATGATATGGCCATCACCTTACAGACCTAAAACAAACATTTGATACTATGAAATATAGTATGAAGTTAAATCCTCAAAGTGCATTTGTTGAGCCACTTCTAGAAATTCTTTGGGTTATATGGTAACTCAACAAGGAATTGAGGCCAACTTAGAGAAGATTAAAGCCATAAAGTATATGAAGTCCTTGAGTTTTGTGAGGGAGGTACAAGAACCAACAAGTCAAATTGCTACTCTCAATAGATTCATCTCGAGAAGTATAGGTAGATATACTGACTTCTTCAAATTGTTGAAGAACCTTAGGGACTTTAAGTAGACCAATCAATGTGAAGCAGCATTTTAAGAGTTGAAGAGATTTTTGTCATCTTTACTTGTACTGTTAAAGCCTATGCCATAAGATGAATTGTTCTTCTATTTGTTAGTCAACAGTCGAGCTCTTTCCTTTGTGTTAGTGCAAGTTGAAGGAAGAGAGCATTGGTTGATTTATTATATTAGTCATATTTTGCAGGGACTAGAACTTAAATACACAAAGATGGAAAAATTCATTCTTACAATTGTCATGGTTACAAGGAAGTTAAAGCCTTATTTTGAGGCTCATTAAATTATAGTTCTTACTAACTAAACATTACACCAGACTTTATAAGAAGCTTAACTCATTGGGGCATATGATGAAGTATGCACTTAAATTAAGTGCATATGGTGTCCAATACCAACTAAGAATGGCTCTAAAGGAACAAGTCCTAGTAAATATTATAGTAGAATTTACTGGAGAGGATGATAGTATCGAGCAGGGTAGAAAGCCTTAGTGGAATTTATATATAGATGGTTCCTCAAAATGAAAAGGATGTGGAGTAGGCCATCATGTTATAGGGACTACACAATCTCAAAATTTATTATGTACTTAAGTTTAGGTTTCAGCAAGTAAAAATTAATTGGAATATGAAGTATTAATAGCTAGTTTGATGTTTGCCAAACAAGTCGAAGTTGAAAAGTTAGAGGTTTTTTCTAATTCTTGACTAATATTCCAATAAGTGAAAGGAGAGTATGCAGCAAAGGATGAGGTGGTGAGTAAGTATTTGTCTACAATACAAATGCTCTCAAAAGGAATTTCTTCATTTAACATCAACAGAGTACTTTGGCTACAAAATGTGGCAGTAGACACATAGTCTAAGTTAGCCTCTACATCGTTGAAGAACTTGAATGATTGACTTGTTATTGAATATTTGTAGTACAAGAGCTTAGAGACATTTGTTGATCAATGTCTTGAGGTACATCCAGTCATGAAGGGGAATTCTTGGATGGATCCAATTGTCGACTATTTAAAAGATGGAGTCTTACCTAGCAACAAGAAAGAAGCTTAGAGGCTCATCTATTAAGCTACAAACTAAACATTGATTGGCGATGAGTTGTACAAGTCCAGCTATAGTCAACCTTATCTTTATTGTATAACTCCAAAAGAGGCACACTAAGTCCTTTCTAAGCTTCATTCAAGAATTTGTAGCAATCACATAAAGTTCTAAAGGTTATATGTTTGAGCTTGCAGGCTTGGTTATTATTGGCCTACAATGATAGAGGATGTGAAAAGTCTAGTGCAACATTGTCCACAATGCCAAAAGTATAGAGTCATTAATTAAGCTTCGTCTAGTGAACTGCAATCTCTGACTAATCCATAGCCTTTTACTTAATGGGGTTTAGATATACTTAGACCTTTCTCAAAGGCTACTAAACAACGATAGTTTATTATGGTTGTTGTAGACTATTTTATGAAGTGAGTGGAAGTTGAAGCTATAATAAAGGTCACTAAATGGAAAATGTATTCTTTAGTTTTCAACTTTATTATTTTGAGGTTTAGGTTCCTTATATGATAGATAATGGGCTATAATTCAATAATGACAAGTTCTAAGCTTTTTATGAGAACTGTGAAATTCGACTAAACTATATATCAATTACACACCGATAACCAAATAGTTAAGTTAAAGCTATTAATAAGACTATCCTTTACAATTTGAAGCATAAGGTAGACTAAGCTAAAGGAAAGTAGCCTGACGAACTTCTAAACATCTTATGGGATTATGGAACTACCCATAGGACTTCAATAAGAGAGACCCCATTCAAACCAGCTTTCAAGCTAAAAGCTGTCTTACTTATCAAATCGGAGCTCTCAAGCTTATGCATGCAAAGCCTTGATGTAATGGCCATTCAGGTCGACCTAATAGTGAATATGGATACAATTGAGGCAATAAGTGATATTGCTAGGGCTAGAATTGTGCCATGCCATTACAGAGAAGCATAATACTACCTTAAGAAGGTGAAGCACAAGGTTTTTCAACTTAGAGATTTAGTGTGCCATAAGATTGAAGCAATAAGAATACGGGCCAACCAAAGGAAGCTCAACACGAAATGGGAGGATCTAGTTATAATCTAAGAAGCCATTGGGAATGGTGCATCTCAACTTGAAAGGTTAGATGGATAGATCATCTCTAGATCTTAAATGTAGAGAATCTAAAGCTCTATTACTAGTAATCTCCTTTATAAATTAGAAGTGTTTATCTTGGTCATATTTGTACTTTTTAGTTATGTTGGATTTCACACATACTATATTTTAGGAATTATGTTATTGAGATGATTTAATGAAATTGAAATTTCCATTGAAAGCGTGTACTGTTATTTATGCAATTCTACCAATTATATCCTAACCTAATGATGGTTAATGGAACATTCAATTAGTATAAATGATAAAGCTAGTAGTTTCATCCAGCTCGGTAAACGAACTAAATAATTGCATTTCAACCTACAACAGTTAATGGATAATATCTTAGCCTAATCAAGGAAATATGAATATCACATATTTGAGTCTTTTCAAGCAATCCAAGTCTTATTATTGCCAACCAATAATTTTGCACAAAGCTTTGCAAAATAACATGCAATAAAATGGCATTTGATTTACTTTAAAAGTAAAACGAATCCAACAATATTCAAACGGGAAGGAAAAGATCGGCATCCTAATCTAGGTTCATTATGTAAGCAATAGAAATAAAATTTGAAGTTTAGGCCGCTAGAGGGTTTGTTGAATCTTCCATTTAATCGGTAGAGGGAGCACCTTCTAGAGTAGAATCGTCTTGGTTCTCCTCCTGGAATTCATATCATCATCATTAATGTTAGCAAAGTCTAGGCAAGAAAGGTCATAGTTAGGATGTGCTTTGAGGACCTCTTCCCTAGTTAGTTGTATCTCTTGAAGTAGTTTCTCTTAGAGTAATTTCTCGTAACACCTACTCGGCATGGCTATATTGAGTGCTTACTCCACAAAGAACTTTAGTTAGGAAACTTACTTAAGCTCAGTGATTAGAGCTAGTAAGTGATGATAGGTTGCCTTCAGCTTTTTCACCACTTCCTTTTCACTAAAAGAAGGGTAGGATTCACTTAAGGATGACATTTTTCCTTCTACTTTTGTAGTTGATACTTGAGATACCCTACTTCTCCCTAAAGCTCTTCATTTTCACCATTTCGTTGTAAGAAGCTCCTTTATAACTTCTTTGTATGCATCTTTTTTGGACTTTAGGAAGCCTTATGGTTTCAAAAACTCTACCTCTGTTATTTCTGTGGCCTTCTTGACTGCAACTGCCTAGGCTTTGGATTCATTCCAAGCCTCTTCAACCCTCTAAAAAGGTTGTTGATGTTTAAGTATACACAGAATCAAGTTGATCAAAATATGGTAAAAGAGGGTCCTTACCTTCTCCATCATTTTTTCCACCTTGTCTAAAGAAATCATGATATGGTAATTCATTTTCCTTAAAGCATGAAGCGCCTGTAAGCATAATGAACAAAGTAAAAGTTCAGCAAACATGAGATGAATGGCAAGAGAGGAATCGGTTATGTTATATAGCTTACCGATAGTAATTTGCTTGAAGTGATACATCTCCCTCTTTAATGCCTATAGAATATTCACTGGTCATGTGAGAGGTTAATCCCCTTTGTTAAGGTGATAGCCATTGTGCCGTCCCCAGTGACAAAATTGTTGGTAAGAACTCAATTCTCCTATATAGGGATGAAGTTACTCCTTCATGGAAACAAAACTTGCTAAGGGGATCCTAAGGGCACCTACTTTTTAGGTAGGGACCCCAAGGAAGTACACTCCTCAAGTTATCATTGATGTTCCATACCATGCTACTCTAGCCATAGTATTGGGACTACTTTGATGTGGTGGGCTCCTTAGCAAACTTTCTTCTTTGGCTTCTTGATGAGGCAATTGTGGATGCATGAAATTATTCCCCCACCTCTAGCATCGAAAGGTCAGTACTAAGATCCATGGACTCGAGGGCCTACAGGGTTACCTTTATGCTCTTCTTTGTCGAGGTAGGCTTCGAAATATTGAATGGTGCCCTTTTCTGTACATTCTTTGAAGGAGCCACTTGTCCTTTACCAATCTTTTTCGAAGGGAGCTTCTATCCACTGATAGCTTCAATAGCTTTCATGTCAATCTTTTTGTTTTCAGTCTCGGCTTAGGCTAAAAGGTTACTAAAGTTGACTTCACCAGCCCTTATCTCTACAAATGGAAGAAAGCTAGAAGCAAAAACACAAAAACCAAGAAAATATGAACCTACAAGATCGTGTCAAGTGAAGCTTAGAGAGCGAGATCCCCCTATGAAAGCAATTGATGGGCATCAATTCAACCAATTTGGCTCGGCATGGTAAGAAGATCAGATAGTACCTTCTTCCTCGTTATTTGAGAAGATCGGCTCACCATTACGACATTGGCAAATAATTACTTTAGCATCCTAATGAAACCATTTATTTTCATGCCTTTCTTTGGTCTTTCAGGCGGCCATTGTATCATTAGGTAAAAGTTTGATTTCTCCAACCTGAATGGATTCGGTCCATTTATTCCAAAAATCTAAATATGTTTTTGACCTTATAGAAACAAACTTATCTTTCTAGTCATGGATTTTAGATTCTAAACAATCTAAAAAATTTCTCTAATACCTAGCAACAGGATAGTACCAGTCATCATTCTAACACTTGATTGTAAAAAAGTACCTAAACAACTTAATCATAACCCTAATCTACAATTCTTTGCAGATTATTTCAAACGCTATTGAAATTTTATAAGTATTAGGCAAAAAAATGCTTAGGGAAACATGTAAGTAATTAAAGAAGGCTTTGATGAAATTAGAAAAGGAAAGGCGAAGTCCAACATCAAAATATTTCAAATAAATATGAAATTCCCTATCACCTAGGAAAGCTACTCTTTCATCTATTTTCTATTTCCCAATCTTCCAATCATCAAGAACCTCTTTGAAGTGGTCTTTGTACTTCTCAATATCATTCTTGTTGACAAAACTCAAAATCCCGTTAGGAGTATCTATATCATATTCAATATAATTAAACAAATGCACAATAAATTTCTTGTCTTCTACTTCGTTAGGATAATCATCCTATGTTAATGCTTTTATGCTAATTAGTTTCTCATACCTTTCAATATTATTATCACCACTACTGGTTGAAGCTATCGTCATCGTCTCCTTTACCTAATGATGCAATATTTGAGCAATCCTTGAGTAAGAAGGTGATCGGAGGAGAGCTCTAAAGAACATGCAATCCTTTAGTAAGCCATACCTACGCAATGATGAAAGCTTTAGGGAAAGTTTCGAAAGATTCTGAGTTTATAAGGAAGAAGGTGAGTTTTGTAGGAGAGAAGAAGAGTTAAGGAATGTAGAAAATAAAATAAAAGGAGAAAAGAAGCATCAAATCTAAAGAAACTAATGATGGACAGTTTTTGGGAATGTGATATTGATTTGATTTTAGATGCCTTTGATGGTGAATGTATGTTGTAAGAACTAATTTGATAAATAAAATCTCTTTGATAGTTACATAATGCGTAGGCGTGATGATTATAGAAGTGATAGCTATTACATATGTTTTGAGAAAGTGGAAAAATGAAGAGATACAACCCTTAAAATGACACTTGATTTTTTAGAAGCCTAATTCGGCATGAATAAACAAATTTACCAAAATACTAAGGAGCAGCTTAGCAATTACATTGCTCTAAGAAATAGCATAAGTCTTGAGCACTTGCTTACTTTGATCAATGTCATAAGTGCATTTAGGTACTACTCCGATACCTAAGTAATAGACCATGGGATTGGGGGGCAAATGTTGATAGTAGATTTTTATCCAAGCGATTGAAGACTTAGGTAGTAGATTTTTATCTAAGTGATCGAACACTTAGGCAAACACCGACTTGTTCTAGATTAGGAGTTACACTAGGTTTAATGGCTACAGTTCTTATCATATCTTATGATGATCTTTATTCGACCTACTTCAATGGGTTAGCTTCTTAACTATCGACCTATTCCTCGAAGCTTCACCAACTCGTAATACTTCCGTCGAATAAGGTATGTTAGGGCTAAATCACTAACACTCACCCCATTAAGTTCAAACATTCAAATATTCGAATAAAGTGTAAAAGGTTTGATAGTTACACAATAAGAGATCAATTACCCTTAGTCACCACTATTTCCACATGATAAAATTTAGAAGAAGCCATGTGTTAATACTAGTTCAAATGCCTCCCCATAATTATCGAGCAAAGCTCTATAAATATAGGTATACCACTATTGTAAGATCATTCTAAACACTTTAACGATTACTTACTCTCTCTACATATTAAAACACTTTATACAAATAATTGACTTGGCATTAAAGGGGCAATGCTAGTCAACCCTAGCTCCTCTTTATCCCAATGTTTGCTCTCTTGCAAATCCTAAGTACCAGCTCAAGTTTAACCAATAAAAATCACTTTGATGGAGATGAAGAAAATGAGCCATAATATTGATTTTGAGAAGGTAACTTAGATTTTGTGAAGTAGTTTATGCTAAACTGGAAAGGCTATTAAGTAGACTAGCATTATGGTGGAATAGAGATTGTAGACTTGATAATGATCACTAGCATTATAGTATAATAGAGACTACAAATTTGACAATGATTGATTTTAGCTACGATATTATTGATATTGTCATGTAGCTAGAGTATGAAGTGCTAGAAGTCCAAATCTTGTAGGTCTAAGCCCCTCCGACATTTGAAGATAGACTTTTCTATTGGAATCATATGTTAGATTTATCTAAAAGGGGTAATGCACTATGGTTATGCTCTAGAAATTCGAATGATATTATGTGTTAAGAGAAAAAAGGTAGAGGAAGGCCAAAAACGATGGAGGAACATCTACGCTTTTTAATAGATAGTTTGTTATATAAACTTGATTGAATTGAGCTCTGATAAGTAGATTTTTACTAGTATATCGTAGAAAGTACTAGAAAGTAAAGAAAAAGATGGATGGGGCTTTCAGTAGGAGTACTTAGCTTAATGTTCTACCAAATATATATGCCTCTATCTACTGAATGTAGGTTCGAATAACAATCCTCTTTTTGTGCAAATGGAGAAAAACATGGCAATTAGTCTGAAACCTTTTAAATTTAATCAGGTCTAGCTGCCTATGGAAGGATGTATGGCATCATGATGTTTCTCAAATGAATTTGAATGAAGTATTCTATTTGTTAAATAGATGCAAATGTGCGTTAATGAGTTAGAGGTGAGAAAAGGTCCCTAATTATGGAATGGACATGAACAAGTTACTTAATGTATTGGCTTAGATTTAAGGAAAGAGAGTCTAACGTAATTAAGGTTTTGGACAAGGTTTAGGTATTGGTTATGGAAGACATGAATATGGATTTAACATGAAGAATGACAAAAGAAGAAGTCATAATAGCTACTTTTCAGTTGGGCACTAATAAAGCTCCAAGGCCCAATGGTTTTAAGGTTTTGTTTTTCCAATCTTTCTAAAATGTGATGGATTCCTCAATCTTTAGAGCATTATGTAACTTCTAGGATACAAGTATGCTTCCTCCTTAACTTAATGAAATAGATTCAGTATTGGTTACCAAAGTCAACAATCCTTATTTTCTATCCTACTTTAGACCCATTGGCCTCTATATTTTTCTTTTTAAAGCCTATATAAAGTGCTTACAAATAGATTGAAACATTATTAATCCTTATCTAAGTACTTTCCTCTCAAATAGATTAATCCATAATAATGTTATAATAGATTATGAGATCTTCCACTTTCTTAAAATTAAATGGAAAAGGAAAAAACCTTTATGTACCATTAAACTCAACATGACCAAGGCTTATGATAGAGTGAATTGGTTGTTCGTTAGGAAAATGTTAGAAAAAAATGGGCTTTAATCAGTAATGAATCAATTCAATATGTGATTTGAGGAATTTATTTCATATGATTTAATTCTAAATGGAAGAGAAATTAGAAAGATACTTCCAACTAGGGGAATTTATCAAGGAGATCCTTTATCTTCTTATTTGTTTTTATTAGTCTATGATGTGATGTCAAGATTATTGATGTACGTAATTGATTCTAACAGTATAAGAGGGATTAAGGTGAGAAGGAGACATCCTTAGCTAACCAACATGCCTTCTACAGACGATTCCTTATTGTTCATGAAAATAGCTCAAGACAACTTAATGAAGATGAAGTCAATCTTAGGTTCATTTTGCAATGCTTTTGGGTAGACCATTAACTTATGCAAATCTAATGTTTTCTTCTATAGGAATTCTTTAGACAATTTAAAGAACCAACTTTGTGGCATCCTGAATATTAAGGCGATTAGTAATCCTGGCAATTACTTAGGTCCACTTAGCATTTGGGGTAAATCTAAATGTGCTACTCTTATTGTGTTAAAGGAAAAATTAGCTAAGAAATTGTAGGGTTAGAAGAGCAATATGTTGTTGTACGGGGGCAAAGAGGTGATCAATGGTGTATGCCATTCCTACGTACTTCGTATTCGACTTTAAATTTCCAATAAAATGGTATTGAGAGGTACCATCATTGATTAGCAAATTTTGGTGGGGTAGAGACGATGGTGTTAGAAAAATACAATAGAAGAAATAGAGCAATTTACAGCTACTAAAAAATTTAAACAAGAATAGATCTAAAGATTTAGAAAATCTTAATGATGTGCTTCTAGGTAAATTATCTTAGAGAGTGTTTGAAAGCATAGACTTTTTATGAGTTCGGGTAACCAAAAGTATTTATTTTCCCAAATGTGATTTCTTTGAAATTAAGAAGGATGGATGTACATCTTGGTTTTAATAAAGCTAAATGGTAATAAGTGATAGAGATTAGACCTAAGGTCCCATGATACATGCCTAAGTTAGGAAACTTAAAAGTATGGCATGACTAATCATCTTCTCTAACTAAGTCCAAAAGAGTCGTCCCTACTAAGTTGACCTGGCCTTCTTCTGCTTCCCAAGCCTATGGCTACCTTTTACTCTACTAAGGATTAAAACCCTAGAACGTCTCAACCTAACAAATAGCTTAACTAATTCGACGATCAAAATGATCGACCTACTTCTAACCTATATGTACCAAGAGTCGACCTATTTGAACAATTTCCAAGTTATCTTCTAACTACACAAAGATGCCTCTAAAACACTCTTCAACACATGTTTTCTAACATTTCCACACTATATGAATTTCAGAAGATATTTTTTGTCTTTATACCATCTTGCCCTTTCTTATGACATTTGTAACATAATATCTACCTTTTTAGGTCACTTGCCTCCTTTAGTAATTGCTCTTCTTCTAAAAATTTCCCCAAGAATCTGAGTATAAGTACCCACTACTTGTGTGGCAAAAATTAATCACCTACCTACCTTATTTTACACCATTGTTCTTATGTATGTGTGTAAGTTTGATACCTACAAACTCTTATCTAGTTTCTTACATAAGAACTAGTAGCAAGTGAGCCTTAGTGTTTGCTTGTATGTCATATCAAGCAAGTCGACCTCCATTTTATTTTCAAGCCATTAGTTTGGTTTGCACCCCCTTATGTCTTCCCGATATTACTGTACATATGGTTCTGCTATGTTGTGACATATCATATCTTGGTATTGATACTTATAGGTTACAAGAAGGGAGTAGTAGTATTTGAGTTGTGAGTTGTGTTCTGTCATTAGGGTGGTGATTCAAGGGTTATTGTTGTGTATGTTCACTATAGATGTATTGCATAGGTTGTTGAGTTGAGCGTTATGTGTTTGCTTGGTGTTAGATTTCTTTTCTGTTTTTTTTTTTAAGCAAAGCAATTAAATAAAACTCAATTCTACCGACTATTAAAGTCTTCACTCACCTACACTTATACTTAATTTATAACATAGGCATGAGAAATCAATCAACAAGTGCACCGTTCATATAAGTGTAGTATATTAGTAGATTCAAGGTCAATCCTAAGGGAATGGGGTGCTAGCTCTCAATCGTACTAGTCTCATTTATAACTAGGCAAACTGATAAAGTTTTAATTTTTATTAAAGTAAACCCATAAAGTTTCCATTTTTATCTTAAACTAATAACTATCTTACATTAATTGGCTGGATATCCAATACCTTAAAAGAGTACGATTAAGAACCAATAGAAGGTGGCAACTCATAATTCACATTAGTTATTCATAGATATGATTAGAATGCATGTACATATTACACTATCCTATTTGATCCTCCTACATTAAAACACAAACTTCATGAATAAAATTAACAACCCACTACATACCAATACGAAAGGAAACAACTAAAACCACCATTAAACAATCCAATGAAAACATCAAAAATCTAAATAAGCTCAATAGAGACATTGGGTAAAACAACATCCAAAGCAAATAAAATCCAAAAAAAAAAGGGAAGAAATAACCTTTAAAATGAAGTTCCATGCCCAAATTCTCTCTTGAATGGAGTTTCCCGAATATCTTCAACTTGGAATCTCTTATTATATATTAAAAACTATACTAAAAACTACCCTAAAACTGCGCTGTCCTAAAAATAAAGTAAAATAAAAAGAAAGAAAGAAACAAAAGGAATACCCGAAGGTCTTTGCAGTAGTGCGGACGAAAGAAAAACAAAGGAAAAAAATTGTTTCTTAGCTAGGGTTTGTGTGCTCCAAACTAATGGAGGAGAATATATTCATGTCTCCTTGTCTCAGGTTGCTCCCAATTTGCAAATAGGAGCGGATAGATGGTCTCCACGTGTCTTGATCTCCAATGGGGAATGAGATGAAATTTTACAAATAAAAAAAATTGAATGCCAGGCGTCATTTGCTATTCAATTCAGCAAGAAAATAATTGAGGGTCCCACGTTGGTCATCCATCTAATTGATGTTGCTATGTAATTCCTCCGCATGGGTAATACGATGGAGAATGGAAAATGAATAAAAGTTGCTCCCTGATTAACGTGATTGGAATTTGAGACATGATTGGGATCTCGAACCATGCTGCGGCTTTATGTACCGTTTTATACTTATAATAATTTGTGTTTATTTTCCGAATCCGTATATATTTTTCTATTATAAGTTTAAAAATATAAACATCAAAATGGTATATTTTGGAGATGAAAAATATATATAAAAGCACAATTTAAGCCATTTAAACACTAATTTTGAACATTTTTCTTAAATTTATTGTATTGACCCTATCTACATATAATTTATTAATCTTATGATAATATATCAATAACCTCATTATAAATCACAAAAATGTTGTAGGATTTAATAATGAAAAAGTGTGAAAATATACACTTACCAGCATTATTTGTTTGTTTGTGTTCTAAGTGTTTGTGTGTCTAACCATTGAGGTTAATAGAGTAGTCACTGTCATTGAAGGTTTCTATGCTTTAGGTTGTTCTAGGTTAGTTGCAGTTTTTGGGTTGCTATTGGAACTTTAAATTGCTATTACTACTGCATTGAGTCTATGGTGCTTCCAAGTAGCTGAGTAATTGCCATTATGGGTTTCAATTATTGCTGTTTGAGTTCCCAAATGTTATGTTTTTGAAGTTCTCATGAAGTTTGCTGAGAGAATGGCTAATTAGAGTATAAACACCATGGTGGGAGACAACAAAAGTGATGTTCAACACAATGGCCGATATATTACTACCACCTTGGAATCTATATATGAGAGATTCGATGAAATTGCCACTATGTTGATTGAAATAACTCGTGCTATGCACCAACTACCTGCAACTCAACTTGTTGAGGCTACCCCCTGAAGTCCACCAAATTGATATTGGTGCTATAGATCAAAGACATGAAACTTGGAATGAGAGTAGGAATTACCTAGCTTGGAATGTTTGAGGTAGTGGAGTGGACCGAAGAGATTGTAAATGAATTAACTTGGATGAAGTAGAATAAGAGGATAATGAAGAGTTTTTTAAGGCTAAGGAGAGATGAGGTTAAGCATCTTGAGGTATAGACAATGTTAAGCTACAAATCCAACCTTCACTAGTATTGGAGATGTTAACAAGTACCTAAACTATGAGGAAAAGGTAGAGAAAATTTTTCATTATTATCAGTGTGATGACTATGACAAGGTGCGATTGGTTGCCTTAAAGTTCACCAGATAGGCTTGCTGCAATGTGGTGGAACTATTTTATTACCACTTGTAGAAGAGATGGTTACTAAGGTGTTAGGACATGGCCTAAGATGAAGAGAATCATGTAAGCTAGGTTTATCCTAAACTCTTACCTATAAGATACCTTTCAGAAGTTGCATGAGTCAAAGCAAGGAGCCTACATTATTGATAAGTGCTTATGAGAATTCCAAACGTTAATGATCCACTGTAAAATGGAATAACTTGAAGCCTACACTGTCTTAAGGCTTCTTACAGGCCTAAGATTTGAGATCCTGAAGTGTTGTTGAAGTGCAAAGATTTACAACCTTAGAAGAGGCCCTTAAGATTGCGTAATGTGTAGAGAAGCAAAGGAGGAATAACTTGTATTGAGCTGAACTGAGCCTACTTGTTCAATTTGCCCAACTTAGTCCATCTAGACATAGAAAGATAATAGCTCGGAATTGAGTAGAAGGGAAGAAAAGGTAACCACATCTGATGAGGTTAGAAACAAGTAGAAAGGAAAGGTAGAGGGACTAAGGAAGTTTGAGAAAGGTGAGATGTTAAGAAGAAAGATTAGTGAAAGCAAGTGTTTTAAATGTCAAGATTTGGGGCATATGGTTGCTTAATATACAAATCAATGTACTATGTTCATAAAGGGAGAAGTTTCAACCTTCAAGGTCCAAAGCACCTATGAAGAAGTAAGGGATAAGGAAGAGGTAATAGAGTATACCGAGGAAACACCTAAATGAAGATGGAGATCTTATGAGTTTAGTTGTGCATCAAGTCATGAGTGTGACCTCCTCTGTTGAAAATGAGAGAGAATTTGCTCCAAACCAGTTGTGGTGAATGATTAGTTGTATACCTTGATTTTGGACAATGGAAGTTGCATGAACATTGCCTCTGCTAATATGGTGTTAAGATTGAACTTGTTGATCATCCTACATCCGAGATTGTACATATTGCATTGGCTAAATGAGAAGGGTGCATACGTATTTCCTAACAAGTAATACTGCCCATTTCAGTAAGGACTTACCATGATGAAATTTTGTATGATGTGTTACCACTTTACATATGCTTCTTAGCCAACCTTAGCTATTTGATAAGAAGGCCATACATGATGGAATCTAAAAAATGTACACATTTGAGATAGATAGACAAAAGACTATATTAAGCCTTATGACCCTTGGCTAAGTTAGCAACATGTAAGTAAAGCTAAGTCGAAGTTCAAAGAAGGCATTGGTCATAAATCAATTTGAGTTAAAGAAGACATTGAGGTTGGATACTTCAACTTACTTGTTAATTAGAAGATTACTAGAGATGAAGGAGCAAGTAACATTACCTATTAAGGTCCAAAATCTCATTGACAAGTTCATAGACATGTTCATAAAAGAGCTATAAAAGGCTTGTTGCCATTCCAAGGCATTAAGCACTATATTGACTTATAGCCTAGAGCCACCTTACCTAACAAACTAGTATGTATGATGAATCTTAAGTAAACTACCAAGCTCCAAAAGTAGGTAAACAAGCTCGTGGAAAGAGGATATCTCTAGGAATCTCTATGTCCATGTGTTTTGCCCCCTTTATTGGTGTTAAAGAATGATGGAAGCTAAAGGATGTGTCTTTATAGCCAACCAATCAACAAAATTACCTTTATGTTAGATAAGCTACATAGAGCAAGAGTATTGTCCAAAATCAAGCTCAAATCTAGTTACCACTAGATAAGGATGAGGTTTGGGGATGAATTAAAGATTACCTTCAAGATGAGACATGGCTATAAATGAATGCCTAGTAATGCCTTTTGGCTTGTATAATGCTCCAAGTACCTTTATGTGGTTAACGAATCATGTATTGAGGAATGTGATAGGGAAATTTGTGGTCATCTAGTTTGACGACATACTAATGTATAGTTACAATCTATTAAGTAATGCAAATTATGTCTGAGCAATTTTTGAAGTTCTTTGAGCTAAGAAGTTGTTCGTAACTTATTGAAGTGCTATTTCTATTAGGAAGAAGTCATTTTCCTTGGTTTGACTAGAGGAAGCATAAAAGTAAATGAAGAGAAAATCTAAGCTCTAGTGGAATGGTTTAAGATGACATATTGTGCTAACATAAGGAGCTTCCATGGCTTAACATCATTCTATAAGAGTCTCATTTGAAATTTTAGTGCAATTATGGCCCTACTTACAGAGTTGACAAAGGAGAACATAGAGTTGAAATGGTAAGAGAAGGGTTAAAAGAGTATTAGCGAGGTAAACGAGAGGTTGACCTCTAACCCTATTCTAGCCTTACTCAACTTTGACAAAGTCTTCAAGCTAGAGTGTGATGCTTCAGGAGTCAGCATAAGTAGAGCTACATTGAACTATTCAGTTTATGACAATGAACTTTATGCCTTAATCTAAGCTTTGAATGTGTGGCAGCTTTATTTGTTAGCAAAAAAATTTGCCATATACACCGATCACGAATTTTTATGGTATTTAAGGAGCTAACCAAAACTATCAAAGTAACAGGCCAAGTAGATTGAATTTATGGAAGAATTTTCATAATTAAATAAATGAGAGGAAAGGCAACTATAGTTATAGATGCCTTATCTAGGAGACACATACTTCTCTTCCACCTGTAAACAAGGCTATTAGGATTTGCAAACATTAAGAAGTAGTATGCTCAAGACCTCCATTATAGTCTAATCTATACCTAATGTGTTAAAGGGAGGACTGTTTGATGACTAATTTATTGAGGATGGGTTCTTGTTTTAACTTTTAAGGAGGCAAACTATGCTTACTGACATATTTAATAAGGGAACCATTGGTGAAGGAAGCTCAAGGAAGAAGATTTTTTGATCACTTTGATGAAAACAAGACATATAAACTATTGAATGCTAAGTTCTTCTATCCTAAGATGGTCAGGTATGTACACCTAGCTATTGAGATATGCAACTTACAAGAGGGCGAAGAGTAGAGCTAAGAAGGGGAAAAACATGCCCTTACTAGCCTCCAACAGAATTGAGCATTGACTTTGTCATTAGATTGCTTAGGTCTATGTAAGGAAAATATTCAATTATGATCTTCACAGATTGATTTAGAAAATTGCTCACTTTATGCCTTGTAACAAAACTAATGATGCTTAGGTTTTTTCTTTTCTTTTCTTATAGGAGATCCTTAAGTTACATAGAGTACTTCGGAGTATTGTCTTTAACCGAGATCTTATGTTGCTTAGTCAATTTTGGAAGACCTTGTGGTACAAACTTGGGACCAAGCTAATGTTCAACTCATTATGCCACCCGTATAGGGGCGAACAGATGAAGGTCATCAACAAAACTTTAGGTTCTCTACTCTAAGCTACAATAGGAAAAAACTTGTCATACTAGGCTATGTGTTTGTTAATTGTGCAATTCACTTCAATCAATCTATTCATAGTAACATAGGTAAGACACCATTCAAATTTTTTTATGGGTTTGACCCTAACTTGCCTTTTAATCATGTGTTAATGCCCGAACCTAACCAAGAAGACCCCAAAATTGATGACTGAGATTAAACTCTTCAAAAGATTTATCAAAAGGAGACTAAGCACTTAGTTCAAGTTATAGAAAAGCTAAGGTAAATGATTCAAGGGAGGAAAGAAAGGAAATTTCAATTTGACAACCTTGTTTGGTTACACTTGAGTAAAGTTAGATTTTTTAACAAGAGGAAAAGCAAGTTGTTGATTGAGATAAAGGACCATTCAGAGTACTTTAAAAGATTAACAATAAGGCCTATCTAGTAAACCTATTGAAAGGGTATAGAGTTTGTGACACCTTCAATATTGTTAACTAGAGCCTTAAGATTCTAAAAGATGGCTAGCAAGGAGACTTTACGAATTTGATCCCAAATCTTAAATAACTCGAATAAGATGATAGGAATCAAACCCAAGGTCCCATCACATATGCCTGAGCTAGGTACTTGAAAGCATGGTACAATAGATCTTCTCTTTCCAACTAAGTCCAAAAGAGTCATCCTTATTAAGTCAACTTTACTTATCCTGCTTCCTTAACACATGGCCTATCTATTAGACCTATTAGAAATGTAACAAGTTCAATATTACTAACTTAAGCCCCTATATTCTAGAAGAGGGCTAATAAGAAGACTTTACGAATTTGATCCCAAATCTTAAATAACTTGAAGGGAATGATAGGAATTAAACTCGAGGTCTTATAACATGTGCTGAGCTAGATACTTGAAAGTATGATACGACAAATCATCTCTCTCCAACCAAGTCTAGAAGAGTCATCCTTATCGAACTAGCCGTACCTATCTTGCTTCCTAAGCTTATAGTAACCTTTCACTTAACTATAGATTAAAGCTGATATGAGGCAAGTGCACCTATCAGTTATAATATAGTGGATGTAAGTCCGAGTCGATCCCTCAGAGACTTCGAGAACTAATATTAACCTTAGCTTTATTATCTAACCGAAAAATTATGAAAGTTTGAATTAATTAAAAATACTAAAATTAACAAACTATTTTAATTAAAAGACTTAATTAAGCAATTGAAAAAACGATAAAATCAAGAACGACTTCAAGAAAGTAATAACGTATTTAAAAATTATTTTCTGTAGAGTTAATCATGTGATCGCTTAAAATATATTCAATTTGGTTTCTATTATTCTTGACCAGAGGGATTCACAACTAAAGTTAATACTTTTCTCAAGCATATTAACCCTAATCCTAAATTATTTACCGGAATTTCTTCACTTAGTAATATAATTTAGAATTGCATTAATGTATAATGAATTCACATACAAATAATTAACTTTTCGGAAGAAACATGTATCTTATCTCTAAGTATACATGTAATTCTCTTCAATTATGCCTAGATCTAATTACACATGCAATTTCTCAATCAACATGCATAATATCATATATTGATATTCTAGAAATATCAAACAATAATTAACGACATAATTGAATCAAGTAAAGATAGAAACTTTATTAAAATTTCTAAATCAATCCAAGAATCGCATTAAACCTTAGGTTCCATAATCCTAAATACTCGAATTCTAAGCTATCATAATGAATCTAAGAACGAGTTTCATCAATAATATAAAATAAAACATGGAAACCGCTTTTATTGATGAACAATCTCTCTAATCTTGAAGTTGATGTTGTTTCCCTCTTTCTTGATGTTGTTCCACCTCTTTCTTGATGTTATTTCTTAAGTCTCTTTCTCTTCTCTTGTGTCTCTCTGTTTCTGTAATGTCTCTCCTATCTTTTGAAACCATAAGATATCCTTTTATATGTGTATTACAAAGATTCTATTTTCGTCACCTGACATGGCCTGGGATACGGCCGTGTCCCCAGGTCGTGTAACTTTCTACACTTAAGTAAATTTTCTGCACAACTTCAAAACTTCATAACTTCTTCGTTTGAACTCAGAATTGAGTGAAACTTGATTCTTTTTCTTCGTTTTCGAGCCTAGAACGCGTTTAAATCCTGAAATCAACATTTTACTCAATTAAGTATCAATTTCTTTAAAGAAAACCAAAAAATGTAAGGGAAATACTATAAAATCACCATATGAAATATGTTTAAAATCAGAGTTATCAGAAGCCTTAGACCATTTTGACCTATTGGACAACTCAACCCAAAACTTTTTTATTTTAGCTATTCATGTTAGGAGCTAACCTGTTTAAATAATTCCCAGCTACCTCCTAATTGTATAGAGGCATCTCCAAGCACTCTTCGACATGTATGTTTTAACATTTTTCATATTGTATGAATGCTAGAAGATATTTCTTTTATATTTCTTTTACCATTATACCATCTTGCCATTTCTTGTGACATTTATAACATATTATTTGCCTTTTTGTGCCACTTATCCCTTTTAATAATTATTCTTCCTGTAAAAATTGCCTTAAGAGGCCAAGTATAAATACCCACTACTTATATAACAAAAAAATTCATCATCTACCTCATTGAATATACTTTGTTTCACCTTAATATTCTTATGTATGTTTATAAGTTCAAAACCTACCAACACTTATCTAGTTTGTTAAGCAAGAGTTAGTGGCGAGTTATGCTTAGTGTTTGCTTATGCATCATATCAAGTAAGTGCTCAGGTTTGTGAGTGTTCATTAGTGCATCTTATCCGAAAAGCAACTCTAGGATTAGCTTACCTTCAACCTCCATTTTATTTTGAGCCGTAATTTGGTTTTGACCTACTTATGTCTTCACAATATTGTTGCAAGAGTAGTTCTCCATGTTGTGGCATCTTGAGAATGAATGTGATTAAAGACGAATTGATGTGGCAAGTAAGGGATGGAAAGTACATTAGATGCTTTTAAGACCCATAGATTCCATAGGATAACTACGAAAATCCTCTTTTTAATCCATAAAGTAATTTGGATAGAAAATGCAAAGTGGAAGTTCTTATTAGTCTACAGTCTAATTGCTAGGATGAAGTTGAAATGAAGTTAGCTTTTTGATAAGGATATTGTTGCTAATATTCTAAAGATTCCTCTTGGTAGTTTTGCTAATAAAGATAAAGTAGTTTGGCCTCTAAAGGAGGATGAAGAGTATACGATAAGAAGCACATATAAGAATCCTATGAAGGAAGCTATCTAAGCTGTAGGTATGAATGTGTCCTCCTCTTATCAACTTAGTGAGCCTTTGTGGAGGATAAATTGGTCCCTAGATGCTTTACCTAAACATAAAGATTTATTGTAGAGAAGTTGTTAAAATGCTTTGAGCATTAATTGAAATCTTTTTAAGAGGAAAATTATAGACAATCCATTATGCATATTTTGTAATAAAGATGAAAAAGTGGAGCATCTTTTCCTATAATGTAGCTAGAAAAAACCTATTTGGTTTAAAATTATAGGGATTGGAGTTAAAGAAAATGCAGCAACTAAATGGGATTGGAAGGTGATAGGGATGGTCCTCAATGTAGATGCACACATACAAGCATATCATGTGAACTAAAGGTGTCTACTAACCTCAAGATGACTAGAAAACTAAATGGGAGTCGAAGTTTAAGTAGGTCTCATACACAACACTCAAATGTAACTCACCTAATGCCTCATACAAGCTTAAAAATCACTTGATATGTCATACAATTCCTTCCTAAGGTCACTCCCCAAATGCTTGAGAAAGTCACTCAAGTACCTCCTTGACAAAGTGTTGACCTTCCAATTGAGCTACTACCCTCTTACTCAAATGAATTAGATAAGTTACTCAGTTCACTAAGCAAACATAAGCTTAAGGAAAAAGAAGAGGTTGAATATTTTACTATTAATGATTGTAGCTATTACAATAGTTAGGTATCTATACTACCCATTTAAGGCGACTACTAAGTTAAAAAAATTTACCAAAATAGATACTATGCTAAAAACAGATTATAAAGAATATATGATAGGAATCAACTCCTTAGACTAGTCATACACAATCAAGCTAAAGGACTATAAGGACTCATACAAAGAATACTAGCTTAAAACCCCATTCAAGACAAGGATTCCTATCTTGACTTCCACCTTTCACATTTCTACCAACCTGAATACCGAGCTCTAGTAAGGACTAACATAATTCCCAAGCTGCTGCCGAATAGTAGCACTAACCTGCTAAGTAACACCAATCTATTGCCAAGCTCATACCATGATCTAGTTACCCTCTAAGCTAAATAGCGTTAGACCTCTGTCCAAGCTAAGCTGACGAGATACCCAACTTGGAGAGGATCTAAACATCCTTCAATGACCAAGCTTTAACTTGAAATAGATCAGGTCAACTTTGATTGCAACTCTTTCTTTTGACTTCATCCAAATTGTAAGATATTAAAAGTTGAGCCACCTCAAGGTACATTTCAATAAGACCAACTACATTCGAGACCACTAACTACTATGCGATACATCTTCTAGTACAACATTCTAAAAGGATTCCTTATTTTTTTCCATACGGGATATTCTTTGTCATTTTTACCCTTTTTAGTATATTTCATGTATTCTATTAGTAAATTACCCTTTTGTCTCTTCCATATACGCCGTAAAACCCTAATGGGGCTAGTATATAAACACTATTTACTTGTACGTAGATATTACATTATTACATTTTGATTATTACGAGTTTCCTTTTTGAGCAACCTTAGTGTTCTCATTTATCTCTTAACTCTTATTTATTCCATTTAGCAAGGAGTATTGGCGAGTAACCCTAGTTCAGCATTCATAAGTCATATGAATGCTTAAATTAAGCCAAGTAAGATTAATTGGTGTATCATATCCGATCAGTAGTTGCTCAAATTTGTTAACCTTATTTGTTTTCTTTTTTATCATTTTCATTGTAGTGCTCTTTGTATGTAGAACCCCAAAAATGCATCAGCTTCACTGGTATCAAAGTACAGTTCCGAGAGGGAATGTATGAAGTTGTAGTGAAGTTTTGGTTCATGTTTGCTGTTAGTGGCTATTATGTTCCTTCTGTAACTACTACAGCATGTTCAAGTGAAGTAAGTTGGAGTTATGAGTTATACAGTAGAGGTTCATGGATTGGTAAGTGTAGTTTCTTGGATTGGTAAGTGTAGTTTCTGTTACTACTCTGTTAAACTTTTTTTTTTTCTCTATGAAAACAGAGCAAGTTCATTTATGTTGTATTCAAGTGAGTGTTAGGTGTTGAAGTTGTTAGTATGTATTAGTAGGGTTTTGGGCAGTAAGTAGAAGTGTTTATTGGGTACTGTATTGTCAACTTGTTGGAGAAAGTATTACACAATGTCGGATTCAAGTGTTTAAGGAGCTATTAGAAACTTAAGTAGTGGTGCTCATGCTAGTTGAGGTCAAAATGATAGTAATAGCCCTAGGTCAGACAATAACAAGCTTGATAGACTCACTAATCTTATTGAGAGCCTGGTTACTACGATGTAAGCCAACAAGCAACAACCATAGGGTGTACCTCATCATAACCTACTTAAGAATGTTCCTAAGAGACAATATGGCTAAGGTAGCTAAGCTAATTGCCTAGCTCAACCTCTTCGAGTTAAAGGAGTTACAAATTGAGTGGCTAGACAAAGGTTGAAGTTAAAAGATATTGAGGAAGATATTGAAGATGTGGATTTAGAGAATGATGGAGAGGAAAAAGAAGAGGTTGAATATTACTAAGCATAAGAGTAAAGACACTAAGTTCCTCGAGAACTTAGTAATTTCAAGGTCCAAGTCCAACCTTTTAGTGGAAGTGGAAATGCAGATGAATATTTAGAGTAGGAAGAGAAGGTAGACAAGGTATTTTGACTGTTATGGGTATATAAATGCAGTTAAGGTTTGACTTGCTACACTTGCATTTTCTAGATATGTTACCATATAGTAAAAGAATCTGAATGCACTTAGAGCAATAGATGGACGATGAGGTGTACAAACTTAGGAAGAGATGAAGAGATTGTTAAGGGGAAGATTTGTACTGAAGACCTACCTATAGGACATGTTTGCAAAGTTACGGGAATTTCATCAAGGAAGTCAATCTGTTGATGATTATTTAAGAGAATTTTAGGGTTAATGATTCAAGCAAACATAGATGAACCAGAGGCTTGCACAGTATTAAGGTTCATCTTTAGACTCAAATATGAGATTCATAATATTATGGAGGTACAAAGTTTCTATACATTGGAAGAGGTCATTAAAGTAGCAACGAAGGTTGAAAAACAAAGAAGAAATGCTCCAAGTAAACCTAAGCTGACTTTTTCACAAGCTCCAACTTTATGCTAACCTTCCTATGTTGAGTCAAGGAAAAACATAATCAATACAGCCGAGTAAGCCAAAAGAGCCGGGTTGAGGATAAGCTGACCTTGAGGGCATATGAGAAGGGATAGATCTTTGGATGGAAGATGAGTGAGTTGAAGTGCTTCAAGTACTTGGGTTTCGGATACATGGCTGCTGAATATTTGAACCAGTGTACCATGGTACTTCAAGGAGATGTAGTATATAGTATTGACAAGAGCAAACTAGAAGAGTAAAAGAATGTTAGACGAGTTGAAGCCGAGGAGGAAGAGGAGACCTATGTCTATACCAATCGTAGATAAGTGATGACACTAATATTAAGACAAGTGTTGAGCTCTTTATCTAGCTTCGAAGAAGACCAAAGAGAAAATTTGTCCTGCATTAAGTATACCATTAAAAGATAGTTTTATACCATCATTGTGGATAGAGGGAATTGTACCAACATTGTTATACAATCCTTTATGTAGAGGTTAAGACTATTAACTTCTAAACACCCCTAACCTTATAAGCTATATTAACTTCATGATAAGGGTGCTTTGCTCATCACTAAATAAGTAACCGTACCTTTTATAAACATATGCCTTTGTCAAGGATGGAAAGAAGATTATGTTGCAACCTATGACACTAACCTAAGTAAATGATACCCATAACCAGCTCACCCAAGATAGTAAGAAGAAAGCATTGATGATGAGAGAGCTCTGAGTTGCTGAAAAGGCTTATGAGCCTATGTTTTTATTGATCAAAAGACTATTAAAGCTGAGAAATCTAAAAGATATCCCTAATGAGATCCGAGGATTGATTGATGAATTTTCTGACCTATTGCTTAAAGGACTACCCCCAATGTAAGGCATAAAACACTGTATTGATCTACAGCTAGTCATAGCCTTGTCAAATTGACTTACCTATAGAATGAATCTTAAGTAGGCTGTTGAACTGAAAAAGTAAGTAGATAAACTGAGAAAGTGAGGTTATGTAAGGGAGAGCATGAGTTCCTATGTTATATCCAGTTTGCTTGTCCTAAAAAAGGATGGCTTATGGTATATGTGCATTGGCAGCTGTGCTATCAGCTGTATCAACTGCTATCAATTAAGTATAGATACCCAATACTGATGCTCGATGACATGTTAAACAAGCTTCATGGCACAAAATATTCTAGAAGATTGATTTGCAAAGTAATTACCACCAAATTTGTATAAGGTTTGGTGATGAATGGAAGACTGCCTTTAAGATTAGGCATAGTCTCTATGAGTGATCGGTTATGCCATTCGAACTTACAAATGTGTCGAGCATACTTATGCAGCTTATGAACCATGTAATATGTCTTCTGATCGGAAGACGTATGGTCATGTATGTTAGATATCTCTCATACATTTTAATGATAACAAAAAGGGTTAAAAGTTAATAAATCTTTAAGAGTGTAGGCTTATAAAAGGTTTTTCAGAAACTATATTTTTAGATATTTAAGTCACATTCAGAAACTTATTCAAAAATTTCAAACTGTTTGAAAATAGACTATCTTGGAAAGTTTTTAGAAAGTATTACAGAAGCTCTTATAAAAAGAATTGACACAACTCTTCAGAAGCTTATTTAGAGACTTCTAAGAAAAGAAGATCAATACTCTTCAGAAGGTTATTTAGAAGGTTGGTCTAGAAAAATTACATAGAATATTAATTTTAATCAGATTCAAATTATTCAAGCCCTAGCTCTACTAAATTGAGTGTATTAAGAAAATACATTTAGTCTCATTTCACTCAAGATGGAATCATGATCCATTGGGATTATTTTTAAGAGAAAATATATTTGGATAAATTAAAATATATACAAGAATGGATAAGGATAAGGTTATATCCAATTTTGTGGGATTAAACAAGGATTATCCAGAAATAGCTAATAAAAGCTAATCTTTTTAAATTCAAACCAAAGCCTATCTGGTGATTACGGATTGATGAATATTTGATCTAAACCAGATAAGGAGAACTAGTTTTGAATTTTCAAATGATCGAGATCTCCTCCCTAAAATATCCAAGCACTATCCTTTGCATTTTAATGGTTAGATAATTATGAAAGTGAAGATAATTTTTAGATTTTTTTAACCATTCGAAGATCTCAATATAAAAGGAAAAGAGATTCAAAACATTAAATATACAACTCTAAAGAAATACTATCATAGCACAAAAAAAAAATTTCTTGATCAATTTTACTTTCTAAAAAGCTTTAAAAAGTTCTTCAAATACTTTTTCAAAGAGCTACACCGAATCATTGTTCTATAACAAGTGTTAATTCCTTCAAGTGCAAAATTGTTTGAGACTTATATTTTTGTTCTCACTTGTAATCTCTATATATTTTATGGTAGAGAAAAGATAGTTTATACTTTATAGACCTGTATTAGCTTAAATTATAAAGAGGCAAGATAGGCAGAGTTGAGTGTTGTAAAGTCATTGTGACAAGTACTTGTAATCTATTTGTGATTTGTTTTAGTAGATCAAGTGAGATGGCATCAATGAAGTAAACTGGGTCCCCAGCAGTAGAGCTAGAAGAGAGCAATAGGTAGAAGGCCGAAGCTCTATAAAATCTCTACCTGATATTCTCATTCCCTACTCTTTTAATTTGCTTTATTAATTGTTGTGTGTTGGATTATTAAATTATCATTGTTCACCATTATAAGATGTTAAGAGAGGTAAACTTCATTTTTAATGAAAAACTTTCAAAAAGTTAAAGATATCAATTCATTCCCTCTATTGATATCTTATATGGGACCAAAAATGTACTTTAACAACATATTAATATACAGTACCGACCTAAAAAACCATATTCAACATCTCCGAGTTGTTTTTGACATTTTACGAGCTGAGAAGTTGTATGAGAACCTAAAGAAGTGTATGTTCTATCAAAGTAAAGTTGTTTTTCTTAAGTATGTAGTATCTGGAGAAGGAATCTGAGCAAATGAGGAAGAGGTCAGAGTTGTCTTAGAATGATTGATGCCAAAGAATGTTACTAAAGTACGAAGTTTTCATGGCCTTGCTTTTTCTTTACCTATGATTCATCAAAAACATCAATACAATTGCAACCCTTTGAGTAGGCTGACAAAGAAGAATGATGGATTCCAATGGAATGACCGAGTTGAGTAGAGTTTAAGGGAGATTAACGAGAAGCTCACTACTACCCTTGTCTTGTCCCTACCTGATTTTGACAAGTCATTTGAATTAGAATGCGATGCGTCAGGCATTAGCATTAGTGTAGTCTTGATGCAAGAATGATGACCAGTTGCTTACTACAGTGAGAAGCTTAATGGTGTCATACTAAACTATTCTATGTATGAGAAAGAGTTATACCCACTTTTCTAATCTCTTACTGTGTAGTAACACTATTTATTACCATGAGAGTTTTTAATTTATATGAACCATAAGTCTTTGAAACATCTTAGGAGTCAGAACAAACTTTCGAAGAGGAAAGGAAAAACGGTTAAAATTTATGGAAAGTATTTCCTATGAGATTCGACACAAGAAGGGTAGTGTCAGTATGGTCGTAAATACCTTATCACATTGGCAAACCTTGCTCACTACCTTATAGACGAAATTATTAGGGTTTTCACTTATCACCAAGCAGTATACTCGTAACCCCCATTTTGGTCCTATTCTTGAGCAATGAAAAGGAGTTACTGTTAGAGGATATTATCTTAAAAATGGCTATCTGTTTAAGGACAGAATGCTATGTATACTGAGCTGTTTTATAGGCAAGCTGTTGGTGAGGGAATCTCATAGTGGTAGATTATTTGGTCATTTTGGAGAAACTGAAACAACCGATCTATTACAAGAGAACTTTTACTAGCCTGGTTTAACCAAGGAAGTCAATAAGGTAGTCACTAGTTGTGAAGTGTATAAGAGGGCCAAGGGAAAGAGAGAGCTACATGGAGAGTCTATGCCTTTATCTACACTAACCTTACCTTTAGCAGACCTCGGAATGGACTTTGTCTTGAGGTTGCCCTAGACATCTAAGGGAAAATATTTGATCCTTGTTGTAGTAGACCACTTTAGCAAAATGGCACACTTCATCCCATGACATCAAACTAATGATGCTTTATATACTGTTGATTTGTTTTTGTAAGAAGTTGTACAACTACAAAGAGTATCGAAGACCATTATCTTAGATCAGGATACAAAATTCTTAAGCTATTTTTGGATGCATTTTAAGAGAAGACTAGGGACTAAACTTCTATTCAACTCTAGTAGCTATCCTTAAATTGATGGTTAGACTGAAGTAGTGAATAGAATGCTAAGCAATTTACTCTAAGCTGTCAAGGAAAAGAATTTAAAAAATTGGGATTTGTATCTACCAATTGTGGAGTTCACATACAATCGAACTATCTAAAATACCACTAAGAAAACTCCTTTCAAGGTCATTTATGGCCTCGATCCCACTATGCGCTAAGATTTGATTAATACTACTACAGTTGCTAAAGAGAGTTAATCTGGAGTCGTTTGAGCTTGAGAAATACAAGAACTACATAAGTCCATAGCATAAAAGATCACTGAGTTCAATTAGAGATAGTAACAGATCGGTAGTTGTAGCCACCAAATTGTTTCTTTCAAACCAAGTAACTTAGTATGGATTCACCTCAATCAAGAATGATTTCCATACTTGAGACAAAGAAAGATGTCTGCATAAACCGATGGTTTGAAGAAGATCAACTGTAATGCTTACAAGATTGAATTACCTGAGAACTATGGTGTTTCCTTTATCTTCAATGTATTCAACTTAATTCCCCACCAACTAGAAGAAGACTTAACAGATGCTAGAACAAAGTAGAGCTAGAGACCTCTTTGGACTTAAGGACAAATCTTTCTGACCATGAAGCAGATGATAGGAATCAACTCCTATGGCCACTCATACGTAGATGAGCTAGAGGACTATAAGGATTTGCATGAAGAATATTAGCTTAAAACCCCATTCAAGATGAGGATTCCTATCCTGACTTCCACCTTTCACATTTTTGCTGACCCAAATATCGATCTCTTGTAAGGACCAATACAATTCTCGAGTTATTGTTAAGCAAAAGTACCGATCTGCCAAGTAACCCCAATCCATTGTCAAGCTCATACAATGATCCAGTTAGCCTTTAAGCCGAATGGCATCAGAACTTTGTCCAAGCCAACCTGATGAGATACCTGACCTAGAGAGGATTTGAACATCCTTCAAGGACTAAGCTCTAACCTAAAACAGATCAGGTCTACTCTAACCGGTTAGTCTTTCTTTTGACTTTAGCCAAATTGTAAGACCAGCTACATTCCAAACCGCTAGCCACCATGTGACATAGTTCTTCTAGCAAGTCTTATATTTAGCTTAGGAAGAAGCTAGTAAGATAGGACAGAGAAAGTGACTAGATATCTTTGTAATCTCTCATTGATATTTGTTTATTGAAAAGTTTGGATTAGTGGTACTACACCGATGAGGAGGACCGAGTTTCTAGTAGTGGAGCTAGAAGAGAGCAGTAAGTAAAAGGCTGAAGTTCTATAAATTGATCACCTAATCTTCTTTCTCTCCATTTAGTTTTTTATTTTTATTTGTATTGCGCAATCAATCTTCAACTACTATCATGCCATTTAAGCTATTAAGAGGGGTTTTGTTTTTAAATTGAAAGGTTGTAGTTTTTGCAAAAGATACCAATTCACCCCCCCTCTTGATATCTTACACGAGACCTACAATTGGTATCAAAGTAAGGCTCAATTTTTAAAAGAAAGTTTTTCAGCAAAAACTTCAATTTTTTTTTAAATAAGGAAAATCACACTCTTTTATCACATTGAGTTAAAGACCAAATGGTAAAAACTAGTAGTTCATTGACTATTTAACCTAACAAGGCTCCATTCTTTGATGGTAGTAACTTCCCTTTTTGGAAATTCGAGATAGATACGAATATAAAGGCTACTAATTACTGGCCTTGGGGGATCATTTCAAATGTAGATGTTAAAGTCTTAGAAACTCCACTCACATCAGATGAAATCACAAAAGTTGAATTGAACTCAAAGGCTAAGAATTTAATTCTTTCTACTATTGTACCTTCTAAGTTCTATCTAATATCATCTTGTGGTATAGCTAAAGAGATCTAAGATACACTGGTTCAAACTTATGAAGGGACAGACACAATTAAGGAAACAAGGATTAATTCCTTGATGCAATAATATAAAACATTCCATGTCCATCCTAATGAAGAAATAAAGGATTCTTTTAGTTGTTTTATTACTATAACTAACGAGTTGTCATCTCTTGGAAAGAAAATGAATGATGCAAATCTTATTAGGAAAATGCTGAAGATCTTTCCTAAGGCTTGGAACACAAAGAAGACTACTATCGAGGAAGTATGTAACATGAAAAAGCTTAGTCTAAGTTAATTACATAGCAAGTTGATGGCTTATGAAATTAATTTCCTTAAGTTAGAAAGTGCATCAAAAGATAAAAAAAAAAAAAAAAAGTCTATAGCCTTTAAAGCTGGAGAAGTAGAGGATGACTTAGAAAGTGAAGAGTCATCTGATGAGGAAGAAGATTTTAAACTACTAGCGAGATGTTTGAATCGGTTGCTCAAAAGAAAAGGTAAGAAATCATATTCTGAAAGGTTTACATCTAATAAGAATCAAAGTAATGTAAGAAGAGAATTCAAAGAAAAGGGAGAAAAGAAGACAAAAGAGAAAAAAGAAGCGATGTGCTATGCATGTAGAAAACCTAAACACATAAAGTACGAGTGTCCAGTACTCATTAAGAAAATGGACAAGTACAAGAAAAAACAAAAGTCTCTTATGGCAACATGGAGTGACTTAGATGAGTCAGAAGTTGAAGCAGAAGTTTCGAATGATGAATCTGAAGAAGTGAATCTATGTTTGAGAGAACTTTCTAAGGTAAGCTCCAAATCTAAAAGTAACTTTAATGATAAGATTCCTGATGACATTTGTATTGAGATAAGTAAGCCTTTAAAAGCCCTTTCAAGAGCCAACTATAAGATTATAAAACTTGATAATGAAAACAAGCTTTTGAAGGAAGAAAAAGTAACTCTTATGCAAACAAATAAACTTTTAGAAAATGAAAATGATATCTTAACAAATGATAACGAAGGTTTGCATGTTGCTAGGGAAGCATCAATAAATGAAAATCTGATATTGAAGGAAGAGATAAAAAGCTCAAAAGGATGAGTAGATGATTTATCTAACTTAATATGAAATACATTTAAAAAGTTTGATGAAAGTGATAAAAAAACTTCAAATGCTTATTTCTTGTCAACGCGTTGATCATTTTAAAATTGGTTTGGGATTTGAAAATGGTGAACCATCACATGCTAAACGAGAGTGTTTATAAGACCTAAAGAAGCTGCTAGTAAAGAAATAGTTGTAAGAAATGAAAAAAAAAAATAGTTATACAAGTCCGAAAGTTTATCAGAAACTATCTAGAACAAAACAGAAAGTATCCTATTAGCGGATACCATAGAAACTTAAGCAAAAAGCATAGAAAAAAGTACCTAAATCAAAACCAAAGAGGAATGGTAAGTAATGTGTATGATTGTTCCTCTCCTTATGCATGTTTCTTTTATCATAAGCTAGGATACATTGAAAAATATTGTTTTATAAAAATTCCAAGCTCAATAGTCATTAAGATAAAAATCATTATACGAGCTTGAATTTTAAAGGACCCAATTTTAAATGGGTTCCTGAGAAATTATTATAAGTTTTCTAGTGGTTGCAGGTCCATGAGGTGAAACATAATTGGAAATAATTAATAGAAGCCTTATTAAAAGTAAAAGTACGAGATTGACAATAATTTGGTAATATTGTTCCATACCCTCTTATATTGTAATTTCCCTCCACATTTTACATATACTACTAGTTTATAATATTGTCAATTGATATCATCTTAAGGGGGTGTATTTGTTTAAAAAGGTGATCTTAAAGGGGGAGAAAATAAAGATATTTAATTTAATTTTATCCATTGAAGTCATAGTAATGGTTGTTATATTAAGGGGGAGATTTTTATCAAATAGTTGATATCATTTATTTTAGTTATCCTTTTATAAGAAAAAGGGGGAGAAAAGCATTTAAAAAATATTTGAGGTTGTTTTTTATGATAACAAAAAGGGGGAGAGGAAAGATAAACAAAAAATATAATTTCAAGAGTGAATTAAGTGCATTTTCATATTTAAATTTATTATATTTTTTGTATAATGTTTTGTCATCGTCAAAAAGGGAGAGAATGTTAAGTCTTCTAATTTGGTTTTGATGATAATAAAACATATGATAAGTTATTACTAATATATTTATGAAGTGTATAGATATATCATGATATAATATTGATTAATTCCAAAAGAAACCATAATGGAAAAAATTTAAAGTATGTTTAGCAAAAACATCAAGTGTGTTGGTTAACTTTAGAATGAAATCAATTCAAGGAAAAAAATTAAGTTTGGACTTATGTTGGTCAGAATGTATGTTAGAATCTGTGTCATAAAGTATATTAGTAATAGATCAGAATAATATTGATTGTGTACAGTATCGATATCAACAGCTATTTCTACACTATTTTCTGAATAATTTGAATAAATTAAGTTGGAAAAATATATAGAAGTCCTGGCTCCACTTTATTGGGCATATTTGGGTAGTGTGCTTAATTTCGTTCCACCAAAGTTGGATTTAGTTCATGGGGATTTGAAGTTAGATTAATTTAAGTACACTTAAGAATCAAATTTGTGGAATGTTCGATTAAGGCTTGGTTAATATATTTTGGGAAGAAGGTACTGACATTCTTAGTAAGGTTGGTCAAGTGTTGAATACATTAAGGATATTAATCATAAAAGGATTTGTTGCATTAGTGTTGTATATCGAGTTCAAATAAAATTCAGATTATTTATGAGGATTTATTAGATAAAGCCATGCTCGAAAACTTAAGAATTCAGTGCTGATTTTTGCAAGCTTGTAGCTTATTTTGTTGATAATAATTTAAGAACTTTAAGATATTTTGTTGAAGATAAGTATAGATATTGTAGATAAATTCAACCAGATTTTTATGAGAGTTTTATTTTCATAATTTAAATAAAAATATTGAAGAAGGGAATAGATTTGTTTACGGAAAATTTCAGATAAGCTATGATCAGGTGTTGGACAATTTTTTAAGAGAAAGATATATAAAGATTTGATCATATCTTTTCATGTTTATCCATAATATCTGAAGTGTGGTTCTCAAATTTTTGAAGTTCCACATAATTAAAGGAGAGTTGAAACAAATGATCGCGTGCATCAACTTTCAAATTACATAAGCTTAGCAAAGAAACAAATCAAGAACAGTAGGATTTAAGTTTTAAAAAATTCAAACATTTGGTTCCCATTTTTATAAGATATTTCTTCAACAACAAAACTGATTGTGTTTGAATAAAGATATCTTAGAGAAAAATCTAGAACTAGTCGTTTCTAGCTGTTATACAAGAGTTTATTTAACTTAAAGACAATGCTGTACAAGATTCAAAACAGTACACTCAAGATCAGAATTGAATTTAAAAAATTCTTTCATGTAGACTATTAGAAATTATGTCAGAAACTAAGCGAAAATAGTTTTATTATTTCATTGTTATTGCATTTGTGCAAAAGGTGTAAAGAGTTATTTGATTGTATTGTTTCAATTTCATTGTAAACATTATTGACATTGTGTTTTAAGTGTGAGAGGATTAGAAAGTTCTTTAAGTCCCTGTATTTAGCTTAGGAAGAAGCTAGTGAGATAGGACAGAGAAAGTAACTAGATATCCTTATAATCTCTCATTGATATTTGTTTATTGAAAAGTTTGAATTAGTAGAATGACATTGGTAAGGAGGATCGGGTCCCCAACAGTAGTGCTAGAAGAGAGCAGTAGGTAAAAAGTTGAAGCTCTATAAGTCGATTGCCTGATCTTCTTTCTCTCTGTTTAGTTTCTTATTTTTATTTGTATTGTACAATCAATCTTCAACTACTATCACGCCATTTAAGCTATTAAGAGGGGTTTTGTTTTTAAATCAAAAAGTTGTAGTTTTTGCAAAAAAATCACTTCAACAAACATTAAGTAAAATAAGTAAGGCCCTTGCTCAGCTTGGCTCTTAGCTTTCTTATCGATGGCACACCTTTCCAAGACCAAGTATACAATAAACATCCTCGGCTAAAAGGACCTTGACTATAATAACTTAAGTGTTCGTATTTCACCAAATTAGCTAGACAATCCCCCTTTATGACCTCATGCACCAACAGTTCCTACATAAAACAAGTTGGGATACTCAACTTTCCTTTCTAAAATAAGTATTTGTCTTCCCTGTAGTTATCATTAATAGTTTGTCCTTCCTCACACCTTTCATAGATTAGATTGAAGCATAGGTCCTTAACATATAAGCATTTGATCATAGAGAATCGAAACAACCTCATTTATAGGTCAGTCAAGAAGGTATGCCACCTAGATAGGGCATTGACTACCACATTAGCTTTGCCACTTTTATTCTTCACTACATAAGAAAATCCCTCCACGAAATCGATCCACTTGGCTTACTGTTTGAACAACTTAAGCTGGCTTTTTAAGTACCTCTATGACTCATGGTCGGTGTTTATTACAAATTCCCTTGGCAATAGGCAATATTACCAGACAATTAAAGCTAGATCAAGAAGTAGAATTTCTTATCGTACAATAAGTAATTAAGTGTAGCTCATGGGAGCTTCTTATTGAAGTAAGTAATAGGTAAACCTTCTTACATTAGCATCACACTCCAATTTGAATACTTTGTTAAAGTTTAGGAGAGCAAGCATAGGGCTAGTAGTTAACTTATCCTTTACCTCCTTTAAGCTCTTTTACTCTTTTGTTTCCCACTTAAACTCATCATTCTTCTTAGACAGCTCAGTCAGTAAAGCTACTATGGTGTTAAAGTTTTGCATGAAGCATTGGTAGAATGAACCTATTCTATAAAAGCTTTTGAAGTTAGAAGAACAGGTTAACACTGGCTATTTAGTAATATCTTACACCTTATCTTCATCAACCCAGATTCCTCCTCCACTGACCAGAAATCCTAAGAACATCACTTCAACTTAATAGAAGTCACACTTCTTTAAGTTGCCATAGAGTTTCTCAACTTAAAGTATGGAAAAGATAGCTTAAAGATGTTTACAATGGAACTCTAAATTGGAGCTATACACTAGGATATCATTGAACTAAATAACCACAAACTTCCTGATTAGGTCTCGAAGTACAAATTCACTAGCCTTATGAAGGTACTCAGAGCATTATACAAACCAAATGACATCATAAGCCACTCTTATAATCCATGACTCTTCTTAATGTGGTCTTCCATTCATCTCTTACTTGTATCTTGATCTAATGGTATTCATATCTTAATGGTATTTAGACTTTAAGTCAATCTTAGAAAAGATTATAGCTCCATGCAACTCATTTAACACATCATCAAGCCTCGAGTTAGGATACCTATGTTTGATAATAATCCAGTTAAAAGCTTGGCTATCTATACACATTCTTTATGTACCATCCTTCTTCAGTACCAACAAGGCTGGCACAACATAGGGGCTCAATGATACATAAAGCCCTTTTCAATTATCTCGTTAACCTACCTCTGAAGCTCAACAACTTGCTATGGGTTCATTTTGTATATGGGTTTGTTTGGCATGGTAGCACATAGTTACAAGTCAAGTACATACATAATTCCTTGGCTAGGGGCCAAACCCCTAGTAACTCATCAGGAAACAAGTCAACAAACTCATCATGTAAATTCTTCACCCTAGTTAGGAGCTTGACACCTTATTCCTTTATTTTGAGCAACCTCCTTATTAACGAAAGGTCGTCACCTTTAATTTTATTTCTCTCCAAAGCTCGGCTTTAGTCATCATCAAGGTTTCCTTCTTTAAAGTTTGGCTAAGTTAAACTTACATGTTCTTCACTTAGTTAGGGGTTATCGGACTCAATTTCACCTTCCTTCCTTCCTGCTCAAAAGAGCATGTATTCCTAAACCCATCATAGACCACTTGTCGATCAAACAACCATGGCCTTCTGAGTAGAATATGCAAAGCACTCATCGGTAGGATGTCACATAACACCTCGTCCTACTATTTTCCATTAGAGATCAACACTAAGACTTGTTTAGTAGCTTCCAATACTCCTTTATAATCAAGCCAATGAAACATGTATTGCTTATGATAATGTGGAGGCAAAATTGGTCTAACTACCATTGTCAATGATGAGTACATACAAAGTACCTTAAACCTTCCACCTTATATGAAACAAATTTTCACACTGCTTGTCCACAAGGGCTGGACTAACACTCATCACCCTTTGCAAGTCTATAGTTGCTGGCATGAAATTTCCTTTCTTGGTGAAAATGACCTCCTCCTCCTCTTCGAACAAATTAGCTTGTCTAGTCCTTCTTTCCTCCCATTTTTCTATTTCACCATCAGTACCATTGACTTCAATAGTCGGCATTTCCACTTTTATAACCATCATCCTTTTGTTTGGCACTAGGTAGTCATGTAATCATATCTTTAGCACTTAAAGCGCTTGATCTTACCCATCTTCCTACTTGAACTTTGTCCCTTCTCAAACCTTCTCAACGACTCTCTTCCAATAGGTTTGAATCAAGTCGAACCTCTTCAACTTCACTTGGTTCTGATCATACAGGTTTACTCAAAAGAGGTTGGTTCGGTTGAGTTCAACTAGAGGGAACTCGAAACCTTCCCATTCTCCTCCGTTGTATCATTTAATAGCTTAAATGGTTTCATCTAGGGTAGCTTTCTCCTTTGTCTACAGGATATCTTCAATCTCATATCTTAAGCCATTGATGATCCTTGATATAATTTTGTCCTTAGGCTCTATTACCATACATCAAATCATAAAACATTTGAAACCCTTTCACATAGACTTCTACATTAGATCTGCATCACCTCAACTCTTGTAACTTTCAAAAAGTATGCTACAAGTAATAGCTTGACATAAATCTTCTCTTTGTCACCCTCTTCATTTCATCCTAATCCCCAACTTCATGTTCCCTTTCCCCTTGTTTATGGCTTTAGTGAATTCTAGAACGGCTAGCTTAACTTTAAAGTTCTCGAGAACCTCATGACACTCAAACTACTTCTCAATTCGATTAACCCAATCCAGATAGTCTTCAACATCCTCCTTACCTAAGAAGCTTAGTATCTGCAATTTCAAGCCTTTTACTATAAGAGCTTAGGTATTCTGATCTTCTATCTCATGATACTCTTCCCCACCTTCTTTATGAACTTCCTTCATCATCAAGTGTCCCCTAGTAAGCCTTTCTACTCCTCCAACATGAGCATTCCACACTGGGTAGTTAAGTTGGCCTATGTAGCCAATACCTTAGCCTCATGCCTCTTAAGTTCTGATATCTTGTTAATTGACTCTAACAGGTCGAACATTATTTTGCATAACCATCAATAGGCTTTTCATTAAGTCAATGAGCCTATCAAGCTTCTCGTCAATTGACCTTGGAGTAGCTGAGGTGGCTCTTCTACGGTAGACAACTCCATTCTTATTATCAACAATATTGGTGTTGATACTTGAATAAGTCATTTCCATAACCATTAAAACCAGAAACAACGGTGAACACAATTGGCATAAACAAGAATACCTCCCTCAATATGTAAAAATAATAACCTAGAAACTCAACTACTATTACTTTCACTGTTTCTTAATGTTAAAGTTAGGGTAAAAAAAAAAAAAAGCTAAACAAGAATACATAGAACTTACTTCACATAACTACAACTTACTCCAAGGTACTTCCACACAACTATAACCTATAACTTCAAGTACAATTACTTACACTTTAAGAATGGAACAAGGAAGATAGCATGACATCTCCCACAATGGATGTTGCCAAAGCTTTGATACCAAGATGATAGGGATAGGCCTTGACGAGGATGAAAATACGCAAGCCTATCAGTGAATTAAGGGTGGGTCTTAGCCTCAAGACTGCTAGAAAACTAAATGAGAGTTAAAGGCCGATTATGTCTCGTGCATTAGCACTTGGCTATGGCTTACTAAATGTCTCACACAAACTTAGGAACCACTTAATATGGCGTATGAGTTCTTCCTAAGGTCACTTGCTATTCGCTCTTACTAAATTGAATTAGATAAGAGTAACTTAGACTTAGTTTACTGAGGAAACATAAGCTCAAGGAAAACAATTTACCAATAGTTAGGTATTTATATTATCCATTTAGGGCAACTACTAGGTTACAACAATTTACCAAAGTAAATGGTATGCTACAAATGGTTATAGGGAATATACAAAGGGAATGTTCGGTATGAAACAAAAAGGAATATTTTGCATGATATTAAAATGCTAAAGAGATTAAAGACACATGTTAACTGCTCATCTTATGGTCCCGAATGCAATGGGCAAGCTACTGGTTAGAAAGCACTTGATAGCTTGGCAACCGATGGTCTAGGTTGGAGATTGAGACCTTGGAGTATATTGTTAAGCCTGACTGGTTGGGTCAGCATCTTACTAGAGGGCTTGATGCTGGGCTAGCCTCGTTATGTTAGACCAGTTAACCAAGTTATTGGTAATGTCTTACCGATGATTTAAATAGGTCAATAACTCATAACCTTAGTTTTAGATAAGCTCAGTAGTCATACTGAGGTCCTTTATCCAAGAGAGTATCATTTACCCTAAGAGCTTGGGTAATACATTGGTTTAGCATGAAGGACCTGATTTCTTCTTAGGTGAATTGTTACTAAACAGCTTAGCAGACTAAGGTGGATAAACCATGGGCTTGAAATTGGGTAATAGGACCTTGATTCCTATCAATAAGTATTAGAGATGTGGGATACTTTTGTATCACAATAAGGAGACCTAAAATTGTTATCGTCAAAAGTTGTGGTGTGTGCTTGGTTTACTTAGAAATTAAAATGCAACTGTGTGTATAGTGATGTTTTCCCTAATCTAAATATGGTTGGGGCACTAATAAGATCCCATGTTGTTGAATTTACTTATGCAAAGTAGTTACAAACATCGGTAAGAAGTTGCACTTTGCACATGGTTTGTTCTACCTATTGGAAGTGTAAAAGTTATTAATAGTAGTGCTTAGGATGCTTAAAGTGGCAAGGCTGGTATTGAGGTAGTGATCTGCAACCATTATGGTTAGTTTGTAGTGGAGATGAGCAAAGAAATCACTATTGGAGATGCATAATCTATAGAAGTAAGAGTTGTGTTAGAAAGTCTCAAGCTTGCTTGATGGAAAGGTTATAGAAGGAAGGCCCTAGAGATGGACTCCTTTATGGTTGTTTGAGCTAGCTTATTAGACCTTTGCCTAATGACGCTCTTTTCATTTGCACTTCTTTTTAATCCTTTTCTTTGTCTCTTATTACTAGGAAGGCTAATGAGTGTGCCAATTAAGCGATGTCTTTAGCAGAAAGGGGATGTGTGCTAGCTTTTGAGGTTACAATCTCCATGTCCTTTGAAGGATTTATTGTTTGCTGATCTTGTAACTAGGCCCCTGATTTGTTTTCAAGGTAACTTTGGTTATTTAATTGAATGAAGTTAACATAGTGAGTTTGAAAAGTTGTTATGATGAGTATATATCTTAAGATTGTGACATAGATGTGATGAATGATAAAAAAATTTACGCATGTTTTATACAATTATCTTTCTTATAAATGCACAACTTATTTTAAATAGCATACCCATTTTTAGTTAAGTACTCATAACAAGTAAGGACACTATTGATAATACTTTTATCAAACCAAACATGTAGTTACACTCCTGGTGTATGATGGAACTGTAGCTCTTATTATCACAAAAATGTATCCAATATATATTCCTATCGTATGCCCTCTGTTTTACGTAGTTGCTCGTATTAATAATTAAACGAAGAAAAATTTTAAAACTCCTTGTAAGGCCAAAAAAGCAGAAAGAAAAAGTGGAGATATAAAAGTTGATTATGTTTAATTTATTGAACCTCACTCTTGAAATCCCATTGTTGGATTTCAAACCATGGTGCTGATGAGCATTCTTTCTACAACGCTGTTTTGTTCTGCCGAGAAAAGATGGCTCAGCAGACGGGATTTACATATTCCAGTGTGTTGTGGACCTGGCCACTATTCTATTTCTGCTGGACTTAAACCGCCTGTTTGGGCCGCCTTTTGCTTTCTTCGGTCGCCTGGCCACCGCCTGTTTGGGCCGACTTTGCTTTCTTCGGTCGCAACTATTTTATTTCTGCTGGACTTAAGCGGCCTGTTTGGGCCGCTTTTGCTTTCTTCGGCCTTATGATAATATAATTTTATGTTTCCAAAAGATAAAAAAAAAAAATAATAATGTTGAATTTGGATGAGCTGAGAGGTTAGTTTTGCTTATTTTTTTCCCCACTTTGATGACACTCTCATCTAAAAGTTAATTGCACGCTTATGCAACTATTGCGAAGAAATTTTGATTTCCTTCCTCACTGCATTTTATTCTTCCAGCTTCACTATTATGGAACAAAAGAGATATATAAGTCACATTCTTATTCGATTTACCCAAAACATCAAATCCAAGAGTTATTTAAACCCATTAATTCTCCACTATAAATAGTACATTTACATTGAGTAATAATAAAAACATAAGAGTTAAATAACTCACCTTAAATTTAAAGAACTAAATTGAATTTTGACATGAACATATCAAATGACTCACTGATAACATAAAGCATTTCTAATACACTTTATCCCACATCTGTAATCTAATATTTTTCTGGAAGGGACAAAAAAAAAAAAAAAAAAAAAAAAAGAGGAAGGCCATGTTGCATAGTTATGCAAGAATTTTCGTTTAGATCTGTCATCCTGAATAACAAAGGTGCACGAAGTACATCACATGGACAGTGTCACAGGTTCCATATATTCAACAAAATTCTTATTGATCATAAGACAACGTTTTTTTTTTTTTTTTTTTTTAATTACAAGGGAATAGCCTCCTTGCCTGCAACAATCTGAAATTATACTTGATTTTAGCACTAAACGGTAAGCACAAGTCCTGGTCTAGCTCCTATTGGGTCAAGACTTGTGCTATCAATACACAAGAAAAAACATCTCATCCCCCACAACAGCTTTAAATATCATTGCCATCCTAACTCACAGGATAAGATAGTAAATTCACTAGCTTTGGTCGATTTATTCTCAAAGCGAAGAGAAAATAGGAACTCCAGGAAGAGTTGCCCCAGCATCGACAATGAAAATGTTGCCTGTAACATATTCAGAAGAGTCGTGAATCAAATACCGCACAAGCGAGGTTAATGCCGGGTTGGAGGTGCCAAACGTCCCTAAAGGAACGGTTCTCTTAGCCACGGTGGGAAGCCAATCCCTGCGCATGAGTGCTGCTGTTATCTCAGAGTTAAAAAGGCCTGGCGAAATCGAGTTTACTCTTATTTTATACATCCCCAGTTCAAGTGCCATGACCTGCGATTAGCATCAAGAGTCAATGCCACTCTTTTTAGCTAAATAGTTGAATTAGTTTTGTCACGATTCGGCATGTTATTTATGAAAATTCAGCCAGAATTTAGGACTTGAGCAATAAAAACTAGATACCATAAGGACATCAGAATGTATAATGAGCATGTTCATTAAGCATTACGCCATTTCCTACAGCAGCAACAGCATCTTAAGCTACGAAATCAGAAATTTTAATAGGCCACAGTATTCAAATCAATGAACCATCTTTGGATATAAACAAACACAAAAAGAGAAGTTCATAAATACAGGTAAATGGATTGCATTTGGCTTTAATGTTTTAAGATTCTAATCAACAAAAAATGTTTAACTTGAGCATTTCAGACATATGACAAAGTGGATGCATGCAACGGATATCATGTACTTTTGAGTCTGCTGGAAAATTTTCCATTACTTCCAGGACGATGGTGACACTTAAGATTGCATGCCATCATGCAAACTCCTCATATGATAAGCTCAAGCTATGTCTTTGGCCGTCAAGTTTTAAATTGAGCTCATACTACTCCAGATCACAGCTTCCACATAAATTGTTATTATTAGACCTATGCCTGCACAACGTCTACACTCCTACAACAGTCATGCTATGCAAAGACATGCACACAATGCTGCGGTCTGCAGTTTTGAAATGATAAGTGATTCCACACCATGATCATTGATCATAATCAGTCAACTGTTAATTGTCAGCTTGAAATAACTAGAGTTTCCATATTCACTCCCAAAGAACTTCATAGATAAAAATATGGACACCGGTTACCTTTGTCATGGTATTTACTCCTGCCTTTGAAGTAGCATAGGCAAGGCCTCCTGGAAGTTGGCCACGATCAATACCAGCGATAGAAGATATATTTATGATAGATCCTCCTTGCTTAGCATCACGCATGCGAATGCAGACAAACTTTGACACCAACCATGTCCCAGTTAAGTTTGTTTTGAAGGTATTATTCCATTCCTCCTCAGATAAATCCAATGGGGATTGCACAGTCCCTGGAGAGAATTTAGGAAGGCCTAGTACATTAATCATGCCCTTTCTCAAGCATAAGCAAGAACACCACACCAAAATATATAAGCCAAAACTTTCAGAACAGAAGTCGATTCTGATCCTTGTGTGTGCTTTCCAGTATCCAATTAACGGAAATCTTTTACTATATAAGATTCTTTGCATATTCATTATAACAGACTTGAATCATATTCATTATAATGGACTTGAAAAAAATTCGAGCTCTAATTTTCTATTCGTCCCTTGGATGATTGAATTGAAAAACACCATGGTCCATATACCAAAGATTGAAGCAAACACTCAAACATATTATTCTTATAAACTCCTTCCAAGAATCAGCAGATCTACAAATTAAAATAGGATAATGTCTTGTGTGGTTGGCAAAACCATACAATTTACGATTAAATTCTGCAATTCACGCCAAGCTTTGCGTTCTCAATGCAAGGTATATATGATTCCAGAAAGTTAGTGTTCCAAATCCTGCGAGACTCTGTAAATTTGTTCATTTGTTTCACTGTATAGTAATAACAAGGCTAATGTGTGTGATTTCCAAAGTTTAAGGTTATAGTGCTGTACTGCTAGTGTCCGAAACATCAACCGAACCAAAAACGATATAATATGCATATCCTCTTCCAAATTGAACAAGAAAACCATCCCTACGCGAGAATCAAAACAAAAGTACCAAAACCATAAAAAGCATTGAATTACCTCGAACACCGGCGTTATTGACCAACGCGTCAATACGTCCAAAAGCATCCCAAGCCTTTTGTATGCTCTGTTCAATGGTGGGCCCATCAGCGCTAATATCCAGCTCCACAGCCACTGCTCTCACCACCGTCTCCGCACCTGAACCCGAATCCGCCTTGGAACCCAACGCATTGATTTCTTTGCAGAGACTCTCGAGCCGGTCCACACGGCGAGCAGCGGCTACAATTCGACAACCGGCTTTTGCCAAGTCCAGACAGAACTCCCGGCCCAAGCCAGACGAAGCGCCGGTTACCACGACCACCTTGGCGTTTAGGTCGTGCCACGGCTCTAGACGATCGGCTTCTTGGCTTGCCATTTCAGAAGATAGGTGTTGATGGTGGAAAATGTGAATATTATATAAGAGATGTTAGAGAAGAGAAAACGAGGTGCTGGCTCTCTGATTGTCAGTTTGTTACTACTCTACCGAGACGGTCCTGTCCCATCTTTACGTCCCGGCTTTAAATATCATTGCCGTCCTCTTTAATTGCAATTAAACTACATCTACTCCTACTACTTTAATAGCAAATATTACTATTTATGTTTTTCTCCATCCGATTTTGATCCCTTAACCATTATAAAGCAGTACTTCGGCCTTTGAATCTTAAAAAAGGAAAAAAAAAAAAAGAAAAACATAAAAGAAACCTCCTTTTGATGGCTTAGTAATTATTTTAAATAATTGAATAAATTATGAATTTAACTATTTAAATTTTAAAAAATAAAAATAAAAAATAAAATAAAAGATTGATAAATCTTATTAAAATAAAAGATAAAATACTAAAAGTTCCTCACTTTTATATGGTAATTGTGACTCATCTACTAATTGATGATATTTTCATTAAGATGGTTGAACACAATTTTTCAAAATTTCTTTCTTTTTTCTGTCTTTCTTTCTTCTTCTTCTTTTTGTACTTTTTCAAAATTTAAAATTTTTTTATTATTTTATCTAATTTATATATTTATCTAATTATTTTATACATTAAACAAATAATTTAGACGAATCATTGGCTTTTACATGTTGTTTAAAGAAGAAAAAACTGACAATATTAAAAAAAAAATTGAACTAGATAAAGGATGGCAACATTGACAACTCAAATAAGAAAATAAAAATATTTAGAATTTAAATAGAAAACTCATCTTAAATTGAGAGGAATTTTACTTTTCTTGCTTTTCTTACTTTCCTTAAAAGTGGGTTTGGTCGGATAAAAATAGATGGATATCAAGATAAATATAAGAAAATGAATGGAAATAGGTAAAAACTATTTCACTTTGAAGCCATTATATTTCTATTCGAAACTGAAAAGAAAGTAGTGTAAATGAGTGGGAAAGAATTCGAAGTTATAAAATCACCAATAACATCTAAATTTACTAAATAAAATGAATGGTAATATTGTCTATTATACAACTTCTTTCCCTTGATTTACTTTATGTGGTCTAAATCAAATGCTGAAGTCCTCGAAAAAAATAGAGATCCTATTATTTCTCTTTTCCTTTTATTTCTTTAGATATTATCGATTTCCATTCATTATTTTTTTTTATAGAAAATTTTACCAAACACAATGTAAATTTGGATGTTTAAATGCTCAATTTCAAAGATAAGAAGTATAAATATATATGAAACACATATAAGAAAATATATTTATAATTTATCTTATTTTTAAGAGTATTTTATAGATTTAAATATGGTCATTGAAATTACAAGTCTAACTCATTCAACTTTTAAAAGTTTATACAATATTTCCAACGGAGAACTCTTTTTCCAATGTTTCTTATAAGAAAAAAGAATAAATTTTCAAATATTCTTTATTATCAATTGTGATCTCTCTGTCAATTACCACTAACTTTTATAACCGCTTTCTTTTTTTTTTAAATTTTTTTAAGATACCTAAATTAGATAAGAAAAACAATCATAAGACATAATTGCAAAGAAAGAAAATTGGGATAACATACATTGAAAATAGCCCATGTCTATCTTTTCAACTCCAATGCTCTTACCACTTGCAGTCTAGCGATAAGAGACTCATATTCTACTTTGTTATTAGTTGTCAAGAATCCAAACTTCAATACATATAGTATTTTAACCTCGTAGGTTACACGGAGGATGAGGCTTGCTCTATAACCCCTTTGGTTAGAGGTTCTATCAACATGGAATGTCTAAGTCAGTAACTCTCTACTCTAGGGGTATCTTCCTCAGTATACCCAACAATGAAGTCTAGTGAGACTTGTGCTTTATAAGCTTGACGTGAATTGAATTGTATGCCATAGGCACTAAGCTCGAATATGTATTTGACCATATGACCTAAAGAGTTAGGTCTCTAAAGTATGTTGAAAAGGGGTTGGTCAATTAATACGGCGGCTTGGTGTGCTTGAAAGCATGGCATAGTCTTCTCTTAGAAATGACTAGAGCAAATGCAAACTTCTCTACCTTATTGTACCTCATCTCTGGTCCTCATAAGATGTGGCTAACATAAAGTACGGGCTTGTGCTGTCTTCTTTCTACTTGGATGAGGATGAAGGAAAGTTCTTGAGGATTGACAACTAGATATAGCAAAATTCTTCATCAAGGATAGGTTTTAAGAGGATTGGTGGTGGTGTTAGGAATTTCTTGAGTTCATCAAACTCTCTTTGACATTTTAGTGTCCATTTAAATTTTGTTCAATGTTTTAGAAGCTTAAAGAACTTAGTATATCTATCCATACTATGGGATATGAATCTATTCAATGTAGCAATGCCTTTTATCAATTGTTGCACCTCTTTGATCATAATGGGTAGGTTCAACCTTATGATGGCCTTAATTTTCTTAGAATTAGCTTTGACCTCTCTTTAGGTTACCATATATCCTAAAAATTTTCCCGAAGTAGTTTCAAATATGCACTTCTAAGCGTTAAGTTTCATTTTATATTTCCTCAAAGTGTTGAATGTTTCTTCAATGTCTTTGATACGGTCACCTTCAAACTTGCTTTTAATGATCATGTCATCAGCATAAACTTCTACATTACAGCTAAGTTGTAGTCTAAACATAGTTGTGACTAATCTTTGGTAGGTAGCCCCAGTAATTTTTAAACCCAAGGGCATGACTTGATAGCAATAGGTACCAAAGTCCATAACAAAGGACGTATTGATACGGATCTCAGGTTCCTCAATCTTGCTCTTACCTTGGCCTTCGTCTGGTCGATTTGGTATTTGACCTTGATGTTTAACCTCGGATCTATTTGATTCCCTATCACTCCTTGCTCTATTCGGTAGGCCATTCTTATTCGGCATCATTGTTTTGTTACTCGGCATTCAGCTAGCCTACTTTTACCATTGCCTTTCAACTCTTTAGGCTACATAGATGGTTTCATCTAGAGTTGTGAGGCTCTACAGTTCCACAATGTAACTGATCTCAACTCAAAGTCCCAAAATGAACCATGCTATAGTTCGGGTCTCAAGCTCATCAACATCACATCGTATCATGAGCAACTGAAACTGTCGAACATAATCGTTTATGGATTTGTTACCTTGCCTTAAGTCTTGGAGTTGTTGGAAAGTGTCTTGCTTGTAGTGTTTGTGAACGAACCTACTTCTCAAAACTCTCTTCATCTCGTTCCATGTACGAACTTTGCGTCGAGCCCTCAAACAAACATTATGTAACTTCTTCCACCACATTGCCACATACCTAGAAAATTCTAATGCAGCCACCCTAATGCAGATAGCATCTTCATAATCATAGAAGTCAAATATCTTTTCGATCTTCTCTTCCCAATCGAGGTAGTCATTAGCATTATCAGACCTGTTGAAGCTCGAAATCTATACTTTAAGATGCTCGGTACCTTATGGCGCTCTAAACTCATGCTCATCCATCCCATCATACTGGTCTTCTTCTTCTTCATACTCTTACACTTCGTCCAACTCTAACCTTCTTCTGGCGATTCTATTGGCATGTTGTAGTGGTGCGTAGTTCACAAAAAAGGCTTCTAAAGCTTGCTCATTTATCTGCCTCCTCGTCCTATCTCTCGTTTCTCAAGCTCGCTCAGCAACTCTTTCATACGGTCTAGCCTCTAAGACCCTATTTACTAAGACAGCTAAGTTGGCCACAATAGTAGCAAGATCTTGTATCTGTTCATCAATGGTATGTGGTATTTGTTGTCTAACTCGACCATGACCATGAGTATCACTCTTGATATCGTGAATCTCTCCCTATATACTAAGGTTTGACATTCTTAATACAAGCTTTATCAAGGATACTTCACTTAAATGCTTTCTACACACAAATATCTCAAATAGCAAACTAACACTACATAGCTCTCAGTCTCAACCTCAAGCTATGATACCAAGAATATATGGTGAGCCTAAGAGTTCAGTTATCACTAAGACTTACTGGGGCAGAATTGAACTGAAATGGGTCCTTCGAGATATCAAAGAAAATTATGGAGGGAAACAGTCCGCAATCAAACAAGAGTAATTGATGTGAAACTGCTCGGAGGATGTAACTCATCAACAAACACAATACGACTTTACACCTCACTTGATATAACGCATAAGTTGATGTCAAGATCCACCCGCTACTAATCCTGAGTTACTTGGTAGGATTAGATAAGAATGTAAGGGGTATAGACTTGGAGAGGATTATCTTACAAGAACAAAGTATTCAGTATTAAGATGTAAGTTATCTTTGGCATACAAGAGAAAAGTACTATTTACAGTAAGTCCCTAGGGTAGTATTACAAAGAAAGAAATTACAAGAAAGTATTTATAAAAAAGGGATTCCTAGTGCATAAGAAAAGAGTAAAAAGGACAAAAAAAAAATAGAAAAGTAGTTAAATGTTAGAAGAAGTGGATAGCTGGCAGTGCAACATTGGTCTCATATAAATATTCTCTAAGCACAACAGGCGAGAAGGGTTAAAATATTGCGGCACTAAAGGGCCTGGGATGAAAAAGATGGTAGTATGCCTAAAGAAAAATACTCGGCCGATTAAGTGAGTCTCTCGTCACTTGGTAAGAGATTTTCGGCAACAGTTGGTCAGAGTACTCGGCATAGAGTCTTCCATAAGGGAATGGTTGGCATCTCCACTACTGAGTATACTAATCAATGTATGACAATGTGGGGATCTTAGGGAGTTCAACCACCTTTCTTCGATGTACATTTTCTTGTCATCGGTAGGTTACCGAGAGAGAATTCTTTAGGAGAAGGATTGGAGGCCTCAGAGACATGCGTAAGTAATGGGACCATTGGCTGGTAATGCATCACGTATGCACTCATTGTTGGGAGCCATGTGAATTTGATTGTAATCCAAAAAGGAATCTATAAAGCTTAGCAGGGTATGATTGACAGTTGAATCAATAAGCTGGTTTATCTTGGAAAGAGGAGAGCAATCTTTAGGATAAGCTTTGTTTAAGTTTGCAAAGTTAATACACATTCTCCATTTGCCATTGAATTTCTTAACTATAACGTAGTTAATGAGCCAAGTAAGATATATTTCTTCCCTTATGAAGTCAACTTTCAAGAGTTTCTAGGCTTCTTCTTTAATGGCCACCTATTGTTTTGGAGCATAATGTTGTTTTATTTGTTTTACTTGCATAATGTTTGGAATTGATGTTTAAGTGGTGTATAAAGTCTGGTGTAATAATGATGCTTAGCATTTCATTCTTGACCAAGCAAACACGTCAATATTAGCCTTAAGAATGTTTGTAAGATAGTGTTCTAAATCTATGCTAAGCGAAGTGCTAACTTAGGTAGTTTGATACTAATTGAATAAATTTGTTGTCATTTTTTGGCAATTCATATGCACAAGGTTTCTCTAAGGTGTATATTCAATAGTAAGTACATCAACTCATTTGAGAGTAGTTAGATAAAGTGATCTAGATAAGTATCTCCATAAGCAATGCCAACCCTAATAGGTGTAGGGAACCATACCTTCAAACACTTCATGGATACTGCCATGTGGAATTCGTTTTGGCTAGGCTTTCTAAGGATAATATGAGACTTACAATCTACAAATATAAATTCAACTTTATGTGTTACAGATTACTGGGGATCATCACTGAGTTTGATTGATAACATGAGCTATACTTATACTATTTTAAGGTAGCATCTTCTAACTTCCACCTCATCTAATCATATGAGTGTTTAAATAGTATGTCTACTAGGCTTCTAGTGTTAACCATAACCCTACTTACGTTGACGTTAGTGGTGCCTACATTAACTGCTGGAGCATTGGTGTGAAGAAAATCAATGATGTTAGGGTTCGACTCAAAGAATAAGATTGTTGTGTTGATCTTTGGCTTTTTTCTCTTATGTTAAGGATATGATGATCCACACTTCTGTATGCTGAGTGGATAAAGGTCTATGCTACTAATGTTGTTCCTCCTATAATAACATCAATTGCTTCATTGGGATGATTTCTTTAGGGGTTTCTAGTATCTTTATTTATCTCTTCATCTTGATCATTACTTTGACCCAATTGTCTTTCATTTCTCTTGGCATATTATTGTTAGGTAGGTCATTATGTGACATTATGCGTATCAGAGATGAACTATAAGAAACTTTGCCATTTGGTGTCTTTGACGGCATTTTCAAGGTATAACATTGGCTAATGTTGTAGCTTAATGTGTTATGGTATTCATAGTATGTGCTAGGCTTGCAATGAATGTTTTTTAACTTAGGTGGTTAAAGGAGTATGCCCGACCTTCATACTTCCATAAATATGTCACCAACAGGTTTTATTAAGAGAGTATGAGTAGACACATGTAAGGGCTGATTTTGAATAGTGAATCAGCATAAAGGGTTGCTGAACCGACCTACGAACCATAGACTCGATGGTCTTATGAACTGGTGATTTGGCTTACCTAAACTTTACTTTATTTAAAACCCAAAAAAATAAAAAACAAAAAAATAAAAATGTCATCTCATCATTTGCAATTGAATTTGTCCTTTTCTTTCATGAGTTATAACATCTCACTTTAATCTCTATACTTTTTCTTTCCCTAAATATTCTCTTCCCTTTATCTTTTTTCGTATTGATAATGTATTTTGAGATTTGAATAAAAAATCTCCCTCTTTTGTAATTTCTCTCGCTTTACTTAACATTACTCACATTTTAATGTTAAAATAACATCACATTTACATGATCTAAATCAATTATTTTGAAATAGAATAAAATTTGAATTGAAAATAATAGTGAATTATTCATGTGTCACTACATGTAATGTGTACATAAAGTGTTAGCGTTACAATAATGTGAGAAAAAAAAAATAGAAATGTGAGAGAAGGCAATTTTTTTTTTTACATTAATTAATTGAAACGTGAAAATAAATTAAAAATTTAAAAAAAAAAAGAAGAAACATTTCAAAGGCTGTAAACCAACCCAAGATTGTAGCCTTAAGGGTCAGGCTTAGTTAACCTTGTTGCTAATTGGTGAATTGGCAATTCTAAGCCGGTTTGGCTCGATGCACAAGTCTAATTATGAGAATGAAAAGTATGAAAGTAGAATTTCCTATAACCTATGCTACCTAGCTATTATTACATCTCGAGAGTTGTAGAGTCATAACAGTCTCGCCGTATATACTTACCTATGATACAAGTTAGCTACTTAATTGCTATCATAGACTTGGTGTATAGAAGACACATGTGAATAAATAACTATGGAGCATCTTCATTCAATATCTAAAGTAGAATAGAGACATTTAATTTGTATATTTCTTTTTCAAAAATAGAAATTTGATTAATATAATTCTTTTGAAAAATAAATTTACTTAGTGTTCTTATATAAGAAAGTTTACGAAAGAATCCAAAATTGTTTTTACAATAAATATAATATTACAAGTTAGACTGGGTCAATATACATGGCCTAGTTGGCTATGAATCGAAAATAGAAAGAATGTTCAAAGTCTATTTACTCCTTTCTCCAATCCTATTACCTGTCTTACATACGTTTAGTGCTCGGTTGATCTCAATATCTATCTTCTAAGACTTGCAAAAGAACTATAGGGATATGAACAAACACTTCTCAGTAAGCAAACAAAGATGGAGGCATACACATTACAACAATCAAGCAGAGTTGCCAATTAGTTAATTAGGTGTAATGCAATGCAACAAGCATATGTCATCTATACGACGTTATCTAATCTATCGTGAAGTTAGAGAAATTATGCTTACTCTAACTCAGGTTAAGGAGTTTTAACAAGATGGAGACTTACCTTCAAGCAAAGTTTAACTAAACCTAGACTTGTACAATAGAGCTTGCTCCTCCCAAGGCCTCTTCGAACCAATGCTCCTAACCTTACTACAATCTCTTCTCTTGTCACTTAGTTTGGCTTTAAAGGTGGGGGAAGGCCAATTTCCGCTACCTTATTAAAGGGTCGATGTTTGGTTGAATAATCCTAATCATTCCTCCCAATGGTTTGCAATGCATGTCCAACCAGTATTTTTAGTCCAAGTTTAGGTTAGTTTATTTTCGGGGTAACCAACTAATTACAAGCACTCAAATTAGGAAGTAAACATAGCAAAGATATCATACCATATAATATAACAACAAAAAATATAGCAAATAGTTTTCAAGCACACACATTGCTTGCGCATAATCAACTACTTTACACCTACAAACAAGTGTACACATGAACCTCCAAATACTTTTATACAGTACTCTAAAAATGCCATTAAGCATTGATCCCACTCACCTAAATTTGTAGTTTCCTTTGCAAGTCATAAACCTTAGCCCTTCCATCCTTATTGATCCTTATATTACAAATCATATTTCAATTCTTCTATGTTTCATTAAGGTTACAATGTTTTAATCATTATACTTTTGGTTAGATTTATTATTATGTTTCTAGTATTCATTAAGTGTTGGTTATAGGCATTAAGTGTTATTTCCTTTAGATAGGTTAATTAGACTTTCTACTTAACCTTCTACTCAGTTTCTTAAGTTTTCCATACCTTCTATATGACCTTCTACTACGATTTATTAGGTGTATGTTACTTTCTATTCAAATTTCTATTAGGATTTTCACTCATATTATTTGATATAGAACTTTCTATGTAACCTTTTACTAAGGTCTACTAGGCTTATGGTACCTTCTACTTGAGTTTTCACTAAGGTCTTCGGTTATGTTCCTTTCCTATTGGACCTTCTACTCTAAATAGACCTTCTATAGGAATTTTGTTTACAGTTTCTATAAGAAAACCTTCTACTAAAGTTTATACAACTATAACTTATCGTCAACTTAATAAGGGAAGCTTCCACAATACTTCCTACTAATCAATAGTTTGCATTAGCATCCTTAAAAGCTTCTACATCCTCCAGCTCCTTCCCCTCTATAGCTACTAACTCCTTCATGAGCTTATCAAAAACTTCTATTAAACCTTCTACAGCTATTAGCTCCTTCACCAATTCATCTAAAACTTTTATAAAAGCTTCTAAAGCTAATCGATTCACCTAATTTCACCAAAAGCATCACATTTCACACTTCTCTTCACTTTATTCAGATCCATCTTAGTTGAAACTCTACCGATATCGACTTACATGCCCTAGAACTCATTCATATCAACATATACAATCCAAAATTCAATCAAAAAGAGTGTTAAACTCTCTAATTAACTTAATATGCCTAACATCCCTGATTAGGTTAGAAAACCATCGTTTTTGGGGTGAAAATTGTCACGCCTCAAAGCGGTAGAGTCGTAACAGCCCCGCCGTGTAAACCATCCTAAGATAGAAGTTGGCCTTACAACCGCTATCTTAGACCTGATCTATACAAGGCGTCCACAACTAACCCGCTTTGAAGTACACAGTTTGTAATTTAAATAAATCATTTACCTATAAAAGTGAGGAATTATATATATGTTATAATTCAGTTATTGCAGTTAAAGTTTACAATATTTTTCTATAGTACTTTTCTATATCATTACATCATTCGAAAATGAAAAATAATAAAAACTTAGACCTTAAAAATATGTGTTTATTCTTCAATATTTTTCCTCACTCCCCAGGATCCAGCAGTTGCTAGCTTCAGAGTAGTTGTTGCCGCTTCTTAGCCAGCACCTGCACGACGTTTATAAGGATGTGAGCAACCACAGCTCAGTAAGTTATGACAGAGGACTTAAAACTATACCATACACACAACAAGGTTTTTAATCACTTATTAGGTACAATGCATGTGCAAGCAAATGCCATCGCACGACGTTGTTTGGCCGGTCGTGAAATTAGAGAAATTACTCCCGCTCTAATCCGGGTTGAGGAGTTGCCGTTAATGCAACAGCTCACGACCAAACCTAGGCTTGTGTACTGGAGACCTTGCTCCTCCCATGACTACCTTCGAACCACTGTCTTCACCCTCGCCGTGACCTCCTCTCCTATCACTTAGTTCGATTGAGGATGAAGAAGGGACCATTTTGCAATCCTGCGCTATCCCTTCCGAAGGGGTCGGTATTTGGCCGGAGAGTCCTAAGTTCCCCTAACGGGTTTCCATGCATGTCCGATTATGATTACTGGTCGGATATTTAATTAAGTCCAGTTTAGGGTGATCAATCCTTTCATACAAGTCATACAATATGTGCCAGAGCAACAAACATAATCATAGCATCATCCATAATCAAGCACATGCACACATTCTCTATCTAACAAGCACAACCAAGCATAATCTTAAGCCTCCAAAATACAGTATCATATTAATCCTAACTTACCTCGACTCCTTGCTCACTCACTCAAGGTCCGATTTGCTCAAGCCATCGCGGATCATTCCTATAACACGAACGTGGTTTCAGTATTTCATATAATATTATAAGTTTGTTTTATCCTATAACGCTTATTGTTATGTGTTGTTTAGGGTTTAATAAACCTACTTATCTAAGTCTTAAGTCATTTATAATTATTCTAGGTTTGGGTTTAGGTTCGGGTTCGGTTTTCGTATCGATTTCTAAATTAGGTTCTAGTTCGATTTCTAAGTAGTGTTTTATACTCTAACCCTAGAAATTTGTTTCAACCCATAATGTGAAATTAATCACATTACTTCCCGATCTCCTAAATACGATTACTACCCCTAGTCAGCATTTTATTCCATCTGGTACACTTAAATCCGTATTAGTGTACCGAATTTACTCATGTTGTGAGAAATTTTTACATTTTTCATATAATTACCTAAAATTGAATTTTGTTTCAGATTTGTTATGTTCTGATTTTCATTATTTTATTATCTAATTAAACCTAATTTTTCCATATTTATTATTTTTTAATTCTACATATTCCTAATTTTCTACATTTACCACATAACACCTTCATTACTTATACTTAACACTCCATACACTAGGATCAGGTTTCCACATCAGAGATTAACATCCCTAAACATCTAATTACCATCTAAATCAGTAATTAATATCCTAATCACCTAATTAACTCCAAATTACCCAATTTTTCCATCATTTTAAGGCTAAAAATTAACTTAAAAATTTCAAAAATTAAATTTAAAAAAATGGCTTCATAGCACTATTCTATATCACATGAGCATCCCACAAAAAAAAAAAAAAAATTGAGCTCCAAACTATACTCCTAAGGTCATTTATTTCTAAACCGAAATGTGCTCGGTTTTACATGATTTCTTAAGGACCCTATATTACGGGACATGTTTTCATCTAAATAATATTTTTTCTACAAACTACATACAAAAATATCCCAGAATAACAAAATTCATAATTTTCTAATTATATTTACTATTTTTACAAAATTTCACAAGAATCGGGCTAGAATTTGGACTCACCAGTTTGGGTAGCTTCGGCCACCGCGGGCAGCCGTAGCCTTGTCGGCCGGCCTGGGTGCTGCCACCACCGTGTGGTGGTGGTGGCCGTCCATTCCCAGCTCCTCGTCTGGTGTGGGTTCCCTTTAAAATCCCTAACTGCACAGTTTTTCTTATTTTTTTTTATTTTCTAGATTTTCTCTCAAATTTTCAACTCTCTCTAATTTTTTTCTGATTTGTATCTATCCAAATGAGCTTCTGAATTTTTCTTGCTATTTATAGACGATTTTTGTAATTATTATGCATTAATTTGACAAGACTTTGTCAAATTTCCTTGATTTTTGGCTTTTAAGTTGTTCAATTTTTATTGGCCAATTTTTCTTTTTCTGACCACGACCTGATCTTGCATCAGCTTATCCTCTTCTAATTTTTTTCTGATTTTTCCATAATTATTTTATATTTTTCTTTAATTATTTGCTTAGTTTTCTGCCAATTTAGGTAATTACACGTATTTTTATCTACTCGTAAATATATGTGCGGTACACATGAACATTCCTAAATATTATTTTGGTCATTCTAAAATTTTTAGTATACATATAATCTATCTCTAGTAGTTTATTAGTTATTAGATTACATTTTTTGTCTTTTCAGTAATTAGCAATTATTATGGTTAAAATTTGAAAATTTTATAGTCTCCTATTTTACTATTTATTTTCTTAAATTTAAGTTTACGGGGTCATTTTTACTAATATTTCTCTCAATAGTTTATAATTTGGGTGTGATCGGATTCTTTAGCCGATCGCCCTAAATCTTGGATTCTAAGTTCAATCCTACGGTTACTTGGCTGAACTTTGGGGCTTACAAAAATACTTTATGTATAGTAGCTAAAATATTTAATTTACTATTGATTTTTAAGGATTCTTAACAAAAATGATCAATTATCAACTTAATAAAAATCCTTGTAAGCATTTAAGTAAAATCATCAAGTTTAGCTTCGAAAAACCCGTCTTTTTATAAAATCCTTTACTTCCATTTAAAAATTCAAGATCAATCTACTATATGTAATAAAAAATTACTCAAAGAGGTGGTCAAAAATCAAACCTAACAAATTTTTTTTGAAAAATATTGGCTTTTTCCTTAAAATTAAGCTTATCAATTTTTTGAAAACCAAAAATTGACCCTAATCAAAAAAGAATTTTTAGGAAAACATTTTACATAGAAATTATCTATATAATAGAGGATGTTTACACAAAAAAAAAGAAAAGAAAAGAAAGAAAACTATATCATTTGGTCTTTTAAAAATCAAATTGAAATTCAGTTCCATGATGTCTATTTCTTAAATACTTTGAAAAAATGACATTTGTCCATGAAAGTACATTACAAATAACTTAGGAATACAATTTTTCATAATTTTCTTGCAAGATTTACTATTTCTTAACAATTTATGGAAAATTGGGTAAACTTAAGACTTACCATCACCACGTGCTCTAGCCCTTAAGTAGCATTGGTTGTTTGTCAACAACCTTAGGTGTAGCCTCCTCTATTAGGAGGTGGTGGTCGCTTGATTGGCGTTCTATACATGCTTAGATCTCATACCTTATTTTCTTCCATTTCTTAAAACTTCAATGGAGCCTCTCTAAATTCTCTTGAAATGAACTTCTAGCAAAAGAGTGTAAGTTGAGGAAGAAATGGGTTTTTACATTGATTTGATTAGTGATTGGAGTTGATGCATAGAGGACATGTGTCAAAGTTGCTTCTTTCCTAATGCTATTTGTCATTCTTGTCTCTTTAATACTAAGGTTATAAATGAGTTAAGTTATTTAAGCTCGATTAGTAAATAAGTTAGGCTCGAGCTCAAGATGAAGCTTATTTATTTAAATGAGCTAAGTTCGAGCATTAATTTAGGTAGATAAGATTACTCACTTAGGCTGACAAGCTAACTCATTTAAGCTTGTGAGTAAGCTTATGAGTTTTATATTTATTACAAATATTATATATTATTAAAATTCAAAGGCTAATATTTATATAATATATTATAGGATAATATATAATATATAATTTAATCTTTGTTCACTATTAATTAATTAATTTATATATTTCTTCATTTTATATACTCAGGCTTATGAATAGGCTTAAAAGCAGCTCACTTTAAGTTTAGCTCATCTGGAGCTCAATTTCGATTAGTAAATAAGCCAAGTTTGAGTTCGAGACAAAGCTCGTTTCTCTAAATGAGCCAAACTTGAGCCTCAATTATAGGCTCGATAAGAAGCTTAGTTCGAGTTTAAGCTTAACTTAAGTTTAAGCTTGATAATTTTCAAATAAGTCGAGCTTGAGCCTATGGAAGCTCAGCTCGACTTGTTTGCAATCCTTCCTAAAACCATCAACTTAAATCCATGATTTTTTAAAACCATGATCTCACATCATGGTTTTTTTTTTTTTTTACCAAAACCATCAACTCTAATCTATGGTTTTTCTAAAACTATGAGTTCTCTTTTATTTATTATTTTCTTAAACATATTTTATTATATTTATTACTTTATGTTAGTTTTAACCTTAGATGATGATGATCATTTTTATTTTTATCGTTAAAAAATATTTCCTATCATTTGCTATTTTACTTATTCATTAATTTATTTCAAAGTTCTATTATATTTTAGGTCATGGTTTTTGTGACTCTGGAATTTAATAAATTTTTCTTAGTTTTATAGTTTTGTCTTTTATTAATGTTTTATTACACTTTTAAAAATTCAAATTGTCCTTTTTGACTTTTTTTTTTAGTCCTATTGTTAATTCTGAGGCTAAACAATCAAATTTTGTAGATCCCTAAATTTGCAAGATTAAGCTGATGCAATTGTAGTTAGCCAAATTTCTTATATATTTTTATTGTTATTATTTAATAATGTTGTTTCATGTCACTTTGTTAAATTTTATTATTAGTCAATTTAATTTTGAGATCTCTTCAAATCGAGTCTCAAATTTTACGATTTTCTTATTTAGATAGATAATGAACAAATTTGAAATTTTTTAGCTTTTAACTTACGTTAGTTATTTTATGATTTGATTTCAAATACCTAAAATCCCTACATAGTTTTAGCTAATTTATGGCCTTGACATGTTTTCTGAATTATGATGAGGAAAATTTTTGGTTATACTAAATTTCAATACTAATTTCCTAAATGCCAAATTGCAAGTCTTACACTTATGATCATCCTTGAGTTAGATCGGTCTTTTACAAAAGTGTATGCCTTATCTCTATTGTTCTCAATTTAGCAAAGATTTGTCTTATGACAAGCTCTAATTACATCTTAACCTAGCTAATGAATTTTCCAGCCTTTACCATGAAATCTTCATACGTAATAGGTTTTTCCAATGTAAGGTGTTTAAAGAAATTTTTCTCAATAGTTAAGCCATAAACAGCAATGTATAGAGTAATAGCTTTATCTATGTTAGCAACTTGTAGGGCGAGATTGTTAAATCTCTCAATATATGCCCATAAATGTTTGGCTATGCTAATGAACTATGTAAAACACCGAAGAGTCTTTTCTAGGCATCTTACTTATCATGAAGTGTCTTTAGAATTGGTTTACCAGCTCATCAAAGGATGAAATAGAGCCGTCTTTAAAGGTATTATCTTAAAGTAAAGTGGTATCAATTAATGTGCTAGGGAATACTTTGCACATAATTGCATTACTAAATTTGTGGAGCTTCATCATGGTTCTATGATGTTCGAGGTGATCCACCCGGTTCTTAGTGTTGACGCAAAATCTTAATGTTGGAAGTCTAGCCTTAAGTAGTATCACCTCATCTATAGCTTGTGAGAATGAGCCCTTAATTGTAGATGATCTCATCATGTTAGAGTGCTTGGTCAAGGAATCGATCAGTTTGCTCTTTTTGACTTTTGATAGCTTTTGGATATAATTGTATAGTTATTTGATGTCCATATCTTTGATCTTTTTAGGATGATCTAAAGTGGGTTCAAGTCGATAGAGCACATTAGAATTTTTAGGGTGGCTTCTTTGCTTAGTATTAGTGATAGGTCTCCTTTTTAAGTTGGCGGACAAACATGGCCATCATGATGAGCTTCAAGTGTATGTTGTTGTGGTGCACCGTGAGGGCATGCATATTCTTTTATGCATGGATGATGGCTTCCTTAAGGAGGGTTGATAGAGGAATCTTCAAGCAAAGGCAAGTCATAGTCAACATCTACTTACCTTGACGATTCATTTCTTATATTTTTGTTTTTTAGTAATGAGGTCTTCTAACCATTTCTTTAACTCTAATAATTCACAAGGATCAATGGTTTTAACTTATTGTAGTTCTTGAGGTTATTTGTTATTATTATTGTAATTCTACTATGTGTTAATATTGATATTAGTATTGCTAGCGGTTGCTATAGGGTTTCTACTACTAGTGGCTTAGTTAATTATAGGGTAGTCCTATTGTGCTTTGCTATGTTGATCAACGAATTCATTAAATGGTGCCAATTATTGATTTTCAATTTTGTTCGAATCTAGGACCACACTTCTTTCTTTGGTGTTTGGGCATTGAGCCTTTAATCTTAAGCCCAAAAGGGTGTAACTTGCAAAAACATACTAAAGGTGGCTCATGCATAAGCACTCCGATGCTCAAGTTAGTGATGTGGAATTGGTAGAACAACAATTAATCTTAAGTTCTTCCATTATACCTGGGGGTCTTGTCCCCATTTATAGGTGGTGAGATGATTCTTATTCAAGGAAGTCTTGGTATACCACATCAGGAACTAGATTTGCCAATCAAAAAAGTGCACCATGACAAATTAGGGAAGTAACTTGATAAGAATCAAACTCCTGAACTAATCACACGTAGTGAAGTTAGAGGACTCTAAGGACTTACTCGGAGAACACTAGCTTGAAACCAAAGCTAAGATGAGGATTCTTATGCCGAACTAATCTCCTACGAACCTAAGCTTCAGGTCCTTACATGTGTCAAATTCACCCCTAATCAGCAACGATGCTTTATCCTTGAAGATAGTCTAAGAATAGCCGAGGTGAGCTCCTAATCCGACCATAGGCATCCGACCCCAAATCAAGCTGACTTCTTTTTAGAACTAATTGGTCCCTGACTTAGCCTAAATTAGGTTAGTCCTTGACTGCCAAGACTTTCTATTTCACCTACTTATACCATATTTCTAATATCCAGCTACCAACGACACGCGTCTTCTGACATAACATTCCAGAATGATTCATTCTTTTTCCATACTGAATATTCTTTATCTCTTTTACCCCTTTTTAGTATGTTTCATATAACCTAATTGTAGAATACCTCTTTTGTCTTTTCATATATATAAAGTAACCCTAGTGGATAGGTATACAAACCCCCATTTGTTTGTATGTAGAGGAAATCATCATCAATGTATTAGATTATTCAAGTATCCTTTGAGCAACCTTAGTGTTTCCTTTAGCAAGGAGTAGTGGCAAGTAACCCTTCGGTTCAGACAGGTGTGTCGTATCTGATGAATTGTAGGCCAAGTAGGATCGAACAGTACATCATATCCATTCAGTAGTTGCTTGGGTTTTGCGAGCTTTTCTTCTATTTCTTTTTTGGTTCATTACGTTGTGGTGCCTCTCTATGTATCCAACCTTAGAGACACATCATAACTTCTAGGTTAGCTATATCAATTAGGCAAGTAGCCCTCTAGGATGTACAGTTTGATCAGGTATCAGGTAAGCAATGCTTGATAAGCATTAAGGGGGCTTCGTTATGTCATTCTAGAGAGGTCAAATTCATTTACTTAGCTAACTAGATTAGGTTGGCTAATATGGTAAAATTGTTCGATTAAGGCGGTATATAAAGGTGAGCCAATCTCAAGTGAAGTTAGTTCAACTAGCTAACTTTAGGTCCTTAGGCTTGATAACGTGAACCCTAAGAGGTCCTTGAGGTCAAATTAGGCCTAAGGTCCAAGGCCTAATATTACCTATCAACAATTACGAAAGGAAATTCACAATGTTAAAAAAAAAAGAGTGGGGAAAAGGTGGAGGCAGATGTATATTTATTCACACAAAAAAAAAAATTATATCTTTTCAATTTGACTATATGACCTTTGGATTGGAATGATTATACTTGTTAACATTTAGTAATTCTCCATATGAATGAAGTCCTTTAAGTTGAGATTGCAACTTCAATTGGGATGGGTTGTAATTTATACACAATGTGCTAAGACACTTTTGATGTATTTATGAATATTACAACTAAAAGGTAATTGTTTTTTGTATTTATATACTTTTCTACTTATATATATTTTATAATAAAATCCAGAGATAATAGAGGATATATGGAATAATAATAACATAGGCGTATTATTGATGAGATTCTATAAAATCATATTATCTAAAAGTTATCTTTGGTCGGATAAATATTTAGAGGGGATATAACTATATAGACCAACACATTGTATAATTACGATTATCTCCCTAAACTAAGGAAAAGTTATCCAAATTGTATAAGTAGTTGCTTAAAGTTAAGAGGGTACACTATATAACTTGCTAACAGAGAATACCATAGGTTTAATGTCATTAGTCCCTCCTTTATGTGAACGAGTGTAAATAATCCTAAACTTGTGACCTTCATATATCTTATATGTGGAATGCCACACTTTGATGCTACTAAACACGGTATTTACTTAGATTGTAAATAATACGTCTATTAGGTATGGTACAAATTATAAAGATAATGTTGATGAGTCAAGATGGAATTCATCACTCTCTTGGATTAGGAAGTCAACATTTGAGGCTGCTTGGTCAAGTAATAGTGATTCATAAGCTTGTGGCAACGACAAGTTTTATTAGACCTAATTTATCTCGAAAACCAAGTAAACAATTCAACATTGATGATATTACATGCAGTGGTTTAATAATGACATTATTTGATAAAGAGATTCAATTATTCATTAGTCAGTTCATAGTGGTTTTTCATTCACAAATTTTCTATTATGTCGGATGGCTAATAACTGTTATTAGATAGTCACCTTAGTTTATGTTTAAACAGATATTAACTTCGTATATAGAAATTTAGAGAGTCGTATACTATAACATGATTAAAGGTAATAAAATAATTGGCTAGTAATTTTAGTGGATACTAAAAGTATGCCAATATTTATTTACTTTGAAGTTAGAATAAATTGGTCTGACATAATATTTTGGAAGCGATTTAAATTAACAAGTTTTTTCCACATAGGATATTTTTTGCTATCAAGTACATTTTAAAGGCTATGTGTTTCGATTATTGCTTTTATAGTTAGTGCAAAAGTATAGGGATTTTATTAATTCCATGTTCAATTGTTATTAAAGAGTTCATGGTGATTTTTTCTTTTACTATTCATATATGGAATTTATTAATTCTAGGAAAAATTACAATGAAGGGGATCAACGTTTAAGCATAAGTTCAAATAAGAGATTAACATACGAAAATTTCAAATAAAGGATCAATGTTTCATATAGTTTACATAAGAGATTCATAATAGCTAATTCATAATATTGTGTAATTATCCCATTAATTCCTTGTTTAATAGTTATTAAAAAGTTCATGGTAATTGAAAGATTGCCTGCCATTAATTCTATATTTGATTGTTATGCAATTAAAAAGTTGTAGCAAGTGAAAGGTTTACATAATGAAAAGTCTCTTTTATTAACTTCTAGTTAATAAAATGGTGTTTTCAAAAGGGATAATAGTAGACATAAAAGTTCTATTTTTTTTTAATTCTTTGGTACACAAAAAAAAAAAATAATAGAAAGAAGATAACATTTTTCTTCGTAGAATTCTAATTTTAATCCGAGCTATGTAGTAATATAAGGGATTAGAATTTGTTCTTCATAATATATGTGTAGATATTGCTAAAGGGATTACCTTCAGATTCTTTGTGGTGAACTTATTTGAAAAGCAAAAAATCGATATTTCATATTACAATTGAACTCCATCACCAAGAGGTGATGGTATTTCATTGCAAGAAAATGTACATTTCTATAATCCTTGCAATTTCATTATCATTTTACATGTTTTACGTAGATCCTAAGGATAGGTTTTTTAAATTTTTACATTTCGTCATGCCTTTTTATAATCTACAAAACTTAACAAGAATTAACTAATATTCCTTAGGCAATGTTTAAAGGATTCTATGAGAGAAGGAAGAATCAATAACTTAAGTTCTTATATTCATTTTTCTTTTTTTCTGCCATGTATATTATAACTTTGTGGAGGATTCTAACCTAATCCATCTCATTGGAAAACCCATATTCATGCTATTGGGTTATAATACTTTGGTAAGTACTTATGCCCTAAACCATAAGCCCCGTATTTCATTCAATGGGAATTGTTGTTGTAGGAGCTTGCCATCCTTCCCTTTAAGTGGATGAGGAATACCATTGTTATTTGCAAGAGTAAGGTTTTGCTTTGTAAGTTCAGTAACACTCTATTGACTAGCGGTAGTAAAATTTAGAAGACTAGCATTGCATATAAATAGCAACAATCATCTTAATAATTAGCTAGTTGTAATGACTCTAAAAGGGGCCTAGTATGATTGTCTTAAAATTTTCATAATACTTGTGCACCAATGATGTAAAAATCGCTTTGCAAGTTAGAGGTTATAAAACTCTAACTAATTATTTGCTATTTACATTTAATTATATTACGTAATACAATTTTATTTAATAAATAGCTATAGATGCCCTAATTAGTCTATAGTTCATTAGAACCGTAGAGAATTGGTATTCTCTACCAAATAATGAAATAAGATATACAATTATATAAATTCCTAAAACTCAATAAAAATGCTAAACTTAATTAAGAGATTATTTGTTTCATAGAAAGTTCTTAATCAACTATGTTACCCTTTTTGAATTCTAACATTTCATTATACCACTCAATGATTACACTTAACGCTTAGCTCCTATCCCAATCCTAACTATTAGTCAACCTATAAGGGTAAAACTATTGAAAGGTAAGTTATACGAGTTTAGTAAGATATCTCTCGTACTATACTAGTAAGTAAGTTATCAAACAATTACTTGAACAATCATATGAATGCATGGATCAAACGGTATGCTAACAAATACATGTAATGGCCTATGAATTCAATGCAACTCAGAATTATGCTCTTTGTAGTTAGAGTTAGAGATTATTAACCTACACATACCATCAACCGGGTTCTACAACCCAGTTTTTTATACATAATTGCACCAATGTGCTACAAATTCACTTATACACATACTTATACATACACACAAACACACTCACATATATATATACTTTACTTTGACAAATAATATGAACTTTTCAAAACTTGAAAATTCCTAAGTTTAGCAATGTGGTAGTCTTTATAATCCACCTTACATGCTTTAAAGCGGAAGTCATAAGACAAGATCCTTAGCCATACAGTTAGTGTCTCTTAGTGCCTAATAAGCCCATAAGTCAGGATAAGGACTCAATAAATATAGCACTCTAATGTTTTGTAAAATGATCCCTTTAGGAGCTCCTACTTCTATGAGCTTCTCCCTACCTTCCATATGAGGTGATAGTCCATATAAGTATAACGTAATGTCATGCTTATACATGAACCATTTAGTTTGAGCAAGCTGTGTATTAAGTCAAATTATGAGGTCATTAACAAATAACAGTAAACTATCCAATCAAGCAATATTTGATCTTATAGCCAATTACTCATTTATTATATTTAGCAATATTTACATAGCAAACAATCATTAATCAACCACATGCATATCCCAAACTATCAATTGGTTACTATATATATAATTTAGGTGCACTAATTATAAGTACAAAATAAGTATAGAGTCATAAGGAATACTCATTTGTCCATAGCTGCTAATCATTGTAGTTGGGTAACAACTTGTCCTTAAAATTGATCTCACTTGATAATTATATAAAATGAAACATAAGAACTTACTATTTTTGGGTCTCATCCTATTTATTTCACTAAGGTTATTTCTTCCATTGTATTGCTCATCTCTTGCATATTTTTTTTTTCTCAATTACGTTTAATTCTTCAATTGTGTATAAATTTTTTGTTTTAAATTTAATCTTTAAGATCTTACAGTCAATTTTCATCATTTTCACATGTAATTTCATGTGGGATGATCATATTTGGAATATGGGTCCCACATTTTTTTTATAGGCTAGAACAATAGCGCACCTCTCTAATGGGCTTCCTTTTAGGTTTGATTTCATGATTGGGTTTTACTTATTTTGTGAACTAAATTGGTTTTTGGATTTGAATCTTTATTTAGGCTTAGTTATCTTCACACGATCAGTTTCTTATTCAACATTTTTGGCTTTAACTCTACCCCTTATTCCTTAAGCTTTTTAGTGAGCTTTCGGGTCATAAAGAGCTCAATTCTTATGTTAGCTGTACTAAATACTTTGGTGGGTTTAAGGAACCTGTTGTGGACCTTCTATGGGTCTTATGTCATCCTTACACTATCTTATACTTGCTGGTCATGGAACTTTATCTACCTTGGTTATAGGTTTTGGGGCTTGTCTTTTGGTCTAATAGCTTGGTTTTCTGTTCTAAGCCTTCAATACTCACCTTATTACCCTTAGTTTACCTTTTTACCTTACTTACCATACTTTTAAGTGTGTTTAAGTGGGTTTTAACTTTAGTTTTAGATCTGGTGGGTTAATTTTGAAAGCGTCCAAATCCATTTTTGAACTCATCCCCTTGTTTGCTTAACTTATTTGTTAACTTAGGGCTTTATAATACTTGTAGCTTAACTTATGCTTGCTTAGTTTTTGTTTTTCTCTTTGTAAGTGAATTTATTTCACTTAAGCTTAAGGAATAACTTGGAATATGCAAGGTCTTAGGGGTGTAAGTGCTCATATGAAGCTCCCATGTGATTTTCTTTTCATTAAAGTTTCTTGTCTCAATCTTACTACTATCTAAGGACATTTTGATGCATGAATAACTCACTATAAGTGGAGAAATTATCTTGGAAGCCCTTATACTCCCCATGTCCTGCTTAAAAAGGAGTCTTATTCTAGCTTTTATTTTCGTTTTTCTTCACGTTACAAGGCTTTCTTTCAATGTACATTTATTGCATGCTAGATGACATGTTTATAATGACTTAAGACCTATTACTTACAAGGAAATCTTCAAGAATAAACACTAACTATCATGACCTAAATAGCTCTTAAAATATAAGAAAATGTTAAAACAAAATGAAATAAAGAAATTCTACTCATGGCATCCTAAAACTGCATAGGAATGGAGTATACTTTACTAGGCTTAGTGATGAAAAATGGTGCCCCAAGAAGTGCTCTTCTTATCCTTGTTCTGAGCCGCCTATGTATGCTACTCCTTGGTCCTTCAAAGAGTTGCTAAGTTGTGGAACTCATAAAGTAAAAACTACTTGATGTTTCCTAAGCTTAGGTAGTGTAAGTGTAAGGAGAATTTAGTGGATTCAATGGTGGAAGTAAGGTAAAGATTTCATATCTGATTGGGGCTTAGATATGATGGTCTTGGGCGAGGACTATTAGGGGTGTTTTTCTTCTTAGGGTGTGAAATGAAGGGAGTTCAAATGGATCTAGTGTGGGACTTAAGTAGCCAATTGGAGCTAGATAAGAGACCCCTTTTGGCTTGTCAATTTGATGTGTCAACTGAGGCATGGGTTGAAGGGGAAATAACTGGTCCTTTGGGGCTCCCTAAGCTAGGCATTCAAGTGTGATTTCCTTGCAAGAGAGGGATGACATGATGGCTTCCTTGGGGAAGCTGAAACTAATGGCAAAAAGGGGGTAAGGGATGGCTTACTCAAGTCTATCAACTTCTATTTTTAGTTTGATACAAAAATGACTAAAGAGTGTTTTCCATAAATGGTATTACTTGTTTTGGGATTAGGAGTGGCCTTATCCAATTACTCTAAGGATTTGCTAAGGTTCTCATGAGCTTTACACTAACCAAAAGTTATTGTCTTGAAGTTTGAAATAAAAGAGAGATGGAATAGGGATGGGGTGTTAGCTAGCACTAGTTCCACATGTAGCCTCCCCAATTATTCATTTCTTTCATTTTTTTGATAATCAACACTTAATTGATTTAATTAAGTGACTAAGTTGGAGTTTAGCCCTTGATCTTTATATTTAGCAATCTTATTTTAAGATAGGCTATAAGTATCTCGAATTTAGTTTAAGCCCAGTCAGGTTTAGGGCCTTTGACCTAGGGCTTTTAAGTATTCGAGTTACTATTAGCAAACTAGATCCTTGTTCAAGAAGTTTTTACTATGTTTTAGGGTTTTCAAATCATTATTTGGGGATTTAAATCTCAAATTTTATCATGCATGATTAAAGTTACTTTTATGTATATGTATATATATATATATATATATATAATGCAATTCATATGCGTAAGGCACAATCATAGTTTCATTGATGTAGTATTTTAATTGGATTAGTTAATTGAATTTAGCATTATATGGTTTTTTGTACAATTTAACGTTCATGAATAAAATTATATCATACATATGTATATGTAAGGTGAAATTAGTCTTGTAGGGGTAAAATAGTAATTTTATTAACTTTATTATTTTAATTGGTTTGATTTACGTAATTGTTATTATTTAGGAATATCTCTAACTGATTAATATCAATTTTTGTGATTTGATGAAATTTGAGTTTAATTTACCATTCTAACATTTTTTCTACAATTAGGATTTAATTTAAAATTTAGGATTTTTGTATGTAACTAGGGTTTTTGAATTTTGTATTAAAGGTTTTAAGTTGGTATTAAGGTTTCATTAAAAGTTTTTATCGTTTTTAATTCATTTGGTCTTGCAGACCTTAAAGAATACTTATCAATACTTAGGTTCGATTTTATATCTAAAATGCAAAATTTGTAAAGTTTACACTAGTTGAACAATTTTTGAGCTTAATTAAAGGCCCGCGTTTTCTCTTATATGGCTTACATCAATTGTGCCATATTATGAGGCATTTCTTAGGCTATGTTAAGGTTATCTTGGCTTCTTACAATGCTACATTTTCTTCAAGGATTTCAAAGTTTGTTTTAAGCTTTTGAAAATCGCCTTCAACTAGATAACTCATCTTCTTTCTTGGAGGTGCTATTTGTGTACATGCACTTATCATCCTTAACAGAGTTGCTAAAATATAGATATAGATATTCGTTGAAGTGAGTGTCAGGTTCATGTGACAAGAGTCAGTGTTTCATGTAACAAAAGATGAGTAGTGCAACTTAGATTGGCACATCAACTAAGATGATGTATAAGATGAGTGAGGATAAATAGGCAGTAAGCCTTAGTAATAACATGATAGTTAGAGAAATTGGAATACTTAATTGGAGTCTCAACTAAGGCTCTCTTGATTGATGGAGAATCCGATGTGATGCATCCATATCACCAAAGTGCATAAAAGTAGTTAGGATTTATCTTGTAATTGATGTGAAGATATTGAATTGGATGAGAATTGCTTTATGAGAAGGATATTTGCATCTAAAGATGTGAACAAACCAAGATGGTTTGCATTAGCTAGAGTTTTACTAAAATTTAATGTAGTGATAATTGAGTCAAGCTTGAGCTTTAGCTTAACCATAAGCTAACAAATTGGTAAATTGTGTCAATCTCGAGCTTTTGAATATTAAGTGAGCTTAGTATAATTTTCAATATATTTTTATTTCTTTTTAAACATAAGTGAGTCTAAAATGGTTAATGAAAATGATTCACCTTGGGGATGAGGACATATTGATTCGCTTAAACTATATATATAAAAATTAAATTGCTAATACTTCAGCAAGTATACTGGGTCAGAATTAAATAATACAGAACAAGTAAGGTTGTCGATCTCTCGAGAACTATAATATTACTAAACCCATGATAGTTCTTATTAATATTTAGACAATAAAAAATAAATTAACTAATCTAATAATTATACTAAAACTATTAAAAAGAAAATAACTATAAAATTTCTAAAACTAAGCAATCAATTGAGAATTGTGGGAAAAATAAAATCTACCCTAGATTATGTAAATTAAATTGTTATTATGTTATATAGATTATTAGCTATATGGTCATTCAAGTGAAATTATTATACCTTAAAACATAAGGACTTAAAACCCTAATAAATCAGTCAACTCTCGTACCTCCAATTAACAGTGGACTCTAAATTATAATCATATATCTTCCAATACTATAATTGTCTAATGTCCTAAATCAATTATTCTCATTGTCTTAGTGAATAATCAATCGCCAAATATTGCATTAATCTCTAGATAATTTCTAATTAATTCAATTAACACTGCTTCCACATTAATTAATCAAATTAACCAAGAATTTCTAACAAACCTTATACCAACTCCCTAATCACTAGGTTTTCTAACAATTATAATCAATTAAACAACTATAATTGAAATCATAGAAATTGCAATCATAAATCATCCCTATATCTATTAATCCTATAACATGAGCACAATAATCATCTTAGCTATCTAGGGTTTCATCAACTCTCACAAATAAACCGTGGAATTTAAAACAAAAGTGCAACTACTAATTGAAATTGTAAGGAAATTTATAATTGAAAGCATAAATAATTAATAGAATTGCATAAATATAATTAAAATCGATGTCACCAATTCTATAATTAGAAAAGATAAACTTCGATTGCAACTTTAAAACTTGGTCTTTGCAACAAAAGAAAAATCTTCTCAATGATCCAAGTGACTCTACAGAAGAATTTTTTAAGAACTATCTAATGACTGTTCTATGACTCTCTAAGTCTAAGGAAAGTATATGTCTCTAAAAAACAAAAACAAAAACAAAAACAAAAGTCTCCTAAATGGTGAAACAGAAGGCTATTTATAAGAAAAACTAGGGTTACCTCATGTAAAGCATCATTTTAATGAAGACCAGTTGATAGACTAGTGGTGTAAGATTCAAAGCCGGTGGTGTAGACTCCAAAGGCTACCGGTATAAGTATAGGTCGGCTGTGTTGAATTCCAAATTGCAATGTGTTGATTCAAACTTCGTTCATTTGTGTAAAACTTTTCTAAATTGTTTGTATTTCCACTTTGAATCCTTTAATTCCTAAAATGTCCAAATGAAAATAATTAAGTACCATTTCTTAATAATTTCTATAAAATCAATAATAATTCTATCTAATTTACACATTTAAAACTTGAAAAATATGACTTTATCAACTACCCTACACTTAAACTTTTACTTGTCCTCAAGCAAAATAAATAGAACTAAAGAAATCTATCATTGAAAATACAAATTTTCCAATAGCTAATCAAGACATTTGATATTTCACACTTTTAGACTAACTAATTTATAACACCTACCGTTCGAAGCAAACCAAAATATGTGATCAGAGTACTATGATTGAAATAAACCAGCCATTCTAAAGAAAACAAATTTTAATCCAAGCATTTAACCTAAGATTTCTATTTCAAAAGTAGATACTTAGTCCTAAAGGAAAAATACCTATTTAAACTTCATAGCTGTTAGCAAACATATTCTCCCTCTAATTATTCCAACAAACAAGTTAACAAAGTAGTAAAAGCATATGATATCTGCTCTATCCCTAGGTTTTCTTCCTTCTTTATTACAAGCCTTAATTCATTTCTTGAATTGCATTGAAAATTTTCATTTTCTATTCCCATTTTTTTTTTGTTCTTTTCTTTTCCTTTTTTTTTTCTTAGTTCAGATACTGAACTTTTTCCTTTATACCCTTCTCATTATAGTGAGTGCATTAAGTCAGCACATCTCGAGCTCATCACCTAGGTGACTAGGTTTTAAAGGGACCCTTACAAACTTTTCTTCGCTCTAACACTCAAGTTAGGATACTCTTAACTCAATTACTTGAGTTATTGGAGTAAAGGCTCTCATTTCATCATTTTTTGAGTGCTTACTAAAAGTTTTTAAACTTCTTTTAGAAGAATCACTAAGTTCAAAGCTTCACTTACCTCTTTCACTAAGTGTTAAAGTGTCATCAGAATAATCGAAAAACCATATACTAATTAACTTTGCATAGAAGTGAACCTATTTACTTTTCACTAAGGACTTGATCGACTCTTAAACTTCAAATTCTAAGGCTAAAAACTAAGTAAATTAGGTTACTAAAGAATTGACTAATTAATTTTAACTAAATACAAAAATCTCAACATTGGTGAGTAGGGCACCTTAGTGAGTCAATTATTCAAATCACAATTAAATGCTATCAACAAATTTTTCTTTGTATAATCTCTAGATTCTAAACAAGAAATTAAAAATTTTGAAAAAAATTGGCCTAAACATTACCAGATACTTAAGAACAAGTCAAGTTGAAGCTAATAGGAAAGTATAACTATTTGTAAACAAAAGATAACCTATATCCTGGTATCATCTATCTGTCTATAGATAAAATTTGCTATTTCTATTCTTAGATCTATCTAATACCTAGAAATCATACTGTATAGATAAAACATGTTAAAACTAGTTACTTTATTATGGCTAGTCTTCTTACAGCTGAGAGAATAAGCAAGAATATGGTGGAGTAGCCCGTACTCTATTGTTGAGAAAGTCGTGATGAGCGACTTTGAAGGTATAAAATCGTCTTGCCTGGGATGAATCAACTGATACCAAAATCTCTTAGCAATCATATCACTAGGCTAGGAGTTAGGAAAATTGACTTCCTCCTCATCATATAAACCTAGAAAATAACTAATTTGACTTAATTCAATTACATGAATTTCTCCATAAACCTAAAATGTGAAAGTGGACATTTGCTCACTTCTCTCTAGCTGCAAAGTAGACAAAAAATCAATGGATATATTACTACAAGTAGGTTCTTTTACCTCAAATAATTGAAACCATGTTTTATTAGGAACCATCCGCTAGATTCTATCGTCATTTCTATACTCTTGCAAAAGAGTCCAATCCAAATATTATTGATTCATGAATGTCATCCATTGTAACTTCTTCCTTCTTTCCCTAGCATACTCCTGATGTGATAGTAGATCGCTGCCTAAACTTTTGGAAGATGAGGCGGTTGCTGTCTTCTGGTTCTTTCACTAAGGTTGCATCTTCTTGAGTAGCATGGTGAATGTGGAAAGCACAGATCTACAAAGAAGAATGGAAATGTATATAGAAAAAGTAAAGAGAATGAGTGTATGTGATTGTGGGTGTATAGAAGAGGGAGAGTTTGAGAGAAACTAGAGAGAGAAATTGGTAAAAAAATGAGTGAAGAGAAAGAGAGAAAATCGATAGTCGTGCTTTAAAAAGCATTGTATGCTAGCTCTTTCCTTTATACGTTGGCGATGTACATTGCCGGCATATATGAGTAGGTTAGCGGCCTTGAGTTCATATTTTTGTGCTTTTCTCTCTGTTTTTTTTTAAGCTGGCGGCCTTGATGCCAATGGCCGGCTCTTCTCCTTTTTTTTTAAATAATAAAAAATAATAGTAATAAATAAGATAAAAAATTAGTTTGGTTAGACATGGGTTTCTTCCCATAAAGTACTTAGTTTATAGTTGCTAGCTCGACTTTTCCGATCTTGCTATGAATTCTCGCTCACCACCATAGTAGCATCACTATCCATGTTTTCTCCTTTAAAATAGTATTTGAGGAGATGACCATTTACCTTAAAAGTGCGATTATCTCCTGCTCTTAACTCAACTATACCATGAGGAAAAATATTAGCTATTTCATATGGCCCAAACCATTGAGATTTTAACTTACTTGGGAATAACTTTAGTTGAGAGTTGTATAATAACACTTTCTGACCAGGTACGAACTTCTACTATTGAATGTTCTTGTCATGCCATCACTTGGCTCTCTCCTTGTAAATCCTAACATTTTCATAAGCTTCTTCTCTGATCTCGTCCAACTGGTTCAATTAGAGTAATCTCTTTTCACCTACAGCTTGTAAATCAAAATTAAGGTATTTTATGGCCCAATAAACTTTCTGTTTGAGCTCTACAGGTAAGTGACATGACTTGTCATAAGCGATTTTATATAAGGATATTCCTATAGGGGTTTTAAAAGTTGTCCTATAAGCCTATAATGCATCATCAAGTTTTAAAGGCCAATCTTTCCTAAATGCATTTACAATCTTCTTTAGGATACGCTTTATTTCCCTATTAGACACCTCAACTTGTCCATAAGATTGTGGATGATACGAGGTAGCAATTTTATGAGTGACTACATATTTTGTTAACAATTTTTGAAACTGCTAATTGCAAAAATGCAACCCCCCCCCGTCACTTATAATAGCCTTGGGTACCTTAAACCTAGAAAAAATGTTCTTTTTCAAAAATTTAATTACCACTCTAGTATCGTTAGTTTTTAGAGTGACTACTTCTACCCATTTCGACACATGATCTATTGCCAGAAGTATATATTTGTTTGAAAAAGATAAAAGGAAAATACCCATTAAGTTTATTCCCCATATATCAAAAAGCTCAATAATCAAAATATTATTTTTGGTAATTCATGTCTCCTAGAAATATTCTCGATCCTTTAAGCACAAGACACAACATAATTCCTGCAATTACTAAACAATCTAAGCTAGTAAAATCCATAAGATAAAATTTTAGTTATAGTTCTTTGCTTACCAAAACAGCTTCCTGCTTCTTTAGAATGACAGTGTTAAATTATTTTAAGCTATTCTGTTTCAGGCACACAATGTATAATTACTTGGTTAACACAACTTTTAAACAGTACGGTTCATCCTAAAAATAAAATTTCACATCTTGTAAAAACTTATTTTTCTTTTGAAATGAGAACCCATATGGTATGATCTTACTAACCAGGTAATTGACTATATCAACATACCAAGGTAACCCTTAGATCTCTACTACATACAATTGTTCATTAGAGAACATTTCATTAATGGGTGGCTTTAAACACTCAAATTGTAAACAAGATAAATGATCAACAATTACATTTTCAGTTCCCTTTTTATCACTAATCTCAAGGTTAAATTCTTGTAGTAATAAGATCTAATGAATTAACTTAGGTTTCACATTAGCTTTAGCAAACAAATATTTTAGAACAGCATAATCTGTGTATACTATGATCTGAGAACCTATGAAATAAGGCCTAAACTTATCACAAGAAAATATAACTGCTAAAACTTCTTTCTCTGTTATGGCATAGTTTCTTTGCGCCTCATTCATGGTTCTACTTACATAGTATATAACATGAAATAACTTGCCTTTCCTTTGCCCAAGTACTGCTCCTACAGCATAGTTACTGGCATCACACATCATCTTGAAAGGAAGCTCCCAATTAGGCGCAACGATCATTGGTGCCAAAGTAAGCTTCTCCTTTAATGGATTGAATGCCTACAAACAAACTATCATAAAAAAAATAAATAAATAAAGGTAGAATCCTTTTCAAGTAAATTACAAAGAGGTCTAGAGATTTTTCGAGAAGTCCTTGATAAATCTCCTATAGAAGTCAACATGCCTTAAGAAGCTCCTGACTTCTTGGACTGAAGTGGATGGTGGTAGCTTCTCTATTATCTCCACTTTGGCTTTGTCAACTTCAATCCCCTTTTTTGACACTTTATGACCTAAGACTATTTCCTCTCTTATCATAAAATGACATTTTTGCCAATTCAAAAGTAGATTAGCCTCTTTGCCCCTTCTGAGCACATAACCTAAATTAGTTAGACATAAATCAAATGACTTCCCAAAGACAAAGAAGTCATCCATAAATATTTCAATAAGATCTTCTAACATGTCAGAGAATATAAACATCATGCATCTTTGAAAAGTAGCAGGTACATTACAAAGACCAAAGGGCATTCTCCTAAAGGCAAAAGTGTCATAAGGACATTTAAAGGTGGTTTTCTCCTAGTCCTCGGGTGCGATATGAATTTGATTGTAACTAGAATATCCATCTAAAAAACAATAGTAAACATGCCCTAAAAGTTTTTCTAACATCTGATCTATGAAAAGGAGTGGGAAGTAGTCTTTACGAGTGGCATCATTCAATTTTCTATAATCTATACAAACTCTCCACCTGGTCATAGTGCGAGCAGGGATTACCTCTTTATCTTCATTTTTCACTATGGTCATACTACCTTTTTTTTGGCACTACCTGACCAAGACTAACCCACTTACTTTCTGAGATAGGGTAGATAATACTTGCATCCAGTAATGTGAGTACCTCTTTCTTCGCTACCTCCTTGAGAGTTGGGTTGAGTTGTCTCTATGGTTGTATTGTGGGTTTGCACTCCGCCTCAAGCAATATCTTGTGAGTGCAAATTAAGAGACTAATCCCCTTAATATGGGCAATAGTCCACCCGATGGCTTCTTGATGCTCTCTCAGAACTTCTAAAAGTTATTTCTCCTAGTCACCTGTTAAAGAAGAGGAGATAATTATTGGCAAAGTATCATTTGTTCCAAGATGCATATTTTAAATTACTAAGTAAAGATTTAAATTCAAGCATCGAGGGTTATGTCAATGATGGAACTAGCTTCTTCTCACTGGTGCCTAGCTCTTCATAGTATCGAGCTTTGACTTCTGACACCTGTTCCATGCATTCTTCTTCAGGCTTATCGTCATCACTCCAATCATCCAGATCCCTAAGAACTAATTCTATGGCTACCATTCTTGCTTTCTCTTCTATAGACTCACATGTAATCTCATAGAAAATATCAATAGTGTAAGAGGATTTACAATCATCAAAATCCTTTATGGCATCATAAACATTAAACGTTACTTGATCATCCGTAACTCTTAAAGTAAGCTTACCCCGTCCACGTCTATCAACGCCTTACCTGTTACAAGAAATAGTTTACCCAAGATCATGGATACCTCTTTGTCCTCTTTCATCTCTAAGATTATAAAGTCAGTTGGGAAGATAAATTTGTTTACCTTCACTAGGACATTTTCAATAATACCCCTTACGTATTTGATATTCTTGTCAGCAAGTTGCAAGGTAACACAAGTCTCCTTATAATCTCCAAGTCCTAGCTTCTTGAAATAGATAAGGGGCATTAAATTTACACTTGCACTTGAATCAATAAGAACCTTATCAAAGTGAAAATTTCTTATAGTGCAAGGAATAGTGAAACTCCCTTGATCTCTTTGTTTTCTAGGAAACGTAGATAAATTTTCATGAAGAATCATAGAGCACTCCCCTATAAGCATTACTAGTTTGTTCCCATCAATATTTCTCTTCTTGGTGAGCAAATCCTTCATTAATCTGGCACATGAAGGCATCTGCTGAAGTGCCTCTATAAAAGGAATGATGATGTGCAACTTCTTGAAGACATTTAGGAATTTGGCGAATTGAGCATTTAGTTGTTGTTGCTTCAATCTTCTTGGAAAAGGGACTAGAGGAACATATAGTATCACTTCTGGTGACTTCTGCTTTAGTTCCTCTTCCACCTGCTTCCCTTTTTCTTCATTTGGAATCTCCACCTTTTGTTTAACTTGTCTGTTAACTCTTTCCACTACTTTTCCATTCCTCAACATAATAGCGTTGACACCTTTAGGATTTTCTTCAGTATTGTTGGGAAAAGATCCTAATGGTTTATTACTCAACTGTTGAGAAATCTAACTAATTTGATTCTCTAAATTCTAAATAGTCGCCTGTTGATTCTGTAACATGGTGTCAGTCTTTTACATATAGCTCAACATGAGCTCTTTCATTCTAGACTGATTTTGCTGAGGTGGAGCATTCTGAGTAGGACCTTGCTTCTGGAATCCAGGTGGTGGTTGAAATGCATTGTTCTCATTTCTCCATGAAAAATTTAGATGATTATGCCACCTAAAATTGTATGTATTTGAATATGGTCTTTGATTGTCACGTTGAAAATTGTTGACAAAATTCACCTATTCTCCACTAGTTGGAGCTGAGTGATTCATAGTTAGGCACTCAAAAGTCGAATGTGGTCTTGAACATAATTCACCAAAAAAATTATAGGATTAGAATTAAAAGACTGTGTTGAAGTGAGTTTACTTACCTAGGTAGTGAGAGCTGCAATTTGATCTGTTAATTCAGATATAGTGTTATTGTCACTAGCTGTTGCTACTCCTAACTTACTTCTCTCGTTTTGCCAGTTATGTGCAATAGAGGCCATCTCTTCTATCAATGCACTTCATTATAGGTCTTACCCATCAAAGCACCTCTTGGTACAACATCAACTAAGGACCTCAATGTCTCATCTAGACTGAGATAAAAGATCTCAATCAGGAGATTATCTGGCAATCCATAATGTGAGTATTTTCTAATCACCTCCTTGAATCTCTCCCATGCCTCATAAAGTGACTCACCATTAAACTTGGTGACGTTGGTGATGTCAATCCTTAGTTTTGTGGTCTTAGTTGGTAGGAAAAATCTCCTTAAGAACTTCGATGAAAGATCAGCCCAAGTGGTGATGGACTCTTGTAGCAATGAACGAAACTAAGCTTTAGCTTTATCCCTTAGCAAAAAGGGAAAGAGCTATAATATGATAACCTCATTGGTCATGTTGTTCATCTTAACTATATTGCAGTATTGGAGGAATCCTATAATATGCTCGTCAAGACTTTCATTAGTGTATCCTCCAAACTAATTCATTTGAACCATCTAAATAAGGGATGGCTTTAACTCAAAGTTGTTAGCTTAAATGGTGAGCCTCCTCATAGCTAAAAATATCACTGTGGGTACTGTATAGTCTCATAATGCTTATGAGATTCCTTTTATCTGATTATTATCCCCATTACCTGCCATCTCTTCTATCCTTCTTTTGTTCTCTCATCCTAACTAATGCAAAGTGTACTCTATTTTAGAATCTAATGGCAGAATTTCAGCACTTTTACTCCTATGCATAAGACACTTGCAAAGAGAACAAAAATAACACACTTCGTCAACTGCACCTAAATTACCAATATAATTAAAAGGTTTAATATTTCCAATCCCTGACAACATTGCCAAAAACTTGATTCACTTAAACTATATATATATAAATTAAATTACGAATACTCCAACAAGTATACTAGGTCAGAATAAAGTAATATAGAACAAGTAAAGTTGTCAATTCCTCAAGGACTATAATATTACTAAACCTATGATAGTTCTTATCAATATTCAGGCAATAAAAAATAAATTAACTAATCTAATAATTATACTAAAAATATTGAAAAGAAAATAACTATAAAATTTCTAAAACTAAGCAATCAATTGAGAATTGTAGGAAAAACAGAATCTACCTTAAATTATGCAAATCAAATTATTATCATATTATATAGATTATTAGTTATATGGTCATTCAAGTGATATTATTATACCTTAAAACTTAAGGATTTAAACCCCTAATTAATCAATCAGCTTCTGCATCTTTAATTAACGATAGACTTTAAATTGCAATCATATATCTCTCGATACTATGATTGTCTAATGTCTTAAATCAATTATTCCCAATGTCTTAGTGAATAATTAATCACCAAACATTGCATTAATCTTTAGATAATTTCTAATTAATTCAATTAACCCTGCTTCCACATTAATTAATCAAATTAACTAAGAATTTTTAACAAACCCTATATCAACTCTCATATCACTAGGGTTTCTAATAATTATAATCAATTAAATAAATATAAGTGAAATCATAGAAATTACAATCATGAATCATCCCTATATCTATTAATCATATAACATGAATACAATCATCATCTTAGCTATCTAAGGTTTCATCAATTCCCATAAATAAATTTAGCCAACTATGAAATTTGAAACAAAAGCGCAACTACTAATTGAAATTGAAAGGAAATTCATAATTGAAAGCATGAATAATTAACATAATTGCATAAATATAATTAAAATCGATGTAACCAATTCTATAATTGGAAAAGATAAACTTCAATTGCAACTCCAAAACTTAATCTCCATAGTAAAAAGAAAATCTTGTCAATGATCCAAGTAATTCTATAGAAGAATTTTTCAAAAACTATCTAATGACTGTTCTATGACTCTCTAAGTCTAAGGAAAGTATGTGCCTCTACAAAAAAAAAAAAAAAGTCTCTTAAATGGTGAAACATAAGGCTATTTATAAGAAAAACTAGGGTTAGCTCGTGTAAAGCTTCTTTTTAATGGAGGCTGGTTGATAGGCTGGCGGTGTAAGATTCAAAGCCGGTAGCATAGACTCTAAAGGCCATTGGTATAAGTGTAGGTCGGCTAAAAGGCTGGCTATGTTGAATTCCAAATTGCAACGAGTTGATTTGGGCTTTGTTCATTTGCGTAAAACTCTTCTAAATTGTTTGTATTTCCACTTTGAATCCTTCAATTCCTAAAATGTCCAAATGAAAATAATTAAATATCATTGCTTAATGATTTCTATAAAATCAATAATAATTCTATCTAATTTGCACATTTAAAACATGAAAAATTTGCCTTTATCACATAGGAGGGCATCAAAAACAAGAAAAGCAAATAAACAAAAGGACCAATAAACCTATGAGCTACCTATTAGATATTATACACCAATGAATCCTCAAAAGCCTAGCCACTACTTGATAACATGCATAAGTACTTGCTGGGGTTACTCGCTACTACTCTTGCTAAAGGAGTAGATAAGAGTGGTATATTCAAGAGAAGAATCTCTTAAGAAGAACTCAAAGTTGTATTCAGTAATGAGGATGATGATTCCTACACTTTATAAGTTGAATTTTATATCTGGGCATTAGGATTTACATGATAAAAGGGGAAAAGACCAAAAGGGTAAAATGTATAAGTGAATCAAAGTAGATTCCTAGGATTCATGTTGAAAAGGGCAAAAATGAGAAAAGATAAAAAGCATATGTTTTTCATAAAGTCATCCTTACATTCTATGTAGTGGGACACATGTTGGTTCTTGATTGGAAGTCTTGACAAAATAAAGGAATGGAGTGTCTGGATTGTCCTTAGGCGAAACGACTCTTCCATCCTTCAATCAGGTTAGCAGCTTGGCTAGACAGCTTGAAAATGGGAAGAACTAAGGGAAGGCTAGATATGCAGACCTGATCTAGGTTGGGTAAGATAGTTAAATGGCTTAGCTCAGGCTATAGAGGGCTTGAATAGGCTACAAGGTAGTCGGCGACCATCCTTACCTAGATAGAAAACTAATACTCAACTTAAAGGAAATGATTAAGGCTTTAGATTAGATAAGAATCTCTTTCTTGTGTTTGCTCTTATGCTAGAATATGTCAGGTCCTCTCCTATTGACAAGTTTGAGGATTTGATTCCTATCATCTTTCCTTAGGTCAAGAAGATTTGCCCTCAAATATGGAGACTCTTCCTCGAGCTCACTTTCTTCTCTAAGTCGGTAGAGTGTCAAATAGAACATGTTAAAAGTGAGGGTAACACCATAATCTTCAAGTAACTCAATCTGGTGGGCGTTTTTATGAACCTTCTTTAAGAACTTGAATGGGTAGTCAACTTGATGAGGAAATCTCTCCTTGTTGTTATGCACCTAAACTAGGTCACCTAGCTCAAAGTGAACCATAAATTAACCTCAGCCACTGATCTCTTATTGTCACTTATTAAATCTAGTAGTCCTCTCAACAAAACATCATGTTAGCTTACAGTCACCTTAACTAGCTAAGCAAACAAACGACCTTGCACCTTTTTTATCTCTCCTACGTTTTTTTGTATTGTATAAGTAGTTCATATTTACTTAATGATGAAATTTATGATGCTATTTGTGATTCTATACAAGGGAATCCTGATTAATTCACTAATTCATAGGAAATGAATTTTCTAATATTTGACTTCGCACCTTTGAAGAATTTATTCATACCTTTGAAAGTAGCCTAAAAAAATCAAGAGAATACTTACATAATTATTTTATGTGGATCCTTCCTGGTTGAGACCATAAGGAAAAATGATAATGCCATAAATTGACAAGGTAATATTTCCATTTATTGCTCATAAGAGGTGTATTACCTTCTAATACAACTTGTGTAGTTCTTGAACATGGTCAATTTTGAATAAGTTCTCATGAGTTGTTCCTAAGGTTTAACCAAGTCTAAGGGAATGGTCAGATTAAAGTTGTAGACAACTTGAAATGAAGTCTTCCTAATGGTACTGTGGACAATTTGGTTGTATGCAAACCTCATAGCTAGCAAGCACAAGTCCCAGTCTCTTATGTTCTTCCTAATAATAGCTCAGAGTAGTACAACAAAGGTTAGCTTTACTGCCTCTATCTAACCATCAATTTTTATATGGCTGCTCGTATCAAACATGAGCTTCATGATAAGTCTCTTCCACAATGTCCTTGAAAAGAAACTTAGGAATTTCGTGTCTCGATATGACATAATGTATTATAGAACCCATATTGATGGGAATTAGGCTATCGAACCTTTGACCCACAGTCGAGCTCTAGAACTAGAGGGACTTGCAAGACGAATCCCCCTGTTTTAGTTGACTCATGTAAAGGCCAAGTATCTCCTTACCAACCTATTCTACTTATCAAGCCGAGTGACTACCGATCTCTTGCATGTTAAGTCTGAGAAACTGAAGGCTGAGATAATAGCCCATCTTCATTCTCACATATGCTTAGCCAATTACTTACTCGGCTTCACCCCTTTTGAGATGCCGAGAGAGAGTCCGGATTGACCAAGCTACCCCTACTTGGATTAGCAAAATATCTGTACCTTTTGTCCACATCCTCCAATAGCATCACTAATTCAGCATCTCCACGTGTATAGTATCATGTATAGAATCCATTACACTAATGATTACTTTCCTTGTATATTCATTTTACTATTTTGTATCTTGTATATTACTTCCTTAAGAAATGCTTTTTTTGTCTTTTTCCTATTGGGCAAGTTTCCTTAACTTATGGATATAAATACCCTTATAATTGTAGCTGTAAAGCATCATCATCCTTAATACACGAGTATTTTCTTCTTTACGTAAACGTTGCTTCTTTACTTTCGGCATCACTTTTATCCTAACCCTTGACTAAGGCTAGGTGGTAAGTAACCTTACTGGACCAATTTGTATGTTATATCGAATTGTGCCATAAGTCTTCGGAAGTTCCATTGGTGTGTTATATCCATTGGAGCTATTCATGGGTTTTGCTTACCTTTTTATTTTCATCTATCTAATTTCACACCAATCCCCATTATTCTTTTCGGGCTTTTCACAAGCTTGAACTCTTCTAACGATTGTCCTTGTTTGTTCTTGGTCATGGTCCACAACACCTTGATATCAAAGCGGAGGTTTCATATGAGCAGTAGTAGGTTCTTTTAGAAGTTTTGTTACACTCTGTTCTATATGTATGAAACAGAGCAAGTTACAGTGTTCATTTTAGTTGTTGTATTTGCTAGCTACTAGTTTCTTGAAGTGATTGTTTGAACTTTGAATATGTGGAGAAAATGACAGTCCCAAGTGTAAATGTTAGTATGGGAGATGACAATAGTGGAGTTGTCCACCATGGACGATAGTCTTAAGAAACACCCAAAAGTACTGACGAAAGACCTGATGAAGTAGCTAGCCTCTTAGTAGATTTGACCTGAGCTGTTCATGCACTGTCTTACCAACCAACTGAGGCCATACAAAACACCCCACAAGCTGTTCAACCTATTATAGGTCAGAACCTAGCTTAACTAGTTCTAGGTAAAGGAGTAGGAGGACGAGTAAGAATAAGGATTGATTTAGTAGACGTAGAAGACACAAAAGAAGAGCATTTTAAAGAAGAGCATATGTGAGTCCCTAAAGCATCTAACCATGTGAAGCTTCAAATTTCGAGTTTCAATGGATCTGGGAATGCTGATGAGGATTTGGAGTGGGAAGAGAAGGTGGAGCATGTTTTTTATTATTATTAATACAAGGATTATGAGAAGTGAGAACTGCTGCTATTAAGTTCTCCAGACATGTTACCATGTGTTAGAACAATTTTCAAGCCATGAGGAGACAAGAGGGCTATCGAGAGATTAACACTTGGGTTGAGATGAAGAGAATACTCAGAAATAGGTTTGCACCAGAAACCTATCTTTAAGATACTTTCACTTAGCTTCAGGAGTAGAGATGAGGAGGTCGGATTGTTGACAAGTATGTTCAAGAATTTCAAATGCTTATGATCCGTTGTGAAGTATAGGAACCACCAACCTGGACAGTTTCAAGATTCATTACTGGGTTAAGAGGTAACATCCGAGATATTATGGAACTTCAACGATTTATAACAATGGATTAGGCCATCAAAATAGCCTAGCGAATAGAAAGGCAAAGAAAGAGCTGAGTACCGATGAGGATGCCAACTAGTCGACATGGATAAGCAAGTCACCGAGCTTAGTCGAGTACTAAACCAAGCCGAAAGTTGGATGTCCAAGCCGAACTGAAGGGTTAACCTGATACTAAAGTACTAACCCAAACTTATGAGAAGGGGTCAGGGTTTGGTAGGAAGACTAGCTAGATGAAATGCTTTAAGTGCCGAGGGTTCAGACACATGGCTGCTCAGTACCCGAATCAATGGATGATGGTCATTAAGGGAGACATCTCGAAACTAGAGGTAGACAACACTAATGAGGAGCTTGAGGAAGAGGAGGTCTCTATCAAGAAAGAACTAATTGAGGAGGATGTGTTTGTTGAGGACTTAGACCAATTACTCATGATTGTCCAACATACTATGAACATGGAACCCTTATAAAAAGAGGAGCAGAGAGAGAATTTGTTTTATACCACTTGTAAGGTGAATGATCAGGTATGTACCCTCATCATAGATAGTAGAAGTTACACCAATGTACTATTGACTGATCTTATTTCAAAACTGAAGTTACCAACTATTGCATATCTAAGGCCATACAAATTGTACTGGTTGAGTGAAAAAGGAGCATTACATGTTACTCGATAAATGCTACTGTCGATCATTATAAGGAATCATTCAGACCAGATTTTCTGTAATGTGTTGCTTATGTATGCTTCCCATGTGTTACTAGGTAAACCGTAGCTGTTTGATAGAGGAGTTATCCATGATGGCTACAAAAACACGTACATGTTCGAGACGAATGATTGGAAGATTACGTTGAATCGGATGCTACAAGAGAAGTTAACAAGTTACAGAAAAAACTTGCTTGTAGATCAAAGAAAGCTCTAGTGATGAGTAGAGCTGAGCTCCAAGAGGCCATTAATATTGACAAACCAACCTTTTTGTTAGTCAAGCACCTATTAGAAAAGGAGCTGGGTAAACTACCCCAATAAATCAAAGGGTTGTTGGACAAATATACTGATATGTTCCTAGAACAATTATCTAAGGGGTTATCCCCAACTTGAGGCATATAGCACTATATTAACTTAGTATCCAATGCTACACTACCGAATAAGCTAACCTATCAGATGAATCCCGAACAGGCTGTTGAGCTCCAACAAGAAGTCAATGAGTTGTTGGAGAGAGAGGATATGTGATGGAAAGCCCCAACCCTTGTATTGTACCAACCCTTCTAGTACTGAAGAAGGATGGAACCTAGCGGATGTGTGTTGACAGCTATACCGTAAACAAGATTACTATCAAGTATAAGTATCCTATCCCGAGGTTGGAAGATATGCTGGATGAATTGAGTGGAGCTAAGATTTTCAACAAGATTGATCTTAAGTTTGGCTACTATCAAATTCGCATGAGGTTGGGAGATGAATGGAAAATGGCATTCAAGACTCAACATAAATTATATGAGTGGATGGTCATACGCTTTGGCTTATTGAATGCCCTAAGTACTTTCATGAGACTAATGAATCATGTGCAAAGAAATCTAATTGGGAAGTGTGTCGTAATGTACTTTAATGACATCTTGGTGTATAGTGCCGACATGCTGAGTCACTATGAACATCTTCGAGCCATTCTGGACACCCTCCATATTGAGAGATTATTTGGCAATCTTAAGAAGTGTTGCTTTTGCCAAGAAGAAGTGGTATTCTTGGGTTATGTAGTTAGTAGAGGAGGCTTATGAGTTGGTGAGAAGAAGATCCAAGCAATTGTAAAGTGGCCGACTCCTACTACCTGTGCTAGTATGAGAAGTTTCCATAGATTGGCTTCATTCTATAGATGATTCATCAAGAATTTTAACACTTTCGCTGTGCCACTTATGGAGCTAACAAAGAAAAACACCAACTTTCGATGGGAAGAAAAGGAGGAGAAGATCTTTGCTGAGATAAAAGAAAGGTTGACCTTTGCCTCAGTATTGGTTCTAATTGACTTCAAGAAAATATTTGAGCTGGAATGTGATGTATCAGGCGTTGGAATAGGCACTATCCTAATGCAGGAAGGCCGACTAATTGCCTTCCATAGTGAGAAGCTTATAGGGTCATAGTTAAATTACTTTGTGTATGACAAAGAACTTTTGGCATTGATCTGAGCACTATAAGTATTGTAACATTATCTACTGCCGAGAGAGTTTATCATCTACATTGACTATGGATCCTTGAGGTACCTTCAAAGTTAGACGAAATTATCGAAGTGGTAGGTAAGATGGATTGAATTCCTTTAAGGAATAGGCAAGAACTTAGCTTATTGGGACATCTGCTTACCAATGGTTGAGTTCGCTTATAACCAAATAGTGCATGACACTACTAAGCAGACTCCCTTTAAGGTGGTCTATGGTTTTAATCCTGAGTTGCTCCTCAACCATACCCTTGTATTTGCACTTGCTCAAGAAGACTCTAACGCCTCAACTAGAGCATAATTCCTCTAGCACATCAATAATAAGGTCACTTGACACATTGACCAAGCTATTAAAAGAATGCAAGAGAAGACCAAAGGTAGGGCGGCTAAACAATTCTAACTAAGAGACTTAGTATAGCTACACCTCAGCAATAAACAATTCCCGAATAAGAAGAGGAACAAATTATTTGCGTGAGCTGAAGGACCTTTCAGAATCCTCGAGAAGATCAATGACAACGCCTATAGATTAGAATTGCTCGAGGACTATGGGGTTTATGATACCCTTAACTTTGCCAACCTTAGTTCGTATTATCCTAATGAAGAGTTTATTGAAGACCATTCAGATTTGATCCTAAATCCAAAACAACTCGAAGGGAATGATGAGAATTAGTCTACCAGACCTTTTACCCATAGTTGAGCCCGAGGACTAGAGAGACTGGCAGCTAACTCATATGAAGGCCAAGTATCTCCTTACCAACTCATTCTACCTACTAAGCCGAGTGACTCCCTATCCCCTTATGTTGAAGGTCGAGAAATTGAAGGCCGAGATAACAACCCGTCTTCATTCTCACACATGCCTAGCTAATTACTTACTTAGCCTCACCCCCGCCGAGATGCTGAGAGAGAGTCCTGATTGACCAAGCTATCCCTGCTCGAATAAGCAAACTATTTGTACCTTTTATCCACATCCTCTAATGACATAACCAATATAACATCTCCATGTATACAATATCATGTGTAAAATTCGTTGAACCAATGATTACTTTCCTTGTATATTCATTTTTTTTTTCTGTATCTTATACATTATTTCCTTAGGAAATACCCTTTTTCATCTTTTTCCTTTTGGGCTAGTTGCCCTAACTTATGGGTATAAATACCCTTATAATTGTAGTTGTAAAGCATCATCATCACTAACACACAAGTATTTTCTTCCTTGCGTAAATGTTGCTTGTTTACTTTCGGCATCACTCTTATCTTAACCCTTGACAAGGCTAAGTAGCAAGTAACCTCACCGGACCAATTCGTGTATCATATTAGATTATATTGTGAGTCTTTGAAAGTTCCATTGGTGCATCATATCCATTGGAGCTGTTTGTGGGTTTTGCTTACCTTTTTAGTTGCATTCATCCAATTTTGCATCAATCCCCATTATTCCTTTCGAGCTTTTTACAAGCTCAAACTCATCCAACGATCAGCCTTGTCTATTTTTGGTTACGGTTTGCAATACATATAGTCGAACTACTTCCTGTAAGAAAGGATCAACAACATATAATGCATCATTAGTTTTATGGTATGTTATGAAATGTGTCATCTTGTTGAAGTGATCCACGGCCACTAGTATTAAGTCCTTTCCTTAAGATGTCGTAGGTAACCCCAAGTCAAAGTCTAAGCTTACATCTTCCCATGGGTTGGTTAAAATGAGTAAGGCAATATATTCTCCATGAGGCTCTCTTCCTTCCTTAGCCCTCTTGTTAGTTTCATAATTACCAACCACCTCATGGATGTCCTTAGCCATTCTCGACCAATAAAATTTCTCCTTTAGCAACTCAACTATGAGCTTTCTATACTAACAACTTTTGATTTGAAGATCTTGGAATGAAGAGTTATCTCACCTAAAATTGGTATCCAACCTTCACCTCCAACAGTTGTTTTTTCCTTACATCATTCAATATTTGAACCAACTAAGGGTCCTAAGTATACTGCTTGATAATAAGGGAAAATCCCAACAATTTGGTCTATAGAGCGATGAGCAAGGCATGGTGCCGAGAAAGGGCATTGGTCACTACATTTGTGCTTACTTTCTTATTCTTAGAGATGTAAGAAAATCCTTCCATAAAATCCAATCACTTTTCTTGTCTCTTTATGAGCTTCTTTTGGTTACCAAGATGCTTTAAGGACTTATGGTCCACATAGATCACAAACTCTCAAAGTAATAAGTAGTGCTACCATACTGTGAGAGCTTGTAACAAAGAATAGAGCTCTTTTGTCATATATGAAGTAAAGTAGGGTGGAACTACTCAACTTTTCACTATGATAGGCTACAAATCATCCTTCCTTCATTAAGACATCACTAATTCCTACACTTGAGGCATCGTACTTGAGTTCGAAGAGTTTCTCAAGGTCAGGTAATGCTAATATAAGTATTGAGGTCAACCTTGATCTTTGAAAGATCTTCTCAATTCACTCACTCTAATAGAGTCCTTCATTCTTTTCAGTGGCCTTGGTTAAGGGGACTGCTATGGTATTTGATAGGAATTAGGCTACTAGGCCATTAGCCCATAACCAAGCTTGAGGATTAGAAGGCCTAACAAGGTAGATTCTCTTACTCTTACCGAGCTCGAGTACTTCTTTGTTGAGTCAATCTTTATAACGAGCTGAATGACTACCCATCTCTCTATAGTATGTTGAATTGTAGATTACTTACTTGCACTCGAGCCAACTAATGACTCGGCATCTTCCTTGCTGAGAAGCCGAGATTGAGAGATTGACTAACTAAGCTACCCCTGTTTGGATAAGCAAGCTAACCTCACTTTTTGTCCAAATCTTCCAACGGTATCACCAATACAGCATTGCCACATGTATAGAATCATGTGTAGAATCTATTACACCAATGATTGTTTTCCTTAAATATTCATTTTTACCCTTTTGTATTATGAACATTACTAACTTAGGAAATGCCCTTCTTTTCTTTTACTTTTAGGCATGTTGCCCTAAATTCTAAGGTGTAAATACCCCTTGTACTTGTAGCTATAAACATGAGATTGATTATCATTAATAGACTTGAGTATTTTCCGTCCTTACATAGACACTACTTGTTTACTTTTAGCATCACTTTTATCCTAATCCTTAAGCAAGGCTAAGTAGTGAGTAACCTCACTAGACCGATTCATGCGTCATATTGAATTGTGTTGTAAGTCCTCAAAAGTTTCATTAGTGCATCATATCCATTGGGGCTAGTCATAGGTTTTTACTTACTTTTCATTCGTATATGTTCTTTTGCACGTTTCCCATCACTTCCTTTTTCAATCTTTCAACAATCTTAGACTCATTTAGCAATCGGTCTTGTCTGTTTTTGGTCACGGTCCATATCATCTTGGTATTAGAGCGAAGGTTTTGTTGGAGTTATGGTTTGTGTTTAAAGTTTTGTCTATACTCTATTTTGTGTGTGTGAAATAGAGCAAGTTACTATGTCATTTGATTATTGTGTTTGTTAACTGATACTTTTTCTAGTTTATGGAAGTGTTCGCTATATCACCTATTTGAAAAGTTTGATCTTTGAATTTGTAGAGAAAATAACTGACCCAAGTGTAAACATTGGTGTTAAAGATGACAACAATGGAGTTATCTACCATAGTCTCAAGGAACCCTTAGGAGCACTAACGAGAGACTAGATAAGGTGGCTAACCTCTAGTAAATCTGACCCGAGTTATTCATGCATTAACTTACTGATCAATTAAGGCCATGCAAAACATCCTGCAAGCTACTCAACGTGTTAGAGGTCAGAACCCAACTTGACTAGTTCGAGGCAAAAGAGTAGGTGGATAAGTAAGACGAAAGATAGACCTAAGGGAATTAGATGAAGAGGACGAGGAAGAGTATTTTGAAAAAGAGCGAGTTAGAGTCCCTAGAGCATTTGACCAAGTAAAGCTTCGGATTCTAAGCTTCAATGGATCTAGGAGTGCTGATGAGTATTTGGAATGAAAAGAGAGAGTGGAGTATGTTTCTGAATATTACCAGTACGAAGATTATGAGAAAGTGATAATTGCTGCTGTTGAGTTTTTAGGATATGCTGTCATGTGGTGGAAGAATTTCTAGGCTATGAGGAGGCGATAAGGCTATCGAGAGATTAATACTTGGCCCAAGATGAAGAAAATACTTTGAAACAAGTTTGTGCCAGAAACTTATTTGCAAGACACTTTTACTTGGCCTCAGGAGCTAAGACAAGGAGGCCGAACAGTTGATGAATATGTATATGAATTCCAAATGCTCATGATTCGATGTAAAGTAGAAGAGCCTCCAGCGTAAACAATCACTAGGTTTATCACGGGATTAAGAGGTGATATTCGAGACATTATGGAGCTCCAACAATTCACCATAATAGATGAAGTTATTAGAATAACCTAAAGAGTAGAAAGGCAGAGAAGAAGTTGAGTACCGACTAGAATGCTAACTAGTTGACATGAACAGGGAAGTCATCGAGCTTTGTTAAGTACTGGGCCAAGCAGAAAGATGGATATCCCAGTCGAGTTGAAAGGCCAACTTGATGATTAAGTATCGACCTAAACTTATGAGAAAGGGTAGGGATTTGATAGGAAGACGAGCTAGATTAAGTACTAAGAGTTCGGACATATGGTCGCTTAGTGCCTGAACTAAAGAACTATAGCGATCAAGCAAGACGTCACGAAGCTGGAGGTAGAGAGTATGGATAAGGAACTCGAGGAAGAAGAGATCACTACTAAGAAAGAAGATGCTGAGAAATTACTTATTGAAGGGGACATGTTTGTTGAGGACTTAAATCAATTGGTCTTAGTTATCCAACACACCATGAACTTAAAGCCCTCGCAGAAGGAATAGAGGGAGAATTTATCTCATACCACCTGTAAAGTGAATGACCAAGTACAAGCATTAATTATGGATAGTAGAAGTTGCACCAATATGGCATAAACCAAAATGGTTATGTAGTTGAAGTTGCTAACCATTGCATACCCTAAGCCGTACAAGTTGCATTAGTTAAGTAATAAGGGAGCACTACATGTCACCCCATAAGTACCACTGATGATCACAATTGGAAACTATTCTGATGAGATTCTCTGCAATGTGCTGCCTATGTGCGCCTCATACGTGTTGCTTGGCCGACCATGGTTGTTTGACAGGAAAGTGATCCATAACAAATACAGGAACATGTATGTGTTCAAAACGGATGGTCGAGAGATGACATTGTACCTGATGCCACCGAGTGAAGTTAATAAACTATAGACTAAGCTTACTTGAGGAATGAAGAAGGCTTTGGTGATGAGTAAAGTCGAGCTCCGAAAGACCCTTAAAGCTGAAACACCTACCTTCATGTTGGTCACATACCTATTGGAGATGAAGGAGTGGGGTAAGCTACCCTATAAAATAAAAGAGTTGTTGCACGAATATGTCAACCTGTTCTTAGAATAGTTACTCGAAGGGTTACCCCTGATTCGAGGCATAGAATACTGCATTAACTTAATACCAAATGCTACACTGCCAAATAAGCCCAAGTATCGAATGAGTCCCGAGCAGGCTTCTGAACTCTAACATCAAGTCAATGAGTTACTAGGAGAGGGTATGTTAGGAAGAGTCTCAGCCCTTATGTTGTGTCGGCACTTCTTGTATCGAAAAAGGATGGAACTTAGCGAATGTGTAAAGATAGCCAAGCTATAAATAAGATCATAATCAAATATAGGTATCCTATTCTTAAATTGGAAGACATGCTGGATGAATTGAGTGGAGCCAAGAGTTTTAGCAAGATTGACCTAAAATTTGATTACCATCAAATCCACATGAGGCCAAGAGATGACTGGAAGACCGCGTTCAAGATTTGACATGGACTTTACAAATGTATGGTCATGCCTTTTGACTTGTCGAATGCCTCGATCACTTTCATGAGACTAATGAACCATGTGCTGAGACATCTAATAAGAAAGTGTGTCATGGTGTACTTTAACGACATCCTGATTTATAGTGCTAACATGCTGAATCATTATGAATATCTCTAAGTGGTTCTAGATATCCTCTGTGCTAAGAGACTATTCAGCAATCTCAAGAAGTGTTGTTTTTTTCAGGAAGATGTAGTATTCTTGGGCTATGTAGTAAGTGGAGGAGGCTTACAAGTAGATGACAAGAAGATTTGTGCAATCATCGAGTGGCCAACTCTTACTACTTATACCGATGTAAGAAGTTTTTGTAGACTAGCTTCATTCTATAAATGATTCATCAAGAATTTTAGCACTCTTGCCACACCACTTACTAAGCTAATGAAGAAAAAAAATTGACTTTCAATAGGGAGAAAGGGAGGAGAGGAGCTTTGCTAAGATAAAGGAAAGATTGACCTCTGCCCTGGTGTTAGTTCTATCTAACTTTGAGAAAATATTTAAGCTGGAATGTGATGCATCAGGCATTAGAATAGGTGCTGTCCTAATGCAAGAAGGTTGACCAATTGCCTTCTATAGTGAGAAGCTTAGAAGACCTCAGTTAAATTACTTTATGTATGACAAAGAACTCTTAGCACCGATCTGAGTACTGCAAGTATGGTGGTACTATTTACTACCAAGAGAATTTGTCATATATACTAACTGTGAGTCGTTGAAGTACCTCTAAAGTCAGACCAAGTTATTGAAACAGCAAGAGAGATGGGTTAAATTCCTTAAACGATTCAATTTTGTAATAAAATACAAACAAGGAAAGAGTAATATAGTTGCAAATGCTCTTTCGAAAAGACATGAACTCCTAAGTGAACTGCAAACTAGATTATTTGGGTTTGCAAGCATAAAAAAGTAGTACTCCAAGGATCTACACTTTGGACTTGTATTTGCGTGATGTGTCAATGAAAGAATAATGGACGAGTACCATGTGGAAGAAGGCTATTTGTTTCTAGGGGGAAAATTATGCGTACTAACTTGCTTACTATGAGAACTGCTAATCAGGGAAGCCCACAGTAGAGGATTATTCAGACATTTTAGGGAGAAAAGGGCATATGAATTGCTGAGTAGTCAATTCTTTTAGCCAAGAATGAGGTGAGATGTGTACTGAATTGTTAAAAGTTGTACTATATGCAAGAAAGCCAAGTGCTAAGTCGAGTAAGGGAAAGCAATTTCTTTGCCTGTTCCAACAAAACTGTGGACTGAATTAAGCATGGACTTTGTTCTCGGGTTACAAAAGACCACCCGAAGCAAAGATTTTAGAATAGTCATCATGAATAGGTTCAGCAAGATGGTGCTCTTTATGCCCTACTTTAAAACTAACAATTCTTCAACTATTGCTTCTCTTTTCTTCTAAGAGGTTGTGCGGTTACATAACGTACCAAGAAGTGTAGTCTTCGATAGAGATCTAAAGTTCTTGAACCTTATGGCATCGGATGGGATGAAACTACTATTCAATACTTCCTATCACCCCTAAACTGACTGCTAAATGGAGTTAGTTAATCATACTTTAGGATCATTACTCCAAGCTATAGCAGCCAAGAACTTGGCTGATTGGAACGTTTGCTTTGCAGTGGTCGAATTCACTTACAATCGGACAGTACATAACACCATTAAGCAAACTCCCTTTGAAGTAGTCTATGGTTTTAATCCTAAGTTTCCCCTTAATTACACCCCTCTAACTATGCTCATGTAAAAGGACCTTAATATAAGAGCTAGGGCATAATCCCCTTCAGCACTTCTATGACAAAGTCACTCAACATATCGATCAAGTTACTAAAAGAATGTGAAAGAAAGCTAAGGGTAGGACAGCTAAACAATTGTAGCAAAGAGACTTAGTATGGTTGTACCTCAGTAAGAATGGTTCTCGAGCAAGAAGAGAAACAAATTATCTGCAAGAGCTAAAGAACCTTTCAGAATCTTCCAAAAGATCAATGATAACACCTACAAATTAGAGTTGCTCGAGGACTATGGGGTTTCTGACACTTTCAACATTGCCGACCTCATTTTATATCACCCCGATGAAGAGCTGATCAAAGACCATTTGGATTTGACTCCAAATCTAAATCAACCCAGAAGGAATGATGGGAATCAGGCTACTAGGCCTTTGACCCACAACTAAGCCAGATGATTGGAAGGCCAAGTAGGGTAGATTCTTCTACTCCAGCCAACTCCTACCGAGATTAAGTACTTCTTTGTGAAGTCACTCTTTATGCTGAGCTAAATGATTGCCCATATGCTAAATTGTAGATTACTCACTTACACTCAAACCGACCAATGCTTCAGCATCTTCCTTATCGAGAAGCCGAAATAGAGAGATTGACTAATTAAGCCACCCCTGCTTGGACAAGCAAGCTAACTATAGTTTTTGACCACATCTTCTAACGGCATCACCAAGTATATAGAATCATGTATAAAATCCATTACACCAATGATTATTTTCTTTTAATATTTATTTTTACCTTTTTGTACTTTATACATTACTTCCTTAAGAAATGCCCTTATATCTTTTCCCTTTTAGGCATGTTGCCTTAAATTTTGGGGTGTAAATACCCTTTATACTTGTAGATGTAAACATAAGATTGATTATCATTAATATACTTGAGTATTTTCTATCCTTGTGTAAACATTGTTTGTTTACTTTCAGCATCACTCTTAACCCTTGAGCAAGGCTAGACGGCAAGTAATGCTAGACTCATTCGTGCATCATATTAAATTGTGCCGTAAGTCCTTGAAAGTTCCATTGGTATGTCATATCCATTAGAGCTGGTCATAGGTTTTTGCTTACTTTTCATTTGTATCTATTCTTTTGCACATTTCCCATCACTTCTTTTTTTAAGCTTTCAGTAAGCTTGCAGCCATTCAACGACCGGTCTAATCTATTCTTGGGCACAATCCGTATCAGTATTGGAATTCTTGATGTTTCACTGATAGAAGGAGGTAAGTCTATGTAAGCTCCTTACATCAATAACAGTCTTTAAAGTCAACCATTCTAGGACAACATGGACCTTCTCTTCATCAACTCGAATTTCCCTCTTTAGATAACCTAAAAAGAAAACTTCACTTTACTTCTTCTAATTTTGAACAATTGCTCAACATGAAGTATGTTAAACATAAACTGGAAATGCTTTATATTATTAGATAGGTTAGTACTGTATATTATGATTCCATTGAATTATACCAGCATACATTTTCTAATTAATGGTCTCATTAGATAATTCATAAGATGCATAAATGTGCTTAGCACATTAGTTAAGCCAAAAGGCATAACTAACCACTCATACAGACTATACTCAGTCCTAAAGGTAGTCTTCCACTCATTTCCAAGCTTTCTACAAATTTAATGGTAACTACTCCTTAAGTTGATCTTAGAGAACATTATGGCACTACGAAATTCATCCAACTGCCATTGAGCCTTAATATTGGATATCTATACTTGACAGTAATATGGTCAATTACATGGCTATCGATGCACATGCATAAAGAACCATCTTTCTTAAGCACTTGCAAAGTAGGCACAACACATGTGCTGATACTTTATCAAACATAGTTGCACTCTATGAGCTTATCACTTACCTCTTTAACTTGATAGCTTCCTTAAGGTTCATTCTATAAGTAAGTAGTTCTGTAAGGGTAAAACTAGGTAATAAGTCTATGCAATGCTCTATTTCTTGAACTAGTGGTAATCCTTTAGGTAAATTTTCAAGGAATAGGTTAGCAAATTCTTCAATCAGTATCCTTACCTCCTTAAGTACAGAATTCAAATCTCTTAACTCTATTAAACATTGAATTAGTAAAAACATAGGCTCATCGGCCTTTGCAACTTCTTTGAATTCACTTTTGGAAAGAATTGAAGCCTTCTTCTTGGTAGCTTCAGTGAGTTAAATTTGTGTTTCACCAACTTAACTTTAGGTCATGGGTTGTAATACTATTCTTTTTCTATCTTTGGTAAGAGCATATATGTTCTTATGTCCATCATGCATAACATGTCTGTCAAATAACTATGGCCTCCCTAGTAGTACATGTAAAGCACCTATGGAGACACTATGCTAGATGTGATGCACCTTTGTCATTGAACCAATGCAATTATACAGCTTTAGATGCTTGGGGTAGCAAGCCCAATTTCTATGCAAGGGACTATACAGCTGCATTAGTGCAACTTCCTCCATTCATAATAATTGTACATAACTACCCTCGAATCTTACACTTTATACAAATTAGGTTATTGTGTTGCTCTTCCTGTGATCATTAGTCTTTTGAGTATTAAACTTAATGCTTCACTAAAGCCGACAATGCATAAGTCTCTTCTTCAAGGTCCATCTCGGCCTCTTTTTCAAGGTCCATCTTAGGCTCTTTTTCATTGACTTCCTCAATCAGCTCATCTTAGTTAGCATTATCCACTCCATCACCCTTTATGATCATGACTCGCCTGTTTAGGCATTAGGCTACCATATGCCCATATCTAAGGCATTAGAAATATTTGATTTCATTAGTCTTCCTCCCAAAAGATTAGCCCTTCTCAAATCTCCTTCCAGTAAATCTCTTAATGTGTCACTCTTTCAACTCGGGCCTTCCATTAACAGGTTAGACTTTTAGAGTTCTTCCCTCTTTACAAGGTCAACTCTAGCCAATCTTATATACTTTCGCTAAAAAACTCAGTTAGATTGAATAGGTCGATTCTAACTAGCTCGGAATGGGTTGTTTCTCCTCTACTTCTTGATTCTTTACATAATCTTTATGGCATCTTCTAAGGTTAAGAGCCTTTGCACCTTAATAACGGTCTTTATCTCATATCTTAGCTTTGTAATGAATCTCGTAACAATTTAAGGCTTAGGCTCGTCAACTTCACGGTGGATCGTTAGCATTTAAAATTCTTTAACGTAGTCATTTATTAACTTGTTGCCTTGTTTAAGTTCTTGTAGCTTCTTAAATGTGTCTTTGAGGTAAGAATCATGAATAAATCTTCCTTAGACTAATCACTTCATCTCCTCCCATGTTTGCACTCTATGTCAGTCATCTCTTCTTTATACAACAACTAAGTTCTTCCACCACATAGCTGCCTATCTGGAGAATTTTAGTGCAATAAGTCAGCCCTTAACATCTTCAGGATATAAGTAATAATTGAATACTTTCTCCCCCTTTTCCTCCTAATCCAAATATTTGTTCACATCTCCATTTCTTAAGGATAAAATTTGGATTTTGACATTATCTAATCTTCGTAAAGCTCGGATACCATGGTCTTCAACCTCATAATACTCCTCCTCTTCGTCTTCCATTTCTTCTACATTGTTAAGACTTATTCTATTTCAAGCTTGTCCTACATTCCACAAATTCAAGCATTTTAAGCTTGGTAGTAAGGCCTATCCCCTTGAAATTCATACCATTCTTGTATCACTTCAGCTCAGCCGTTGATTTGGGCAACAATAAAGTGGTGCACATAGGCTACCCTTTGCACAACAATCATCATATTCTCCATAAGCTCGGTAAGACAACCCAATATGTCATTAATACTCCTTAGAGTTTGAACTAACTCTATTCCTCAATTGGGAGCATTACTTTCATTAGCATCCATGGTAGTGTGAATACTCGGGTCAGTCATCATGCAAAATTTCATCTTTTAACATATAGTCAACAACACCACCACAACAACCTCATAATCATTACTTCACAACAAATAACCACTCCATAGTAACTTTGAAACCCATAGAATAACCACTACTTGACTTTGATTACACCTATTACTTACCTAGCAACTTTAAATCACTTGCCTATAATATACCAATATTTATAACAACTTTGAAGTACCACTTCAAGATACCCATAATCTGAAACCTTAGCTACCTAACTTTGAGCTATAGCTCCTGTACACCCAACTTACTACAGCAGCCGTGGATACATACATGGTGGTAACTAGCAATAACAACTTTACTCAAACTTTGTTATCACTTCATAGTGACCCTATCAAAACTGTACTTTGGTAGCAACAAAGTTGATATACCTCAGGATGACTATGTACAATAGTATTGAAAATAAGAAAAGCAAACAAACGAAATGACTAGCAACCCTGTAAGTTACCTTTTGGTTATTACTCACCAACAAATCCTTAACAGCTTAGCAATTACTTAATATTAGGCATAAGCACTTGCTAAGGGTGCTCACCACTACTCTTGTTAGAGAAGTAGATAAGAGTGGTCTATTCAGGAGAAGAATCTCTTAAGAAGAACTTAAAGTGTATTCAATAATGAGGATGATGACTCCTGCGCTTTATAAGTATAGCTTTTTACGTTTGGCCACTAAGGTTTACATGATAAAAATGGGAAAAGACAAAGGATACATGTCAAAAAAGGTAAAATTAAGAAAAGCCAAAAAGAATATGTTTGTCATAAAGTCATCCTTATACTCTGTACGGTGGGACATGTGTTGGCTCTTGATTGGAAGTCTTGACAAAATGAAGGAATGAAGTGTTTGGACTGTCTTAAGGTGAAACAAGTCTTTTGTCTTTTAATCAAGTTGGCAACTTGGTCAAATAGCTTAAAAATGGGAAGAACTATGAGAAGGTTAGATCTACGAAACCTAATCTAGGTAAGGCAAGTTGATCAAATAGCTCAACTTAGGTTATGAAGGGCTCAAACAAGTTGCAAGGAGGTCAAAGACCATCCTTGCCTATATAGATAATGGGTACCTAACTTAGAGGAAATGGCTAAGGCCTTAAACTAAATAAGAATCTCTGTCCCTTGTTGGCTATTAAGCTAGAACACATCAAGTTAGGCTTTGTAATCTTTTAGCTTGGCTTCTAGTGATAGGTTTGGGGATTTTATTCCTATTAGAAAATTTATATAAGATTCGAGTTTAATCGAGGTAATCGAGATGAACTCAAATATGCCAAATATACTTTTGAGTTAAGTTCTATTAGAGCTCAATAGACTTTGAGTGGAGTTCTAATTTTGAATTCTAACTCAAACTCGAGCTTTAACTTAATATTATACTGATTTAACTGGACTTAATTGCACCTTTATTTGCATCGATGATATTTGAAGGTACCATCTATGATAAGATGGTTAGCTCTGTACATCATAAAACTTGAAAACATTGAGGAGAGTATGGCATGGTTTCATTTTCCTATAAATTATAATATGATAAGAGAATCCATACGTCAATCATAGCGTGATATCACAAACTTTATAAGATAAGATGCCCGCGAGGACATTCTATTAATTATCGAATATAATATCCCTTCATTCAGCACAAATTGAGATGGAAAGATTAAAATCTAATGCAACCTATTCATAAAAAATTGATGTTTCAACGATAAATCACAAAGGAGTGACTTTATCTACTTGGCATAATAATGTGTGATTACTTTGACCTGGAAAACCTTAAGGCTTAATGCCATCTAAGAGACATCAGTTTAGGAGAATTATTTGTTGGATCAGTCTGTACCTTTAAAAGGGTTATAAACAACACAGTGGCTCCGAAGAAAGACGAAGACGAAACTGTCGTGAATACGAGTGAAAGACTTATATACGAGCTCAGGGATGAAACTAACGGAAGTGTAAACTTTTTAGGATACAATAATATAACTGGATGAAGTACCTGTGCATATTGCTGAAAATGTTTAGTACCACTAAACTAAGGTAAAAGTTCATAAAAATCCAAATAACCTCATAAACTTATATATCGATATTACTATATTTAACTACCATTCAGGCTATAATAAATTAGCAAATAATCATAGGATATGCAAATAACATCGTAAACATTGACCTTAATGAAAATAATACTATTGAACCTATGTAAATATATTTTAACCTCTAAATTTTGATTTTGATGCATTTTTTTTAATAAGAAAATGTAAATGCCATTTATAGGAGTCTAGGTAGTATATAAATACATTTTCTAAGTTTGGGTTTATCCTAAGGTTAAAGTTATGACATTATTTGCAATCTCTCCCCAATGTTATACTATATAAACCAAAATTCTTCCCCTTTCTTGGGGAAAAAGAAAATAATATTGTTTTTTTTTATAAAAAAAAATCTCAAAATATCGTCACTACAAAAATAATTCTAAGAATATCATATTTAAAATAGGTTTTTCAAAATACGAATTTAAAATTAATTAAAAATGCATCTTAGAAAGCCGATTTGAAGTATAATTACTTAAAATTGGATCTTGAAAAACTGATTTTATAGAAGTTAAATAAAATAAAGATTAATAGAGTAACATAATATTCTTAATAGCAAGTCTTACTTTTGCGGTTTGACTTATGTCTAATGCAAAATATGCTACACTGGGATTCAGACCCATGACACTTCGATAATAGCTACAAACCCTCACCTTTGCATAACACTAGTACAGTAGTAGCTTAATGTTATAAATAAAGCTTTAAAGAAAAAGTAAAATAAAATCAAACTCTTCAAAAACGAATTTTATATTGAATTTCATGCATTTAACTTTTTAAAAATCAATAATAGTGCACATTTTAAAACACCAATTTCAAGTGTGATATTTTTAGTATTATTTTTATAATGATGGTATATTTGGGATTTTTTTAAAAAAAGTGAAATATTATTTTCCTTTCCCCTCCTAGTTTTGTGGGGTTGGTTTTCCCATTCAATTAAAAATGAATTACTTTATGTAGTTAAATTAAATTATAAAATAATTTAATGGTTATATTACTAGTGAATTTCCGTGCTTTATTTTTTGAGTGAAGAAATAGTGGGTTAAGTAAAGCCAATATCCACAATTTTAGCATTTTCCGTCAGTTTTTATTTTAGTTAAGAGTAAGGCAAAGATTCTTAAAATAAGTTGATGATATGAAAGCTTTCATTTTATTTTATTTTTGTTGGAAAATAAATCTTATGAGCTTTTAATATGTTTTTAATTTTGTTTCTAATATTGTGTATCAACAGACATATGGATGCAATTTAAGCAACATAAACTGTGTGCGCGAGTAATGATGATAATTTGTCTACACCGTGGATTATACGCTTAGGCATTCAAATCTCGCAGCTGAGGGGAAGGTTGTCGGATGTTGACTCGGCTTGAGTCAAAGTAAGAAGTCAACATCACTAGACATAGACAGTCAAAAGAAAACCATAATCTAATGGCAGTTGATGACCAGAGCTGACCCTCATCTTACACGGATTTTCATTTTTGCATATTTACTACTTTTCCTAATTTTCTCAAGTTCGCACAAGAGCCTTGACGGGAATTAATAATTCTGACCAAACCGTGTTCCGGAAAATTACAAGAATAGACGAGGGTTACTGAGAACTTTCTCTATTTCTTGTTGTAATGGGCCTTAAAATATCATATAAATAGTTATATTTTTATATATGATCACATGGCATTTAATGATAATTTTTCCTTATCTAAGGTTGAATCTTTAAGTCTACATACCTAAGCTAACGTTAGCTCCCTGTCAATTGTCACCATTATCGATCTACATTAAAACAGAGCTATCTACCCGGCTGATGTGAACAAATTAAAATATAAATAATGCAATGATGGATCTGAGAGCAAACATAGAAGAAGATAGGTTGATTACACCTTCATCACATAAAAAAGTAACAAAAGCAATTATTATATGAAAAAAATATAAAAAGTCTCTAACATTTATCTATATATACGGATTAATCTTTAATTTTTCAGTTAATCCATTTTAATTATCAATATTTTAATAAATTTACAAAAAAATCTCTCAATTAGTTTTCTCATTATATATTGATACGCGACAACACTTGATTTGTTCAAATAATTAATTTAGTTAAATAAACTAACAATATATATTATAGAACAAAAATTTAGAAAAAAATAAGAAATACCAAAAAATAATAAAAATTTTCAAAAAAATAAATATAAAAATATAAAAAATAATATATATTATTTAGTAATATATATTTATATACATGTATATATATTGATATTTAATTTAAATTAAATAAATAAAAATAAAAAATGTAAAAATTTCAAATCCAACCATCCTAATGCTCGGAGGTGATCGAATCTGGCCAAACTAGAAAGTGGTTTGTGACTCGCCGATACTCTTGAAGAGGCGGGGGGGAGCGGAACGGGGGTTAGGTTTGGGTCATTACAATCTACTTCTTAGTTTAGATAAATCCAATAACCCTAAGGTTAAGAGGTAGCCAATTTTGATTTTTTTTTTTGTTAAATATCAATATATATGTGTAGATATATATATATAATTATTATATGCATTACTAAGTGTTTTCATTTTTTAGAATTTTTTAATTTTTCTTATTTTTCTATATATATATTTTTTTATAATTATTATTTTTTCTTTAAAAATTATAAATAGACTAATTATGTTGACACATATTCGCAATAAGGAAAACATTAATAGAGTTTAACGAAAATACTTTTTTGATATGATTCAAAAAAATTGAGAACTAAAATAGACTAAACAAAATGTTAAGAACTGATTTATAAAAATATGAAACATTAGAAACTTTTTTTTGTACTTTTCCAAAAATAATTTTATCCGCGATGGATATATGTAGATTTGCACACTAAGCCAAACTAGCTTGGAATCGATCTTGAATCATTGATGGCATGGTGAATTAAGCCCATCTCTTAAGGTGACGAGCTTGAGCTAGTTCAGCCTAACTAGCGGTTCAAGGCACGGTTTGTTGGCCTTGGAATTATTTCTTAGGTTTTTTTTAATTTTTAATTTATTTTCCACATTTAAGTCAATTAACGTAAATAAATTTTCACCTTCCTTAGTGTTTCTATTTGTTTTCTCTACATTATTATAACAATAACACTTTATGTGTACATTAAATATAGTGATATGTAAATGATTCGCTATTATTTTCGATTCCAATTTTATTATGTTCCAACATAATTGATTTAGATCATGTAAGTATGATATTACTTTAACGTTAAAATGTTGAGTAATGTTAAATAAAGCAAGAAAAATTACAAAGGAAGAAGATTTTTTATTCGAATATCAGAATACATTGTTCATATGGAAAAGGATAAAGGGAAGAGAATAACTAGGGGAGGGGAAAGTATAGAGATTAAAGTAGGATATCATAACCAATGAAGAAAAATGACAAACTCAATTGTAGATGTTAAGATGACGTTTTTCATTTTTTTTTTTCTTAAATAAAGCAAAATTCAAGGGATCGAATCGTCAGTTTAATTGGAGATTCAAACCTGCTTGGTCAATAGTTTCACTAGAGTGGATTACCTGAGTCCTTAAGGGCTAAGGGTTCGTAGGCCGATTTAGGCCTATCTACTCTCGAGCTAGGTCGGTTCAATGACCCTTTAGGTTGGTTTATGATTTAGAATTGGTTTTTATACGGGTTTAGATATATGTTGTGACTAATATAAAAAAAAAATCAAATATAATCTATGTTAAAAATAGAATCCACCATAAGAGTTATGAACTATCTCTAAATCCTAATTTATTACAATTTGATCTTCTTACTAATGTGGATGTGACGATATATGGAAAAATAAAAGTTGTGAAAGCATATAAAGTTTACTAATTAATTAATCACATAGAATTGTGTCAATATAAATCTATTTATAATCATGTTGCATGATGATGCTTGAATCAAGGGATTTTGAGTGTTAATTGAAGAACCGGGAACCAATCGAAGAATGCACGTAGGAGCAGCTATCAGAAGAATTTGAAGGAGATAACATGGCTCGAGTATCTTAGAAATAGGAAGTATGTACGTTAGAGAGCTTGGTTGGACATGAACTTAGTGAAATCTAGTGGGAGCAATATAAATAGGGGAATTGTGAGATAGGAAAAGCACCCAGAAATTCAAGCAATCAATCAAAGTATTCTATTAGGATTTTCTAGTGTTTGTCCGACTTGTGAAAGGTTTTATATGCAGTATAAAACAACCGAACCTATATAGCAACTTTGTCTTCTGTTCTCACAATCCTTTTATTTTCATATCTAGTATTTGAATTCTAATCCATTCTTACAAATACATATACTTACAATCTTTCATTAAACATAACCATACATTGTTACAAGTAACTCAATGAAATAAGAAAAAGGATACCACTTTCAACCGTGAAAAGTTTAAAATAAAATGTCAAATAACAAATTTAATGAGGGGTTTCAAGATATAAAAACTTTCTCAAAGATATTATTATTGGTTTATAGTCAGTAGCCATACAAAAGGATGCCATAAAAGACCAACTTTGAGCAGGTGATATGTATTTGAAATATGTACTTTTTACTAGAGTTTATATATTTCTAATTGTAATTTTTCTTTCTAGGTAAAATGGCAAAGTTTGATAAGAATATTTATCAAGATAAAGATAAACTAGAATTTTCAAAATTCCCATGCAAGCCTGGAAATTCCATGGAACCAAGAAACACATGGGCTAGACCACCATTTTCACACTGGATTAACACATAAAAAGTGGGCCATCGTTTTCAATACATGAATTTTAGTTGAGTGACAGTGAACGCATTTTGGTTTAAAGAAAGTGGCAACAGACCATCTTGTCTAAGTCAAATGGACGAGCTTATTTTTTAATATTTTTTTCCTTGTATTTTACGATGTAGTCTTTATCTTTTTAATATACGGGTTTTGATAAGGGATATAATGTTGCAAAATATTAACAGAGCTAAAACCATCCATTCGTTTCTCTACTATTCTAACCTTTCGCAAAACGTTATTGTAATGTTTTTATTTTTTTTTTTTCATTTTCCTATTTTCGTATGTCATGTAATTGATATATGTTTCTATATAAATGGCACATGCATGTATACGTATACAATTTTTCTGTATATAAATCACTGGACTGGGTATGTGGAAAATCACCGTTGAGGGCCTGCGGTTTGTCCTGGGGTTAGGAGAAGTTGGATCAGTCCAATTGTCTTGGGAAGATTTAACTTATGCAAGATCCATGTATGGCATAGAAAATTTAAATTTTAAAGAAAGGAAAGCACCGTGCACATTGAATTTGGGAGAGCCGAAGCATAAGCATATGACAACGGTGTTGGTTTTTATGGGGGGATTTTTTTTTTTTTTTTTTTTAATAAAGGAGTTGAGGGATTAATCTATTCCTCATCGGTTCATTTTTTTTTTTCTCCTTTTCGTCAAATACTATTACAATAATTAAAGAAAGAAAGTGGATAAATAAACCTTTTCCATTTATTAAGAGATCGATATTTCAAGATGAAGCTTAGTTTCTTGTTTTTATTTGGTAATAATAATAGTTGCAACTGCAGAGAAAAATGGGCAAACTATTTTTTAAAATAGGGGCGGGCAAAAGCAATTGGTGAAATACCGTAGCAAAATGGCCGCTAGATGCTGGTATGGTGCTTGGCCGATTTGTATTGATAATGGCATAGATGGTGGGGGACTCCGGAGAAAAACAAATCCTTTGGTTATTTGAATCAATCATTCGGCCATATAAAAGTCTTAGGCTGTCCAATTGAGAAATTAAAATCAAGAGATGTAAATGTTTGGTCTCGGCCCAATGGATCTTCGGTCCCACAAGGAGAGAGGTCCATTCCTCAATTTCAGACTCGGATCGGTTTCGCAGGGTTATTATATTGCAAATACCATCCAACATGCAGCCCGTCGGCGAGGTTCTTTCTTAGCTTAGTTTTATTAGTTTATTCGGTTCCATCGGCCAGATTGTCCAACTCATGATTTGAATATCTACCTCATGATCTAACTATTCAGTTCATAAAAATTAACATAATAATAAGAAATTCAATAGTTAGATTATGGGTAAAACCAATTATATGAAAAAGTGAACGTAACTATAAACCAATTAATTTAGGTCATTATGCATACATGGTGCGTTAATTTTAATTGGATTGTACTCGTAATGTGTATCAATTTTTTTTTTCTTTTGGTTGGATTCTGCATATTATGACATTGCTAATCTAAAGCACCTTGACATATATTTCATGATTAGGGGCTAACCTTATAAGAGAAAGCAAGGTAAGGAAACATTCTTTTCACCTTTCACCTCTAATCCCTTCTTTCTATAACTTTTTAATAGCGATCTCATGGTGATGTGGCAAAACGTTTATTACGAGAAGCATATGATGATATGCACGTGGGATTATGGTGCGGCATGTGTGCGTAGAGTGGAGTGTTGTTTCTTATCTTGATAAATAATTTTAATATTCAAACCTTCTCTTTCGAGTTTAGTCCCAAAGGAAAAAAAAAAAAAAAGAACTTAACTCCAACTTAGGTAAATTAAACTTTCAATTGATAAAATTAGAAGTCTAAATTAGAATTTTTTTTGATAATTTGAAATCCTATATTTTATAATAGGGAAACCGTAGTATTTTGATGAAATTGGAAGTAAAAAGAGATTAAATTCTTTTTCTTAATTTGTATTTGGGATGGCTTGAAGATAAATGACGAATTTTAGACATTTTAGGGTCAATTTGAACTTAGGGAACCGATAAAGAAATTATCAAAGGAATCCCCTTTATTGGGATTAATTTCCAAGGGAACATGAGGTAGCCAAGTCAACCACCTGAGGCCTTAATTGTTTGCTTCCCTTGGTGGCTAACTGACCTCTCCTTTAGAAGACAGTAGGGGAGACTCGGAGCCTGAGTAAGTAAACGGCTTTGAAGGAACTAAATGAGAGAAGTAAAGTAATGGAGCAGAGACAAGGGATGACTAATGTTCAACCTAAACGGATAGCGATCGACAGATGGATGCTACCAAACAAAAAAGTTTTATCAAGATAAATGATGATGGAGTCCTTAATCCGAATAGAAAGAATGGAGATATAGGAATTATCAGTAGAAACAATCAAGAAAGATTTATGAAAGCAATATGCATTCACATTTAAAGTGAGGATATTGAAGAAGCTAAAACCATGGCTTTGCGAGAAGGCTTGCTGTAGAAGGAGACATTAGAGGGATACCATTTTTGAGATAGATTTGAAACTAGTCTATGATTAGCTGTCCTTGGAATGCTTTAGTTCTTGGAAGATTAGAAGGATTCTTGAGTACATTCTTTTTCTTAAAAATTGTTTAGAGTTGTTTATTTTCTCTTGTTACTTGTAAAGCAAATACTTATGCACTTTGGGCAGCTACAATATGTAATTCTAGGATGAACCGTAGTTTTTGAGTTTGTAATATTTGTTTACTAGAATTCCTAAGCTTCAAGGGTTTGATTGTTTATGAAATAACATTTTTTCCGGTCATAAAAAAGCCCCTTTTCCCCTAAAATCCAAAAGAAGTGTTGGAAATTAGTGGGAAAATATTTGAAATAACAAAGATTGCCCCATTGTTTATAAATTGGATAAATTTATGGATAGGGAATTTTCATATATATGAGGTTATATCCATACTTAACCTTACAAAGTATAAATTTTTAACTTTTGAAACTTGAACCTATCCAATACCACCTCAGACCCTATACTTGTGAAACCTATATAGTATAGAACATTATATGAAACTCGTATATTATGTCTCTTTTCTCTTAATTTTCAAGTTTGTATGATACTAAAAAACTAATTTATATATGATATTACAAGTTATTCATATAAAAAACCTATAAATACTTATAGCGAAATTTATGAAATTAAAAAAAGTAATTTTCTATCATTATTATTTTTAATTTATATAATTTTCCTACTTAGTGAATGGGAAAAAATAAAAAATAGTGATAGAGACAATGTTATTTTTAGTCATTGACTATTATTAACTTAAGTTCTTTTGACTCTTTTACTCGTTTTACTAGAATATTTATCGGCTCAAAATATAGTATTATTATTTATTAATATTATTCAATAATATTTTATGAAGGTGATACAAAATACCATGAAATTTGAATCTTAGGATATACCTTAGTGTATAAGTTCTAGAGTGGTAATAAGAAAGGGAAATTTTGTGTTTGTATCTTATCCGGTATGAGTAGATTCTAAAAAATTTGTATCCGAAATCTACTTTATGACTTTTAATATCAATTCGAACCTACTTGATCGAATGGCGTGTGGATTAGTACCAAAATTGGCAACTTCTAATATTTCCTTTGCTTTTGCTTCCTTTTTCTTGAACCACGATTATTTATGTTCATTTCTTTCCTTTTCCATCCAAAATTACTTGACAAAGGGCTAATGAAGCTAAATACACAAGGTTTAAACAAGTACAACACCTAGAATTGTATAATCCTTCATATAAGGATATACTTGAATGAAATGGATCCGTATGAAATTGCTCACCAATTACATAATATGTGGCAAGTATTATAAATACACATGAAATATTAATTCACTTGGCTCACATAGATAGTTGTTGATTGAGTTATCCATTTACGGTAGAAAATTTGAGTTATGCGGTTGCTTGAAATCCTAGTTTAACCATTAGAAAAATAATTTAATAATATTGATACATCAAGTGAAATCATAAATAATACACAAATATTAATAAAATTTTAATATTTTAATTCATAGATGTACTTTTTTTTTAAAACATACTAATTATATTTTTATATATAATAATTTTATGATTACTAAAACCTTTCTCGTTAATATTTAGTACGATGATTACGTGTTTTGCAACGCACCGGGGACGTCACCGTCTCGTCAAGACAATGCATGGCTTGCGGATTAGGCGATGGCAACGCAGTGCACTTGGGCAATGCAATGTCCATTGGTATTTGTAATAGTAATGTAACTTGTATGTAACGGATAGCTGCTATGCTATAAATATGATCCGTAACTCGTAACCCAAAACATGGGAATTTCTTTTTTGGAATGGCAACCATTGAATTGCAGCCTTCAGTTTGTATGAAGAAACCGGGGCAAAGCAAGAACATCTACATCTGCACCTGCATCTACTCGATGTCACAGTCTCATGAACCCAGCAAGCAAATAGGGTACACTACTCTATGGGAAACGTGCTCAGGACTCTTACTCTCGGTTTCAGCCTTTCCTCCAAAAAAAGAACAAGAAGAAAATGAAAAAGAAAATTTATTAACATTGATTATATATTTAATTAAGAATAATTACATAACACCAAAAATTTTTAATCTTTAGCATTCTTAATAAATATTTTGTAATACCTGTTAATATTTTTTCCATCTATAAGTTATTGAAACATTTTTAGCCAATGATACATTAAACAATTATTTGGAGAATAAAGAATTGTACCCGATGTATTCTTTTAAAAAATAAATATTTATGCTACTTAACTAAAATAGCATCCACAAATTATTACAATTTCATTGATGTGTATTTATAGCATTTACACATCAACGAGTGCTGAAAAAAAATAAAAAAAAAACTTTGCATTTTCAAGTATTAATTGTTTATCGTTGAAAAAAGAATAAAATATATTAAACTATAAAAAGCAAATTTTTTTTTCCCCCGGCGACGTGTAAAACAGGATTTTGTACGAAGAATTCAGATTTCAGACAACAAATGCGACATTAATTTGATAGCATCATTATTCAGAAGTTGTAAAGCAAAAGATTCTCCCTTTTGTGTTCGCGGAGCTCGAGAGAACTGCACTGACAAATTATATCTGCATTATCTGTATCAACGTGACTGGGAAAATCTCCTCCGTCAAAACAAAAAAGAACACCAAAGCAAAATAATTATTTTAGTAATCCATTTACATTGGAATCCTTAGATTATGGACATGAGTGTGGCAATAAATGTAAATATTTTTGAATTGGAAAAACATTAGCAGGTGCTGCACACTTGCCAAAAAAATTAAAATTAGAATCTCTTACTTATAGTCCTGAATATTTGCATAAAAGTGCAGATAAATCTAAGACTTTTTTTAAACAGAAAATGCTGATACGTGCTTTCGATGTTTGTGGAGAAGTTAAAAGGAGATATTTGTCACCTTTTACTAGTAATACCAGTGGAAACTAACCTGTCATACCAGTTTTTTAAAAAAAGGGTAAGTAATTATGTATCCTAATTGTAATTTTTATATTTTTTATGTATTGATTACGAACATAACATTTCTAGAAGCCATTAGAAACACTCTAGCTTCAATGTTATAGATATTTACCGCTATATAAATAGATAATCACTCCTAAAAAGTAAGATTGAGGTACAATTGCCATAAAGAAAAAATTTTCATTATTATCTTTTTATAAATTATTTTATGGCTAAGAGAAGTGATTATGTAAGGTCTTTATTGTAATTTTGAAAGGGAAAACTCTTACTAACACTTAACACATTAAACGCAATCTTCATTATTTTAATAATATAGATTTTTGTGAAGTATATCTATCTATATATATATATAATTTAAGTTAGAGTAGACTTAAGTAACTATTCCTTTTAAAATTATTATTTAAACCTTTAAATGAAAATTATATAATAAAAAACACTAAAAATAACTTATTAAATTAAAAATATTTTATAATATAAGTAAAGTTACCACTTTTCTCGATGTCTCTTCTCATCTCTCTTTCTATTAATTTCTATATTTCCACATAAATCTCTCTCTCTCTCTTTCCATTTCTGATTATATCTCTCCCTCATACCAACATGATACGAAAGTTGTGGTTGTTGAAGATAAAGCCTCTCTGAAAAATTATGACGGTCGTTCGATGAAGGACTTTGGAATTCGGATAATGCAAAAAAAAAAAAAAAAACTTGGTTTATAGGAAGAAAAAAATAAAGAAAAAAGGAATTTTGGACTTACATGGAGAGATGAAATACTTTAAATTTTTATGCTTACTCAACATTTGTTTTTAGTATTTTAATTTCTATTTCTAAATATGCCTATGGTTTCTATTTATAACATTACCAATATAACATGTAACACATTATATCTATTTTATATTATAGAATTATTGTTTTTATTAATAATTTTATACGTAGTTATATTTATATTTGCAACGCGAATATATTATCCATTAATATAATAAATATTAAAAAAATAAAAGCTTTCTCTTTTAGTTTATAACTTTTTTTCCCTAAAAGAAGGTAATTATATTAAATAGTCTTTCTTAATACACATATCATTATAAACCAAAAGATTAACCATCTTAGATTTAGAGATACTTTGAGTGCAAATAAAAGAACTAACATCGAGATTAAGCATGGTAAATGAGTGGCATGCGTGCCTAAAGATTTGTGTGCATTGCATATTGGTACTTTTGCAAGCTAAACCCAACATGTTTATATGCCTACCGCTTGCGTGGATGTGACCTATTCATATTCGCCTGTCGGCTTATGTGTCACTCATTTATTTTAGCATGCCAGCCTCCATGCCGTCCATTTATTTGCATGTTACTTGTATACCTGGGCTTGATAGTTTATGGTATATATATTTTTTGAAGTTTCAAATATTCATGTGTATTATACGATTAATATACGTTAATATGTAAAATTAAATAAATAATTACGGTAGAAAAATAAAATAAGCAAAAAAAAATTTCAATTTCATGAATAATTGACACTAATGAACAATGACTAATGTGATTATGATGAAGAAAATGAGTAGTTATGTATATGTAATGTGCATTACATTCACAAAGCATAAATATGTATACGTATATATGTATGTTTATGTAATACAACGAATTATGTTTGTAAAGTATATATATATGTATATACATTTATGTACTTATTACATATATATATATAAGTAGTACTGTTACAATTGTAAAGCATATATATGTACATATGTATGGCATGTGTGTGTGTATATATATATATAAATATATATAAGTATGTATGTATTTATGTACATATAATAAATAGATAATTATGTTATATAATTAAATGGATGGTTATGTTATAAAAAATAAAATATGGAAAAATATTATTCCAATCGGTAGATAGTTAATGAATTACATTTGAGTTTTGACAATATTAACTAATGTGATACATAATATGGAAAAAGAATAATTATCTATACATAATACGTACAATGTTCATAAACCATATATATATATATATATATATATATATATATATATGCACACACACACATACATACATATGACATTCAAATATACAATTATACACGTATAACTATAACACGTATATATATATATAAATATATCATATGTACATATATGCATACAACATAATTATGCATATGTACGTAATACTTATAACATATGTCAAATATTTATAAATGAAAGGTATAACAAATAAGTATTGTGTCTATGCTATATTGATTGTTTGATAATGATGTATTTGAAAGTACATTACATTTAGTTGATTTTTTTTTCGCTGTAATAATACTATATTAATCAAACTTCACAACAAGCAAATGGTTTGTACAAGAAAACAACTAAAATAAACCTGTCTCTACTGAAGTATCCATGAAACTAATAGGAAACAAAAAATTAGCACAGATAACAACAAAGACAACTTTTGAATCCATCTTCAGTCCTTCCTTTACTAAAGCATTTGTTGCTTGGTTTTGATCATGGTTTACCCTACAAAGGACAATTTCATCAAAGTGAGAAATCATACTAATACATCCTACAAGAGCCAAGTGGCATCATTGCATATCTACATCTTGTCTTTGGATTCAATCAATTGCCATTTGGGAATCTGATTCTATCACTATATATTTGCACTTATTCTCTCCAACCTACTCTAAAACTTCTAAAATAGCCTAAATTTTAGTCTCTAGCGAAAAAGAATAAACCACCTTCTTATAAGTTCCTCCTAACACCTTATCATCTGAATCTCTAGTAATGACCCTAATTCCTCCAACCTTATCATTATCTTCTACAACTCCATCTATAAACCTTATAAAATTAATAGTCTAAACTCTAATTTAAGTCCAAGTGTCCTAAACTATATTATGAGTCAATAAGGCTGGTAACGATAAAATTTTATAAAATTTAATAAATCAAATATATTATTAATAATAAAAATCCTAAAAATTGATCAAAACTTAAATCGCATATTAAAAATCCCTAAATCCAATGTACGTGCAAATACTAGAAATCGAATCCGAATTTGATTGAAATCCTAAAACTATAACTTTAAGCTTATAAAATGAATAAATATTACTTAATAGTGATATAACAGTAGTCGATTACAATTATTGACTAAATCCTGTAATTACATGAAACTATTAATGAAAATGTTAAAATAGCTTGCAAATATTATAATTGCAATGGATACTAATTAAATTGATAAATTTTCATAAAATTTCAAAATTAATTTATAAATGTTATTTTTACCATTTTTATGTTTAGAAAAATTTCATATAATTATTTTTTTATTTTCCTTTTTTTTCTTTTCTTTCTTTTCTCCTAATTTTCCTTATTGCCATGTTACACACACAACAACCCATGTTTTGCTTTATTTGCCTCTTGGTGTTGTGTTTTAGAGAAAAATCAAAAGCAATGATTACTATGTCTTATCTCCATTAATGCCTTAATCACATATGAGTTGTTTCTCTTCTTTTACAATTGATATTTATCTCATCCTTCTTGCCTTATGCCTACGTATACAAACCTAGAAAAATTGGAACAAAAAAAAAAAAATATATATATAGAAAGAAAAGGAAAACCAAAGTAAAGCAATCAACACATACAAATTACTAAATACCAAGAGTAGAAGAAGAAGAAGAAAACTAAAGATATATTATCAAAATATTTAGGTAAGTGTATTTATTTTACTTATATATATATATCATATGTATTTAGGAGTAAGTATATATATATATATATCTAATATATGGTTATTGTATATAGATATAAATAGTAGTATAGTATGTATATTTTTCTACATATGTATCTTTGTACATATTTATGTGTGTGTATTATATATGTATATCTAATTAGTATTTTGTATATAACATATGTAGGAACACTAGTATAGTCTATGTATGTATACTAAATATTTCCTTTATGTACATGTATATATATATATATATATAGCATTTTACTTAATTAATTATGTATATATATATATGCGTGGATATATATATATATATATAAAGGTGTATATGTACATAATATTTATTTTAGTATGTAATATGTATATACATATATTATACAATTCCATATATATATATGTGTACATATGTATATATATATATCTATTTCATATTTTCTATATATATATATGTATATGTGTATAATAATATGTATATATACTTAATAAATCCTAAGCATACGAAATTTTTATATAATTATGTACATATATATATTATTAATAATATTTGTATTTTAGTATATATATACGTACATAGTACAACCTTATATATACATAATTATGTAAAGTATAAATAATTGTATAATATACTTGTACATAATGTATAAATAATGATAGAATAATTTAATATATAACATATCATATATGTATAAATGTACGTATATGAATAGTGAAATATACATAAAAAATACGAGTATAATTAAATAATGTATACAATATACTATATTAATAATTTAATAAATAAAGTAAGACAATATATATCATAATAAAATAGAAAATAATGAAAAATTTGGACAAATGTGTTAACTTGACACATGGCACTCTCATGTGTTGCTATGTCACAATATGTTATAAATTAATTAATTTTCATAATTAATAATAATAATTAATTAATTAGGTAGAAAAATAATAAAGTAGAAAAAATGGAATTAATAATTCTAAAATCTCAAAAATAGGTAAAATAAGCTTATAATAAAAAAATTATCAATTACACAATTTAAATAATTCCTAAATCGTAAATATACTAAGAAAAAACTTAAATTAATATTTTATAACTTTTTAAATTAAAATAATAAATTTTACAATATTTTTATGACAGTCCAAATTGTGAGTTACAACGTCCCAAAACGGAACTCACTACAAAAAAATACGCTCGAAAACGATCAAAATAAATTATAAGTTTCTAACGATCCGAACTAAATTGAAAAAGTTATACGCGGTTCTATAAAAAGCTCGAATTGATGATTTCACGTAATTAAGTTAGGCAAATAGTACAAATTATGATACTAGTTTAGCTTTAAATTTCTAAATTTATAATTTTCTATATTTCTTATTCTTAGGTGATCTTGATCTTAACCCTAAACTGCCATCAGACTATTACGATCCTTGAGTCAATCATGGCTGAAAAAGTTTTTCTTAATGATTCCATACTTACTTATGTTTGTAATCAGTGAATATAAATTGTGATTAATAATTGAATATTATGTAAGGCAGGGTTATGCTTGTGTATAATACTATTTGTTGTAGTGAATTTATTTTAAAGTATGATAACGTATTGATTGTTATATAGTAGATTCACTTGGAACTAATTGTTTGTAAACTTGTTGATTACTAAATAATAAAACCTAATTTTACTTAACTTGAAAGAACTAACTTGAGACACGCATAATTATATATTGCATAACTAATTCCGACCGTTACATCACACGGAGGTAGCAAGAGGCCATATGTGGGTTCATTATTTGATTGTTATAGATTTCATATGGTGTACACATATGATATAATCTTACTTTGGCTTACGGGACCACTAGGCATTAGAGGTGTCGACCGCCTAGCTAAAGGTCGAGTCTAGAGGCCTCCATTTAGGGGTGAGTGAGAGTTGCGTGAATTTACTCACAATCATACGTAGAAATCGATTTTGATTAAAATTGAGAATCAATATATCATTATATTTTAAATACAAAACACAGATTTTTGTTATAAAATAAGTTTTAGTATGATACTTAGATCTGACTATGCCGATGTGTCTTCAACCCTGACTTTGGAAGGCGTTAAATTTGAGTTACATATAGTACTTGGTCACTTGCATGTGTTTGTTTAGAATACTAATTGACATGCATTCATTTGATTGAATTTAATTGATGTATAACTTAATTGCTGTATAGTTGAGAGGATTATATCACTAAGTTATTTATATTATACCCTTGTAATTCACTTTCGTAGGTCGATTTGTTCGTAAAGTCAGGCTACTACATACCTAAGATTAGTTGTACATCATGGGGTTGATGTAGGAGTAACATGTGATCAAAGTATACTTATGATAGTGTATTTAGATTATGAATCTTATTATGTAATGGAATGATATTAATTTGAGTCAAAAAGTATCATAGACTTCTTATCTGTAAATTGCTATATAAATAGATGTGTTTTATATTTCTTTAGCTTGTTTTTATTATCATGAAATGATATTGCTTACACTTGCGTAACTCTTGGATGTTAGTTATAGTTGTAGTTGTAGCCTTGTCTATCGCATAAAGGGTTGTCGATAATATGAAACATCAATCTACAGTTTTTTTGTACAGTATACGGTGACTGCCACGACTAGCCCCATAGAGTTATGACAGCATCACAATTTATTTTTATCATTCCTTACTCCAATTCGGTCCATACAATAGTACCCAATCCTTATTCTATTATTTTATTAGCTTTATGCGTCACCTACCATTCATTTAGATCTATTCTCACTCTCTGCACCCAATGTTCAGGAGGTCTTGGTTTGTTAAAGATCAAGTGATTCCTTTCTCTCCAAATACCTCACAAAATAAATAAGATGTACACTTATCTTAGTGGTCTGACTTCCGTCCAATTTTTCTTCTTCCACTTTACATGCCTTTCTTACTAGTCGTTAATACCCTCCTTATTTCAAACCTCAGCAACAAAGTCAATCCTAAAACACTGGCAACCTTCGTTACTTACTTGACATTGGAAAAAAAGTGATACACCGATCCTCCTCTTCCTTACATAATGGACAAATCCCATCAACATTTATGCCTCTTCTTTATAGTTTGTCTATAGTAGGTAGACCATCCATTAGTATCCTCCATAGTAGAATTTGGATGCGCGGATAGGCTGGTGTTCACCAAATCGAATCCCATTTCTTATCATTATTTGTCTAATCATCATACTTGCATAAGCATGCATATAAAGTCCTTGTAGAAATTTCCCCATTGATCTTACAACCAAAATGTAATGTCTCTACATTAATCATCATCTGCAAGTGTTACCTATCCCATCGCTTGACAAATCTCATGATCCAAAAAGTACCCCATAATGTCCTCTCTTTAGCATCCTCCTCCATCTTAAACTTATTTTACTATCAAGAAATGATCAAATTTATTTAAGGGTCTATAAATCTAGGAAGTTAATCTACCCTTTGCTAGCTAATCATTACTCTAGAATTTCATTGACTATGTATTTCGCAACTTTATTTTGAAATTATCTTCAACCCACCTAATAGCTACTTGGAGTGCTCTATAAAAACTTGAACCCTTCCTCTTACCTCATTATCTCTCTTCTAACTCATACTTTGTCCTAATAATGCCCGTCCATAAGGCCTTCTTTTGTTTGACATTCCAAGTAAGCTTATAGAAATTCGCCCAGTTCTATTTTAACACATCTAATAGCCCAAAACCCCCTTGCTTCTTTAGTTGCTAAAGTTTATTCCAATCTAACTAATCCAATGATTCTTTCTCTTCTCATCCATGAATCCCTAAATAAAATTTCTATGGATTTGTTTAAGATGGTTACAATCCCTTTAGGAAAGGGAATTGCTTGAGAATAGTATATGGAGATACTCTCTAGCATTGAATTGGTTAGAAGCTTTCGGTTAGCCATGCTCAACATCCATGTGTTACAACTTCCTAATTTTTATTGATTTTTTTCAAGAATGAAATTTAAGTATGTTCTTTTAAGATTAGCTTCAATCTTCACAAGTAATCCTAGATATTTCCTTAAGTTAGATACTACCTAAATACCAAACATATTGCAGAAAAATTTGGGTAGACTTTGAATGTGCTAATGTTAAAGCCAACATAGGCATGTTATTTTCTTGCCAATTTTTTTTTTCTTTTTTACTTAGCTGGGAACATGAAATTGATAGTTCTTCACCAAAGTAGGTATGTTAGGCTTTCATCCAAGCAAAAAAATAAAAACTAAAAAAATAAATCTAGGCGAAAACTTGATGCGGGCGTATTAGGCTTGAAATGTTAACGTCATCTTTCTGTGATTTTTTGCATTTGAACATTTACAGTTTTTCTAGTTCCTACACTCCTATTGCCCTCTACATACTTGCCTAGACTTCTATTTTCAATCTTTTCTATATATGATATACAATCCTTCGTATTTATAGAAATGGATGGAAGTGGAAATCCATATGATAATTTGCCACCATTCAAAGAATATGATGATTCATAGATTCTTGCTCAAAATTAACCTCAAGATTGTATAGATTTAATGAATAAGGTTAGAAAATTGAACTTGGAGTATCTTGTGAACATTCCCATTGTTCCCTAAACTAACTTAGTTGAGGGCATCCTTTTGGCGGTAATGCAATGACTACCTTCCATGGCTAGTGGAAATGTAGATAATGTGGAGGATCTTGATACGGTACATCTCATTTAGAAATATCAAAATTTAGTGAATTTATGCAGCTGTTTTTAGAGATATTATTTAAGAAATAAAAATGGTATAGATTGTAATTATATTTGTTTTGTTATAATTAGGAGGACTTTGCAAATGACCTTTTGCAAACACAGATGCAAGGAAGAATAGTAAGCAACATGAGTTCTATCGAGCTTGAGGGTTTCAGTGAAAGAAGGAGAAGGTACACAAGGAATGTCTAGAATTATTTTATTGTTCTACCTAGATAAGATGCTACTAAATATATAACTTACAACAAACCTTTATTTGGCAATTCAAAATTGAAAATGAGCTACCTTACTTGACATTTAAAAATAATCTAAAAGAAAAATGAAATGCTAAATAAGGTACTAAATGCCCTCTTAGTAAGGATTTTGTCCGCCATTGATGAAGGACCTTTCGAACACATCAAGAAGAGGGTAGAGAGAATCTTATTTAAATGATACCAACAGTTAGATTCTCGTCCAATGCTATAGGGACCAAAGATTTTGGACAATGTGACAGGCCCATTACCATTCAACTATAGGCATACAAGGAAGTAAGCCCTATGAAACTAAACAATTGAATTTTTCATACATAAACGTAAAGTCTTAAAGGAGCAATTATATAATCTCATATCCAAATTTCCTTAATTCGCACCTTCCCATCAAATTGATCTTGTTTGTATAATAAAGTCTCTTTCTCAATCTTGATGGCTTTGTTTTCGTGTAGTATCTCTTTTGCTTAAGATATATGGGAGTCACTAACCATCAACATTGATGATAGCTACATATGTGTCACTTTACATTAGATTGACGATAATTGGATGATGCAAAAAGTGAATTATTGCATTTATGATGTTCTCAAAAGCTCACATAGGTCTCGTGATTGTGTCCAATATCTTAGAATTATACAAGCCTACAAAATACGAAGGCCGTTTAACATTTGCACCAATAACACATCTATAAATACAATATTGATGAGATTATTAAAGAGTTAAAACTAATATGCAATGAACAGTTAATCCACTTTCGATGCATATGTCACATTTTAAATCTTACAGTATAAGATGGCATGGCTACCTACAGGATAGCGAATCACATTACTAAGATTTAGTTTGCAATCAATTGTATGTACCATAGCAAGTGGAAACACCAAGAGTATGCAAATTGTTGTTGGCATGAAAACCGTAACTTATACATGTCACCTCATGACTACATAACACATTGTAACTTCACGCATGAAATATTGGATAAATCCTTATGGGTTATCATGATTTTATATTATCATTACATTCATAATATCTAATACTTATTTAAGGTTATGTTTAAATTAATATGATACTTAAAAATGCAACTAATTATTCATATAGGTTTGGAAGGCCCTAACCGCATTATACAACTCCTACGTCTATTATATGGAACCTTAAGAGCCTAACCGTGGACGAATTCCTATAGTATATTAGAAGAAAACAAATAGCATGTATACGTTACTCAATGCTTTTTGTACAACCAATAAATTATCTATGTAGTTATTATTATCCTATGAGTAATGTTATACTCCCAAATCTTATCGTATTTAGCATGCTTATGCAAACATGCTAAGGCCCAAGCCTACACATGCTTGTACGTTCTTATTTTTTTTGCATATCTATACCTATATAGCCTATGGAGTAGGCCCATTGTGCTTATATATGCATGCCTAGCGGATTTACCATGTCTAATCGAGATTGAGTAAAGATTGAACAAAGTCTGGAGGAGAACAAAGACACACTTCATTTCCCTATAATTAATGAGCCTCTAAATCTATACTATCCACAATAACATTACTTTCCTTAGGTTAATAACTGAGACATTGTTTATGACATTGCTGCATTCCTTCCTTATAAGCATCGATTATATTAAAGAATTTCCATTTCTAATAAGAAATAGAAGAGCATGAAGGAGATTAATAGCCATGAGAAAATCAATACTAAACTTTGTATATTTAATCCCTAAGTGAATATAATTTTAATTCTCTAATAAATACCCTAAAATTATGCACTGAGGGTATACAAGTTTCTTAATTTTTTGGATAAGCCAAATATCTAATGACCGATATCATCCTTGAATACTCCCCTAATTCTATCCTCATAGATGTTGTATAGAATTGACACATCACTAACCTTTACCCATCCATCACCTAGTGGCGTCCACTTAATTAGCCTTTGAGTAATTGTTTCTAGAGAGTTTTCCTTAACTGGTGTACGGATAACTCTTGTGCATGTAGGCTTATTGTTTGAGTTATGGATAAGGATTTACTATTAATTGTAATGAGAAGAATTTCTAGAGTACCACAAAAGCCAAAAGGTAAATGCAACTAAGATCAACTCTAGGAGATGCCACTAATTCGTTGATGGTTGCTTTTGCTTGTAGTTAGATATAAACTCAATTTGAAAAATATGTACTTAAGTTGGTCATGAGAAGTTCACTCACATTAAGATTCATCCAAACATGTTGGATTACAAGACATTTTAATTATATGATCAGTTTCCTTTCATTGGTTATTGACACCTAGGGTAGAAAAAATTTTTAGAGGGAAGAAAATGTGTAAACGAGTTACCATTGGAAGACCATTATTAAGTGCCCTATAGAGGAAGATTTTAATTTTCAATAGTAGGAGGGCTTTCCATAGTTATTTCCATTTCTAAATTTTGTGAAGACTTTACCAGTGTTTATAGGTGGTTTCTCAAAGAGAAGAGTGTTAAAGAAAACTTATGAAATTCATCCCAAAATATTTATAAACTACAAATATATATTTAGATACCTTTCCATTAATTGTCATGAGTTATAACTCTTCTAAAAGATATGATCTCTGAAACTATTCTAATTTTGATCATCGAATAGAGTTTGAGTTGGCTATTTTGAATGAACATAACTCATCAAATTGGAAGAATACACTAGTTCAATCAATGGGCAAGGATAACTTCCAAACACATATCTCGTAGGATTTTGCCAAATTGCATGAGTAGTTCAAAAAACTCCAAAAATCATTCAAATGAGTTGTCTAGTCAAGAGTCACTATAATCTTCATAGTAGAATATTTGAATCACCTCTCAAAATCATTCAAATGAGTTGATGCTTACTCTCTCTCTCTCTCACAACTTGGCTTAAACTCATTTGAATCACTACTCAAAGTGGTCCAAATAACTTTAAGAAATTTTTTATGTATGAGAAAATTTTACACTTTTGCTAATTCTTAATAGCTCAAAATTGTGTTTAATACTTTTAAATTCCACTTATATATGATTGCAAATCTATTTAACAAAATTGTCTCTAGAGCATTGGTATGGCTTTCCTTAATCAAGGCAAAGAAGCTTTTGATGGAACTTCATTTGAATAGCCTCTTTAACCATGCAAAAGGAGACCTTGATATTTACTTAAAGTAACTTAATAGAAAATACCCTTACAAAGCCCTAGCCATAGTTACATACTTTATTTGCTTCTTTTGGTAGTAAAAAACTTTAATATCTTCCTTTTATATATTAGATGAGCTTAATTTAATAAATTTATTAGTAGCTTGTGCTTGTTTTTGGTAGATTGGTCTTAATACCGTTACTATTGTTTCTTAGTTCTACTCTTGTTTTTGTCATTTGGAATACATTGAAACCTAATTAAATGTAAAGTTTATGTGTTTTAATTGTTTCTTTCTGTTATTTTATAGTTATTTTGAGTAGCTAAGTAGTTCTTGGGATTCCTTTGACCTAGGTATATGTTTAATTGTATAGTTGATCTTATAATTAAATTGGTACTTGTTTATTACTCAATATGCATTGATGACATAACATGGTATGAAAGGGATATTAGCTCTACTTATTTTAGCCTTTAATTTTTTGCTTAATAGGATATTGTTATCGTATATGCCATGTGTATTTTATAACAAAAAAGCATCCATGCTATAAAAAATTCTTAATTTTGTTAAGAATTATTAAGTTCTAAGCTACACAATTATAGTGCATTTCGAATGTTGCACATTATTGTAGCATTTCCTATTATTACTTTAGCTTGCTAAGTTAAAAGGATAAATGCTTTATCCTTAGCTATGGTAAAGGTATAGCGATGGCTACCATGATAGTTTGAGGATATCGTAGGCATAGTAGATGAATAAGAAGACAAATGAAATTTCATGATGTATGCATTGTTGCGCTTTAATCATATAATATAAAGCTTTATACCAAGTATTGTAGAAGTAAGTATCCTATGTTGTAATCTGCACAATTTGCTATATGAATTAACAAAGTTTAAAGGACCTCTAAATTATATTTTATCTCTTTGTAACTATTTACAATTTGTCTTAGGTTCAACTGGTACAATTAGGTAGTAGAGTTAAGACACCATTTCCCACAGCCCTTAGAATGGAGATTAAGCTCAAAAGATGAGGCACATTAAGGCGGTATGGAACTATAAATTGGTACTTTAGTGCTAAGGTATGTATAATATAGCGAGGATAGGTAAGATTAGTATAAGTATAAAAAATACTCAAGTTCTAATTGAGAAAGCATGTTATGTGCAATAAAGTATTAGCAGTTTGAGGCTCACTTGTTACAAAGTCTTTAATAGTCACGAGTTGCACAAATTGCATGATAGATATGATGTGTAGTAAGTTCAATACTTATATTTTACAACACATGTCATTGCATATGTTGCGTATAAATTAAAAAATAAAATAGAGAAATCTTAAAGGTGCTTAACAAGACATATGTTAATATATTTAATGAAAAAAAAAAACTGCCTTTTTGTACTAACATAAGATCATGTGTAGGATAATTATACTTATTAGGTGTAAGTTCAATACTTATGAGTTACATAAGATCTTTTTTGAAGGTTACGATGAGAAGTCATGGAAATCCAATGGTAGCTTTTAGTTATATTAACATCCATAGAGCTATAGTAATGGGGCTAAAGTACCATAGAAAATCAACGGAAAAGCACACAAGATTCAAATCTCCTAAATGAAATAGGGTTACCCCTAAAGCAACTAAAGGACATTGTTGATCTGCTTAAAGGAGATCCTATTAAAGCAACAAGATTTAGATGAACCTAATGAGATTTAATCAAAGCTTACCTCCCTTGTTTCACATGCTTGTTCTACATCTTGTGATAGGAGACAAATGAAGGCTCACTTAGTGAGATTTGATTGAAGTGGTCTTGCATTTTACAAAAAGAACAATAGGAATGCTAACATGGAAAAGAAAATCATGCAAAGTTTGCAACAAAAGAAATGTTAAGGGGAGTTGATTATCAAAGCATATCAATTGTAGGATTGACAACTACTTTAGTAAAAAAATTTTCTATTTTATGCGACAAAAGTATGTTGGTAGCTTGTTAAGGTCGAAGCACTCAACTTTAGTTGGATGAAAATCTACTTCATTTAATTGAAGCCATCCCATGCACGTTGAGCTTAGGTTCTATATAACTATGTTAAGGAGAAGTCAAACGTTAGCGGAATGAAAACAAGGTTGAAAAACAATTGAATGAAGTTTGTCTTTATTTCTATCGTTGAGTTCTCGTATAAGTAAGTTATCACTCTTATGTTTTATTGCTATTGTCAAAAACATATTTGAATATTATTGATGGCTTATTTTTGCCCTCCTTAGCATTCTAAATAAATACAAAAGAATCCAAAAACAAAGAAAAATCCAAAAAAGCTACAAAGTTAAAAAAAAAAGTAGAAAAAACTAGGTTAGAAAAATAAAAAATGGAAAAAGATAAAAAGTTACATGAAAAAGGAAAATCCAAAAATAAAAAATGATAAAAGACAAAAAAGATAGAATATTAGAAATAATAGAAAAGATCAAAAATGAAAAGAAACTCAAGAGAATGATTTTCGTAGGGTTAAAGTATCTTACTGAGGGATAGAAATCACTTCTTAGGGTCAAATGCAATTTTCAAGTCATAATAAGCATATGCGATTAGATAAAATTAAAAGTTTTTAATAGAAAAGTAATGATTTTTATTATTATATGGAGAGGTTACTGTAGATGGCTAGTTGATAGGAATCATGGTACAATTATTCGCTCTTGAGCTCATGTATGGCCACCTTGGTATGCAACAACTCATGGAAGAGGAGGCTGAGCTCCTTCACTAAGCCAATTTGATGAGGTACCCAAGCACTCCACCAATTCACTATTTCTTGGAAGGAGAAAGTTCATCTACATTCTAACCTAACCCAAGACTAAGACAACATCATACTAACTTATCCAAAGCAGCTCAAAAGTAGGTATATAGCTCGACTAACCTTCTAAACAGCTTGGTTAATGTCCTCTTAGCCTACCATCTTGCTTCCTAATCTGTCTAGTGACTTAACCTCCAACCTACATTCATCTTATGGGCAAAGCTTCATATCTAACCAATTATTTGCCGCATGAGATATGTACTACCCCATCTTTTTGATGTAATATGGGTTTTATAGACACCACAACATCTCCCTTTTGTCAATTTTTCCCTTGTAATTATGTATACATGCTATTTTAGGCCTTATACCCTTTGTAGTAAGTATTTGCATCTTGTAAGTTGCCTTAAGTGGCAACTATAAATATGTCATTTATATAGTAGTTGTACATTACATTAATAAATATTCCCTCTGTCTTCTCCTTTCTTACTTATTCTTGTGCTTGAGCTACCCTTAACTAAGTTAATTTTGAGTAACCACTCTTATCTAGTTCCTTAAGCAAGAACTAGTGGTGAGTGACCCAACTAGTCTAGTTGTGCTTAATATTAACTAGATTAGTTAGTTTATGTATGGTTTTCTATGTGTAATATCCAACGGTTAATGTTCGATTCATCTCACCTTCAACTACCATTTACTTTTCTATCCATCTCATTAGTAAGACCCGTTATGTTTCATACAAGTGATTATTGGCCTTTATGTGTTCGTCTAGGAAGCTACATTGACCTGTTAGTTAGCTTTTGAGAAATTTCAAGTTGATGACATGTAAGATGTCATTAGAAAGAGACATTGAAGAGGAATAAGCCAACTCAATTTTTTAAAGTGTGCAGGTTACAATAGATTAAACTGAATGTTCTTGATCATTCTTAATTTGTTCTCGACTAATTTATTGCTTTGATCTTTTATAATGTCATTTCATAAAGTTTCAATGTTCTCAAAAGCTTATCATTTCTTCTAAATATTCTAAATGAGGTGGATACAACTCTTATTCATATATCTGTGCTCCTAATCTTGACTATTAGATTACCATGAGATGGATAAACTAGAAGAACCATTATTGAAACTTGTTTAATTAGTTTCTAATGATCAGCCAATATAAATTGAAACCCCCTTTTCCTTAAGAACCCATGGCCTTTAAGTAAGGATAGTCCAAGCCAGGCCCAAGTCTTCATAAGGCTCAATAAGAACAAGCCTAACACTTTTTCTAATATAAGTCTACAACTTATAAGAAAGCTAAAGAGGATTTTTACTGATAAATGGCCCCCTTTAGGACCTATTTTTATGCACAAGAAAATGGAGTAAGACTGTATACAATAAGGCCTATTTTAGGTCTAATCAACTTATTAAGTCAAATCTCTTTAAGACATCCCTGAAATTAAGTGTGGTTTGCGTTAGCCCTTTTACTGGCTTTAGAGTTTGATTTATGAAACTAAAACAGGCTAAATGCCCCATTACAAAGATAGTCCTCTACAATTTAAATTTATTTTTTCTAGGGAAAATAAAGAAATTAATTCAATTATGCCTTCAAAAGTTGCATAAATTAGATTTAAATTATTTACTTTATATAATTAAGTGCAAGTAACCACAAACATACCAAAACTTGTATTTCTATTAAATCAATTTTATTTAAAAAAAAAAATCTTTTTACATATGTGTGCTAAATTAATTTATAGCCTATAGTAGAAACTTAATTTGTTAGGAACCCTTAGGTTCGGGTTGATTTTCAGCCTAAAACTAGTTTTAGGCTTAAAACTAACCATTGGATTGAAAAATTAAATAGCATATACATGTAGATAATTTTAAGAAAAATTAACAATTCAGAGGGGCTTGTCTTCCACATAGTAAGTCTCGAGTTCTAATCATATAAGTATCACTTCCCTTATTTTGTCCTTAGTACCATGTAAAATGTGCCTTACACTATGTTTGGAATGAAGGAAAGATTTGGGAAGGGAAGAGAAAGGAAGGAAAGTGTGAACAAGAAACTTTTCCTTGTTAGAAAATGGAAAGAAAATGGGATGGGATGCATTTAAGGGGGAATGTTTCCTTAAGGCCTACATTTTTTATTCCCTCCAAATTGGAATAATTTAGTAGATAATTTATTGAAATTTCAATTATAGAATTACTTTTTAAAGTCTTATTTCTTTTTTCAGCATAATATAATAATCGCATAGTTTAAAGTAATTTTTAAATATCATCTTGAAAATAATTCCTTCCATGTTCATTCATTCTTTTTTCTATAAATCTAAAAAAGAAAATGTACTAATTTTTTCTTCTCACTTTCCTTCCCCCCTAATTCCTTCTCTCTTCCCAAACATAGTGTTAGAGGTGACTAACATAGCTAATCTCCACCATCTTCCTACAATTTAGCAAACACAATGAATAGTAAAGAAGGAAAGTCTAATTGTGATGACTATTTTGCGTTTATTCATAATGCTTTTTTCTATTTTTAATCTAAAGATAGCATTAAGGTAATCAAATGATATTGAACATGATTATGGTCTTCAATTAAGCGTAAAGATTATATTTTCTCAAATACTTTAAGCACATGAAATCAGCTAAACATATGAATGACCTAAAAGACATAAAGATTATATTTTTCTCAAATATGGGACTTCTTTAGCAAGAATGAGAATAGATCAATATAAAAGAAGTGCTGGGGTTACATTTAACATAAGAATCATGCACCAATACACACAAACCAAATCAAAATCATTATTTCTCTCTCTTGAAAACCCATGAGACCGTATTCCCCTTTCTCTCTAGATTTTTGGAGATTTCAAGTAAAGTTAAATGAAATTGTAGATACTAAGAGCTTTTCCATCATCTAAACAATTAAAGCCTTTGTTCAATTTTATGAAAATAACCTTAAATTGATTTCAATTTAGATAAAAACCCTTATCTATTCAAACTTATGTAGGGGTTACTATGCAAACCTTGAAAACCATCTTTCACCACTACCGATGATGAATTAAGGCCACTAATAGGATGAGCAAAAACTTAAGAGTCAGGCCAACACATCAAGGGTCGCCCTTGACCCTTATAACGCATTATTTGAGCATACTATCAATCGTAGGCCCAGATATCACATAATAGTCCCCTTAGTGTTTTTTTCTCTCTCTTTCATTTTGATTTATTATTTTATTTTTTTATTGGTTAGTTAGTTAATTAAGTAATTAATATAAGAATTTCTTTCATAGAGAAATAAAAACTAATTAATATAGTTTCAAGGTTTCAATTGTGCCTTTTTTTTAATGAAAAGGCTAGAAAAGATAAAAATAATAATTAGTTAAATTCTTTTTGGAATTTTTGGTTTTTCTTTATTCTTAGTTGATGTATTAGTGTTCTTGCATGGTTCTAATCTTGCATGCTTTCTTTTCAATCAAATACATTAGCTTTTAGATTAGTTCTAAATAAGAGTTTTCAAAAGAATTGATTTTTATTTTTCTAACAAATCTTTAGGATAGAATGGGAGTTTTAACTATAATTTTCAAAATTAGATATCTTTTTAGGTTTAGGATTTATTAAAGGATGAAAACAAAGATAAAATGAGTAGGTTTCTCCAATCTTAGGGGTAAGCAGGTATAGGATAGGTAAGTATAAGTCTTTACTAGTATTTTATGCTATAAGATAAAGGTTCTCAAATTTTGGAATCATAACCTATCCTGTAGCACTTTGGAACCTGTATTTGCAAAACATATTGGGTACATAATATCCTATAACTTGTAAATGTTTTCCTTTCTTTCCAAATATTTCACGTTTATGTGATATAGAAAGTAATCTATATATTATGTTACAAGTTTTTCATACGCAAAACCTATAGAATTGTGGTAACATTTGTGAAATTAAAAAAAAAAAAGCGTTTTTCCAACCTTCATTATTTCAAATTTATCTAATCTTCATCTTACTACTTAGCAAATGAGAAATAACAAGGGAAAAGAATGGAAAGCATGAAGTTAGAAAGGAAAATAGGGAATAATAGGGGAAAAAATGAAGAATAAAAAGAATGAGAGGTAGCATTAAGTTTAGCTATTTAAAATTATTAACTTATAGGCTTGGACTCCTTTTCATTTTACTAAAACATATATTGGTTGAAAAATATGATTATTTATAATTCATTTATCAAAATTGTTTTATAATTTTTTTATAAGGTAGATCTAACACCTCATCTTCTAGGCATCTACTCAAAACTTTTTCCTCTATTTTTGCTACTTAAAGACAATTCGCTATGCCATTCCAAAATTAGGGATAAAGTGAAACTTGTATTCAACTTGCTATTCAATCTTCATAAAACACTTGATTTCAATTCTTCACTTATGCATATAATAATGTTTTAATGGAAAACTTTACGTATGTGAGCCAAAATCGAAGTATCACAGCTGTACAATCTTAAACAGAATATAAATTCATTAGAAAGTCTATACAATGCATTTTTAATCTCATGTTGAGGTCGTTGCAATATTACTTAATAATCTTCTTGGTAGAACTCATTCTTAGAACTTAAATCCAAGTCTACAGCTATTCAACATTTAAGAAAAGTCGTTACCCTTTAGGATTCTTGAGTCTTTTTGCTCCCAAAGTGTGAAGTCGTTGTCTAATTTCTTTTTTAACATGAGGATAAAATAACCTATCCCTTTAGCTTATTGCAAACTGAGTGAGAGTAGTTAACAAATAACAATACAAGTAGAATCATATCATAAATAAAAATTGCAATCCATCAATTTAGCCTAATACTCTTTAGTCCAACCAAGTAATGCAAATATAACAAATATGTGCCATGCTGATGTATGTATCATGCATTAATATTGATATCCTAGCCTAAGCCTAAGCCTATCCAGCTAGTAAAAACTCCTAGGCATCTAGATAACTTATCTAAGAATCTAGAAAATAACTTAACCTAGCGAAATCCATGCAATTTTTATATTCTTAAAAGCTAGTTTTTATAAACTAAGTTATTTGCTTTGCAAAACAAAACTTTCAAAAGCTAAATTATTTGCTTAACAAAACTCAGATTTTCAAAATAGAACTTAACTAAGCAAAGTCCTCGTTTTAGAAAACTTAACCCATAGGTCTTTTTCATGCCATGCTATGAATGCATTATCCTTATATCAATCAATTACCAAGCAAACACCAAGCAAGCTTAACCTATCAGTTATTTTCATGCCACGCTATGAATACATTAGATACATATTAATCAATTACCAAGTAAGCTAACTCATCTATTTATTAGCCAAGCTTTTACTTTATTTGATTTATGTTTTTATCTGTAAAACTACATTATCGGTTCACTTGAGTGAACACCTTAGTAGTCAAGGTTATTACTTAGCTTCTTAATTGTATTAGTACAAATCTCAATCAACAAATCATAAACAATAAATAGCATAACTATAATCATCAAAGTCAACAACTCAGTATATTTCAATTAAGAAGAGTTATATGAAAAAAGAGCAACACATAGTTTGCAAAGCAACATATCCAAAACTTATAGCATCATTCAACCAAATCAATCATAAGAAAAAAAGGTAGTGAACACACAATATGATGAGTAGATATAAATCTAGTTAAAGCACTCAACATCTACTTACCTAAAACTATTGATAATTCAAAGCCTATGCTTCAATGTAAGATTCTTCTTTACCTAATTCACTTAGAAAGTATATATGTAATAGTTATGAATAAGTTGGATATAAATCAATTTATGAAGTTACTTACATCTACAATTCTAGGTCCTTTTTGTCTTAACTTTTAATTCACTTTCTGACTCACGTTCTACTTTACTTTTTGAGCTAACTCCCATATAGAGCTCTAGACTATAACATTTTAACCTAACTTATGAGGTAGTCCTAATTTAGCATTCTTATCAAGGAATCCTTTAGATTGATTTCTATGTACCAATCCAACATGAAGTTTTAACTAGCTAAGGTTCTAACCTACCTTCTAAACAATTCCAAGATGTACATTTCAATTTAGCCTTGGTTCTAATCAAGCTTTTGACTTACTTAGTTGTCTTTGTAAATCACCAAATCACATTGCTTCAACACCGGTACCACCATCTACATATTTGACACATATAGAACATCACTTAAGCTCCCTCTTCAACACTTGGATTAATACATTTATTTGAGTAGAGAAACGCATAGTTTTAATAGAAAAGTATGTAATTTAGCCTTTTACTTCAACAACTAACTTGTAAATAAGTTTGTCATCCAAATTCAACGGTCTTCTTACTCTGTACAACATCAAAGCAAAATCACCTTAAGTTTATTAAGGGAATTGTAAAGAAAAAGTACCTCTAGCACACTGTTTCATAAAAAACTAAAATTTATGAAAAAACCAACTTTACAAATTTGAAAAACCGATTATGTAGCTTGAAAGTAAAGTTTTTAAGGAACATACACATAAAAAATTAGGCCAAAAACTACATTACTTGAGTTTTGGGAAATGCGGCTAAAAATCAATCAATGGAACGTTTTTTCTTAAGGTACCCATACATGCACTTAAAATTTGGAAAATATAGGTTAAATTTTCAATGAAAAATTACTTAAGAAAAATAATTTTCAGTATTTTTTAAAACCGTTTACTAATTTTAGTCAAATTTTATAATAGGCATCTTGAGTTTATCTACCCATCAAAGTACGACCCTAAATGTAGGGTAATAACCTTGTTACACTTCTAGATTCCCCTCACACCCTTGATCTCGCATACACTAAAATTTTCACTATTTTTTGTTTTTGTAAATTTTCCTTGGTTCTTCTTCCAAGCTTTCCTGACCCCTTCCTAATTTTTCTAAGCCTAGAAGTCATTAAAGAGTGTAATGAAATTAAAGATTTTTTTTTTAATCTTGGAGAGTCGATGGTAATTTTTATTTTGTTACAAATGTCCATTTGCTACTAATTTATTGTAGTTTTGATTACCATTTGAAGACACTAACCCTTACATAATTCCAACCCCCCTTGCCATGACATTTCCCCAAATTTTGCATATTAGCAACTTGCTTTAGTTAACTATTTTAGTGATTTACAGTTAATTTTATAAATATATGTATATGTAATTAATATACACAATGTATGTGCATCTATCAACTATATAATTATTTCATACTCCATTTATGCCATATTATTATTATTATAAGTCATGTAATTTATCTCTAAAGTACCACTAAATTCCGATGCTCATATTGTAAGTACACGATATAAATATTCAATACCAATATAAGTATACTTTTTGTTGGTCCCATATAAGATATTGGGAGGGGAGGGTTGTGAATAGATATATTTAAAATTTTTTGAAGCTTTTTTGATATAAATGAAATTATCCCTCTTAATAACATAAATTGGTGAGCAGTAGTATTTTCATAATTCAATACAGAAATAAACAACTTAAAGTGAAAGAGAGAGGGAGGAGAATATTAAGCTTAGAATTTTATAGAGCTTTAGCCTTTTCTTTACTACTCTCTTCCAACTCCATTGCTGAGGACCTCCTCTACTTTACCGATATCATTCCACTTGATCTACTAAATCAAAATTACGAGAAGTTTACAAATAATAGCCATACTTGGCCTTAACAACTCTTTATTTCTCCTATGTAGTCTCTCTATAATCTAGGCTAATTATAGATCTACAGAGTCCAATCAAACTTCTCTTAACACTCAAACAACAGACAACGTTTACAAATTACAAGTGAGAACAACAATACAAGTCTCAAATAATTTCTTATGAAAATAGAAATGAAGATTGATGAATGATCAACTTTAGTTCAACTATTTGAAGAAGTATCTAAGAAGCATTCTATTGTTTTTTCATATAGTAGAGAATGTCTATGATTAAAGTATAAAGTATTTGTATTTATCTTCTCAAAATCGTAACATTTTGAATCCTTTCTCCTTTTATACCAAAGTCTTCCAATAGCTAATTTGTTGAAGATTATCGTCAATTCATGTTTATCCATTTCAATGTATAGGTGATAATCCATAGATATTTTAGAGAAAATCTTGGAGTTTGAAATTTAAACCTAATCTTAGAATCTTATCTTGGACAGATATACTTTGCTTAGTAATTTCCAAATAAGCTTCAGATTTAAAATAAAAAATCTTACAAAATTCGAAATCTACCTTATTCTTATCTAATGTTAGTATTTTCTTATGATTTATCCAAAAATAAATTCATGTAAAGATAATCTTTATGGATCTTGATTCCAACTTAAGTGAAACGGGATTAAGTGTATTTCGCTAATACACCCAATCTAGTGGAGCTAAGTCTTGTTCCCTTCGAATATAATATTGTGTGATTTCTTCAACTTTACTTTTCTAGATCAATTATCTGAATAATCTTCTTAAGAGTATCGGTTTACTTACGTTCAAAGTCTTTGAATAAATTTCTAAAGTACTTGTATTAACTCTTCTTTTAAAAGCTTCAAAACCTTTTTTTTTTAAGTTTTTCATATTTGTCTCTTTTTCAAATGATTTGGACCTTCTAAATAAGTTCTGAATGTAACCTAATCTATAATTTTAAGCTTTTTGAAATATTATCTGAATTCTTGCACACTTATTAGTTCATTAACATTATTCTCTTTTTATTATCATCAAATTCATGAGAGATATCTAACATTTTCCTCCTTTTTGATGATAGAAGAAACACTTATAAATCCAAAAACACAAACCAAGTTGAATTGATGTCCAATAAAGTGGAAATATTACACAATCAATGAAAATTTACACAAGCAATTACTTGTTGTACTGCTATGATTATCATGTTATGAAATAATTAAATGTTTTTGGTTTTCTCCCCCTTTTTTGTAATCATCAAAGATTATTTATTAACTCCCCCTTAATATTCATAATTAGATAATATGTGCAAAATTAAGAAAATATTTCATTGATGAATAGAGAGTACAAGCCAAGTCCATAGATGGATTTAAAATCAACAAACAAAAGGCAAAACTATAACTAAAGTTTGATCGAAACAAAAAGAAAACTAACAAATCAAGGAAAATTATTTTTGAATTCTCTTTGTTTTCTTCTTAGCATAGAGCTTCATTCTTTAAGAATATGCTAGAATTGCCTTACTAGGAGTGTTAAGCTTGATTTTTCACCTTCCCAGTTCTTTTATAAAATTAGATCTTCTTTAAACTAACCAGAATTAAACCCTACCCATTTAATACTATCTTTCGACCAAGGTTTAAAGAAAATCGATCCTTTTATTTAAAAAAAAATAACATTGGAGTCACCACCCAACTCGAGTTGAGAAAAAACAATTAAATTATAACTAATTGGGTGGATTTGTTATAACTTAGCCACTAGTCTAACGAGAAAAACTGATTTTATAAAGCCGTTTTTGAAAACTAGAGATTTTGGTCAAGGGGTTAAGAATTTTAAACCCTTACGGGTACCATTGACATTTCAAAATTAGAATTAGATTTAAAAATCACCTTTTAATTTTGAAAGACAAGACTCAATTTCATTATTTTAATTGGATAAACAAAATAATTTAAACTAAAGAAAAAGGGAAATTAGGTTATTTCGATTTTTACTATTGCCCCGTAGATGTCTACGTACCCGATATTCAAGATCAGATGTACATAATTCTTTTAATGAAAACTTTAGTGGGTTAAATTGATTTTAATTTTGGAAACATGTCAAATTTACGTTTTTAATTCAATTTGGTTTATTTGAGGAAATTTCTAAAAAGTGAAAGTCCTAAATTGAAATTTTCATTTTTGGAAAAATCTAAAAAGGGCCCTAATTTGAAAAATGATTGATTTATTTATTTTTATTATTATTTTGGAAAATCAATTTTTCTAAGTGATAAAAACAACTATTTATTCTTACTTTATTTATTTTTCCTTATTTATTTAGTTTTTCTTTGTCCTATTTTATCACTTAATCTATTTATTAGTTATTATATATTATTTAATAAAACAAATTACTTTTTTCTTTTTTCTTTTAAAATTTTTTTCATTTCTTTCTTTATCCTCTTTTTTTTTTTCAAATTTCATTTACATTAGTAAAACAAATAATTAAATAAATAAACAAAACAAGAAAAAAGAAGAAGAAGAGAAAATAAGATAAGCTTAAGACGGATATAGTTGGATGTGTAGGTCAGACTTAGGTTAGTCAGGTCGGATTAGTCGGGTTGAGTCAGAGCGGTCGGGTTGGGTCTGCTCTACTAACTTCAACAATAGCAGCAGTTAGAGGGTGTAGTTCAGCAGGATTCAAAAGGAATTTCTGGTGGGTGAATGCGGATTCGTGTGTTTTAGATTGGACTTAGGGGGGAAAGGGGGGGAAGCCGAGTACCATGGCTTGGGGTAGTTTTTTGGTGGTTGTCCGAGGTGGCGGTCAGTGGTGATGTTTAGGTGGTGTACAGCATGGCTGTTGGAGGCACAATGGGCGTTGGGACTTAGGTTCTAAGGTGTAGCGAACTTTGTAGTGAAGTTATTTTTGTGTAGACAGTGGTAGTGGTGGTGGTTTGAAGAGAGGAGGGATAATGGTAGGGGTTTGGCTTCGAGGCTACTAGGGGATGCAGTAGAGGCTGAGGTGGTCGTGTCTAGAAGATGATGGTATAAGGAAGATAGTGAGTATAGTAGCTCTACTTGAAGTCAAGTAGAGAGAGACAATTGAAGAGAGAGAGAGAGAGAGAGGGTTAGAGAGAGAGAAAGTTTGCTAAGTGATTCCGAAGCTTAGGGATAGTTGCTTGTAGTTGTCTAAACACCCTAAATCTCCTTTTATACACGAGATAAAATCTAGGGAAAAGGAAGGAATTCACGGGATAGAGAGGAACATGAAGGGAAAAGGAAAGAAGGGGAGGGAAAAAATAGGCTAACATGGTGTTGATATGGCACTACGTCAATCGTATCGACTAACCTCAACGTGCTACATGTCATTACGTGACACGTGGTGGCTGACGTGGCATGTTACGAGATTAACATGTAGCACCATGTCAGCATGTTATCCAATCTCGACCTGCCATGTGTCAGGATACGTGGCATAATTAGATCCTGATATGAAGAGGTCTTTGATGTAATGAAAAGTAAAAAAAATTCTATATGCCCTCCCTAAGACTTGAACCTAAGACCTCATGCTTAATATAATGTTATGTTCATATGTTTAACCGTCAGGCTGTTGGCCTGTCCTTTGTCTATATGTACAATCAATTGCACATATGAACTCAGTCAGTTTGGACTAGATTTAAATCTAAGCGTAGGTTTAATGACCTATCCAAAATTAAAATTAAAAATCTATCCTAATAACATGTTATTTTGTAAAATCTTTTATTTTTTCAACTTTTCTATTTTTTTTTTTGCAATTTTTCAATTTTCTAAAAAAATTATTTTATAAACATATTATGTTTTAAGGTTTCTTTCTAAAATTTCTTATTTTTTGTGCTTTTTCTTAATTTTGAATTTTTTTTGTATTTTTCTATACTTCCTATTTTTTCTAAATTTCTTAATTTTTTGGGTTTTCTTTAATTGCCTATTTTTTGTGTTTTTTTTTTCTTCTAATTTTAGACCTTATAACCTAATCTGAAAAATAAAAAAAGGAGAGCAAAAATTAGGTGCCTATAGCTAGCCTTTTTTGTAGTAAAGTTTGAACTAAACTTCGCTACAAAGATGAAATAGACACTATTTTTTCCTTTAGGAAAAACAACTATAACTATCTTAAAATTGCTTTGGATGAGGAAAAGAAACCTGGTTGTGCCTCTTTTAGCTCACTAACTTAGGTTAGAGTGTCTCTAATGGATAAACAATCTTATGTTGGAATTGATCTAAAACTAGGTTGTACCTTACTAGGCTCACTAACCTAGGCGAGAATGTCTCTCAAGGACTACCAATCTTAAAATGGGATCGATCTAAAACCTGGTTGCACTTCACTAGGCTCACTAACTTAGGTGAAAGTATTTTTCGAGGACTAGCAACCCTAAAATGGGATCGATCTATAGCTTGGTTATACCTCATAAGGCTCACTAACTTAGGCGAAAGTATCTAGACTGGGATCAATCTAAAACTTGGTCGTGCCTCACTAGGCTTACTAACCTAAGCGAAAGCGTCTCTCGAGGACTAGTAACCTTAAACTGGGATCAATCTAAAACCTAGCCATACTTCATTAGCTTTACTAATATAGGCGGGAGTGTCTTTCAAGGACTAGTAACCCTAAACTAGAATCGATCTAAAACCTAGTCTTGCTGTACTATCCTAAGCGGAAGCGTCTCTTGGGGACTAGTAACCTTAAACTGAAATCGATCTAAAACCTAGTCATGCCTCATAAGGCTCACTAACCTAGGTAGGGGTATCTCTTAGGAACTAGCAACCTTAAATTGAGATTGATTTAAAACCTATCTATGCCTCACAAAGCTCACTAACTTAGGCGGGGGTATCTCTCGGGGACTAGAAACCCTAAACTGGGATCAATCTAAAACTTAGTTGTGCTTCACAAGGCTCACTAACCTAGGTAGGGGCATCTCTTGGGGACTAGCAACCTTAAATTGGGATCAATCTAAAGCCTAGCTGTGCCTCGCATGGCTTATTAACTAAGGTAGGGGCATTTCTCGAGGACTAGCAACCCTAAATTGGGATTGATCTAAAACTTGGTCATACCTCACATGGCTCACTATCATTGGTAAGGACGTCTTTCGGTGACTAGCAACCCTAAATTGGGATCGATCTAAAACCTGATCGTGCTTCATTAAGCTCATTAACCTAGGCAGAAGCATTTCTCGGGGAATAGCAACCTTAACCTGGGATCCATCTAAAACCTAGCCGTACCTCACAAGGTTAACTAACTTAAGTAGGAGCGTCTTTCGGGAACTAGCAACCCTAAACTGGTGTTAATGCTATGCCAAAAGGAAACGATGAGGAGAAGTGCCTTATGGAACTTGGTGAACAAAGGACAAATGATCTATGGGCTTGCTTGAGAGAAATTTGGTGAATAAAAGTGCCCTACGGATTGGAAGGATGAACCGAGTTAGGATCATATCTTTGAAGGTTGGCTAAATACTAAACGTAAAAAGTGAATGCCTTATGGGTTAGTTCAAAACGATTACTGGAAGTAAAAAATTGATATAAATGCAAGTACAAGATTCAAAAATTAGTATGCTAACATTGTGTAGAAATACTTACCTAATATTAGTCAATAGTGCTCAAAATTGTCAAACCTTTTTGAGAAGCCCCATCATAAATTACTAACTCATGTTTTAGTCCCTTGTTATTAACCTAGATGCTCTTGATGCAAAAGGTTTAAAACTTCACCGGCTCTTTTAGAAATTAACCCAATATAGAAAGCTACCTACTGTTTTTGTCTCATTAGAACTTTTATGAGCCAAAAGCCTTATGCTCATGTACCGTGATTGCTTGCTCGAGTTACGCATTTCCCTGAAAAAACTAACAATAAAACTCTGCCATCGAGGGGAATTAATCTGTAATGAAGTATTTTAAAGAATTTTGTTAATTACCAATATTCTAGATCTCATTCCTTAACTCCTCTCGTGTTTGTAATATATGAGTTTGATTAAAGAGAATTGGACCTTTCCATGGAGGGGGTGATTATTCTAATGACAATAATGGCCAATGATACCAAATTTGCTTATAGATAATGAAAATTAGACTACAATGACGTTCAAAATGACTAGCATTTTGGTGTTTTGAGTAAAATTTCCATTGACTTCTTATGGATAGTACAATTTCACAGTGTCGGTATTTATGGGGTCTCGCAAATTTGGACCATTCATTTGGGATAGAATCAAGGCTCCGCTCGATAATACTCGCCTTACGGCATAAGGACCTCCATAATTAGGAGAAAATTTCTCTCTGGAGTCTTATACGTTGATGAGAACTTTTCTCAACACCAAATCTCCCTCTTTAGGTTCCGGGGTCTTACCCTTTTGTTGAAGGCTCGAACCATTCTTTGTTGATAACAATGATTATGACACAAGGTTGTTAATCTCCTTTCATCAATTAGATTCAATTGCTCAATGTGTTTCTTTACCTAATTGGCTTAGTCCAATTGAGTTTTTGATAGTACCCTGAGTAACAGGATCTCAACCTTTACTAGTAACATTGCTTCAGTGCCATATACTAAAGAGTACGATGTTGCCCCAATCGATGTTCTGATGGAAGTCCAATAGGCCATAAGTGCAAAGGGTAACATCTCATGCCAGTCCTTATATGTGATAGTCATTTTTTCAATGATTCTTTTGAGGTTTTTGTTGGCTGCTTCAACAGCTCCATTCATTTAGGGCTGATAAGGAGTAGAGTTCTTATGAATGATATGAAATTGTTGGCACAATTCTGATGTAAGCCTGTTGTTGAGATTGATGCCATTGTCAATGATAGTCGTTTCCGGAGTCTCGTATAAGGTCAAAATGTCTTTTTTGATGAACTTAACTATGACCCCTTTAGTAACACTTGAGTAAGACGAAGCCTCAAACCATTTGTTGAAGTTGTTAATGATCACTAGTATGAAGCAATTCCCATTGGATACTTTCAGAGTGATCAGGCCGATGATATCTATGTCCCACATTAAAAAAAGCCACGGTACTAAGAGGGCGTGTAGTTCCTGAGGTAGGGCCTTTATCTTATTTGCATAAACTTAGCATAGGTAACAATGCCTAATGTGTTTGATGCAATCACTTTCTATTGTTGACTAATAATACCCTAACCTGATAATTTTCTTCGCCAGCATGTATCCATTAATGTGAGGGCCACATACTCCTTCATGCACTTCTTTCATTAATTCTCAGCTTCTTTGTCATCTACACACCTTAAGAGTATACCGTCAAATGAGAATTAGTATAAGGTAGACTCACTTACTAAGAATTAAGTAGCTAATCTCCTAATCATCTTTTTATCCTTTTCCTTAGCCTCTTCAGGGTATGTTCCTTGTTTTAGGAACATCTTAACATAATGGTACCATGGTTTTTGGTCATTCATACCCTCAATTGTAGTCAGAAAGCAAACTTGTCTTCAATTTCAAATAGTAAGAGGTTGGATCTCGACTCTACTAGATATTTGGATCATAAATGTTAGCGTGGCTAAGGCATCAGCAAATCGATTTTGAGTCTTCAGTTCGTGATTAAAGGTGATTTCTTTGAAATTCTCAACTAATTCAGTTAAGTGCTAGTGATAAGGCACTAGTTTAGGAACTTTAGTCTTGCATTCTCCTCGGGCTTAGCGAATAATGAGTGAAGAGTCCCCATACACTTCTAATTCTTAAATGTCTTTATCTAAGGCCATCTTGAGTCCCATGATGCATGCTTCATACTCAACGATATTATTAGTGTATGGGAAAACAAGCCTTATGGCCATATGGTATTAAGTACCTTCAAGGGATATTAGTATTGCCTTAATTCTACACCTAGACACATTAGTTGCACTATCGAAGAGCATTTTCCATTTTGGTAGCTCGTCATCTTCTCCTTTATCAGAGTTTCCCTCAACTACTAAGACATCCTTGTCGGGAAAATTGACTTGTACCTCTTGGGAAGTGCTATTGAAGGGATTTTTTGTCGATTGATTTGTTAAAGCTTGCCCTTTGATTTAATTTTGGTTCACATATGTAATGTTAAACTCTAATAGTAGCATTTTTCACTTTGAGATTTTGCCAATTAAGGCTAGTTTGTCTACCAACTACTTCAGGGGATTGTATTAAGTTAGTAATTCAACCTGGTAGTAGAGTGTATATTGTCTAAGCCAATGCATCACCTAGACTAAAGCACAATAGGTTCTTTCAATTTCTGAATATCTCTACTCCCCTTCAGTAAATTTCTTGCTCAAGTAGTATACATCCCATTCTTTTCCTTCCTCATCTTTCTAGTGGAGCATGTACCTTATAGACTTTAGTAATATTGTCAAATATAGGAATAGTAGCTTCCTAGATTTTTGAGATACCAGTATTGGAAGGTTCATGAGGTATTCTTTGATTGATGTAAAGGCTTGCTTGCACTCTTTGTCCTAGTTGATCTTAGCATTCTTTTTTAGCAACTTCAAAAAAGGATGGCACTTGTTTGTGAGTTGGAATATGAACCGGGCTATATAGTTTAAACGGCCCAACAAACCTCTTATTTCTTTGAGTGTGCATGGCGGGGGTAGGTCAACTATCACTTTGACTTTATTAGGGTCCACTTTAATGCCCCTTTAGCTGATTATAAAACCTAATAATTTCCTTGAAGTCACTCCGAAAAGTACATTTCTCTAGGTTGAGCTTCATTTAGAATTTTCTCAACCTATCAAACTATCTCCTCAGACTCTCTACATGATTTTCTCCTTCCTTAGACTTAGTAATCATATCATCAACATATACTTCAACCTCTTTGTACATTATGTCATGAAAGATTGCTACCATATCCCTTTGATATGTTGCTTTGGCATTTTTAAGTTTGAAAGGCATCACTTTGTAGCAAAACGTACCCTAAGTTGTGATGAATGTTGTCTTGGCTTTATCTTCTTTAGCCATTCGAATTTGGTTATACTTGAAAAATCCATCCATGAAAGAGAAAATATGGCCTTCAGTTGTATTATCGACCAAGACATCGATATGGGGCAAAGGGAAATTATCTTTAAGGATTGCTTAATTAAGGTCTCGGAAGTCTGCACACACTTTGACTTTTCCATTCTTCTTTGTAACAGGCATGATGTTAGCTAACCATTTGGGATAATTAGATACCTCAATAAAGCCAACTTCCAATAGTTTTCTAAATTCTTCCTTGATTTTTAATAGAACATCTGGTCAGAATCTTCTTAACTTTTGCTTCTTAGGTTTGATATCCTCTTATGTGAGTAAACGATGGACCATGATTAATGGATCTAATCTGGGCATGTCTTCATATGACCATGTAAATACGTCTTGGTATTTGGATAGTAATGTGGTCATCTCTGCCTTTTGATCTTTTAGATTTCCCCTAATCTTCGATACCTTAGGGTTGTCATTGGTCCTGACATTAGTTATCTTAGTTGGCTTGTCAATGGAAATTCTACTCATTTCATGCTTTTGCTAGCTTTCTTACACATCATTATGGTCATTAACATCACTCCCGATGAATAACCCAGTAGGTTGGAAAGTGATATCAATATTTTCATCACCTATTTGCGTGAGGTATCCATGGCTTTGATTCAAATCATTGGATTTAGAGAAAAAAGAAAAGTATGTAAAAGGGAGAGTGTAACTGAGGCAAGAGTAAAGGGAAAAGAGACTTGATTTTATTTAAAGGAACTTTTTTTTTTTGGCACAATTGTTTGAGGAACAAAGGTAATTTATTACAAAATTCTATAAAATACTTAATCATGATTCATCCTTTACCTTAAGGAAGATTTATTGTTATTCATAGAGATGGAGAACCAATTATTTAGGTGTTAAGACTTATCGGAGGGGGCCAACTCCTTTATTTCTACTGGAGAGATCCTCTTTGATAGGCTTTGAGTTTTATACTTTGGCCTAAATGAAAGTTTCTAACAATGGAGGGTAGGTCATTGGAGTATAATATAACCTGTCACCTTTTCTACCCTTAGTTTGCATTCTTTACAACTTTTCCATTGGGGTTGGAATGTATCCTAGCCTATAGGTCCCAAACTGGCCTTCTTTGAATTTCGGCCTCTCTTCCTTTTATTGATTAGTGATCATGCACACCTTATCAAACATTTGGAGCCCAAAGTCCTCTTGTTCTTCTGTACCAATATAGGGTATGGCCATCTCTTTGTAGATTTCATAATCTTGGTCACCCAGAATTGTGATGACTTAGCCATTGGAGATGAACTTAACTTTTTAATGAAGAGTTGACGGTATGGCCCTTACTAAATGTATCTAAGGCCTTCCCAATAATAGATTGAAGGTCCTTAGAATGTCTAAAACCTAGAATGGGATGTTAAACGTTTGTGAGCTGATATCAACTAGCAAGTTAATCTCTCCAATTATCTTTCTCCTAGATTTGTCAAAAGCTCTTACCGTTGTTGAACTCGGTTTGATAGTAGTTTTATCAGTGCCCAATAGATCTAGGGTACCCAAAGGACAGACATTTAGAGACGATCCATTGTCGATGAGGACTCTTGTTACGATGATGTATTTTATCTTCACTATTATGAATAAAGGCTTTGTGAGCTAGTTACCTTCTTCACCTAGTTCCTGAGCAAAGAAGGAAATTTGATCCATAATGAGGATGGAATTGGTGACAAAGCCAATCCTTTTAGTCAAGATTTCACAAGGGACCTTAACTTCCTTTAATGTTTTGAACAAAGGTTCTCAATGTAGGTCCAATGCCATCAATAGACTCATGAAGGATATTTGTGCTAGAGTAGTAGCGAGCTGATTCATTATTTTATAGTCGCTAGATTAATCATCATACTCAGCTTGTTCAGTGCTTGGCATTTATAGCACAACCTTCTTTTTTAGGTCTTCCTTCGGATTATAGATTCTATTGGATCAGGTAATCCCCCCTACAAGCAAGCTTGACTGCCCTTGGTTTATTGCCTGGTAGTTAAAGGGGGCAGCTTTATAATTTTCGAAGGCCATAGGTACATGGAAGGTATACCTTTTAGTTTGTAGAACTTCTTTTTTGTAGAATTTATAAACCTTAGGTTCTTAGTTGGGACCAATCATGTTGATGGTAGGTTTTGAGTAGTTAGATACCATATTGATGATGGGCTTATTGTTTGGCAGGGGGTTGTTGCTGACGTTTAGAGTAGGAACCTCTACAAAATCTAGTTGGATTGTACCTTCATCAATCAAGTCTTAGATTTTGTTTTTCAAACGCTAACATGAGTCAATTGAATGGCCTACTTACCCTAGATTATACTGGCATCTTGCATTGGGATAAAAAAAATCTCGGCTTGTACCTTTCATTAGGAGCCTCAAAATGGAGCAAATTATCTCTCCTTAACTTTTTAAGTACCCGATTGAGTGGAACAAGTATTCCAGTAAACCGTCTTGGGGTTTTGTTAGCTTGTAGTTGGCTTCTATACTGTTGTTGAGTTGGTGGGGGATTTGTCTTGAAAGAAACTAGAGAATTAGGCCTTGCATTTGAGTTGACCATGCTGACAATAGCTTCTCTAGGCTTCCTGGTGGTAAGTTTGCTGGAAGGTAGTCTTCTATTTACTATCTCTTGCATCTTGCTAGAGGAAACGACACTTTCAATTTGACACCCTGTGGCCATTACTTCTGCAAAGCTAGAAGAGGCTTGTCTAATTAGGTGAGCAAAATACGGCCTCTCAAGAGTGTTAATAAAAGGTGTGGTCAGCTCTTTCTCAATCATAGGGGTAGATACCCTTGCAATTAAGGACCTCTACCTTTAGGCATATTCTTTGAAGGATTCATTGTGCCTCTTCCTTAGGGAAACCAAATCCATCATGTTTGGCACCACTTTGATGTTAAATCTATATTGCTTATAGAACGCTTTAGCCAACTTCTCCCATCTGTTCACCTGATTCAGGTCTAACTAGGTGTACCAAGTCAAGGTAAGACCAGTTAGGCTATCTTGAAAGGTCTGGACCATGAGCTGGTCATATTATACATATTTGCCCATCTTGCGTACATATAGTCAGGTGTACAGCTTGGGACATCCAGTCCTGTTGTATTTTTGAAAGTTAAGTACTTTGAACTTTTTCAGGAAGCTTCCATAACCATAGGTAGAGAAGTTTGTTATGTTAGCATACTCGAATCCATCATACCCCTTGAGCATTTTCATTTTTTTCAGTAATTTGTTGAGTTAGCCGCTTCTCAACCTCCTTCAATTTGTCCTGGTCAGCTTTAGGCTTTGGGTTGATTGGAAAAGAGTAAGTATTTGGCTCAAAAGTTAGGTTGGCCTTTGGAAATATGCCTTCTATTTCAAAGGATTCAAAGCCCTAATTGACCTTAGGGTGGACTTCTTCAAGGGGCGGGGCTTTAACATTCTTTTAGTATTAGGCTTTGGAACTTTCTTCATTCGATGGAGCCGTGGGCCTAAGCAAAGAGATGCTATCAACAAGAAAAATCAGTTGATCTACAATCTTCCCCACAGTTCATTCCAAAGACTAGAACCTTATCTCAGTAGGATCGATAACATTGGTGTTGACATTGGTGTTGTTGGTGTTAGTGTTGTCGTTTCTTAGGTTGGCCATTTTGGTTTGAGACTGGGTTTTGATAAGGCTTCTCTAGAGAGTTTGACGTTTGGGAGCTATCTTAAAGACCTAGATAAAACCACTTCTCAATAAGTTAGCATACGAATGTTTTTATTTTTGAAAAAAAATGCAAATGAGCCACACGGATGGAAAGGAGAGAATCGATGAAAAATTAACAGAATGACAAGTTATTTATTATGTTTGAATTCTTGGAGTCTTATTACATGAAAGAAAGGAAAAGGTACAAATTCATCTATACTAATTTTCTTTTTTTTTTTCTATGGGCCAGATGACATTTTCTTCTTCTTTTGGTTACACTTAATTGCTTCTTCAAACTCTTGAACCTTCTTCTAGGCCATCTTCAGTTGGTGTTCTAGGATATGCAACCTTTGTCTGGACTTTCGAAATAGGTTTGACCATATGTCTTTTTCATTATAGAGGACCTCCATATGAGCTTTCATTTGGTCTATATAGGTCACCATTTCAGAGTTAGGGCATATAGGGGAAGGATGAAGGACTTCTGGTGCTCGATATCGCATTACGCCTTCCTTATGAAGTTGATCATATTATACTCTTTGGTAACTCGATGTTTGTCCACTTCTCCTATGAACTCACTTAGATTGATGTTTGGGCTTGCAATCTAGGTGTCCTACCAAGCTTTGATCTTATGAAGCTTGGATACCTTTTCTAGTTAGTGAGGCTCTTTAAGGCCAAGGGTGAATGACTCTAACGAAGGCTTGTGAACTATGTCTTAGATCCCTCGAAACTATCTTACCATGCTGTTTAGGTAGTAGCTTGTACACCAACTCATTCCAATTAGTAGCATGGCTTGGTAATTTTTGCAAATCAGTATGACCTTAGTGTAATTGCTCCACTTGGCAGTCCAAAGTATGTTTTCTACTTGCAAATCTCGTAGAACCTCTATCTAGAGAAGGGTAGGGATTTTTTTGGTAATTTGATCTTATCAACGAAAGAATCAATGAGATCAATCTTACTAGCGAATGCTCCTCTTATTAAGTCTAACCTAAACATTTGATGTGACTAACGAACCATACCATTAATAGTGCTATGCTTGACCTAAGATCCCTACAGCTCCTTTTCTTAAGGAGATTAAGGTTCCTTATCTTCTCAACAAGTAAGGCAGGAATGTAAGAGTTTCCTTCCCAGAATTGTGCCACTAACTCTGTCACCTTAAAGTGTATAAGAAAAGACCCACTTGGAAATAAGATAGTAGTGAATATTGCTAGTATATAGGCCTTGATTCGGTTTTCTTCCAATCTCTAAGGAATAAAGCTTGTTTGTTGGAACCAATGTACTAGATCCCATATCCTGATGGCATGTTTGTTACAATCATCTAGGGCCCTATTTATCTCAGTTTTATAGATCTTTAAGAATTTTGAAAAAATGTAGGTTGGATTGAAGCTGAGTTTTAGGACGTATATTTCATCTAAAGGACGAACTTGGAGTAGTTAGGTATACTCTTCTAGAGTTGGACTGATTAGGTGTGGTCCAAATTGAAAAGCCACTTCTTTGGGCTCCTAGAAATGGACTAAGGCCCCTACTAGTGTGATGTTGACATCTACTTTGGCTAGTGAGAGTATGGGTCTAATCTTGTTTGTAATGAACTGTTGTTCTCTTGGGTTGAAGGTTTGAAATCACTAGCTAAGTATGGGCTTTGGGTTTGTAGACATGAATCTCCTTGGAAAAGACTTTGGTGTTGGACAAGTTAGCCATTTTTGGAATGTTACTAGGAAAGTATAAATTATAAAGGAAAGACTACTTACATGAAAATAAATTACAAAAAACAAGTCCTTACGTATATGAATTCTAGGAAAAATACAGGGAAAGAAATCTCTAGGTTTTGTTATTTTTCTTCTCTCTTTTTATAACATTGACACTTTGTTTGTTATTCATTGATCCCAGGAAATGTATGTAGAAAGGGTAGGTTGTAAAGATCCTTAAACTTTGTGACCTCATGTGTTTATGGGAAAATGGTTTCTTAGTTACATTGAAGTTTAAGTAGGGTAGCTTAATTAGCCCTGAATGGTGGTTGCCCCATTATGCTCGGAACTTACATAATGGCTCCCTATCTTAAGGTCTTAAAATAGCCTAGGTTTGACTGTATCTATTATGCATTCATGGTGCGAAAAATAAATTCCTTCCCCCTCAATTATTTAGATAAATAAAATTAAACATGCAAAGGAAATGTTAGCATAATCATGATAAATCACAAAGAACAAAAGAAATTAAATAAATTATATTAAGGTGATTTTCAGAGATCAATTTTAATTTTGAAAAGTTAAATGGCTAACCCTCTTAACAATCTGTAGTAGAGTGGCTAAGCTGTCGAGCCTGATTTTTCATCCTCCCAATTCTTTTATAAAATTAAGTCTTCTCTAAACCAACTACCATTAAACCCTACCCTTTCAATACTAACCCTTGATTAGGGTTTAAAGAAAACCTGTCCTTTTATTTTAAAAAAAATAACTTTAGAGTTGCCACCTGATTGGAGTCAGGAAAAAACAGTTAAATTATAATCAATTAGGTGAATTGGTTATAAATTAGTCACTAGTCTAACAAGAAAAATCAATTTCATAAAATGGTTTTTGAAAACCAAAGATTTAGGTTAGGTGGTTAAGAATTTTAAATCCTTATGGGTACTATTGACTTTCCAAAATTAGAATTAGACTTAAAAATCACTTTTTTAATTTTCAAAGACAAGACTCAATTTAATTATTCTAATTAGATAAAAAAAAACAATTTGAACTAAAGGAAAAGGGAAATTAGGTTATTTCGTATTTTACCATCCCCTTGTAGGTACCTATATACCTGCTATTTGGAATCAAACGTACATAGTTCTTTTGATGAAAACATTAGTGGATTAAAATGATTTTAGTTTTGGAAACATGTTAAATTTACATTTTTTATTCAATTTGGTTTATTTGAGTAGATTTCTAAAAAATGAAAGTCCTAAATTGAAATTTTATTTTTTGGAAAAATCTAAAAAGGCTCTAATTTGAAAAATGGTTTATTTATTTTTATTATTATTAATTTTTTTATTTTTTTGGAAAAACAATTTTTCTAAGTGATAAAAACAACTATTGATTCTTATTTTATTTATTTTTTTGTATTTATTTATTTTTTATTATCCTATTTTATCACTTAATCTACTTATTACTTATTATATATTATTTAATAAAACAAAATTACATTTTTTTATTTTTCTTTTCTTTCTTTCTCCTCTTTTTTAATTACATTCACATAAGTAAAAAAAATAATTAAATAAATAAACAAAAAAAAAAGAAAAGAAAAGAAGCTTTGGACAAATGTAGCTAGATGCGTAGGTCCGACCTGAGTCAATCGAGTCAAATCTATCGAGTCGGGTTAGCCTCTACTAACTTTAACAACAGCAGCAGTTGGAGGGTGTGGTTTAGGATGATTTAAGAGGAATTTCTAGTAGGTGAAGGTAGATTTCTGTGTTTCGATGGCTTGGGGTGCTCATTTGGTGGTTTTTGGAGGTGGCTATTGACGGTGATGTTTGGGTAGTGCATAGCGCAGTTGCTGGAGGTGCAATAGGGCTTGGGACTTAGGTTCTAGGGAGTGGTGAACTTTATAGTGGAGTTGTTTTCGTGTGGGGAGTGGTGGTGGTGGTTCGAAGAGAGAGAGGGGCGGTAGCTATGGTTTGGCTTCGAGGCTACTAAGGGACACGGCGGCGGTTGAAGGTGGTTACGTCTAGAAGTTGATGGTGTAGGGAAGCTAGTAAAGGTAATAGCTCTGCTCGAAGTTGAGTAGAAAGAGAGAATTAGAGAGAGAAAAAGTTTGCTAAGTGATTTTGAAGCTCGGGGATAGTTGCTCATAGTTGTTTAAACTTTCTAAAGCTCCTTTTATACATGAGATTACCCTATAAGCAAGGAAAGTCAAAATTGAAATGAATGACAATTTCTAAAATTTAAGTTTTTTTCCAAATTTTCAAGACTCATTTAATCCTCGCGAAGGCTAAATTTGTATTTTTTTTTTATCTTAATTCTTAGTAGGCCATGCGTAGTTTGCAATTTCACCATTAATTTGGTGAAATTTCAACTTGAAGGGAGTTGAAAATGATCAAAAAGTGGGCTAACCAACTAAGCTTCGCAAGAAAATATAGGGAAAAGGAAGGAATTTGTGAGAAAGAGAAGGGAAAGAGAGGAAAAAGAAGGGAAAAGGTAGGGAAAAATAGGCTGACGTAGCACTGACGTAACATTACATCAACTGTGTCGACTAACCCCAACGTACCACATATCATTATGTGACATGTTGTGGTTGATGTAACATGCCACGTGGCTGACACCTGGCACCACATCAACATGTCGTCCAATCCCGAGTTGTCACACGTGGCAGTTTCTGATGTAATGAATAGTAAAAAAAAATTCTATATGCCCTCTCTAAGACTGGAACCCAAGACCTCATGCTCAATACTAATGTTATGTCCATATGCTTAACTGTCAGGCCATTGACTTGTGCCTTATCCATATGTATAATCAAATTGTATATATGGACTTAATCAGCCTAAGCTAGATTTAAATTTAAGTCTAGGTTCAACGGCCCAACCAAAATTAAAATTAAAAATCTATCCTAATAATATGTTATTTTCTAAAATCTTTTATTTTTTCAACTTTTCTATTTTTTTTTATAATTTTTCAATTTTCTAAAAAATTATTTTGTAAACTTTTTATCTTTTAGAGTTTCTTTCTGAAATTTCTAATTTTTTTATGCTTTTTCTTAATTTTGATTTTTTTTTGTATTTTTCTATAATTCTTATTTTTTTTCTAAATTTCATAATTTTTTGGGTTTTCTTTAATTTCCTATTTTTTGTTTTTCTAATTTAGGACCTTATAACCTAATCTGAAAAATAAAAAAGGAGGATAAAAATTAGGCATCTATAAGGAGAAGGAGTAACTTTAGATGGTTTCTTATGGTGGAAGTTGTTTCTTTTTGTTTGATAAATGTTGGTGTGGATTGAGCTGGAATAGATGCACTAATATTTTTGTTAGAGCCAATAAAAAGGGTTTCAATGTTCCTTTTTGGAGTGGTTTGTCCGTTAGGGTTAAGAAGAGGAGTTTGAATTGGAAGTGCTGGAGTTTCTAAAGGTAGATTCTTAGGTTTTGAAGATTGAGGGGAGGTGACTATAGTTTTGTTAAATGCTTAGACAGGTAGTGGATCGATTTGAGCAGTTAGCTGAGGAGTAATCACAAGGGAGTGAGGTTCAATTGTTGTAGACTAAGGATCTGATTTAGGAATAATTATTTCAACTAAAAGAATAGTAGGTTGAATTTGATCAGGGAGTTCAGATGGTAGATCAATAGCATGAGCTTCTTCATTAAGATTAGATTTAGTAAATGTTTCTTTGACCTAGACTTTAAATAAGTCCTTCATACTTGTAAGCTGATCTTTCAAAATTTTTCCAAGAACTTCCTTGAGTTCCTCAAATATTTGTTCAACAAATACAAAACTTTCACCTCATTCGGAGGGAGGAGGTTACAACTTTATACTCTCTAAATCACTATTTGAAAGTGATCCAGTTACTTCTCTAAACTCGATCCTGCAAATCATCTTTACTAATTTCCCTTTATTCCTTTGTTCTTTTACAATAGGTTCCTTGCCTCTCTTTCTTTTCTTTCCATTATCCTTCTCTTCAATAATGATTACCCTCTTCCCAATGTTGGAAGGGTGAACATAAATTCCCCTATTATGAGAACACCAATATTTTTCATTCATACAAAACCCCATCTACTTAAAGATTTTTTGTCTTAATCTAGTGGAGTAGTAAGGACATTTTACTTTTGTTGGAATTTTCAGTTCCTCGAATTTGAACAAAGTCTTCAATAATCTTCTATATGGCCTAACATCCAAGTGTTGCCATATTGGATGCATCATTAATTTCACAACATCCACTTTATTTTGCCCAATATGGTTAACACAACGAATGCATCTTCCCTTGGCATCAAAAGTTGCACTACCCCTTCTAGGTAACAAAAATGTATTAACAAACTTTTTTGTAGAATTCGAACTAATAATTCAAATTCAATACTAAAAATATCTTTGCGAACTCCCAACTCAATTCCATCATTCAATTTAGTAAAAACATTCTCCTTAGTCATTTGCACAAAATTATCATCTTCTCTAATTTCCTTAATGTCAGAGCATTTCAGGATATCTTTCTTTGAAGTTTCAACCTTTTGATTTAACAGTACAGATTTCTAAACTTCTTGATCTTTTCTATCTAGCTTTTTATAAAATTCATCTACTAGTTCTCCATATACAACACCTCTTATATTCGCTAAGTTACTCAGTCCTAATACATCCACATACTCCTTCCAATAAAAACTATTCTTCTCAAAGAATTCCAAATCCAAATAAAAAGATTCTTTGATAGATAGATTTTTACCTCTTACAATGTATGTTTTCTTTGGATTGGGCATTTGTCTGGAAGGGAGTTTTATGATCACAATTTTTTGAGTTTTTTGCACAGCTTGAGGAGTACATTTTGAAATCTTTTTCACAAGGTTTGAAGTCTTAGTCTTGTAAGAAGTCTTCTTGGGTTCAGGTTCAGGAGGATCCTTCTCTGCTTTAGATTTTTCTTCAGGTGGCTTATTTGAAGAACTAGAGTCCTCAAATTCAACAACTTCTTCAGATGAAGAAGTTGAATTGGGATTTTGCATGACTTGAGGAGTTTTTTGAGTGACATCTTGAATAGGTTCTTTCGAGGGTTCATTACGCAATTCTAGGGTTTGGGTTTTCTTAGAAGATTCTCGATATTTAGTAGGTGGATTGGTCTGAGGTTCCAAAAGGTTGGTAATGTTGGTCTCTTCCTTAGTGAGATCAACAGGGTTGCTTGGATTGTTTAGGGCTCTAGTTTTGGTTCCTTTGGTAGCAATGTGAGTTGATTTTCTAGGAGCCATGATTTCTTGAGAGAGAAAAGTTGTGTAAGGAGATGAAGGATCTAAAGATATGAGAAGAGGAAGAAAGAAGGAAAGATTTATACTTAAAGAGAAATAACTAACAAATCAAGTAGTCCATATCTTTGTACAAGTGTAGGTTGATTTTTTTGACCCATGTCTAAGACACGTTAGGACCTATTAGAGAATTTTTAAGACCCACTAAGCACAATTCCTTATATATGATACATGATCAAGAGAAATAAAATACTTATGTTTGGACTAAAAGCACTAACCAAAAAATTTTTCTACACATGTTATTAATTTTTAGCTTAAGGGGAATTAATTAAATATGCTCCATGCTAACAAAAAGAATTACAATACCAATTTCATTATGAATAAATTCAAACCTTAATTTATCCAAAGATTTTTTAAATATATCTACAAATTGATATTTAGTTGGTATAAAATCAATACTCTAATCATTATTTGCAACATGATCTCTAATGAAATGATGCCTTATTTTTATGTATTTTAACCTTGAGTGATGAATTTTGTTTTTTATCAAATTAATAGCAATGGTATTGTCACATTTTATAAGTATATTTTTATAATTTATCCCATAATCATTCAACTGTTGTTTTAACCAAAGTATTTGTGCACAATAGTTCCCAATAGATACATAGCAATAGAATTTTGTTTCTTAGAAGACCAAGAAACTAGCTTATCCCCTAAGAACTAGCAAGTGCCTGAATTACTCTTCATATCTACATTATAACTTGCATAATTAGCATTTGAATATCTTATGCGATCAAAATTTTGACTGTTAGGATACCAAATTCCTAATTTTGCAGTACTTTTCATATATTTAAAGATCTTTTTAACTGTAGCTAAGTGGATTTCTGTTAGCAAACTTTGAAATCTAGCATACACATAAGTACTAAACAAAATATTAGGACGTGAAGCTGCTAAATATAGTAAAGATCCAATTAAGCTTTGATATAATTTTTTATTTACCTTTTTGCTATTACTTATGATGCCAAGCTTTATTAAGGTACTCATAGGAATTGAAAAATCCTTGGTGTTCTCAAAACCAAATTTCTTCGGTATCTATCTAATGTACTTCTCTTGGTGAATAAATATTCCATTTTCTGATTATTTGATTTGTAATCCTAAGAAGAAGTTTAATTCTACCATGAGTGACATCTCAAATTATACTTGCATCAGGTTTGAAAACTCTTAATAATATTTTCTATTAGTTGCACCAAAAACAATGTCATTAGCATAAATCTACACAAATAACATACCTTCTCATGATGTTTTATAAATAGTATAGTATCTACCTTTCCCCTTTAAAAGTCATTTTTAATTAAGTGTTATGCCCCAAACAAGTGGAGTCATAACAGCTCCATCGGGTAGATTAACCTTACAATTACTATCGTAGATACAATCCACACAAGATGTACACTACTCAACTAGCTTGAAGCATTCATTCTAATACCTATGTATAATCAAACAAGTGGAGTCATAACAGCTCCATCGGGTAGATTAACCTTACAATTACTATCGTAGATACAATCCACACAAGATGTACACTACTCAACTAGCTTGAAGCATTCATTCTGATACCTATGAATAATCAAACTTGTAGTATTGCTTTACAAAATACTTGTTTTATATAACCTGTTGTCTCATAACATAATAATACTTACATAAATGTCTTATCTCTAGAGTTGAAATTTACAATTAAAGTTTACCAAAAACCACATGTTTTGTAGACTATTTACAATACGTTAAGGAACTAATAGGCATCTCAAGGAATTCCTAGTTAGTTCCCGCAAAATTCAAAAGAAAAGTTAAAAGCCTAGATTAAGTTGATTTATCGTTCCTTACTTTCCCAATTACTAACACAGTAACTTAGGGGTGGTAGTATTGGAACATCTTGGTTTTCACTCAGTATCTGCAAAAGAGTCTATGGGAGTGTGTGAATAACTAGCTCAGTAAGCGGGATGGAGTCAGAAGAGTATTGAACAATCACAAGCAAGGTTATTAATTATGATAAAATGCATTGTAATTATTCATATGAAATATCGTACAATGTTATCTGGTCCATTGTGAAGTTAGAGAAATTACATCTCCACCAACTCAAATTGAGGAGTTTTTTCATGACTCAAATTAGACTAAACCTAGGCTTGTGCAATGGAGAACACTCTCTTCCTATGTTTGCCTTCAAACCATGGCCCCTACCTTTGTCGTAACCTCCTCGCTTGTCACTTAGTTCGACTAAGGATTGGGAAATGACCATTTCAGCTATCCTCATTAAAGGGAGTCGGTATTTAGCCTGACACTTTTAATCGTTCCCCCTAATGGGTGTTATACACGTCTAGTTTTGTAATAGTTGAATAATTATTAGTTGTAATTTGAGGTAACCAAACAAGTTCATATAATACAGAAAAAATATGATCATGCAAAACAGCATACCAAAGAGTTTAACTCTTATCACAATTGAATACCAAACGTATATATGGAATTCACACAAACAACTAATTATAAGCATAAATAGAAGCACTCTCGAGTTTTCAGATACTTTAATATAGTATCCTAACAAGTGTTAAAGCTATAATCCTAACTTACCTATTCAGATACTCCTTACGGAAGACTAGAGTTACCAACAGTCTGACTCCCAGGGGATCTTATATATACAAAACTCAAATTTAGTTTTCATAATAGTTACAAAAACATTAAGGTTTTATCTAAAATGGTTATATATATATATATATAATTTATTATCATAATAATATATAGTTTTTATTATATACATATCAAGTTAAGTTATTAATTATTAATAATATATATAATTATATTATTATGTATAATATATCATTTTGAATGTATCAAAACAAACTTTTAATTGGCCAAATCAAGTTACAATTTCACTAGGGTTATCATAATACGTACATTCTAGTAATATTATAGAGTTATAGGTTATATTATCTAAGATTATTCGATTTTAGTAAAAATAATGTCGTTGGGTTCATATAAACTTAATGACATATATTACGGATCTTATTTTTAGAGATGATTTTTTATGACTAATTTGAGTTTTTAACACATTTATATGTATCTAAATCAATACTATTGTATTATACGTATTTTATGTTATTAAATTATATTTTACCTAATTTGTTAATATATCTCTATAATAAGGTTATTATCTAACTCTAATACACATAAAACGTATCCCAATCATCAAATATCATTAAATATATTAAAAAATATACTTTTTATCCAATCTGGCTAGTACACATATAGATAGTTTTTATTCAACTATTTACTACATTTTAACCTATTATTACTAAAAATATGTTTTGATTTGTAATTTAAGTCATTTTACTACATAAATTTATAATAAATAGTTCGGGTCACCAAATAATTCCCCAAAATTTTCTAAACTCCTAAAAATATGGAGAATTCAGTTATCACTTGCTTTTAGGTTTTTGATTTACCACCTATATATTCAAATTTAGAATTTTATCCCTAAATTATACTAAATTACCCAATTATGATTCCTTTTACACAAAATTAATTTCAACCTATCCCAATATCATTATACTTGACTAGAAATTACTATAGTTCCATTTCATAATTTAATTTCATAAATTTTATTTATTTCACATTTTCAACCTGATTTCTAGCTATTTTTAGGTCAAAAAAATACAATAAATATTAAAAATACTCAAATAAAAAATTGGGCTACATAGCAATTATCTATATATTAGGTCCCCTATGGTGGTGAAGTAGCTTAATAGTAGATCTAGGGCTACCTTAAGAATTGGTCTAGCTTGGTAATTGCTCTTTTTTTTCTTTTTCCAACTTTTTCTATTTTTCCCACGATTTTTCAAATTTTTTTCCTTAATTGACCTAGTCTCTAAATGTCCAAACCTAATCTAAATAAGGTTAGATAATATTTATCGGGTGCAATGGCAGTCAAATTTTTTTCCCCTATTTATCTATGTAATTAATGCTAGTAAGAGGTGTCTTAAACTTGTTAATTTCCTTTTTAACTTAGTAATCCAATTTTCCCAACCTGTCATGAAGATCTCCATCCAATTCTAGACATGATTCAGCCATATAGATGAGTTTTTGTAGATATTTTAATTAAATAGTATTATTATATATATATATATTAGTATTAGGTGATTTTATTAATATACAAGTATATATATCCTACGTATATATCTCGTGTAGTATATAACTATACTTGTATAATGATGCTGCTAACATCACTTTTATTTTTAAGATATATTTCTTAATTTTTTTCATGAATTCAACACATATTATATATAATAATGTAGTTTTAGGTTAATTTACGGGTATAATTATTATTTATACTAAGTATACTCATAAAAATACATGTATATTCATATACTAAATTATATTATATTATCTCATTTTATAGCTTAATTAACTTATTTTTAAGTTCTCGTCGCATTTTGAGCATGATTTTAAGGGTTTCAAGTAATTTCGACTAACTTATCTATCTTAGTTCTAAACCCAATTTTGGGAGCTCACATTAACAATTGTTTTAATCTCTTGTACCAAGTACAAGAAGCTTGTTTGAGTCCATACAATACCTTTTTCAATTTATACATATGATTTGATTTGGATGGATCTTCAAATCTAGGAAGTTATTTAGCATACACTTTTTCTTTTATAAAAATATTCAGAAAAAGAACTTTTTACATCAATATGATACAATTTGAAATTTTTCAAACAAGCAAAAGCAAGTAGTAATCTTATAGCTTCTAGCCTAGCCATAGGAGCGTACATTTTTTTATAGTCTATTCCTTCTTCCTGAGAATAACTTTTAGCAACCAAATGAGTTTTGTTTCTTACTATTTTTCCATGTTCATCCAATTTATTCTAAAAAACTAATAAGTGTAAATTACTTTACACTTTCAAAGCATGTTTAGGCATAAAATTGATTATAAATATGATTTAATTATTTAGATTGGGTACTTAATTGAATAAAATAATGATTTCACGTAAATCAATAGCAAAGGGAGGAAATATACACAAGAATAACAACTTTCAAGTAAGTCATGACCATAAAAAAGAAGAAATAAGTGTAGAAGCATCAATTATGAGAGTGATAATGGAGCAATGAAGAATCTACCTTAGTCACGCCCTTAATCACAGCCGTGATCAAGGGATGTTTTGTTAATCCCCCTATCAATTACGACTGTGATTGAATAGCAGAAGATGATCACTGCCAAGGTCACGGCATGATGAGATTTAATAATGCGATGAGAAGTTCATGGCTTCAATAACAGTCGTGATTGGCAAAGAATAATTCTTTTTGAGACTATCATGCCCCAAGTCACGGGCATAATATGAAGGGGCACAATTGTTCTTTTCACACGAACTAGTACATGGGAAACGTTAAGTGGTGCCGTGAAGTGGTAAATTCGAGCCTTTTGATGGGAATAATATAAAAAGCTACTGCAACTTATGGAGGAGAGAATTAATTTCAAATATCAAATTTCAAGGAAGTAGACATCATTTAAAACAACACATCACCTACATATACACATCTGCATTTTTACCTATCGTTGTACTAGTTTGTATCCTGTATCATTTTCCTAAGTTTGTACTATATTTTTCCCAAAATCACTTGAAAGAGACGATGGGAATTTTTTGTTGTATATTCATCAAACTTCTTCAGTCGAATAAAAAATGGGTTTTCACTTTAACTATTCCATGTTCTATTTCTTTTTAATTATGTTTCTTGTTAGTTTTTGTTGTTGTTTTATCATATGTAAGTAATTCTTTAGGGTTTACTTCATCAATTAGTATCATCAAGTGCTTGAAAAAAGTAATTTCCTAATGTTGTTAATTTTGATGAATGACATTCAATGAATCAAAGTACGGTATAGTGCAAGACATTGACTTAGGACGGATTTCAATAGAATATGTCAAGAGCCAGTTCTATAGAATAAATCTAGTTCATTGGAACAACTTACTCCTGATAATAGAGATATTATTAGGAAAGTTGCTGCATCCTTAGGGGAATCCATCCATTAACATGACATTAATGCAATCTTAGTTAGTTGTTAATTAGGGAAAGATTCCAATAGACACAATTAGGATTACAAGTAAGTAGTTCTCAGAAGAATCATTATATACTGTAATTTCCCATAGTTTGTAAGTATTACGATGAAAAGTATTTTGGTAAGATTATACTAATTGATGAGTAAGCTTGTATATTAAGCGTATTTTTGTAATTGTTCTTGTAATCATTGTATTAATCACTTTAGATTTTAAATTATTATAGTTTAGTTAACATTTAGAATCTTAATAAATGATTAGTTGATGAAATTGATTGCTAGATAATAGGAAAAATTATTAAGTACTAATATTTGAGTCATTTTGCCAGTGGAGACGACCCTATACTTATCCGTGCTGTAAAACGATAGGTATACTTGCCTGTTAAATCAAGTTAAGGATAGAATATAGTTTTATAAATTGTAAAACTTGGAAGCTCTAATTTGATGTGATCAAAGTTTTTGGTGCCATTGCCAAGGAGAATCGGCACCATTGTTAGGAACATTAGGATTCCTATTCTTCTAGCCTTTATTTTTCTTTTTATAATTGTTAGTAGTTTAGTCGAAATACTTGTGCTCATATTGGATTATTTTTTGAATTGAAGTTTATGACCCAAAGCAGCATAATTAAACTAGTTGACTTCGATCTTGAATTCAAGAGAACACTTAGAAGTAACTTAAGGCAAGTTCGAGAATATTTTGAGAAGCAAATTTCAGCCAATAAGGAAGTAGGAGCACTAGAACCATTGAGATTGAAGATGAATAACCTAAATCAAAACGTCAAGTTGCCAGTAGGAAATTGGTTCTTAAATCTGGAAGATTGTATCTAAGGTGATCTACCATTGAATTTGGACCCACATCTTGATGTGAATTGGAATGTAGTACGAACAAGAATTGAGCCAAAAGTAAATTTGCCTATGGCTCTTAGGACAATGTTCGATTATTGTTAGCCTAACATAGATAGGGCTAAGACCAGTATAGCTCGGCCTAGAGTCCAAACCAATACATTTGAAATCAAGCTGAGTATTATTCAAATGATCCAACAATGTATTCAGTTTGAAGGGTTCAGTGACGAAGACCTCAATAACCATTTGTAGTAGTTCTTGGAGATATGTGACACACTTAAAATAAGTGGAGTTTTTGAGGATGCTATCAGACTTAGGCTATTTCCGTTTTCACTAAGGTTCAATGCAAAGCAGTGGCTCAACTCTATGCTATAGAATTCCATTAATACTTAGCAAGAAATGGCCAAACTGTTTATGAGAAAATACTTTCCACCCTCAAGGACAGCTATGCTAAGGGTAGATATTTCTTCTTTTAGTCAAATGGATTCAAAGACTCTATATGAAGCATAGGAGAGGTGGAAGGAGTTGTTAAGAAAGTGTCCTCATCATGGTCTTCCAGATTGGCATGAAGTTCAGACATTCTATAATGGACTAAACTATACTACTAAGCAACTCATTGATGCAACCCTTAGAGGAAGCTTGAACCATAAGTTACCTGAGCAATGCATTCAATTGTTTGAAGATATGGCCAATAATCATTATTAATGGTCATCTACAAGAGGAAGAGAAAGAAAGTCTACAGGAAAACATGAATTGAATGTTACTTCCACTTTAACACATCAAGGGGAAGTGTTGACTAGCCCATCTGAGATTGATCAAGTGGAGGAAGTTAATTACCTAGGGAATTTGATCAAACCTAGCAATGATCCCTTTGACAACACTTATAATTTAGGTTAGAGATATCATCCAAATTTTCGATGGGGCAACAATACCTGTCAAGGTTCCAACATGTGTCCTCCTGGATTTTAGAGAGAAGTGCTACCTCCTCTAGGTAAACCAATGTCTATTGAAGAAATGTTGGCTCAGTACATCAAGACCTCTAAGAGCTGCCACTAAGCTACAGAAGTAGCCTCAAGAAATCAAGGAGCCTCAATACATAACCTAGAAAATCAATTGGGGCAGATTTCTAAGATGTTATCTAAAAGAGCTCATGGATCACTACTGGGCAACATGGAAACAAACCCTAAAGAGCATGTTAAGGCTATGACTCTTAGAAGCGGTAAAAAGTTACAAACTTTTGAGAGGCTCTAAGACAGTAGAAGAGAAGTTGAGGCTACAAATGGGTATCAGCCAGTGAATAATGAATCACTAGAAGAGAAAGTCTTACCAATAGAGCCAAAAGAATATAAGCTACAATTGCCATACCCTTCTAAACTAAGGAAAGATAAGGATGATGAGCATTCTTAGAAGTTTTTGGAACTCTTTAAGTAGTTGCACATCAACTTTCCTTTGGTGGAAGCTCTGAGCCAAATGCCTAAGTATAAAAATTTTTTGAAGGATCTTCTTTCCAACAAGAGGAAATTGGATGAGCTTTATACTGTTATACTAGTTAGAAAATGTTGTATAGTTCTCATGAACAAGTTACCTAGGAAACTTAAGGATCCTGGTAGCTTTATTATCCCTTGTTTGATAGGAGACTTTCTAGTAGAAAAGGCATTAGCAGGTCTTAGAGCCAGCATCAATTTGATGCCCTATAGTTTGTTTAAGAGATTGAATTTGGGGGAGCCTAAAAGTACTTGAATGAGCATTCAATTAGTAGACAGATCCATGCGGTTCCCAAGAAGAGTTGTAGAAGATGTTTTGGTTAAAATGAATGACTTTATTTCCCCTACAGATTTTGTAGTGCTGAATATGGATGAGGATATCAAGGTCCCACTCATATTGGAAAGACCATTCGTGGCAATTGCGGGTGCTGTAATTGATGTCAAGGATGGAAAGTTGGTCCCATGGGTTGGAAACGAGGAAATGGTGATCAAAATGCCTAATGCCTTCCAAAAATCAATGAGTAGTGATGATGAATGCTCTGCAATTGATTCATTTGACTTTACCGTTTTTGAGTTTTTGCAAGATATCTTATGTAAGAATCCTTTCAAGACATGCTTGACAAAGGGGAATGAGGTAGATGAAATGGAAGAAGTGAAAGAGATGATCACTCAGTTTGATGTATGTAGCATGTAAGTGAATAATTTCGAGATTAAAGAGATTGACAGAGTTCGATTACTCGTATAAAGCCTTCAGTTGAGGAGCCCCCTGACTTAGAAATGAACAATTGCCCACTGATTCAGAATATGCTTTTCTATCTAAAGATTCTAAGCTGCTGGTTATCATTTCATCAAGGCTAGATTCTTACCAAAAAGAGAAACTTTTATCAGTTCTTAAAGAACATAAGAAGGCAATTACTTGGAAGATATCAGACATCTAGGGAATTAGTCCATCCTTTTGTACACATAAAATTTTGATGGAGGATGGATGTAAATTGGTAGTGCAACCTCAAAAGAAGCTGAATCCCAACAGGAAGGAAGTTGTTAAAAAAGAAGTAGTGAAGCTTTTAGATGCTAGACTCATCTACCTAATATCGGATAGTTTACAGGTAAGTCCGGTTCTGGTAGTTCCAAAGAAGGGTAGCATGATAGTAGTAGCAAACGAGAAGAATGAGTTGATACCAATGCGTACTGTGACTGGTTGGAGAGTATGCATTGATGATAGGAAACTCAATAATGCCATAAGGAAAGACCACTTCCTACTGCCTTTTATTGATCAAATGTTGGAGAGATTAGCGGGTCATGAATATTATTGTTTCTTAGATGAGATGTTTGGTTATTTTTAGATTCTGACTCCAGAAGATTAAGAGAAGATGACCTTTACATGCCCTTTTGGTACTTTTGTATATCGTAGAATGCCGTTTAAACTATGTAACGCACTTGCCACTTTTTAGTGTTGTATGATGCTATTTTTGGAGAGCTAGTTGAAGATGTGATGGAAGTTTTCGTGGATGATTTTTCTGTGTTTGGTAATACATTTGATGGATGCCTTGAAAATTTAAAAGGGTTATATGGAGGTGTAAAGAGATGAACCTAGTTCTCAACTGGGAAAAGTGCTATTTTATGGTACAACAAGGCATTGTGTTAGGACATAATATATCAAACAAAGGCATCAAGGTAGAAAAGGTGAAGATAAAAGTGATATCAAGGTTACCACCTCCATCATTTGTGAAGGCTGTGAGGAGCTTCTTTAGACATGCTGGATTTTATCGACAATTCATTAAGGACTTCTCTAAGATAGCGAGGCCATTGACGAAGCCCCTTAGGAAGGTTGTACCATTTTATTTTAACACCAATTGTTTAGAGCCTTTTAACGTTTTAAAGGAAAAATTAACCAATGCTCCTATCATGGTAGTTCCTGATTGGACCATGCCATTTGAGTTAATGTATGATGCAAGTGATTTAATAGTAGGAGCGATATTGGGATAGAGAATAGACCGACACTTTCAACCGATACATTATGTTAGTAAGATGCTTACTTCAACTCAAGTGAATTACACCACAACTAGGAAAGAATTGTTAACGATTGTTTTTTCTTTTGACAAATTTTGGCCCTATCTGATTCTCCTAAAAGTGATTGTTTACATTGATCACTCAACTTTAAGATATCTTTTCTCTAAATTTGATGCAAAATCGTGATTGATCCATTAGGTGTTGTTGCTAATAGAATTTGATTTAGAAATAAGGGACAAGAAGGGGGTTGAAAATTTTGCTATTGACCATTTGTCTAGGTTGGATAATCTACATCTAGAAGAATTGGATGAGGATGACATTGATGATAAATTTCTCGAAGAAAGCTTGTTTTGCCTTTGCATAGTAGCAACCTATAACATTCTATGGTTTGCTGATATAGCAAATTATTTGGTTAAGAAGGTTTTACTAAGAGATTTGGATCACCACAAGAAAAAGAAGTTTTTCTCGAAGTTAAAACATTACTTTTGGGAAAATCCTTTTCTTTTTTAGGTGTGTATTGATCAAATTATCTGACACTGTGTATCACATGAAGAAGGACAAAAAATCTTGTTCCATTGCCATAGTAAACCAATTAGTGGTCACTATAGTGCAAATAGAACAGCTCAAAAAGTGTTGGAGGCTAGTTTTTACTGGCCAAGTATATTTTGGGATGCTCATAGTTATGTTGCATCTTGTGATAAGTGTTAAAGATTTGGGAATATTTCTAAGAAGGATGAAATGCCACAGAATTATATATTAGAATGTAAAGTCTTTGATATTTGGGGAATAGACATCATGGGAGACCGTTCCCAAGTTTATATGGTAATAAGTACATTCTCGTTGTGGTCGATTATGTATCAAAGTAGGTTGAAGCTCAAGCTTTATTGACAAATGATGATAGGGTGGTAGCGAAATTTTTGAGAAAGTTATTTTCTAGATTTGGAGCACCTTGAGCATTGATTAATGATAGAGGAACCCACTTTTGTAATAATTAGATTGAATAAGTTCTTAATAAATATGGGGTACACCATAGGATGGCCAATCCTTACCATCCACAAATAAGTAGCCAAGTAGAGGTATCTAATAGGGACTTAAAAAGGGTTTTGGAGAAGACTATAGCACATAATAGAAAAGATTGGGTTGATAAGCTAGAAGATGCTTTATGGGCATACCAAACTGCTTACAAGACTCCATTAGGTACTACTCCTTATCGATTAGTGTATGGTAAGGCTTGCCATTTACTAGTAGAGATTGAGCATAAGGCTTATTGGGCTTTGAAGACAGCTAATTTGGATTACGAAGTAGCCAATAAACTTTAGTGTTGCCAACTTAATGAATTGGACGAGTGGTGTTGCATGGCTTATTAGAATAATCAAATGTATAAGGAGCGAGTTAAACATCTTCATGATTCTAGGATTAAGCACCCCAAGTAATTCAAGGAGAGTGATTTGGTACTATTATACAATTCTAGACTTAAGGTTATTTCATAGAAAAATTAAGTTTAAGTGGTTAGGCCCATTTTTAGTGAAAAAGACATTTCCATATGGAGTGATGGAGGTTGAACATCTAGAAAAGGGGACATTCAAGGTCAATGGATAGGGTTGAAGATATACCATGGAGAAGTGAATTGGAAAGAAGGGAAGGAGGAGTTAAGACTTCTCTAATTTAAGGAATAAAGATGCATACTTTAGAAACATCGAGCTTGAGACATTAAATAAGCATGTTTTTTGTATTATTATTTATTAAACTTTCAATTTCATTTTGCTTGTTTTGAGTACTTTGAAAGTTGTAAAGTTTTTAATTTTAATTAGTTGCTGTTATTGTTAGTGTTTTTGATTGTTTTAAGTGTTTTTTTTTTATTTAATGCACAAAGAAAGACATCATAGAGTGAAATTCATGGAAATTTAGTGAGAAGAGGATAATTCATGGAGTGTGGGGATGTTGACGGAAAAATGGAAGCCCAATATGCATCAAAGCCATGATAAAGGTAAGTAATTGATTTTTTTTTCTAGTAAAACATACATCATGGGATCAATCACGGCCATGACATATTGGGCTTCCATTATGACCGTGATTAATCCCTTGTAAGAGTTCACACCTTAATTATGGCCGTGATCAATACCTTAGAAGTTCTTCATGTTATTACAATTGTGATCTAATGAGATAATTATGAAATCTAAGACCATAGTACTAATCTCAGGTAACATCACGCCTTGACTATAAAAGGGGGAAGGCCGTGATGGTTTAAAATTTTTGGGTACCGAGCTTATCATGGGAATCATTATGCCCATGACCAAGCTAAAAAAGGGGATCATGGCCTGAGTCATAGTCGTGATCATGTTCCTATCGCCTCACTATATAAGAAATTTCTCTCTCTCTCTCTCTCCCTTCATTTCTCACATTTTACACTTCCACCCCTTGAAAAAACACACTCTCCACACTTATCCCTCACGAAAAACCTGGATCATTTTAACACTTGCTCGATCATTCTCAACATAATAATACGCTTCTAAGTTATGATTTCTCTCTTTATCCTTTTATTTTTCTTTACGTATATAGTGATTCATTTCATGTAATTTTAGGTTTATCTGTTTATGTTTGCTATTTTTGTGAAAAAGTTGTTATAGTAGTTTTATGTTGTTTATATCATCCTTGGACTTTGAATTTGCATGACTATGTGGCATAAGTTGATTATTCAGAATGAAACCCTAATTCCTTTGGATAATGGTAGAATTAAGGATTATTGCAAATTGAGCCTAACTTGATGAATTTGTCTTGTCATCGTACTTACGTATTTTGTCGAACTACATTGCTAGTTGCTGTTTTATACAATGGAAGTGCTATGTTATGTGTAATAATGTAATGTTAAGTGTGTTTAGTTAAGGGAAGACATTCATCCTTAGTTGATCTTGTGGCTTGAGTTGAGTTATGTTGAATTTGTTTCTAGTAGATGCTTGGAAGTTGGTTAGGGTTGATCATGATTAATCAATAGATGCATTATTTTCATAAGCAGAAAGAAGTTAAATTGGGTTTGCTTGAATTGAAGTGTGCTTGATGTTTGAATTAACAATTGATATTTGCAGATGGCACCAAAACATTCAACTACTTCTCAACATAAATGACCAAGAGTTGATAGTCCTCCTTCTCCACCTCCCTAACGTTTCGACATTGTAAGTTCCAGTCGATTGGTTGCTCTACCAGCAGGTATGATTGATGAGCAAGCAGACAGATTCAAGGAGTTTGTCGCAACAAAGATTATTAAGAGACGTTATGTGGTGGATTGGGACGTATTGGGGGAGTATGGCTTAAAGATTGCCATGCAACGATTATTAGGGAATGAACCACGGTTGAAGTTATTTTCAGTACAAGAAAAGACATATCGGCAAATAACCTTGGCTTTTCTCTCATCCTTTAAGATTAATTACGAGTATATTGGCTCCAAGAAGGACAATGAGGTAGAGTTTTTTACATTTGGAAGGTCTCACACCTTTAACATGCTAACATTTGTACAAGTAATGGGGTTATACACCCAAGCTGAGCTTTAAGATGAGGAGTTTGTTGATTTACCTGTAAACCTATCCCGTGGAACTTCAATAACTAAATTTTGGAGAGAAATCTCCAATGAAAATAACTTTAGGGTGAGTAAATCAAAAGCTTCTACCTTAAAGAAGACCAATGCCCAGGTCGTCCATTATATTTTGGTTAGGACGATCTATGGGAAGTACGAGAGCCTTGGAGTAGTGGAGGAGCATTATTTATTACCTTTTGATAAGAGCAAAGGTATATTTGTAGGGGGCCTAATCACTAGGATTCTAAGGAATTTGAGGTTGTGGCTAACAAGTAACAGGTCGAGCGACTCTTGTGCTGATCCTGAATTGCATCCAAGAACCCCTTTTAATCAATGGGGTATTACAAGAGTCTCAGATCCTGTTTTGGTTATCAAGGACCCTAGAGCTCTTGAGTTTGTACCTTTAACATCTAGCTTCTCAATTGGCAATCTAAAGAGATTAGAAAACGAGGTGGCCGAGATTAAGGAAACTCATAAGGGGATCGTTAAGATATTGAAGAATATAGCCACCAAAGAGGGAGCAACTATACCTTCTTGTTTCTCTTGTCCCCAAACTCAGGAAGACACTGGTCCCAGTCAAACTTTGGTTCCCCTACCAAGGCTAACTCACCAAGAAGAAGAAGAAGGAGGAGATGAAGATTTTGAAGAGGAGGACTCTGGTAATGATGAGGATGACTTCGATGAAGCCAATTGTGATGATGAAGAAGGCACTAAAGAAGCTCAGTAAGCACCGATTAGATAAGATGCTAAGGATGGAGGTGAAGAGGAGTCTTCTAAGGAGGATGAAGATAGGGTAGATGAGGAGACAGTAGCAGATGAAGACTGACTTATTTCTTGTTATTTTCTTTTGTTTTGTTTTAATGTGTGTTGTTGGTTTAAGATCACTAGTTCATTGAGAGCTTACTTTTATTGATGTCTATTGTTATGGAGACTTTCATATCATGAGCTTGTCATCTTTTGTTTTGTTTTGTTGTTTTGTCTTGATGGTCAGGTGTATGTTGTTGTTCAAGTTGTCATCATGTAGAAGTTGTATTCTTGATTGTTTAAGAATTAATGAATTACTCGAACTTCATGTTTTAGGGAAGGCTAGTTCTTGTTGTTTCTTCATTTTCATCTTTCTGTTATTTCAGTTATATGCCTATTCTATGTTTACTTCCTTTCGACATTGAGGACAATATCTCTCATTAAGTTAGGGGAAGGGTAAATTATGTTTATCAAAAACCTTCTACTTAAGTTAGTTTGTTTTAAAGTATGATTTAATTTAATGGATTGTAGATTTGATAAAATAGCAAACAATTTGGTGAGTTAATTTTGTACCTCACTCAATTCTTGTGAACTTAGTTTACATGATCAAGATTATGGGATAGAACATGTACTTACTATTTAATGAATGAGTTTAGGGGTTGGAAGTGAATTGTAGTCTTTTTTCAAAGCTAATTGGTTTTACTTCTAAATTTTATAAGTAGTATATCTACTTTTTGAATACATTTAGGAGATCGTTTAATCTTGAATGGAAAGGGCAAATGAAGTAGTTTACTTGTTAATACTTCTTGAGAATCTCTTCAAATTAGAATAAATTGAAGTGTAAGGATTGAATTAGTAAGGGCCGACTTTGGTCCTTAGAAGAGTAAAGTCTAACCCTACTACTGATTTTTGTCTTCATAACTTTGTAATAAGAATTTATAAGGATCAAGTTAGTAAGGGCGGGCTTCGGTCCCTTAAAAGAGCGAAGTCTAACTCCACTACTGATCTTTAGTATTCTTATGAAAAAGGAAATAATGAATGAATGAAATGAAAAAAAAAAAAAAGCAAATGCAAGGTGCAAGTCATTTTGGAGAGATTCGATGAAAAAAGTAGAAATACAAGGGAAAGATAAATGTAATATACTTTTATTTTACATTAGTGCTCTTAAGAAGTAATTAAAGGTTTCTTATACTCTTAAGGAAGTCAATGAAGTATAACCAATTATCATTGATCTATTTGACTTTGTGATTGACTTTGGACCTTTGAAAGCCTTTATTAAATAGTAAGGGTTAAGTGTGTTTTACTTTGATTAGTCTTAGAATATTGTTTTTGTATTCTAAGAACACAATGGGGTATGCACAAAGTTAAGCTACTATGGATTTTTTGCCAAATATGCAATTAATTGTTTTGAGTGTTTACTTGGGGACAAGCAAAGCTTAAGTGTGGGGAAGTTGATAAGTGTAAATTACTTTACACTTTTAAATCATGTTTAGGTATAGAATTGATCATAAATGTGATTTAATTCTTTAGATTGGATAATTAATTGAATAAAATAATGATTTCAAGTAAATCACAAGTAAAAGGAGGAAGTATACACAAGAATAACAATTTTCAAGTTAGTCACGACCATGAAGCAAATGAAATAAGTGTAGAGGAATCAATTACTGGTGTGATAATGAAGCAATGAAGAATCTACCTTGGTCACACCCTTAATCACGGCCGTGATCAAGGGATGTTTTGTCAATCCCCTTATCAATCATGGCCGTGATTGAATAGCAGAATGATGATTACAGCCATGGTCACGGGCGTAATGAGATTTAATAATGCGACGAGGAGTTTATGGCCCCAATAACAGCTATGATTAGTGAAGAATAATTCTTTTTGAGACTATCACACCCCAAGTCATAGGCATAATGGAAAGGGGTACAACTGTTCTTTTCAACCTTTTCATGTGAACCAATACATGGGAAATGTCAGGTGGTGTCGTGAAGGGTAAATTCGAGCCTTTTAACAAGAAGAATATAAAAAGCTATTGCAACTTGTAGAGGAGAGAATTCATTTCAGATATCAAATTTTAGGAAAGTAGATATCATTTTAAACAACACATCACCTGCTTACACACATCTATATTTTTACCTATCCTTCTACCAGTTTGTATCTTGTATCATTTTCCCAAGTGTGTACTGTATTTTTCCCAAAATCACTTGAAAGAGATGACGAGAATTCATTGTTTATGTATTCATCAAACTTCTTCAGCAGAATAAAAGGGGTTTTCACTTTAACTATTCTATGCTCTATTTCTGTTTAATTATGTTTGCTGTTAGTTTTTATCGTTGTTTTATCATATGTGAGTAATTCATTAGGGTTTACTCCATCAATTAATATGATTGAGTACTTGAAAAAGTAATTTCCTCACATAGTTAATTCTGATGAATGACAGTTAATGAATCTAAGTACGGTGTAGTGCAAGACATTAACTTAGGATGGATTTCAATAGTATATGTCAAGAGACAATTCTATTGAATATATCTAGTTTATTAGAACAACTTACTCCTGATAATAGAGATATTATTAGGAAAGTTGCTGCATCCTTAGGGGAATTGATCCATTAACATGACATTAATGCAATCTTAGTTAGTTGTTAATTAGGGAAAGATTCGAATAGACATAATTAGGATTAGAAGTAAGTAGTTCTCAAAAGAATCATTATATACTGTAATTTCCCATAGTTTACAAGTATAAAGATGAAAAGTATTTTGGTAAGATTATACTAATTGATGAGTAAGCTTGCATGTTAAGCGTATTTTCGTAATTGTTCTTGTAATCATTGTATTAATCACTCTAGATTGTTGATTAGTGTAGTTTAGTTAACATTTAGAATCTTAATAAACGATCAGTTGATGAAATTGATTGCTAGATAATAGGAAAAATTATTAAGTACTAGTGTTTGAGTCATTTTCCTAATGGAGACGACCCTATACTCATTCATGTTATAAAAACGATAGGTACACTTGCCTGTCGAATGAATTAAGGATAGAATATAGGTTTATAAATTGTAAAACTCGGAAGCTCTAATTAGAGGTGATCAAAAACCCATTTAGCACCTATGATTAACTTTTCCTTTGGTCTTGGAACTAAATTCCAAACCTGATTTCTTTGAAATTGACCAAGTTCTTCTCGCATAGGAAAAATCTAATTATTATCACTTAAGGCTTCATCAACTGAGTGAGGTTCAATTTTAGATATTAAAACAAAATGATTTTGAAAATTTTTTAAACTCGATCTTATTCTTATTCCAAATTTAACATTACCAATTACAAGTTTAGGAGGATGATTAGTTTTCAATTTAAGAGATGATGGTGGTGTATGAAAGTGTTCAAAACTTTCTAACTTACCTTCTGGATGTGTTTCAACAAACTCGATATTAGTTTCTGAAGAACCTTCTGATCCTGGTTCTATTTTAGATACATTGAGCATTCATAAAGTTTCTAATGTGTCGTTTGAAGGAGGTTCTGACTTACCTTCTGAATCAAATTGTATAGGTTTTATTTGAGGTAATTGGAAGTTCATCATTTGATTCATCATTCCCTGTTTCTTCTCCAAACTTGACATTTATTGATTCCTCTACCACTTTTGTTTCTTTATTGTATACTCAGTATGCCTTCGAGTTTAGAGAGTAGCCTAGAAAGATGGCTTCATTAGCTCTCTCTTCAAATTTTCCCAATACCTTTCCTATTTTCTTCACAAAACGCTTACAATCGAATGTGTGAAAGTATGAAATAGTAGGTTCTCTAACATATGGTTGATTGATGATGTAACAAGTTGTTGATGCTACTTTAGCTGAAAAATGATCTGCTATAACATTTTCATTAAGTAATGTTTTCATCATTTCTTGGATAGTCTTGTTTTTGCGTTTAATTACTCTTTTTTGTTATGGAGTAGAAGGTATTGAAAAGTTATGAGTGATGCCCTTTTCTTCACAAAACAAGATAAAATCTAAATTTTCAAATTCCTTTCAATGATAAGTTTGTAGACTAATGATAGAGAGGCATTTTTCATTTTGAACTCTTGGAAAATATTTCAAAACTTTTAAATGCATCACTTTTATTACACAAGAACAAAATCTAAGTAAATCTAGAGAAGTCATTTGCTATGACAAGTTCATACTTATTTCTTCTAAGACTTAGCATGCAAGTTGGAAGAAACAAATCTAAATACAATAACCCTAAAGGTCTTTAAGTAGATATAATTTTCTTACTCTTATGTAATGAAGAACTCGTCTTATTTTTAAGACAAGCAACACAACGAATATTTTTATGAGCATGTAATTTTGATAAACCTTAAATTAAGTTATTTTTAGATGAATTCTTAAGTTGTTGAAAATTTACGTATCCTAGCCTTTTGTGCCAAAGTATAGCATTATCATTTACAGATATGAAGCAACTTTTAGATGACACTTCTGATGGTTTAATTAAGTAAACATTCTTTTTTCTAAATCCTTCAAACAACTTAAATCCATCCTTATTAAAACTAATACATTTGTTATGTTTAAATGTTATTCTATGTCCTTTGTCACATAGCTGTCTTATACTTAATAGGTTATGTTTCAATCCTTTAACAAGTAGTATACTTTCAATTGCATAAGGTGCAAAACCAATTGTACCTGCTACAATTATTTTACCTTTACCATTGTCACCAAATTTTACATATCCATCTTCCTTCCATTCTAAGTTGTGAACAACGAAGCATCACCTATCATGTGTCATGAGAATCCACTATCAAGATACCATGTTCCTTTCAACTTAGCTTTGTGTTCCTGCATATATAACAACACAATCAAGTCTATTTACGAACCTAACAAAGCTTGAGTCCATGAAAATTCAAGCGCAACCTTTTGAATCGAACCTTTATTATTGTTAAGCTTATATTTTTTGTAAAAGCAATATTTCTCTATGTGAACTAGTTTATTACATAGAAAACAAGTATAAGGTTGTTCCTTAGTATACCTATTACTTAGCTCAGACTTGGATTCTTTCTAACATTCTCTCTATTGTACCTTTTGAAAGGATACTTCTTGTTGTTTTGAGAGTACTTTATGTTGTACCTTTTGATAGGTTTAGCTATTTTGTGTTTGTCTTGTTCTTTAACTGTTTATTGATTTTCACCTTTCGGTTTAACAAACACTATTTCTCTCTTCATTTTAGATTTTTGTCCAAATTCGAAACCAAGTCCAAATTTTGAAGTATCTATTCTTTAATTAGAGATCAACATTTGTAATTTCTTATCACCTTCATTAAACTTTTGGAACGTGTTATTGATTAAGTAAAATAAATCCTCTAAACGATTTTTCAAATTTTTAATTTCTTCTTTTAGAATAAGATTTTCATTGACTCAAACTTCACAAGCAACATACAATCCTTCGAAATTATTTTCACCTACTAATAACTGATTTGTTCGATTAAGAGCTTACTTTTCATTTTTAACATCTTTACTTGAGATTTAAGCTTAGAAATCTTGTCATTAGACTTAGAAAGAGCTTTAAGCAATTTGTTGATTTTAGTACATGTATCATCAAGTGCCTCTATATCAGAATCAAAATCAGTTTTAGAATCTACCTCAAAAAGTGCCATAAGACATATATTTGCTTCTTTACATTCTGTTGAACTTTTTAACTTAGTTTTTGAATCTTCCAAATCACTCCATCTTGCCATCAGAGATTTACGTTTCTTCTTAAATTTCTTCGTTTTCTTGATTAATATTGGACATTCATACTTGATATATCTCGACTTTTTGCATTGATAGCATATAATTTCCTTTTTAAACTTTTTCTCTTCCTTTTCCTCGATTTCCTTTCCTACATCATTAAATAGATTTTACTAGGGGAAAATCTTTTGGTAAAAGTTTTCTTACCTTTTTTTCTTTAGCCATTTGTTGAGTTTTCTAGTTAGAAGTGTCACATCCTTGTCTTCTTCTTCAAAGTCAGCATTTGTTTCTTTAGCTTTGAAAGTTGCAACCTTTTTCTTTATATCCTTTGAATTAATCTCAATTTTGAGAAAATTAATCCATATGGCATAAGTTTGCTACGCAATTAACTCAGGGTTAGTCTCTTTAGATTACAAGCTTCTTCTATGACAGTTTTCTTTGCATTTATGATCTTGGGAAGGATCCTTTGCATCTTGTGCACCATATTTACATCACTAATTGTTTTGCTAAGGGAAGACAATTCGTTAGTTATGGTAGTGAATTTACTGAAAGAGTTCTTGATTTCCTTATTAGGAAGGATTGGAAAGGTTTCATATGGTTGAACCAGCAAGTTAATTCTTATGTCCTTGATTGTTTCTGTACCTTTATAGGTTTACACAAAGTGTCCCAAATGTCTTTAGCTATTGTACAAGAACTAAATAGATAAAACTTTGAACGTGCAATAGTACTCAAAAGTAAGTTCTTAGCCTTTCAATTAAGTTCGATTTTGATGATATCATCATTTGATGTAATAATGATTGGAACTTTGACATTTCCTATTGAGATGATTTACCAAGCTTAATAGTTTAATGCCTTCACATAAGTCTACATCCTGAATTTCTAATAAGGAAAGTTAGTTCCATTAAAAAATGGTGCCTTTCTAGGTTGAATTGTTAAACTGCCACTTGATTTACCTATGATATTAAACTATAGATGATATTAGAGCAAGGCTCTAATTCCAATTGTTGGTCTGGTATAAGATATTAAGAGGTAGGGTGAATTCATATCTTTAAAATTTTTTGAAGCTTTTTTCGATGTAAATGAAATGACCCCTCTTAATAACTTAAATTGGTGAACAATAGAACTTTAATAATTCAATACAAAAATAAACAACTTAAAGTAAAAGAGATATGGAGGGGAATATTAGGCTCAAAATTTTATAGAGGTTCGTCTTTTTACTTACTACTCTCTTTCAGCTTTACTATTGGAGACTTGGCCCACTTCATCGATGCCATTCTACTTGATTCACTAAATCAAAATTATGAGAAGTTTACAAATAATAGCCATACTTGGCATTAACAAATCTTTGCTCTACTTATGTAGCCTCTTTACAATCTAAGCTAATTATAAATCTACAAAGTCAATCAAACCTCTCTTAACACTCAAACAACAAACAACATTTACTAATTATAAGCAAGAACAACAACATAAGTCTCAAATAATTTCGCACAAAAATAGAAATAAAGATTGATGAATGATTAGCTTCGGTTCAACTATTTGAAGAAGTATCTAAGAAGCATTTTGTTGTCCTTTTAGACAGTAGAGAATGTCTACGACCAGAGTATAAACTATTGGTATTTATCTTCTCAGAATTGTACATAACGTATAGAATCCTTTCTCCTTTTATACCGGAGTCTTCCGATGACTAATTTATTGAGGATTATCTTCAATTCATGTTTATCCATTTCAATGTCTAAGTGATAATCCATAGTTTAAAATTTAAACCTAATCTTATAATCTTATCTAAGTCAGCTATACTTTTCTCAACAATTTCCAAATAAGCTTTAGATTTGAATTTAAAAATCCCACAAAATTCAAAATCTACCTTATCCTTATCCAATGTTAGATATTTTCTTATGATTGATCCAAAGATAAATTCACTTAAAAATAATCCCCATATGTCTTAATTATAACTTTAGTAAAATGAGATTAAGTTTATTTTTCTAATATACCCAATCTAGTAGAGTTACGTCTTGTTCACTTCAAATTTAGGATTATGTGATTTCTTCAATGTTACTTTTCCGGATCAACTATCTAGATAACCTTTTGAAGAGTATCAGTTTACTTATCTTCAGTCTCTGAGTAAATTTCTAAAGTAGTTCTACTAACTCTTCTTATAAAAGCTTCTAAAACATTTTTTGAAATAAGTTTCTTAATGTAACTCAATCTACAATTTTAAGCTTTCTGAAATATTATTTAAATACTTACATACTTGTCAATTCATTAACATTCTTTTTTTTTTTTATTTGTTATCATCAAAATTTATGAGAGATATCTAACATTTTATTGAATTATATATTTTATATACTCTATTTAGCTAAATAAACTTTATTAAGGCTCTTCTTTTAGTTTTTATAACCTCATATTAAAAATTTATTTGATCTCAAGAATATTTCTTGGAAACCCTGAATATATCGATTCTAAGCAACTATGGTCATATCATAGGATAGTACTTGTGACTTGTACTACTCATGACCACTTTATTCCCTCACTTCGCAAGTAATATTTTCTAAGTGATATGTTTATTAAGATTATGTCACCGTTCTGAGTCCTTGATAGTTGATTGAAGACTTGGGGTCTCATAGTTGATACATAGTATCTTGAAACTTATACTCTTAATACCTTAAAGTACAGGGTAGGAATGTGTCATACTCATGCCTTTATGAAAGTAGATTCTAGATAATTTTGTATCTAAATTCTAACTTATGTTGATAGAGCATTCTAACTTAGGGCACTAAAGACCTTAAACTAATATGGAAGAGTTCATTTTCGACCTTCTACACTATACATTCAACCTGTTCTATTAACTTTGCAACCACTAAGGGCTTAAAAGCTCAGGAAGCTAACTAGCTTAAGATACAACAAGATGCCTAAAATAATATGGAGCTTAAGTAGATCTAGTCACATGTGCAGGTTGTTCAAATTCAAACATTGGCTCGAGTAGTTAGGAATCTTTACATAAATAACTATCTACTAGCAACCGATACGCTACCTACATTCCAAAATCGAATGGGGCTGTCTGTAATTCAAATTTCTTACATGTGAATTCTAGAGGCAATGGTCATAAGACAATTGCTAGACCTTAATTATAGATAAAGCTCGGCCTCTCACTGTAAGTCTTCTTTTGACCACTCATAATTTGTGTAGACTTTACTCCTTTTACTTTCTTATATCTCTATTGATAGTTAGTTTTTACTCATCTGACATACTCGTTCGTTCAGCCAACAATATGCTAAATAGTCAAATCTCTTGACATACCTCTAGATAGATAAAACATGGCATTTCTGCTAAGTAGCATAAATCTGTTCCTGGTTTGAATTCAAGTCCATGGTATGAACAGTTATCATAAGCATGGTTATATTACATAACCCCTTACTCTCCCTACATATCAGGAGAGATGTCAAATCAATAAACTTTTATGTATCTTAATAGTTACTTTGACAACTGCCTTAGACATTACAATCACCTATAAATATTGGAAAGAAACTTTATAAGAGTGCTTTGACACTTTTTGCTCATATACTTCCTATACAAAGTCATCTTACTAACTTAGGCATTAGAGTGGCCATACTGGACTAGCTTCGGTACCAAGCATTTCATTCTCTTTTGTAGGATTTTCCTTCATCCCAAAATTCACTAACAACATTTGGCACTGTCTATTTTTCCTAAGCTTACCTACTTGGCTAAAACAAGAGTACCTAAGAGTACAAGTGCTAGCACTTCCTCTCAACACCCTGAAAGAGGGAGTTAACATATTGATGAGCAGCGATTGGTTAGACTTGAGTAATTCTGCCTTGAATTAGATAATGTAAACTAAGAATTAAACAAAAAACACAAGTAAATTCTTAACCTCTTCCATAGTAATATCTACCCCAACTTGATCCAAAACAAAGACTAAGGCCAACACTATGCTAAACATAGTGACGATTCAATTTATTCCCCCCAAGTTGTAGAAAAAGCAGGCTGAGAATATGTTACAACCTTCAGCTTTTTCTTTTCAAAAGAATGACAAAGGTAAACAATCGCAATATGTGCACCATGTGGGTCCTTCGCATGTTAGCACCCTTGTTACCCTAGGCAAGCAATTTGAAATTAAAAGGAGTCATTTTGTTTCCAAGATTTTGGAGGAAGTGATACCTTGGTACATCCAATTGCTACAATTTGAGACTTATGACGGTATAAAAGACCCTAAAGACTACTTAAAGTACTATTATACGTTGGCCAACTTGCATGGTTTGAGTGATGCAATGGCCTATTAAGCTTTTCCTTCGACATTGAGGAATGCAAGCAGCACATGGTTCAAACATTTGAAACCAAATACCATTTCCTATTTCGATCAACTAGCAGAAGTGTTCTTTCAACACTTCCTTGCAAGCAAACTTCCTGTTAAGGAATCCTTAATCCTTAACACCATTAAACAAAAGTTAAATGAATCCATTAGGGACTACTTGGCTAGATTTATGGCCAAGATGGTTCAAATCCCAAAATTGGATATGAGTGTGGCCCTTAACATCGTAATAGATGGAGTCAAGCCTCATTGAGACCTTTTCAAGTTTCTCACAAAGAACAAGCCAAAAACTTTCACTAGGTTTAAGGCTAAAGCCACCTCATACATCCATCAAGAAGATAACACAAAGGCATGGCGAGAGGCTAATCAGAGTAAAGGAGATGTAAAGAATGATAAGCGAAAAAGTGTGAAAGATAGACTTGGCATGAATAGTGACTACAGCTTAGATGCCGAGAGGACAAGACCGAGAATCCCAACATGCTCATCCCATATGCCTGTCAATCATCCAATCTCGAACATTTTGATCGAGGTACATGGGGAGAGAGGCATCCTTCAGTGGCTAGAAAGAATGAATTAGAATCCCTTACGAAGAAACTTCAACAAGTACTGTGATTTCCACCATGATAAAGGTTACAATACAGATGAGGGCATTTAGCTCAAGAATAAAATTGAAGATGTGATCTAATGTAGAAACTTACGCAAGTTCCTAGCACATGATGCTAAGAATATCGAGAGACCATCTCAAAAGAGACGTAAGCAATAAGAGAATGACACACGACTGGCAGTAGCCGTGAGAGATGCAAGTGATGTAAATTCCAGCAGAGTACCTAATGTAGTAATTAACACCATTGTTAGTAGACTTACTATAGGCCAATGGAGCTCTTTGAACTTGATTAATGCTAAGAATTATGTTTGCAATATTCAAGGTAAAAAGATTAGGATCAACAATATAATATCTTTCAGAGAGGAAGATTTTGAGGGTATTCAGAGGCCGTATGATGGCTTACTCATTATCAATGCGAGAGTTACCAACTTTGAAGTTAAGAAGATTCTTGTTGACACAAGAAGTTCCACTAATATCAATTTTCAACATGCCTTTGACCAAATGAGGCCTAAGATCAAAGTGTAGCTACGGTTTTACAAGTACGATCTCTATGCCTTCAATAATCAACCCATCTAAGTAGTAGGAGTTATTTCTTTGTCAATACAGATCGGAAATGATGAGTATGTTATAGAGGATAAAGTGGACATTCTTATCATCAAATGTTGGTCCCTTTACAACATGATAATAGGACGGCTATGTTAACATCTATTCGACATTGTCCCTTTAACTACACATCTTAAGGCTAAGTTCCCTACTCATACGGGGGTCAGCATATGCAAAGGGGACAATAATTGGTATGGTCCTTATACATAAGGGCCTTGAGACGAGAAGTAGTATTTCAGGTTGAAACTTGTCTAGAAGGCAAGTCAATTGGTATTGAGTATGTTAGGACTGATACTGAGGAAATTTCTTTAGGGGGACAACTTAAGGAAAACAACGAGAATCAAGAAACCCTTGTCAGTAAACACTCAGCAAAGTTTGATCTCTTGTAGGCCAATGCTAACATGTTTGCGTAGTCTCCTTCAAACATGCAGGTATCTTGAGAGAAGTTATGGAATGCAAGCTCCAGATTGATCCGAATGTAAAGGTGGTCTAATAAAAGAAGAGACATTTTGCTCCAGAGTGACAATCAGCAATAAAGCAAGAAGTCGAGAAGTTATTGAAGGTAGGGTTCATCTGGGAAGAGTCTTATTCGACTTGGCTAGCCAATTGTGTCCTAGTCAAGAAGTCTATTGGTAAGTGGAGAATGTGCATAGACTTCACGGATCTTAACAAGGCCTATCCTAAGGACTGTTTCCCATTGCTAAAAATTAATCAGATGGTAGATGCAATCGCTGGACATACGGTGCTTTCCTTTATGGATGCTTTCTCTGGTTATAACCAAATCAAGATGGATAAGGAGGATGAAGTCTACACGTCTTTTGTCACCAACTTAAGAACGTATTGTTATACGATGATGCCCTTTAAGCTCAAGAACGCCGATGCAACATACCAGACTTGTTACCAAGATGTTTAAACCCTAAATTCACAAAAAAATGTTGAAGTATATTTCAACAACACGATTGTGAAGAGCGTAAAGGAAGATCGACAACTTGTTGACTTAGAGGAAATGTTTACCACATTGAGGATATACAACGTGAAACTCAACCCATAGAAATGTGTTTTTGGCATAACATTAGGGAAATTTCTTTGATACATGGTTACTCAGCACAGTATTAAGGCCAAATTTAAGAAAAATTAAAGCCATAAGGAAGATGAAATAACCTCACTTAATTAAAGAAGTATAGAAGCTCATTGGCAAATTGCTACCCTCAATAGATTGGTGTCAAGAAATGCAAACAGGTGCACAAAATTCTTTAAGATTTTAAAGAATCTAAAAGAATTCAACTAGACTGACAATTGTGATAGAGCTTTCAATGAAGTCAAGGAATTTCTTGCATCACCTCCGTTACTCTCGATACTCATTCTTAGAGAAAACTTATATTTGTATTTATCAATCAGTTGTTGAGCTCTTTCCTTTGTATTGGTCCAAATTGACGGCAAAGAACATCAACCTGTATACTAGGTGAGTCATGTTTGCATGGGCCAGAGCTTCAGCATACAAAGATTGGAAAATTTATATTAGTAGTGGTTTTCTCAGCAAGAAAGTTGAAGCCATATTTTGAAGCTCCCTAGATCATTATTCTCACCAATCAGCCATTGCGGTAAGCATTACAGCAGCCTAATTCTTTATGGAGGATGATGAAATATGCCTTACAACTTAGTGCCCATTGTGTACAATATAAACCTAGAACGGTACTACAGGCCCAAGTACTGAAAAATTTTGTAACCAAATTTACTAGTAAGGAAGATTGTTTAGAAATTGACAAGAAGTCGATCTAGTTTCTTTATGTCAATGGTTATTTGACACAAGAAGGAAGTGGTACAAGCCTAGTTTTTTAAGGCCCCCATAATGTCAAAGCTCATTATGCTTTGAAATTCAGATTCCCAACTAGTGACAATGAATTAGAGTACGAAACTCTAATTGTTATATTGAAATTGGCAAGAGAAATTGGCACCGAGAAACTCAAAGTGTTCTCTGATTCCTAATTGGTGGTAAATTAGGTCACCAAAAGTTATGTGGCAAGAGAAGTAGAGATGAACAAGTACCTATTGGTGGTACGAACGCTTGTAGAAGAATTACTATCTTTCTCTATTTATAAAATTCCAAGAAGCAGGAATATTGTTGCCTATAAGTTGTTAAAGTTGGCCAGTATAGCGTTCCTTGAGCTGAGCGAGAAACTTTTTCTTCCGTAGAAAAGCTTAACCACTCTCTTGTAAAGCTGTGAGTTATCTCCTTGCCTAAAAGAAGAATCGTGGATGGATCTACTAGTGAATTATCTAAAAGATTGTGTTCTCATTAACAACAAAAAAGAAGCATGAAGATTGGCATATTGGGCCGTGAACTTTACATTGATTGATGGTCAGTTGTATAAACACGAAATATCATAACCCTATCTTTGATGCCGTCCTTTAAGAGATGCCTAGAGGATTTTGTCTAAGCTGCATGCTGGCATATGCAATAACCATGTAAAAGCAAAGACATTATATGTAAGAGCACTGTGACTCAACTACTACTGGCCGACTATGAGAGAAGATGTAAAGGAAGTTGTTCGGCACTACCTCTAGTGCCAAAAGCACGAGTTGCTGAGTCATGTGCCTGCAATTGAGTTATGTAGCCTAACTAGCCCTTGGCTTTTCACCCAATGGGGGCTAAATATTCTCGGACCCTTCCTAAAGTCTATAGCCTAGTGATAATTTGTTATTGTCGCTATAGATTACTTTACCAAATGAGCAGAGGCTAAGGCTGTGGCAAAGATCATTAAGCAGAAAATGGAAGTAATTGTCTTTAGCTCCATCATATCAAGATTCAAATTTTCCTCCATGATAATTACGAATAATGGCCCGTAGTTTGACAACAATAAGTTCCAAACATTTTGTGAAAAGCACGGCATTCACCTCAACTTTACGTTTGTAGTGCATCTTCAGATAAATGGATAAGTGGAAGTCATAAACAAGATCACACTACATAGCCTAAGATGGAAAGTAAATCAAGTTAGGGGGAAATGGGCCAATGAATAGCCAATATTTTATGGGGCTATTGAACTACCCATAAAACTGTAACTGGGGAAACGCCCTTTAGGCCAGCATACGGTACGAAAGCCATATTGTTGATTAAGCTAGACTTTCCTAATTTGCAAACGCATAATTTCAATATTATGCTTAATCAAGTTGGACTGATAGCGAATCTGGATACCATTGATGAAATTCAAAATATTACGAGAGCTAGGGTCATGGCATACTAGTAGATAGCGGCAAGATATTACAATTAGAAAGTGAAGCACAAGGTTTTCCAACTTAGAAATTTGGTTAACTGCAAGATGGAAGCCACTAGTGTGAATGAGTTAAGGTAAGCTCAGCATGAATTGGGAAGTGTCAAGATCCAGGAAGTCATTGGAGAGGGGGCTTATCAACTAGATAGGTTAGATGGATCTATCATCCCTCGAGCATGGAACGCCAAGAATCTGAAATTATATTTCAATAAATTTGTTAGATGATATTTATCACCACTCATTTGGCGATAGCCAATTTATTTGTAAGACTTCAGTACTTATTTACGAGAATTATATGTGGTCTGATTATGTTTGTTTTCCTTATAATTGCCGAATCAATGAGTTTTAGGCTGCATGATAAACTAACTGATCTAGGTTCTAGCCTAACGTGGTTAATGAACTATACAAATTAACCTTATAGCCAAGTAATATGGTTAGTATACAATTCAAACAGCTAACAGATCCTCAAATGGCTAACAAATAGTATAAAAACGATGAGCATGTGAAATAAAACATATTGAGAGATAGTTGGGCATGTGAAATAAAACATGCTGAGAAACAAATAGCATGTGAAATAAAATATGCTAAGAAATAACAAGCATATGAAATAAAACATGCTAAGAAATAACTAGCGTATGAAATAAAACATGCCGAGAAATAACTGAGTCGTGAAATAAAACATGCTAATGAATAAAAGCGTGAAGCAACACACATATACCATGCACGTCATGAAAATGTAATACGTGAAATTAAATGTATTGGAGACTTGTAAATAATTTTCTCTTAACAAGGGTTATAAGCACTCGACATTACCTTGAAGATATTTCAATTGATAATTACATGAGAACGTAATGTGCCAATACAATAAAAATCCTATGGCCTATTCTCAGATTTAGCCAAAGTGATTTTTAGATCAGTGGTTGGGGCTTCTTCAGTAACTAGGGTCTCAAAGCAAGCAACTTCCTCGGCATGAGCTTCATTGTCACCTTGATTCATACTCTTAGTACTTGTCTTATCGCCTTCATCTTTGTCGATGCTACTGACTTTATCATCAACATCAGCAAAGTCAAGACAGGAGAGATCGTAATTAGGGTGAAGCTTCAAAACCTCCTTTAGAAGCCTTTCGTATTGCCAACTAGGAGTGATTATATCGAAAGCCTCTTCAACCGGTGGTCTTCTGCTCACAGTCTCCTCCAACTCGGCTACACAACTTTATAAGTTCAAGTTGTTGGTCTCCAACTCTTTTATCTACATCCTAAGCTTATCTTCATCCTTACTTATTGTATAAATAGTTCGGCCTAAGCCCCATCACTCTTCTTTCTTCTTTTGTAGCTCTTCTATTAGGCCTTTAAACTTTTTGTACTGCTCTTCCATTTTTGCCTTCAGGGTTAAGATTTCATTGGCGGCAAGCTTTCTCACCTCTATCTAAGCCCTTATCCTTGCATTCTGAATAGCAATAGTTTGGGACTTCGATTCATTGTATGCATCCTCAACTCTCTCCAGCAATTTCATTTAACACAATGAGGAATGAATGGGAATAACACATGGATACAATAAAAGATATTACCTTCTTCGCCTTTTTGTTGGCCTCATCTAAAGCTGTTTGAATGTAGCTGCTATCTGGAAAAGGAAATGTGTTAGTAACTCGAACGAATTCAATAATTAAAAGCAATGATCATGGATACTCCCATCATACAGTTTGGCGATAATATGGGCTTTATTGTAATCACCGACCCTTTTGACGTCCTTCTTGGCGATATCTCTATCTTTTACAAGAATAATACTTCCATTAAAGCTAAGGATTTTGTATTATCTCCTAAAGCTAAGTCGGTATCCAAAATTTGGTGGCTCTAACAACGGTCGAAGTACTTACTAACCTCACTATTAGGGATGAATTTGGCACTACTAATGTTGGGAACTTTTGACTACATTGCCTCCTTCACCCTTTCATCCAAGCCCTTAGATTTCTTGGTAAGTGGTTAGTCGGCGAGTTCCTTCCCCAATCTTTTATCAACACTCGGCACTACCTCAATTGCTAGTGATGAGCCTTTTACAACAATGGCATTTTCATCCTCCTTGCTAAGATGTGTCTCTCGACGTTCATCATCCCTTGGCTCAACAAAAGTTTGAATGATCTCGACCAAAGGCTCCTCAAAATGAGTAACCTTGGTCGGCACTGTCTTTTCACTCTCTTTTCGCCTCTCAATAGGATGGGAGGTCTTCTATACTGTTGCCTACTTCACTGTAGCCTCCTTTGCTAGCTTCTTTATGACAGTAGGCCAAGTGGTAGTTGTTGAGGTAGTCGCTCTCTTATTTGCCTTAGATTTTTTGGCTTTAGCCTCAACTAGTAGCTTGGTTGGATCTACCTCACCTGCACCTATATCTACGATATGAGTAAACAAATTAATATAAACAGGGGAAAAAGATGAACTTACATTTTCTATACCAAGTAAGGCTTAAAGGCTACAATTCTCTCGCCAAGTCTTGAGAGCGGCTTTCCTCTTGTAGCTATACTTAACGCGATAGTAACTCAATAGCGTACCTTCTCTTTAAAAAAAGATTAGGTCTCCATTTTCATAATGCCATATAATTCTCTCTGTGTCCCACAAGAACATTTTGTTCCTCTTCGTTTCTTGAATTTTCCTCGCTACTGCTACATTATTCGAGATCAGATCTATATCTTTGATATGTATCGACTCAGTCCATTAGGTCTAGAAGTCTAAATTCTCGTCAGAAACTATTGACACAAACTTGTCATGTCACTTGTGAATCTGAGATTCTAACCCATCCATGAACTTATGTCCATGCCTTATAGCAGCGAAGTATTACCCTTCGGGCTACCTTCAAATAGTAAAGAAAAACTAAAACAGCTAAGGCATAGCCCTGAATTCAACTTCTTCGACGAAACCAGAAGTTCCATCTGGAGAGTCATGAGAATAGGCTATTGTGTTATATGGACATCTTACTAAGGACCTCCCTTCCTTATCCTTAGGATAATTATTTATAGGAAGCTCGTTAATTCGAGCAAGTTTATCCTAACTTTCCTCTATACTATCAGTCAAACTGCCCGAAGAACACACCGCCTCTCTCCTTATTTAGGGGAGGGGGGAAAGTGGACTCAATTTCCATTGCCTTAAAATCAGAGAGGACAAGTCAACGAACAACTTTGCCCAAAATAACGTGGAGCTCGAGTAGACTTAGTCACATGTTCAGGCTATTCAAATTCAAACATAGGCTTGAGTAGTTAGGAATCTTTACACAAATAACTGCTTATTAGCTGCTAATAAGCTACCTACATTCCAAAATTAGATGGGGCTATATGTAATTCAAATTCCCTACATATGAATTCTAGAGTCATTGGTCATAAGACAAATGTTAGACCTTAATTATAAATAAAGCTCGGCCTCTCACTATAAGTCTTCTTTTGACCACTCATAATTTACATAGACTCTACTCCTCTTAGTTTCTTATATTTATGTTGATAGTCAGTTTTCGTTCATCTGACATACTTGTTCATTTGGCTGCTGATATGCTGAATAGTCAAATCTCTTGACATACCTCTAAATAGATAACATACGAGATTTCTACCGAGTAGTATAAATCCATTTTTGGTTTGAATTCAAGTCCATAGCATGAATGGTTATCATAAGCACGGTTATCTTACATAACTGCCTACTCTCCCTATATATCAGGAGAGATGTCAAATCAAGAAACTTCTACGTGTCTTAACAGTTACTTTGACAACTGCCTTTGATACTATAACCATTTATAAATATTAGAAAGAACTACTATAAGAGCGCTTTGGCACTTTTTACTTATATACTTCCTATACAAAGTTACCTTACTAACTTAGGCATCAAATTGGTTACATTGGACTAGCTCCGATACCAAGTGTTTCGTTCTCTTTTGTAGGATTTGCCTTCATCCTAAAATTCACTAACAACATATTTCACCTATCATAATTTAATTTAGGCATCGTAGTGGCTGTGCAGGAGTCACCTTAGCACCCCTTATAGCTAAACTAGCTTTTCTTCCTATAGAATTGAAGATCCACAAGAGTTTAATGTTTCCTTAGTCCAATTTCTACCATTGACAATTTGGTGCCATTTAATTTTCGAAACCTAATATGGTTACCAAGACGCAAACAAGAGATGATAATACTTTGGAGTGAGTAATGCCCCTCACGTGGCTTAAGAAGAAGTATCTCCATAGTAGCACACTCTAAAATTTTTCCCTGTAGATGCTAAGGATACCCTAAGGCAAGTTCAAGTTCGAGCAAATGACTTGTTGTGCATCTTGCAACTAGAAAGCCCTATGTACCATATTTTCTGAGGAGTAAGAAGAAGTTAAGGCTTGTAATCAAGAATTAAGGAAAAAGCTTTAAGAGTGCGATGCAACATCCCTTTACAGTCCTTCTCTAGAAGTGGTAAGGGAAAAGATTAACCTAGCCCTTCAAGATGATGATCAACGATGTATATTTAGTAAAGCTCCTATAACAAAAAGAAGGTAGTCAACAACCATGACGTGATGTCCATACATATAATGATTTCCAACAAACACCATCATAAGCTTAGGCTTGTAAACATGTTTTTGCTCGTATAGAGGGCAACATTGAGTACTTAACCACTCGCTTACCCTAGAAAGTTGTTATAAAATGAATCTGCAAGATCTAGAGGAGTACATTAAAAAATTGGCAAGTGAAGGGACTTCTAAGGAGAAAACTGACCTCAAAGGGAGGAAGTTAAGTCCTTTCATTTAGGAAATTGTGGAAAAGGTCCTACCTCTAAGTGTTCGATTACCTCAATTTAACACTTATGATGGAAAAAAGGACCCAAATGACCATCTGAACACTTTCTGTACATTAAAGAAATTATATGGGCTTTTGAATGCCATTGCCTTTAAGGTGTTCCCTTTAAACCTTGAGAAAGTCAGTGAGTAATTGTTTCAACTGGCTAAAAGCAACCTCCATCTCTTTGTTTGATCAACTTATCAGTAAGTTGCAATAATATTTCCTTATCCGCAAGCCCCTTATGAAGGATTTTTCACTTCTAATCTCAATTTAGAAGAACCTTTAAGAAAGCATAAGGGATTATGTGCATTGATTTAATCAACTAATGATTGAAATCCCCAACTACGACAAGAGTACTACATCGCATTCCATTTGCCGAGGTTTTAGGGAAGATCGGATTTCTTCAAATCTTTAACTAATCATCCTCCAACCTAACTTGATGGTTTATGATGGGTTACTGACTATCAACCCAATCACTTGCGCACGCCTTAGAGGCCTCTAATCCTTTACCTGAAGGATCCTTTCTAGTCAACTCACCAATGATGAGAAACAGTATACTGAAGGAGGATGGCTAAATTCCCAAGGAGCTTTGGGTGGATATACTATACTTTGTTAGTTATCATGTGCCAATGCTAACTTTCCTTTGGTTAAGAGCTTTGTGCTAAGTAATTGGACTTTTAACTATTGAGAGTCTTTTGTCGAGTAAATGCCGCTAGCTCTTAGCGGGGTACTTCTCTTTCGGCCTCCTCCTAACTCTCACAGCATCCTTTCACGTTTCGGCTTCTTTGTCGCCATAACACCTCGGTTCCTCTTGCCTGCTATGCTCAGAGAACCCTTGTACAAATCCAGTATCACATTGCCACCTGTCCCCTTCATTTGAAATTGTACTATTTTTCCCTTTTTGTCTTTTGTCTTTTGTCCTTTTTACCCCTTTTTGTTTGTATAAGGAATCCCCTTTTTGTATATACCTTATTGTAATTTCTTTATTTATAATATTACCCTAAGGACTTACTATAAATACTCCCTTCTCCTTGTAAGCTAGACTCATCTAGCTTTACAACAAAAATATTGAATATATTGTTCTTGTGAGACGACCCTTCTTTAAGTTTACTTTCAAATACTCTTATTTGATCTTGCCTAGTAGTTTAGGATAAATGGCGGTTGAACCTTGACATTAACTTGTATATTATATCAAGTTATGTTATGTTTGTTGGTGTGTCATATCCTTTAAACAGCTTCACATCAACTACTCTACTCAGTTCATGGACCTACTCAGTCTGTTTTCTTTGATATCTCAAAGGACCTATTAGTTCAGATCTGCAATGGTAAGTCCTAGTGATAATTGAGCTCTTAGGCACATCAGTTCACTACAAGGTCAGAGAAATCCATATGCTAGGAGAACCAAATTTAAGCTTGTAGGGAGCTCAAAAAGGAGAAGTTTGAAAGAAGGCTAGAGAAGGAGAGAGGACTAGTAAAGGACCATTTAGGTAAGAAGTTCAACATGCGTGATAGGTTAAGCTAAACTCATCTAGATTGGAAGACACCAATTTTGACCTTTATTGAACATATGCCTTTGAACCAATCTATGTCAAATATTATTATGAAGGTTTGAAATCTAGGATTTTTGGCTTAACTAGAAAAGATGAGGAAAATTCCAACAAGTTTTGCGATCTTCATGGTGACAATGGTCACAACACTAATGAGTGCATTCACTTGAAAAATGCACTTAAGGATGCTATTCAAAGAGGATATCTTAAGAGTATATTATAGATAAAGTAGAAAGGATAGAACATCCTACTTAAAGGAGAAGGAATAACTAATAGCCCCGTAATAATGATATTTGAGCTAATGGTTAAGAATTGGCTTGGGGTAACGTTAGAGGTGATAATCGAACTCTAAGGGGTGATTAATGTGCTATTTAGAGGACAAAGTGGAGGTAGTACCTTGGCCACCTTGAGTTTAGTAGACTCATAAGGAGATCACATATTGAATGTATGAGGTAAGTGACATAGGGTAGATGATATGCTTTTTTTTTTTTTTTCGATGAAGACATGTAAGGGATCTAATTTCCCTATGATGATGCTATGGTCATTATGACTAGAGTAGTTGAGTTTGAAGTTAGGAAAGTTGTGGTCAACATTGGGAGCTATACAAACATTATTTTCAAGCATGCATTTGACCAAATGCGATTAAAGTTAGAAAATTACAAGATGTAGACGTATAAATATAATTTGTACAGGTTCAATAATCATCTAGCTAAAGTTCAAGGAGTTGTTGCCCTAATTCTTTAGATTAGAGACGACAAGAACATGGTGGAGAAATAAGTGGATTTTGTGATAGTTGATTGTGCCTCTCCTTACAAAGATTATGGGCCAACCATCCATCAACATTTTTGAGACGGTTATATCTATAACTCATCAAAAGGAAAAATTTTCAACCCCAACAAGTACTAAAACATGTAACAGAGACCAACAACTAGCCAAAGCTCTATATTTCATTGCTTTAAAAAGAGATCAAGTGTACCATATTGAGCAGGGGACAAGCAACCACTTGTTAGTTTAAGGTGAACTTGCAGGGGAGACCTTAACCATTTAATTGAGTGATGATCCTAAGCATACTACTAGGCACTGAGGTCAGAGCCATCATGGCCCTTGAGCTCTATAAGTGCATGATACAATTCCTCTAAGCTAATAAAGATGTTTGTACATGGTCTCCATCAGACATACTCAAGATTCTAGGGGAAGTAATTACTCATAAGCCCAATATTGATTTGAACATCAATGTAGTATAACATAAAAAGAGGCATTTCACTCTTTGAAGGTAAGCTACTAATAAGGAAGAAGTATAGAAGTTTTTGAGGGTGAATTTCATCAGAGAGAAGCCATATCCAAATTGGTTAGCCAACTATGTATTGCTCAAGAAGACTAATGGAAAATGGTACACACTTCTTTTATCACTAATTTTGGAACTTACTGTTATAAAGTCATGTCATTTAGTTTGAAGAATGCAGGGGACACATATCGAAGATTAATGATGAAAATGTTTTGGCCTCATATATATAGAAATATTGAAGTATATGTCGATAACATGGTTATGAAGAGCAAGACTAATGACAACCACCTTCCCACCCTTAAAAGAGACCTTCAATACTTTAAGTTACCATAACATGAAGTTGAACCCTCAAAAATATGTGTTTGGTGCATCATCAGGAATTTCCTAGAATTTGTGGTGACAAAGTGGGAAATAGAGACTAACCTCCAAAAAATCCAAGTTGTTTTAGATATGGATTCCTTAAATCTATTAAGGAGGATTAGAGGATAGCAGGAAGGGTCGTAACACTGAATTGCTTCATATCAAAAAGTGCTTAGAAGTATGTGAAATTTTTTCAAATTTTGAGGAATTTGTTTGAGTTTAGGTGGACTGAAGAATGCGAAAAAGCCTCTCAAGCCTTGAAAGAGATTCTTACAATATCTCCGATCTTATCTAAGCCCATCGAAGGTGAGCTCTCTTGTTCATTCTAGTATGAGCAGTTGGAAGGATACACCAACCTATTTATTTTGTTAACCATGTCTTGCAAGGACCTAAACTTTGTTATATGATGTTGGAAAAGTTTGTCTTGGCTATAGTTGCTGTAGCAAGAAAACTTTGACCTCATTTTGAAGCCCATCATGTTGTTGTCCTAATTGACCAACCTCTGAAGCAAGCAATACAAAAGCCCTAGGCTTCAAGTTGGATGGTTAAGTATTTCTTGGAGCTTAGAATCTTCGATATTTAGCATCGACCAATAGAGGCATATAAAGCTTAGTTTTTTTTTTACTTCATAGTATAGTTTACAAGAAGTGAAGAATTTACCCACCAAAACCAAGAGCCAACCTAGATTCTATATGATGACAGCTCATTAACATGTAAGGGTAGTGGTGCTGGCTAATTTTGAAAGGTTTGATGGGAGCATATATCTCATATGCTCTAAAATTTGGATATCCAACTAGCAACAATGAATCTAAATATGAGGCATTGCTAGTTGGGATGAAGTTAGCAAAAGATATTGAAGCTAAACAATTAGATGTCTAATTAGATTCCCAATCGGTCATCAATCTGGTCAAAGGTGATAGCATGGTGAAGGATAAGAACATGGCTAAATATTTACAGTTGCCCAAAGAGCATGGATCAAGTTTTGATTCTTGGCAATTATTCAAGATCTTATGAGTACAGAGTTATTCCATGAACAAGTTATCAAAGTTGGCCTCTATAAGTTTGTTGAGTTGGGAAGAGAGAGTCTTTATTGAGTATCTTCTAGAGAAGAGCATGGACAGGCAGCATGTGAAATGTTTAGAGTAAAGGAGAGAGAATTGGAACATTGTTGGATGGATCCCATTCTATATTACTCAAAGGAATGAGTCTTATCAATTGACACTAAGGAAGCTCGAAGGCTTATCTATAAGGCTACCAATTTTATAATAATAGATGGAAAGGTCTACATGAGAGGATTAAGCATGCCCTACTTGAGGTGTTTACAACTTATTAAAGTTGAACGAGTCCTTTTTGACCTACATATTGGGGTTTACAATAACCATATTAAAACTAGAGCTTTATATGTGAAGGCTTTAAGGCTTGGATATTGGTGGCCCATAATGAAGAAGAAGTCGCTCAAGTTAGTTCAAACTTGTGGTCATTGTTAGAAAAATGCTCTTATTGAAAGAGCACCAAGTGCATACCTCATCTTGCTCACTAGCCCCTAACCTTTTACTTAATAAGGGTTAGACATCTTAGGCCCATTTCTAAAGACCACCAAGCTAAGGCAATACATTATTATAGTGGTGGACTACTTTACAAAATAGGTTGAAGCAAAAGTGATAGTAAGCATTACAAAAAGCATCATTAAGGCTTTTATATAGTAAGCAATATTTTGACTAGGTTCGGGATCCCTTGTATCGTATCACAAATAACAGATCTCAGTTTGACAACAATAAATTCAGGGAATTCTGCCAAGTATGTCACATTAGACTATGTTGTACATTAGCTATGCACCTATAAAGCAATGGACAAACAGAAGTAGTCAACAAAGTTATTCTCCATAGCTTGTGGAGGAGGGTAAACCGAGTTGGTAGCAAGTAGGCGAATGAACTACCTAATGTTTTATAGGGTTATAGGACCATATATAGAACTTGTGCTAGCCATGCTTCTACCAACTAGCCTTTGGGTTTGAAGTTGTTTTACCTATTAAGCTTCAGGTTAAAAGGGTAAGAGTTCAAGCTTATAACCCTAAGTACAATGACATTAGCCTTAGAGCAAACCTCAACACTATTCATGTTGCTTAAGCTTAAGCCAAGGCCCATTTAACTACCTACCAGCAATGCACAACCTGATATTATGACAAGCATGTCAAACATAAATGCTTTCGACATGGTAATCTAGTGTATAGAAAGCTAGAGGCTTTGGGAGTCAAAGAAAGCTAAGGGAAATTGACTCTAGCTTAGGAAGACCTTATAAGGATTATGGAGGTCATAGACAATGGAAGTGCCTATAGATTGGAGAGGCTTGATCGTCAACCTCATCATCGAGCATGGAATGTAGACAATCTCAAGCTAAGTGATAAAACTCTTAGAAGTGAAAGCTATTTGATTTTGTGATATGGAATTTACTACTTGTGTATATGTTTCAATTCTGACTGTTTTATGTTAATGTCATGGACTATTAGTGTTAAGATGCTAATATATGTTTTCGTGTCTTATGACTTAAATTTGTTCCATGGTGATGTTATTAATGAAGTATTTCGATTGCATAATGTTTTATGACTTTGATCCTTATTTTGTTCCTTACTATCAGATCTCTTCTAGTATTACAAACACAGTTTAGAAAATAATCGACCTAAGGTCTACACAATTAGCCCACATCGATACACAAGGTTAACCCGTTCCTTTCCAACCTCTCTTGAGACATAAGGGTTGAGATATCTATAAACCCTACATATTATAAGTGACGAGTAAATTTCATGAAGTTTTATCCCTAAATCTTATATTTGATGGATGATGGGAACTGGAGATCTAAAACTCTCTTAGTCCAATAATAAGCTCGAATGATGAGATATAAAAATCCTTAACTCTTTTAAGAGTGACATACCTAATTGCTCTAAGTCCTAAGATAAGCTTAGACGATGAGCTATCCAAAAGCCCTAAGCCATTAAGTGTTGATGGGTAAAATACTTTAAGCCCTATAATAAATACAGACGATAAGCTACAAAAAAGCCTAAAATTATTTAGTAATGGGTTAAAAAGCTTTTTGAAATCTTAAGGTGAACTCAAAAATGCATTGATGACTACCCTAAGTTGATAAATAACGACAAATCGAGATCGAAAAGCAAGGCTAAAATGAAAGTGTTGACTAAATATGCAATAAATACGAGTTCATATAGTATCATGATTGGAAAAAACAAAAGTAAATTTTTATACAACCCAATCAAATATTGGCATTCCAACCTAAATCAATAGATTCCTTGAATAAAAGACAACAAAATGGAGCAACACAAAGGAATAAGTTAATTCTTGGTAGGGGGATTATCAAGAGTAAGGATCAGATTGGCTAGAGGGTCTAAGATAAGAACATCAAGAGCTTGAAGATCGTCAAGGGTAGCACTTTGAATCTCCTCAATTACAATAGGAGAAGTATTATCACCTTCAATAGGATACCCCTCTACCTTAAATTCTGTTGCCTTTTCTTCAAAAGTGGAGGCATCCTTCTTTCGCCCTCTCTTAGCAAAGTCCAAGCAACTAAGATCATACTTTGGATGGTGGATTAAGATTTCTTCCCCAGCTAAGTTCACTTAATCCAACATCTTTTCGGAGAGAATATTTAGATACTCCTCACTATCCTCAATCTTTTGGAAGATTTTCTCATAACTAGCACGCTTACCAAGCTCCTTCTTGAGATCAACAACTTTAGTCTTCAGTTCGTCACATAAGTTTTGCAATTGGTTAATTTCTACTACATGTTTGCTTTTGTGGCTTTCTACCTCATTTTGAACCTCCTGTAGGTTGGTAACAAGATGAGAATTCTTTTTTATCTCTTTAGATAAAGTGGTTTCCTTCTTTTCCCTTAACTTAGCTTCTTTGTTTGCCTTATCCTTCAAGCACTTAATTTCTTCCTCCATCTTAGCCTTTTCCTCCCCCTACTTTTATCTAAGCTTTAGATGCTTAACTTTGGCACTAGTAACCTAGTTCTTAGTCACCTCAACAATCTGAAAGGGGAACATACAAAAAACATTGAACAAGAATAGTAAGGTAAGAATGGAAGTCAATTAGATGGAGAATTTACCACTTTCTTCTTTTCCATAAAGGCCTCAATTATCATCATTGGGTGTTGGGAGCTCTACAAAATGAAAGCAAAGTTATAAGAAGATATGAGAATGTCACCGCATATGATTGCAAATCAGATTCCTTACATCATAGATCTTAGAAGCAGTTAGTTACAAAAGGCTACCAAAACTCGAGTTTTGGCAGAATTTAACGGTATTGGAGGTTGTATTGATGTGTTTTGGCAATTGAATTCCTTGTACCAACTCTAAGGTGATCTTGCCATTACTTAAAGTGTAGTCAACTATGCTAACTTTCCAAAGAGGAAAATATTGGTAGGCATCCTTATTCTTCTTCTTAAAAGGATTCATAGGTCTAAGAACAACCAAAGGTGGTTCTTTAGTTAGGGGGGTCTATAAAACCCCCACCACAACAACTAATGTCTTTCTTTTAACCTTCATTAGGGCCCTTTCCTCATACCAAATTACAAATTAGGGAAAGACCTCAAACTTAACATTAGGCTTCTTCCTCGATTTACTGGCCTCTATGACCTTTCTCTACAATGTGCCTGTTAGAGCTTATGTCTCCTGGGGCTTCTTAGTAGTGGTGGATTTCATTAGGGCTTTCTTCACATCCCCATCCTTATACTTTCTTCTAATAATGCTAACCTTCAACCAAGCGAAGAGATTCTTGGAATCTGGATTCTTAAGCTACATATCTGCATCCAAAACTGAGAAGCCAAGTTGGGAAAATGAAAAAAAGGAAAAAGACAACTTATTGACACAGTATCGAGTACAGTTAAGTAGGACCACTTAAGTTTTGAAGGAGATAGCACAGTCCCTCCTCTTTCTAACCTAACCATGAGCCATTTTTTCTTTCAATTATAGATTGAAGATTCTAACTCGATCAAAAATTTTGTTCTAGGTTGGGCACAAATGTCAAACCAACCATCCCCTGTTCTGATTGTAAAGAAATAACAAAACAAAGTTACAGTGGCCCTAACCTCTATATCCTCATAAATGCACTTGAAAGCAACCATCAATCTATTTGAATTTGGAATTAATATACTAGGAAGATGGATCTTTCAAAAAGGGAGAAATGAAATCTTAAATCAACCTTAAAGTACTTCTCAAAAAGTATGAATTCGCATTCTCTCAAGCAAATAACATGCTAATGAATTTGTGATCTCTCAATCCTCTAACTACAAGGGAGGAACGAAAATAGAACTGCATATCATTAAACTCTTTCTCAGTAATTGTATTCGCAACACCATTGGTGTTTAAAATATACTCTATACTTGAATATAAAAAAATGGCTAGAGAAGTGCCTTCATTATCATATGGATACTTATCAAAGGAATCTTCCTAATCCTCCAAGCTCTAAGGGTATGAGTTTTAGCTATGCCAGTAAGACTGGACAAATCCCAAGGATAGTCACTCTCGATATCCGTTATACTGATGGCTTGTTCATGAGGAGATGAGTCGCTTACTCTAGAAGTGGTAATAAGATCTTTGCTCTATTGCTAAATGTTAGTTCAATCTTTAGGCTTTTAACCAGACATATTTACCCCAGAAAAGCACTCGAGATGAACAGAGAGTGAAGAGAGGAAAAGGAATTGTGAGTTTAGATGTGAGAAGAAAAATTGGAGTTGAGGAATGTGAATGTAAGAAGTATAGACTACTATTAAAGGAATAACCAAAAGGGAAGAAGGAGAAAAAGATGGTGAATGAGAAATAATAAAGAAGATAGAAAAAGGGAATGAATTTTGGGATTTGTTTGAGGAAGTAGTTACAAATAGTTTCCAACCATATGATTGCACTATCTTTGTAGAAATAAAATGGTTATGAATAATTTGTGTCAATAGGAATGCATGTAGCATCTAACACATCCACATAAATTCTTGAAATTGAGATATGAAACATCATTGATTGGACACAAAACTTCTCAACAAGCCAGCAAAATGCAGATCGATATTAATAAGAAATACAACGATCTCATGAAAGTAAGATTGAGACACCAAGCTCAGGGCAAATTAAGGTTAGATCCCCTAAATTCTATTAATGGTGACTTCAAGACTCATAGTACAAGATCGGCTTAACATAGTATATTACTCTCCTTGGAATTATTGCTAAGGAAAGTCCAAGGGAAAATGTTGATAGAGATTTCTATCTTAGGATACTAACTAGATTGACTTAGAAGAGTTCATTTATAACCTTTTGTGCTATACATCCAACCTCTTCTATCAACTTTACAGTTACTAAAGGCTTGATAGCTTGAGAAGGTAATGAGCTTGAGATGCAATAGGATGCCCAAAGTAGGTTAGACTAGCCTCAATTAGCTTAGTCAAGTGACATAGAACTTGAGTAGAATGGGTCAAACGTACAGCTTATTCAAATTCAAACATAAGCATGAGCAACTAAGAATCTTTACACAAATAACTACCCATTAGAATTTACGATAATAACTATAAATATAGGGAAAAAAGAATAACCTTTTTTTGAGGCTAACAAAGGGAATTGAACCTGTGCATAGCTGCCAATAGCTACACAGGTTCTAAAATCATATGAAGAACCTTACTTATGAATTTTAGAGGCAACTGTTAGAAGACAGTTGTTGCCAAACCTTAAATATAAATAGAGCTCAACTTCTTATTGTAAGTCTTCTTCTAGCCACTCATACTTTGTGTACACTTTGCTCCATTACTTCATTGTATTTCACTTACTGGAACCTAACTTAGGCATCAAAGTGGTTATGTCGAAGTTGCCTTAGTATCCCCCATAGCTTAACTTGCTTTCCTTATTGCAGAATTGAAGATTTATAAGTGTCGAAAATTGTCTTAGTACAATTTCTTCCTCAACAACTTGTGATCCTTAGTACCCATCTGAAACCTACCCAAATAAGTAAGATATATGTGAAAACCTTACACAATAGGGTTAGCCACTCTCAATATTCACAAAATTTAATAAATTAGAGTTATTAGGGTTCTCTCAAGATTTAGTGAAAGAAAAAAAATCAACTTAGTAAATTAAGGTTTTTTAGTCTTATGTCCCGTTTGGTATGAAAGAATGGTTTGAAATGAAATGGGGAGCGAAATGACAAATTCTTTTATGGAATGGAATGGCATAGAAGGAATTAAAGGCGTATATCATAGTAAATGTAAAAAATACCCATAAGTATTGAATTTCATAATTAAATTAAAGGTTAAATAAGTAATTAGATTAATAATAAATGTGAGAGAAGGGTAATCATGATTCCAAATTCTCAAAGATGGAATAAAATTCTTCCTTTAGGCTAAAATCATAGATTTAATGGAATTGTAATTATGGCTTTTAAATACGTTTCCAAATATAGGGGAAAGGGAATAGACCCTACAACTGCGATTCCATTGTAGTAGTCTAAGTGCTTAGACTTGGCATCCTTTAAAGGTAGGTTTCACTAAGATTGATTGTGATGGATCTTGGTTAAAGAAGAATTTGCAACCGGTTTTAGTATTGTTGTGAGAGATGATGCAGGAATTTTTTTCACTAGAACGTTGTTGAAAGTTGAGGAAAATCAAGTGGGAGTGGTTAAGGCCCTTGTGATAAAATAGGATGTGAAGTTAGCTATGCGTAAAAGATGGAGAAAGATTGAAGTTGAAATTGATAGTTCAATTGTATTTAAAGCTTTAAGATCTCTAAATAACATCAATTATAGAAGATATAACTGTGTTGAGGAAATCTTTTACTATTTGTTATTTTTCCCTTATAAATAGGAAAGCTAATACACATGTGAATTGAGCCATGGCCCAAGTTAGAAGGTGTTTGTGCATGAGCTTTTGGGATTTAAATCCCCTGACCCTTCTTATAGCACTTTTGCTTGCTAATCAATTAAATAGGCCTCTTGAGTTATTTTAAGTTTGTTGGTATTTGGAAGAATATGTTTATAAATAAAAGTCCTTTTCGACAAAAAAAAAATCTTAAATTAGGATTTTCAATTAAAAACATTAGTTTTTATAACAATAAGCGTCTTCTTAAACAAAAAAAAAAAGGAAAAATAATAAATAGTTGTTTTCTTAAAAATTTAGCATTTTTAGGTCTTTTCCTAAAAGGATAGCATTAATATGTAGCCTTTTAGTATTTTTTACAAGGATAAAAATCAAAATATTGTAAACTTGAAAATTTTAAAAACTAACAATTTTGACAAATTAAAGTTGTTTAAATGGAAACAAAAAAATATGATGACTTGATCCTAAGTAGTAAGTACAAGGGAATTTTAGTTATTATACAAAAAACATTACCAATTTACTAGGCTTATTTTGCATCTCTAAGATGCGATATTGTAACAACTTAGTCAGAACTCCTCCTATCGAGGTATTGTTCACTTTAGTATGATACGCTTCATGATTTTGTCCCCTAGTGCAGTAGCTTCCTAAGAGGTTACCCACCTTGGTTTTGACTTGACTTAAGTACACTTAACTTTGGAGTTCTAATGTGCTCAAAGCTACTACACCAAAAGGTGTCTTAATGGTTAGAATTCCTTCTTCTTGCTTGTGAGGTAATGTGAACCATGACTAAGAACAGACAAGGTCGATCGCTAAATAGGTTTAAGCTTACTAAAAGCTTAAAGAGATGATGGGGAAATGTGTGAAAGAATGGGAAAGTGAATGAAAAGTAAGCAAAACTTATGAATAGCTCCAAAGGATATGACGCACCAATGGAACTTCCGAAGACTCACAGCACAATCTGATATGACGCATAAATTAGTTCAATGAGGTTACTTGCCACCTAACCTTACTCAAGGGTTAGGATAAAAGTAAAATGAATGTAAACAAACAATGTTTACAAGAGAACAAAATGTCAAGTGTATAAATCTCCATTTTCTCATTATAGCTACAATTACAAGGGGTATTAATACCCGAAAGTTAGGGTAACTTGCCTGAAAGGGAAAAGATAAAAAAAGGTATTACCCTAAAGAAGTAGTGTACAAGAATACAAAAAAGTAAAATGAATGTTTAAGAAAAGCAATGATTAGTGGAGCAAATTCTACATATGGTCCTGTACACATGGTAATGATACATTGGTGCATTAGAGGATGTAGACAAAAGTGTGTAGTCATGTTGCATATTCGAGCATAAGTGGCTAAGGATCATTATAGTTTCTCTCTTTCTCTCTCTCAGCTTCTCAGCAAGAATAATGCCGAATCATTAGTCGGCTTAGGCATGAGTGAGTAATCGTGAGAGGCTTGGTTGTTCTCTTAATAATCAACAACTCAACACATTTCAGAGGGATGGGCAATCATTCGGCTCGACATATAAAGTAACTTAGCAAATAAGTACTCAACTTCTGCAGGAGTCAGTTGGAGTAGAAAAATCCACCTGCCAGGACTTCCAATCCTTGGGCTTAACTGCGGGTTAAAGGCTTAGTAGCTTAATTCCTATCATTCTCTCTAGGTTGATTTGGATTTGAGATAAAATCTAAACGATCTTTAATCAGCTCTCTATCGGGGTGATATGGACTAAGGTTAGAGATGTTGAAGGTATTAAAAAACCCATAGTCCTCAGGTAACTCTAATCTATAAGCATTATCATCGATCTTCTAGAAGATTCTGAAAGGTCCTTCAACCCTTAGGGATAGTTTGTTCCTCTTCTTTCTTGGAAACCTCTCTTTGCTTAAGTGTAGCCATACCATGTTTCTTAGCTAAAATTGTTTAGCATCCTACCCTTGGCTTTCTTTCGCATTCTTCTGGCAATTTGGTCGATGTGCTAAGTAAACTTGTCATAGATGCAATGAAGGGATTATACTCTAGCTCTCACAATAGCATACTCTTGCACAGGTATAGGTACAAGTATAGGTATAGGTATATGGTCGAGGGGCAACTCTGGATTAAGCCCATAGACCACTTTGAAGGAGGCCTGCTTAATGGTGTCATGCATTATTCAGTTTTAAGCAAACTTAACCACTGGTAAGTAGACATCCCAATTAATCGAGTTCTTGCTCATTATTGTTTGGAACAGTGATCCCAAAGTACGATTAACCACCTCCGTTTAGCCATCAGTTTAGGGGTGACAGGAAGTACTAAATAGTAGTTTGGTCCCCATCCGATGCCATAAGGTCCTCCAAAAGTAGCTCAAGAACTTCTAGTCTCTGTCAAAGACTACACTTCTCGATACACCGTGTAACTGCACAATCTCTTGCAAGAAAAGAGAAGAATTAGCCGAAGCATCATTAGTTTTAGAGTAGAGTACAAAGTGTGCCATCTTGCTAAACCTATCCACTACTACTATTACAAAATCTTTGCCTTGAGCAGTCCTTGGTAATTTGAGGATAAAGTCCATGCTCAATTCAGTCCCTGGTTTCATCGGAATAGGCAAAGGCATTGCTTTCCCTTGCTCGACTTAACATTTGTCCTTCTTGGACACAATATAACTTTCAACAATTCGGTGCACATCTCATCTCATTTTCAGCCAAAAACATGGACCACTCAACAACTCATATGTTCTTTTCTCTCCAAAATATCTGGAAAATCCTCTATTGTGGGCTTCCCTAATCAGTAGCTTCTACAGTGAACAAGTCAGCATGCATAATTTTCCTCTTTGGAACAAGTATCCCTCTTCCATATGATACTAGTCCACTATCCTCCCATTGACACAATGTATGAATATGGGCACAAAGTGTAGATCCTTAGAATACTGCTTTTTGATACTTGCAAACCCAAATAGCCTGCTCTGCAATTTAGTTAAAAGCGTATGTCTCCTCAAAAGAGCATCTGCAACTACATTACTCTTTTCCTACTTGTATTTTATCACAAAATTGAATCCCTCAAGGAATTCAACCCATCTTGCCTATTGCTTCGACAGCTTGGTCTGACTTTGGAGGTACCTTAGGGATTCATGGTTAGTATAAATGACAAATTCTCTTGGCAATAGATAATGATGCCACAATTACAGTGTTTGGATCAACAACAAGAGTTCTTTATCATATACAGAGTAGTTTAGCTTAGGTCCTTTGTGCTTCTCACTATAGAGGGCAATTAGTTGGCTTTTCTAAATTAGGATAACGCCTATCCTAGTGCTTGATGTGTCGCATTCTAGCTTAAATATTTTCTCAAAGTTAGGTAAAATTAATATAGTGGTGGAAGTCAACCTTTCCTTTATCTCGGTGAAACTTCTCTCCTCCTTCTCTCCCCTTTGGAAGTTGATGTTCTTTTTTGTCAATTCAGTGAGCAGTGTAGCAAGAGTACTGAAATTCCTAACAAACCTCCTATAGAATGAAGCTAGTCCATGAAAACTTCTCACATTGACATAAGTAATAAGGGTCTACTACTTGACGGTTGCTTTGATCTTCTCGTCATTCACTCATTAGCCTCCCACATTTACTACGTAGCCAAAGAATACTACTTCTTCTTAGCAAAAGCAATACTTCTTGAGATTGCTGAACAGTCTCTCGATACTAAAGACGTTTAATACGGCATAGAGATGTTCATAATGACTCAGCATGTTGACATTGTAGACTAAGATGTTGTCAAAGTACACAACGACACAGTTTCCTATTAGATGCCTCAATACATGGTTCATCAGTCTAATGAAAGTGCTCGGGGCATTTGACAAGCTGAAAGGCATGACCTTCCATTCATAAAGTCCATGTCAAGTTTTAAATGTTGTTTTCCACTCATCTCCTAGCTTCATTTATATTTAATGGTAGCTAGACTTTAGATTAATCTTGTTGAAGATCTTAGCTCCACTCAATTCATTTAGCATATCTTCTAACCTCGGGATTAGATACTTGTATTTGATCGTGATCATGCTCATAGCTTGGCTATCAACACACATTTGCTAGGTTCCATCCTTCTTTGGCACTAGGAGCATTGGAATAGTATAAAGGTTGAGACTCTCCCTAACATAACCTCTTTCCAGTAGCTCATCGATTTGTCATTAGAGTTTAGATGCCTATTCGGGACTTTTTTGATAGGCAAGCTTATTCGATAGGGTAGTGCCGAGTATTAAGTCACTGTAGTGTTCAATGCCTCGTAGTAGAGGTAATCCCTTGGGTAACTCTTTTAGAAATAGATTGGTATGCTCGTCTAGTAGTGCTCCCACTTCCTAGGATAGTTCACCCTGCTCCCTCATCTCTAGCAAGCGCTTGACCAACATAAGGGTTCGCTCATTAGCATTGATGGCCTCTTAGAGTTCAATCCTACTTATCACCAGAGCCTTTTTTGATCCACAATCGAGTTTAGTCTACAGTTTATTAACTTCACTTGGTGGCATCGAGTTTAGTATGATCTTCCTACCATCCTTCTCGAATGTATATGTGTTTCGATATCTATCATGGATAACTCTCCTCTTAAATAGCTATGATCTATGTAGTAACACGTAAGAAATGTACATGGGTAATACGTCATAGAGAATCTAGTCAAAGTAATTTCCAATAGTGATCGATAGTAAGACTTATCAAGTGACACGTAATGTTCCTTTCTCACTTAACTAGTGCAACTTGTATGACCTTAAATGTGTAACAGTTGGCAACTTTAATTTTGTAATAAGATCAATTGATGCCACATTAGTGCCACTACCACTATCCATAATGAGGGTACATACCTGATCACTCACCTTACAAATGGTATGAAACAAATTCTCTCTATTCTTCCTCACATGAAGGTTCCATGTTCATTATGCGTTAGACAACCATGAACAACTGGTCCAAGTCCTTAGCAAACACATCCTCTTCAATAAGTTTTTCTCGATAATACTGTCTTCCTCCTTAGGCTCCTCATCAATACTCTTTACCTCTAGCTTTGGGATGTCTCCCTTGACGACCATCGTTCTTCGGTTCGATCACTGAGTAGCCATATGCCTAAAACCTTGGCACTTGAAGCACTTGATCTGACTCGTCTTCCTACCAAATCCTTGCCCTTTCTCGTAAGTTCAGGTCGGTACGTTGCTGTTAGGTTGGACCTTCTACTCGAATCAAACATCCACCTTTGGGTTGGTTCAATACTTGATTGAGCTCGGTAATTAGTCTATCCTACTCAGCTAGTCAGCATTCTGTTTGGTACTTAACCTCTCTTCTGTCTCTCCACTCATTGAGCTATTCAAATGGCTCCATCCATTATTATGAATCACTAGAGTTCTACAATGTCTCGAATATCACCCCTCAATCTCATGATGAACCTAGAGATTGTTCATGTTGGGGGTTCCTCCACTTCACATCGGATCATGAGCATTTGGAATTCCTAGACATACTCATCAACTATTTAGCCTCCTTATCTTAGCTCTTGAAGTTGAGTGAAAGTGTCTTGTAGATAAGTATCCAGTATGAACCTATTTCTCAGTCTTCTTTTCATTTCAGGCTAGGTATTAATCTATCGGTAACCTTTTCGCCTCCTTATAGCTTGAAAATTCTTTCACCACATGGCAGCATATTTAGAGAACTTAACAGCAGCATTTCTCACTTTCTTGTAGTCTTTGTACTAACAATAGTCAAATACACACTCCACTTTCTCTTCCCAATTTAAATATTCATCAATACTCCCAAATTCATTGAAGCTCAGAATTCAAAGATTCACAGGGTCAAATGCTCTAGGGACTTGAGCTCGCTCTTCTTTATAGTACTCTTCCTCATCCTCTTCATCTAGTTCCCTTAAGTCTATCCTTCGTCTTACTCATCCGCCTACTCCTCCCCCCTGAACTAGTTAAGCTAAGTTCTAAACTTTAGCAGGTTAAGCAGCTTGTAGGGTATTTTATGCGGCTTCAATCAGTCGGTAAGCCAACGCATGAACAATTCAGGTTAAATTTACCAAGAGGTTAGCTACCTCATCAAGTCTCTCATCAGTGATTCTAGGGGCTCCCTAAGACTATCAACTATGGTGGGCAACTCCACTGTTGTCATCTTCAACACCAACATTTACACTTGGATCCATCATTTCTCCAAACCAGATACTAAATAGCCAGCAAACATAGCAGTTAAGATTAACACAGTAACTTGCTTAATTTCACATACACAAAACAGAGTATGAGTAGAACTTCGAAAACTACCTATAGCTCAAACAAAACCTCTACTCTAATGTCAAAATAATGTGAAACATGACCAAGAACAGATAAGGTCGATCGTTGGATGAGTCCAAGCTTGCCAAAAGCTTGAAGAGATGATGGGGAAATGTGCAAAAGAATGGAAAAGTAAGTGAAAAGTAAGCAAAACTTATGAACAACTCCAAAGGATATGATGCACCAATGGATCTTCTAAGCATTCACAGCACAATCAGATATGATACAAGAATTGGTCTGGTGAGATTACTCGCCACCTATCCTTACTCAAGGGTTAGGATAAGAGTAAAATGAATGTAAATAGACAGTGTTTATGAGAGAACAAAATGTTAAGTGTATTAATCTTAATCTACTCATTATAGCTATAATTATAAGGGGTATTTATACCTTAAAGTTAAGGCAAATTACGTAAAAGAGAAAAGACAAAAAAAGGTATTACCCTAAATAAGTAATGTACAATAATATAAAAGGGTAAAATGAATATTCAAGAAAAGCAATGATTAGTGGAGCAAATTCTACACGTGGTCTTGTACATGTAGCAATGATACATTGCAAGGCCATTAGAGGATGCAGACAAAAGTGTACAATCAGGTTGCTTATCTAAGCAAGAATGGTTAGGAATTAGTACAGTTTCTCTCTCTTTCTCTACTTCTTGGCAAGAAGAATGTCGAGTCGTTGGTCAGTTCGAGTGTAAGTGAGTAATCATGAGAGGCTTAGATGATCTCTTGATAATCAACAACTCAGTACCTTTCAAAGAAATGGATAGTTATTCAGCTTGGCATATACAATAACTCAACAAATAAGTACTCGGGTTTAGTAGAAGTTAGCTAGAGCAAAAAAATCCACCTTGCCTAGCAGTTTAATTCTTATCATGAGGGGTGTAAGCCCTGTAATCAAGTATTTAGGGTTTAGTATATAATATTTAGAGTGATTGGGTAAGATGTCCAATCAAGCCTAAATTTTAGGATAAAGTTAGAAATATTAGTAAAAGTGATACTATAAGTTTAGATTTAAGAAAATAAATAATAAAATAATTAATTATTATAATATTGAATTATATGTATAGTACCCATTATTTATTGGAAATGCGTGAAACGAGTTTCAATAATTAACGAATTGATAGAGAAATTATATGCATAATAAAAATCATAAAATAACTTAAATAATATTTATGAGTATTTATTTATACTACATATGTATTTATATGTAGCTAAAAATACGCGAAATTACTTAAATTAGTTAAAATATGCTAAAATAATATTAATTAATTAAGGAAATTACTCATAAAAAGCAAGAAAAATATGAGAAAATGAAGAATCGTCCAAAATAGAGGTGTATCACGCTAATAATGGGAGGAAGAAAATCAACAAATGAGAATGCGCCAAATAAAAAGTGAAAAGGAAAAAATAAAGGGTCATTTGGCACTAGATAATTCAAGAATCCATCCAAGCCACCTAATAAATTAGGAGTCACTCATCTACAATTCATTTTGCCTAGTTAGAAACTTAAGAAAAATATAGAGATCAAAGGGAGAGAAGTAACTAATTTTAGAAAAATTAGACAAAATAGTATACAATTAGAGTCGTAAAGAAGAACCCATACCCGACGAGGACTTAAAGAGGAACGGCTACCACCCCTACCTAATAGCAAATCTACCACTTGGTGGTGTTGACAAGGGTAGAGCCATCACTGGTGGCTGGAAGCCCTTCAATTAGTGAGTTCTAACTTCCTTTTTGAATTTATTTAATTTAGTGAAAATATCAAATATGGATGGGAAATTATGAAATTTGGTATTCTAGAATATCTTTATATGTAGATTTAGGAAAAATTTTCAATTTAATAAAATTAGGCCTTGAGATATACGGCTCTTAAGAAATGACTAAACCCAAGATAGTTTTCGATTTCGATTTAAATAATCTTAATAGTATAGTTTTGGCCTCAAAATTTTTGTATAAACTATTTAAGATATACATATAATAATGCTATGGAAAGTTTTTTAGAAAATTTATTTTCTATAATTTTATTTAATTTTTAGGCCTTAAAATCATATATAAAAGGCAATATTTGGACTTAATTTTGTAATTTAATGTTAATTTGGTGAAATTCCTGATTTAGTATGTAATTAGATATCTTTAGATGATAGTTGCTAATGTAGGATGATATTTTTGGAATTTGAGGTGTTAGTTGTATGTACTCTGCGTAATATGTAATAAATAATAGGTAAAAATGGCATATTTAAGTCAATCTTATGATTTAGGGTTAAATTGGCACAAATTCTAATTTAGAATGTATTTAGACATTTTGAGATGTTAGTTAGTGATGAAAGATGATATTTGAAGTATTGAGAATATTAGATGTGCATATTATGTACACATTAGGTAATAATGGGTAATATGTAAATATAAGAAGTTAATGAGTAGAAAATATTGAGTTAAAATTGATAATATATGATATTATGGATATTATATAAATCTAATTTAGATTATGAATTTAGGAAATTATATGAAAAATGTAGGTTATTCTCATATCGAAAGCTAATTTAGTAGTTAAATTAGAAATATCGTATACTGTACTAATTAAAATACTAGTTACGAGCTAAAATAGAGATTTAAAATACCTATGTATAGTTAGATGGATTTCACATATTAGTTTGGAAGGGATTCCTAGAGTTACAAATAAAACAGTAAGCAAAAGCTAAAACAAAACCTAATTGCAAAACATATTTAGAAATTGAATAAGAAAATCTAATTTAGAACTAGCTTAGTTATAGGAAGTATAGAACTTGAATAGTTGAGAAAAATTATAATTCTAAACTAAAACCAATGGTTTAAAACTTAAATATATATATATACCACTCATAATAGGATTTAGAAGCAAAATCAAAATTAGGGCTAATAGAAGTAAATTAGAGAGTAAGTCAAAAACCTAAACCAAAGATTATACCCCTCAAATAAATCGAAAGAAAAAGGTTAAAAGGCATTTGAAGGACTTACAAACAAAACAGTAATCAAAAGGTAGACTAGAATTTGATTCACCAGTTGTAACAGAATTGACAAAAGAAGCAAATTTAGAACTTGGTTGAACAAGAGAAGCAATCCAAAGAGACATAAACTAGAATAACTAAATATAAGAAGACCCTAAACTAAAGATAACAATGTAAATTACAAAGTAAAATCTATATATGGTAATTATGTGGAAACTAAAACAACATTTATATTATAGGGATTATCAGCGATGGCCTGTATGAGTCACACCTTGAATAAGCAAGCGGGAAGTCTAAGTATGTTAGGATTAATACGTTACTGTATTTCAGAGTACTATTTCATAGTACTTAGAGGCTTAAGGTTATACTTGTTTGTGCTTATAAATAGTTTGATTGTATACATGCATTTGTGTTTGTGTGTGTATTCTCGACTATACAGTATACTATTGGCTTGCTATATTAGTTTGCAATTGTTATATATTGTATGATATGGATTGATCACCTTAACTGGACTTAATAATATATGCCTTGTAAAATTAATCGACCAAGCATTTTAACCTACTAGGAAAAACTTTTAGGGTTCTCTAGCTAAATAACAACCTCTTTGAAATAGATAGTGCTAGATAGTATAATTAGTCCGTTATTTATCCGTAGTCGAACTAAATAACAAGAAAGAAGGTTATAGCAAGGATGAAGTTAATGGTTTGAAGGTAGTCATAGGAAGAGCGGTGTCTCCATTGCATAAACTTAGGTTTGGTCAAGAGTTATTGAAATGAGCGCTAAACTTCTTAACCCAGATTAGCACGGGTGTAATTTTTCTAATCTCACAATGCATATAAAAATTCATTCAGTGGTATTTTCTTGTCGCGTTACATTAATATAATTTATTGATAACTCTGTTTGCGCTTGATATATAGTTTTATGTCTCCATCCAAACTTATTGAGCAGTCGATTACTCACATCCCAATAGGTGTTGTTGCAGATGCTAGTTAAGATGTGAACTTATAATTACGTTGAAGCTAGTAACTATTGGATCTTAGGGAGTGAGGAAATAAATCTAAAGAACAAATCTATTTGTAAGGCCTTAGTTCTTATTTTAGAATCTTCTAATTTCAAATAAAATATTACTTAGATAATATTATGTTACGAAATCACGTAAACATTAATTGTAATATTTGAATCCTAATATATATTTTCATACATTCTTAGGTAAATAACTTATTTAATTTGTGAACTGTTTCTTTCAAATCAGGTTAGTCATAGACGCTTAGTATAAATTAGGTCTAATATAGTGGTTATAAGGTCAACTTAAGAGTATATCTTCGTACTACTCTCAAGCTAGGTATTACTAGCCAACTTAAATGAATCTATAGAAACTTTATTTGGGGATCTACGGATGAGAACAAAATATAGCATTAGATTAGCAAGGGCTCTTGGGATGTTAGATGTGTTGAATTGGAACTGGGTGAATTTTTATAAGCTTGCTTAAGAAGTCAGTCGAAAGAAGGCCTTATAGGCAGACATATTAGAGTGAGGTATAAGTTGGAAGAAAGGTGATGAGGAAAAAGGAAAGGGTTAAGGTTTTATAAAGCACTTTAGGCAACTATTAGATGGGTAGAAAAGAACTTCAAAAAAAAAAATTGTGAAATAGAGATTCAATGAGCTTCTAAAGTGATGACTGGGTAGTAAAAGGTAGATTGTCTTCCTGGCTCTATGGACCCTTAAATAAATTTGATCACCTCTTAACAATAAAACAAGTTTAGGATGAAGGAGGATGCTAGTGAGAGGACATTATTAAGTACCCTTTGGGTCATGAGATCTACAAAGAGATTGGATAAGTAACTCTTGTAGATGTTGAACAGAATAGATACATTAAGTTTTGGCCAAATGGGATCGTTGGGAAAATTTCTACGAAGTTTGTGTATGTACGCTTATGCAAAATTGACAAATGGGCAAATAATGATAAGAATTGGGATTAGATTTAGGGAACTCCGGCTCATTCGTGCATCTAGGTTTTGTTGTAGAGGATATTGATGGATAGTTTACCCAATAAGGGCAAATTACGAAGAAGAGGCATGGATATTGAAGGGATTTGTCCTTTATGTAAGGGAGAGGAAGAATGGGTGTAGCACTTGTTTTTTCCAATGTTAGGTAAGTAGTATAGGTTGGCAAAGCTTTAGGATAAACAATGTTGTTGAAGTTCGAAGTAGGGAGGATGTTGAAGGTTGGTTAAAGAAGTAAGTAAAATTAACGAAGGAAAATTAGAAGCAATTTAGAGCACCTAGACAAGTGATCATTTTGTTTATTCTGTAAGGCATCTAAAGAGAACGAAATCGCTTGGTCTTTAATGAATTAGGAACTATTGAACATTAGGTCCAAAGAGTGAGAATAGACTTGAATGAACGATAGGTAACGTGTAGAGCTAATAAGATAAAAGAATGAAGTATGAGTACTACTACTTGGATTAAACCATATAAAGGGACAGTAAAAGTAAACTGCAATGATGCTGTAGAGGAGAAAGGTAAGGTTGGAGGGATTGGGATTATTGCTAGAGATGAATATGGCAAGGTGCTAGGAGGATCTTATAAGAAGGTGGTTGACTCTTCCCTACTGGAAGCTAAGCTTTAGGTTATCTTAGAAGTGATGGAATGGGCTAAAGAAAAGAAGTATAAATGTGTAGTGATTGAATCAAACTCTCAGATGGCTATCAATTAGATCCAAAGATAGGACGTTAATATGCTGCGCTATTATGTAGCTCTTATAGGATGTATGAGCATTTATTTCTCACTCTAACAAAATTGTCCTTTATAGGGTAAACCATAAGTAAAATCAAATAGCGAATGCCTTAGAAAAAGAAGGAATGAAGATGATGCAAAAGCTATCTTAACTTATATGTTTCCTAGTTTTTTTATTCATGTTATTGTTAAGGACTTAAATAACTCTAGTTTCACAGACTCTTCGTTTGAGCTCGAATGATTCTAGTTGCTCCGTTGTATGGACCTTATCGTTATTGAATTGGTTATTAATCTTAGTTTTACTTCACCGAAAAAAAAAAAAAAAGACAATGTGATTTTGGTACCCTACAACTTTTGTTGCCCTGCATGTAGTAAACCTATCAAGGTGACAAAGTTGTCCTTTTCATTATAGCATGCCTACATTCGCTTATATTTTGTTTTCTAGGGACTTGTAAGAAGAAACCTTTCATAAGTTTAAAGTGTCATCGTTACTAATTTTACCTCGATAATTTACAACACCATTTTTATTCGTAAAATTATTAAAGATGTTCCTTTTTAAGAGGACTGTACAATTTAATTTACTAACTAATTGAAGTTTACATGATCATTTTTGCTACATGAACTATCAAGGACTACACCAGTAGGGAGTTGCCCAACCCCTCATTAAGTGATTGCTGCCTAACTCTTAGCTCTAGGGTGGCTAAAGGAAAAATAAGTCATGATCTACTCCAAAAAATGGATCATTCAACCCACTAGCAATCATTGGCTCATTCTTGATTCATTCTTATACCCATATCAATAAATGGATTTAATAGAATTGCTTCAGATAGTAAGAATTACTAAGAAAATTTCAATTAGGTAACAAATTAATTTTTCAAAATATATGTAATAAATAATATATTTTAGTAAAGCTTAGGTAGCATATCTAACATTAACCCTCTTTGAGAATATCTTAAATTGAAATAATTGAATGGGAAAAAATGAAAGGAAATATTTACTTGTTTCTATTATTTGAAAAAGAAAGGTAAGTGAAGAGAATAAGATGGGTGGAAAATTCATTTTTAAATTTTGAAAACCTACAATTATCAAATTTTCCTTTGTAAATAGCAATTTATTAAAAAAAAAGGCATTTATGGTGGGCCAAAAAGTAAATTTAACATTTCTCTATTCCTTTTCTCTCCTTGTTCCTCCCCCAAAAATAAAGGAGAACTTAAATTTTCCTTATTTTCTCTTTCTTTCCTTATATTTTCCAATCTCCAAACATGGTGTAAAGGATTATTTCCCATTTAAATATCGAACTTAATTTTATACGAAATGGAAATTCCTTACCAAATAGAGTTGAGAAGAAAAGATAGGAATCAATCCTTCGTAGGACTAATGCTTATTTTTATGACTCATATTTATCTTGTAAGAAACTTTATTAGGAAAGTCCTTAATCTAGACCTTTTTGCCAATAATCTTGCATAGAGATGTCATAAAGAAAATGTTGACCATGTTAAATAGGAATCATTAAATACATATTGAAAAAATGATTATTTTTAGTGTATTTCTTTATAAAGTATATGATAAGTATCAAAAAACATATAAATTTTTTTTAAGACACTCGCTAATAAGATACATTACATTATTCTAAATTAATTCTCATATAGTCCCAATGTCAAATGCAAAGGCAATTTATTAAATTGTTGAAAATACACTAATCTTGATGAAAAGTTGAGTCCTACTTATGGTGCTTCTATTACATGTGGAATGATTTAGTCTCCATTACGTGTTGTATTTAGACTTTCTTTAATCATGACCAAATAACTAAGTTAGTATTTCATTAAAGAACATCTTGATGAGAGAGAGAGAGAGAGAGAGAGAGAGAGAGAGAGAGAGAGAGAGAGAGAGAGAGAGAGAGAGAGAGAGAGAGAGAGAGAGAGAGAGAGAGAGAGAGAGAGAGAGAGAGAGAGAAGTCTTGTAAGAGTAAGAATAAACTTAAATACTTTGAAATTTTACAAATGAGAGGACTACCCTATATGTATAAGACAACCCTATAAGGAGACTTGTTCACTAATCCGAACAGACTAGGAAGCAGCCTGGAACTATAGGTTTACAAGCTAGCTCTAAGTTAAATTGTGACCGCCTTTGTGGCCATAGGCTTAGGTTGGTTCATCGACCCTTAAACCGTTTCATTTTTTTTTTAATTCTTGTAATTAATTCCTTTTTGATAGCATTTAAAGTCTTTTGACATTTTCACATATCTAGGACTCTTACTTATTTAGTTATTTATATGAATGTGGTTTCTAGGCATAGAATCTTCTTGTACTTCTTACATCTTAGCTCAATAATTACTTACTCTTTTTATCATGTGCACTACTTATGTAATTATATAAATAATTATCTACCATGTACATTCATAGCTATCATATTAATATACTTGTTATGAATGCCAATTCTCTCTCTCTCTCTCTCTATATATATATATATATATATATATCGTATTTTTAACAGTGAGCATCACTTGTATGCAAGAGATAGCTCTTATTCACTGATCATGTGAAGCAAACTAATGCACACAACTTACAAATTAGATATACTAACGGATTATATAACTGTGCTGCATGGACATATATATAAAAATATAAAATGAAAAATATATATGGTAGAATGGTGGTAATTCATCAACTCGCAAATTTTGCAACAAAAAATATATAATAATTAGAATACTAATTATATCTCTTTGCGCATTCAGTTATTTCCAATAGATCAAGTCTATTAAGAAATAAAGAAATTTAAGGTAATAAATATGGCGTAAGTACAAAAGAAAAAGAGAATGATTTTGAAAAATTACCTATTGACTCTTAATTTTATTAAATTATATTATTGTAGTATGTATTTTAATATTTTTTCTTAATATATTTTAAGGATATTTACTAGAAATATAAAAAGAGAAAAAAGCCTACTAAGATTTAAATGATATAGATATAGATATGAATGATCATGAAATCCATGAAATCCTTCTTTTTATCATTTTCTATTTTATTTGTCCCTCCTTTATATTAATAACTCTATTAATAATGTTTTCTTTTCTATTTTATTTTATTTTTTTTACTATGGACAGATCAAACCAATGGGTTAAACCAGCAGTTCATCTAGCGATTCAAGTCGCTAGTTTAAGGCCAGGTGATTATGCAAAGCCAAACCACCTAGGCCCTTAGGGCCTAATAGTTAGGCGAACGAACTGGTTCACAATTTGGAACTGACCTATGCGTCAGTCTATCTACAATAAAATAACTTAGATTTGTTTGATCTAATAATTATTATCTAAGTTTACCTATCCTGTATGTAAATGAATTCAACTATTTATGTCAACAAAGATTTAATATATCAAGACCACTCTAATATTCTAGGAAACAGTCAAGTCTTATCATAGCCTCTACCATACAAAGTTTACATGTATAAAGAGGAAAAAGAAATAGGTTTGAGGGGGATGGTGCCCCCATAATTAACCTTTTTAAGCAAAAATAATCTACTGAATCCTTGAATGGTATATATATTTAAGTAGATTCTAAGGTTGCTTTGTTGTTTGATAGGCCCTTCCATTAAAGTAGATACTCTTAACATGTTGGATTGCCATTGAATGAATCCTTCAACCTCCTTCTTATACAATTGTCCTATCCCAAGTGATCTTTCTTTTGGCACCTACTAGGATATCTTATCTCTTGATCTAGCAAATCAAACAAGTCTCTACAAAGGCTTATATATCTCTAACATCTTTGACAACAAAACATTTCCCTCTTCCTTAGCTATGATCTAATGGATTCCACAATTACTTGAATCCTTCGGTCATGGCATAGCTTCATAATCCACATCTAAGGATTCTTGTGGTTCGAGATGTTTATTCATCATCCCATACAATAGAACAACCCATCCTTAAATCAAGAGCTTCCTTACTTCAATACTAACTTGGTTTAAGGATTCAGTTTAAACCTACCTTGATTTAACTTGGTGCACTTCTAAGAAGCTGACCCTTTACCTCTTTGCCCAAAGTACTTTACTCAAATCTAACCTCCTTGTTCTCTTAATTTTAGGCTACCTCTTGTCTAAATGGTTTAGATTTTTGAAGACCCTTAAGTAGCTTTTGTTTGAATCTTCTTCCTTTCTCATTGGGCACTTCTTATGCCATATGCTCTTTAATGTAGACATCAATCTAATGTGTACCTCTTAGGGCTAAGCTAAAAACCAATTGATGAGCTTGCTTAGAGCAGCTTTTGAGAAGTTACAAAACTTTGTAAATTGAAGATCATAGGCATACCATTCCAATGGTCTCTTACTTATCATCTAACTAGTTAAATCATCCCACTGGTCCTTTACATACTATCTCAATTATTAGAATTTTTTAACTCGTAAAATCTTTCAATTGACCATGACTTGAAAGATCACAAAATATTTCAAATGACCATCCAATTGGTAGATGGCTTTACCATCCAAATGGTTACAAATAAATTGTTCAAATGGTCTATCACCTACCATCCCAATGGTTAAAACAGTCTAAGCCAAAGAATGTTTCACATGACCATTAAACTAGTAGATGGCTCTATCATCCTATTGGATGATTACATAAAGTTCATAAAATTTTATTTAGTTTAACTTTATTTATTCACTTTGATACCCTGAGATGAACTATTAGGGTTTTAAGTAGGGTTTTAGTAGATTTTTGAAGATGATTAACTTACACTTAGACTCTTCATGAATTTCATTATGTGGATGATGCTTGTTATTGAGTAATTGTCATACTTTTCAAATCACTTGTTCTTATCAATCATTTATTGATTGTAATGAGCTTTCTTTTAAGAATTAGTAAGTATATGTTTCTATTAGAACCTGCAATTAAATTAGCGATTGTGAGTACATCAATCTCTATTCTAGTTGCAAATCAAGTTTGTATTCATTGTTAGTGAGTATATCTAATTACGTTTATATCCATACCTTTGATTTCTATTAAAAACCCATTCAAAAACCATAAAAGTACTTAGTTTAGAGTAAAACAACCTGCCACAATTTGAACCTTTTTGAAAACCCATAAAAGCCACTTCAATGTATAATCTGATACCACGTTAATTTAATATATATCTAATTACTAGCAATTGACAATTATATGTAATATTTAAAACAAATTCAACTTGCTTGAAATTTGAATTTGTTCAATTGTTTTTATGATTAATAAAGTTTGTAAAATCGGAATGTAAAAATGAAGTCTAGAAATATAAGTTTTTACAACCTATGTTAAATGAATTTAAAAAAAATATATAGACATGCTTAGAGAAGTTATATGCAACTTGAAATAGATAATGGAAACAAGAAAAATAAAGAAATTAAGTTTTTTTTCCATAAAAAAAATCTTAATCTATAATCTAATATTCTTATAAGAAGAATAAGTAGAGTCAAAATTTTCTTTTTCCATTATTTTGTTTGAAAAAAAGTGATGGATTAAAGAAAAGCAAATATTTTAACTCATTTTATGTTATTAATAGTATAAACTTAAATATATGATTTTTGTTATAAACTTTTCTATTAGAGGTGAAACTTGAATGAAAACTATGAATATTAAACAAGTGACTAGCTAAGAGAAAGAGAAAGAGGGAAAAAAATTAGAATATGTTAAGGTAGATGATTTATTGCCTTAATAGTCAATGAGATAGTAGAAGCCTAGTTATATACATATATATTATTTTTTGTTTATTCAACTTAAATATATAAAATCATTAAATTTGATTAAAAGTATAAGTTTTTATTGAGTTTGACATGTAATATCGGTTAAAAACATAAGTTTCTAAAGAAAATGCTTTTATACACAAGTTCATTCAAAAGGATCTCTTATTATTGTAAACTCTAAATAGAATCACAAATTTAACAACTCAAGTTGTTTCTATAAAGAAGAAGGTGGAAAGCACTTGGAGATTATGCGGAGGCATTAATGAAGGTAATGTTGTTTGGTGAGAAAAGTTGAAAGAGTGAGCAACTTTGGGAGATGAGAAAGAATTGTGCCATGTGTATAGTATACCTCTGTAATAGTTAGTTTATGTATATAATAATGAAGGCTTAGGACAGAAGTGAAGTTAGCCAGTCTACCTCAATTAAATATTAGTCATAAGTTTATAATTATGTAACTAGAATACGACCTTGTAGTTGCAAACCTCAAGTTTGGAAAGATTGCGGACCGAGCACTATATTTGGAATTGCATCATTTTACGTTAAGCCATTCAAAGGTTGTAACTTTTGTATATTATCTTTTGCATAAGGGCATATTTCTTAGACATATAACTAAAAGCGGAGGGGGTGGGGGCGCGAACATAATGGCAAGAAGGTATTAACGAGAAACCAGCCTCAGAATTATATGCATGTATATTGTAAATTTTAATTGTATATATTTTTCCCCAGTCGAAGGACTCGTTCAAAGAGCAAGTAGAAAATGTTTATACTGCTATTAATAGTCGCATGATTTGAGCAGATATCTCCAACCAAGCTTTTGTAATAATGTAATATGCCCCTCCCTAAGACGATGTCCGGACACATCCTTGGGAAAAATCGTGCACTTCCTTCCTGGAATAATTCCAATTTTATTGATTCGCATTCTAGAAAAGCTGAAGGATTTTCTATCCATTAGATAATTCCTAACCAAACAAATAAGGGTATAAGAAAAATACAAAAATATCACCCATGTTTAGGTACTTTTGTAACCAACTGATCTGTTCTTTTTCTCTCGATAAATTCGTGATTTTTTTTTTTTTTTTGTTTATTTGAATCCACTTAATGCTCATCCAACCCTAAAAAATCTTAAATTAGGCAAAGTCTCAAAAGCACTCGATCAAACACTCTAGAATTCCTCTGTTTATTTCAAATCAAATGAAAGAGAGGGAATTGAGGTTTGTTGTTTTCGGTTTTTTGATTTATCTACATGATTTGAGTCTTCTCCCAACCCCCACACACCCCATCCAACAACCACCCCCCCACCCCCCCCCCCCCCCCCCCCGGCGCTTTATCATGTTTTTGTCGGGTGGGATTTTAATATTACTGTGACAATTGCAGAATGTAGAAGAAAACATGTGATGAATTCATTTAGAAGGGAATGCATAGGTTGGCTCATTGTAGAACCAAATGATCGTGTTTCCGTAACTTTCTTGAAAAATACACTCCGCTCAATTTCAATTCCATAATTTTATATAATTTATTCCCAAACAAAGCCTAAGAGGCTATACATGACAATAAGATCATACAAAGCTAGCTCAGGCTTGACTTTTGATGAAAGAAGCCATATTCCTAAAAAAGCAGCCCAAACAAGTTGAAGTTAAACCCAAAAAATGCATGAAAAGTTTGAACACTTTGACTAAAGATTATGCCAAAGAAGGCGATCTTGTTTCTAATAAAGACTTGAAATGGCGGGTGACATGTACCTGTTCTAGTTTGACTTACTTCTAGAGGCCATTCACTCTTACAAAACACTAATATGTTTCCGCACCTTTTTCAATGTTCAAAGTATTGTTGTCACTGTCCTTGTTGAAAAGCCAAACCACTATCTTTTGGGTGTTCCTATTACTTGCACTTATTTCTTAGTAGATCATTTACATGAGAATAATAATTATAATATCATTACACCGCTCTTATGATAGAGAATTATATCGAGAATATAAAGCTTGCGAGGTGGATCCTTTGTTGGATCCTTTTCCTTCCTACCCTCCTTTCTTTCCATGGGCAGTAACACCTACTTTTGAGGGGATAATAAAATATTCTTTCTTTGTCGAAACACATGTGACTTGGAAACAATGAACATGAGAAGACAAATTGATAAGAATTAAAATCATTGCACTATCAATACCATTATAAATAAGCATATCATAAACAGTTCCTCATTTTTTTTACCGGTAGTTGATTAAGGTTTACACGTACTAGGCCTACAAAACAATACATAGAGAAAGAATGTTGGAAGATTATTTGGCTTGGCACCCTGATACTTAATTCAACAATAAGCTTTCTATGGAATAGAATACAGGCTTAGAATGCAAAGTTTATAGAGAAAGTTACCGTTGGGTAAATATTTAGTATTTATAGCGAAGTAGAGCCAGCTGTTGAAGATTAATTGGTTAGAGAGATCTTCTCCCACAAGTGTAGGAGAGTGGAGTTGTCATATCCAACGTGTCCGTAATATTTAGAACATGACTGTTTTATCCTTATCTTGTATGGTCATTACAATTCTTCAAAGGTTTGGACTACTAAAGGCCAAGCCCAATGCCGATAGATGTAAACCTAAGGAGGTAAGGCTTAGCAAATCTAGTCGGACCTAAGAGGTCCCTACCCAAAGTATCCTATTAATACTTGCACCCCTCCTCCCTAGGAGTCTCATTACCAAGGAAGAGGTAAGGAGAAGGAATGCATGGGTCGTGTAGACGTAATCAATCTGACTCTAAGAAGTTCGACTCGATGCCATGATGCCAACGTGATAAGGTTGTAGATCTAAAGTGATGGATGATTTAAGGTGAGAAGGCCTGAAGTAGTGAGCCATCCTAAGCAGTGGTCTATCAGTCTAAAAGTGTTTGAGGCTCGACAGGCAGGGGTGCTAAGGTGCTCTAATGCTACAGACTGGTTTGCTTAAACAAGGCCTGATAAGGACTAAGTGGACATAGGTGCATCATGTCTTAGTAACATTAACTAGGTGCAGATTGGATGGGCCTTAAAGAAGCTTCCTGTTAAAGGGACTTTCAAAATGCAACTTTTGCTTGCTTGTATTCCGTATATTAAATGCAACGTGACAGGTGTCGTGTTGTAGCAGACTTGCATGCAACTATATGCTTTCTACCCTTTTAAAGGTGGTTATCCAATCAAGATGTTTTCCACATGTTTGCTATGAAGCATTCCAAGGGATTTGTATTTATACGTATCCCTATAACCACCTATACAACTTTCCAGGTAGTTTTCCTATAAATAGGAGGATTACAAAGAGAGAACACTTTTCTGCAATCTTTTTGCTCAATTTTCATAATTTTTGCATTCGTGTTCAAACTCTCAAACCTTCTTTAGAGGCTTCAATTTTTCTTTTCAAGAATCATAATCATGTTTACTAATAAGGGTGAAGCTAATTCCTCTTTGTTGGAACTTAACTCTCATTTAGATTTTACAAGGAGTGATCTTTCTTGGGCGTAGGAGGGCAAAGTGTTATCACTAGCACTACTCAACCAACTTACGAGGATAGCCATAGAATCATTAGAAGGGGCCAGAATCATCAATGCCATCCTTAGAGACGTATATGTAAATATTTCCTTGCCCCCCACTAAGGATTTATTCGATGCTCCTAGTACAGGGAAGGGGTTTAACGGCTGTATAAGCAAAAGTAAGAATTATGCCCCTAGCTAGGTCATCAACAACTTCCTTTTAGGGGCAATACCTGAGTTGCCACACAAGGATAAAAGGATGGCTTTACTATCGAAGAGGCGCTTTACGGTTTTCAAGAAGTGCTTAGAGTTTTGACAGTACCTCCCCCTAAGTCCTTTTAATGGGGAGTTTTTCAACTACTACTACTACAGCTCGTTATAGATCCCTCCAAATGGGTAGAGGGTATTGAAGGTGTTCTAGGTGCTCTGTGAATACCTAATGATAAGGGCTACTCTCGAGTTCTTCTACCACTTTTACACATGGAAGAGCGTTGGGGGGTGGCTTTACCTCCAGCCATGCCTAAGAAAGAAACTATTCTACGGCCTTATTAACTCAGTCAAAGGCTGGTAAAACGAATACATGGTGATGGAGGTATTCGAAGAGGCTGCCTTCTACACTCGATAGACTAGAATGGTTCATACTGGACGTGAGAAGAGGCCTAGTCTAAGAGACTCCGAGGCCGTCTAGGAGATCTTATCCTTTGTAGAGCTGAGAGGTAGCCACGAGATCAACGTTGCAGAAACCATAGAAAGGTTTTTTCAATGCCCGGTCTTCGAGCTCTTCCCCAGTATAAAGAAAGCTATGGTGGAGAAGTGGGTTAAAGGTACTAGTTCACTCTTATGCACTTATTTTTTATGCTACTGTCAAGGTGCTTCGTCCAATGCTTATAGGATGGGTAGACTTCCTTGGTCGTGTTGGTCATTACAGTATTATACAAATGGTAGTTGTAGTTTCCTTTGATTTGTCCTTATTTTCTTTTTCTAACCTTTAGATCAGTCTTCCTACAGGCAAGAGCTTAGCTTTGAGGATACCTCGTCCATTTATGGACAATCTGATGAGCTAATGCTAAGTACGATCAAAGGTAGGTCAGTCGACAGGGAAGGCTGCAGGGATGAATCTGGGGTCCAGAGAGACAAACAAGCTGTAGTCGAAGTCTATGCCTCAGGGGATTCCCCTCATCATCCGAGATGAGCTAATGGTCGTAGCACCTTTGAGCATGGCTCTACCCATTCCGACTATCCGCTTATCTAAGCCTATCCTCTTGGGTGATTAAGGTATCGACGTGAAGGGGCCCAACGTGCAGCTGCTTGCCCCTCTAAGGGTAGCTGAGGAAGGAACCAGGGAGATAGCTACCCACCCTATAACTATAGGTGACAAGCATAAGGTTCCTAAGTTACCCGAGGGAAAGTCTACTAGGAACCCTTTCACCTTCTCTAAGTACTTGGCCATAGTACTATCCCTGGCCTCATATTCACCTCAAACTTGCTGTACAATGAGCATGGAATCTACAAATATCCATAACTGGTCATCCCCGATCTCCTTGGCCAACCTTAAGTCAGCGATAAGCACCTCATATTCAAATTCATTGTTGCTTGAATCAAAATCGAACTTGAGGGCGTAACAAATGGTGACCTTATGCAGGCCGATCAGCACAAGTCCTATACCTTGACCTCCAATGGTAGATGATCCATCGACATGGAGAGTCCATACCAATTTGTCGTCACCCAACGGTGTTTCCTCTCCAGTATATTCTACCATGAAGTTGGTCGGAACCTATACCTTTTAAGCCGTTCATAGTTAGTACTAGATTCCATATGCACTCAGTTCCACTACATACTTCATCATCTGATCGGACGCATCAGGTTTCTGTAGCATGGTGCACAGTGGCTAGTCCGTAAGTATAATCACTTGGAGCCCCTAGAAGTAGGGCCTTAACCATCTGGCAGTAATGATGACGGCTAGCATAAATTTTTATGCTCGGGTGTACCTGACCTCAAGCCCACAAAGTATGTGGCTGACGTAATATACCGGCCTGTGTTCTCTTATATCTACTCCAACCAGCACAGAGGAGAGAGCCCGATCATTAATAGCTATGTACAAAAATAGATCCTCCCCTTAAATAAGCTTAGAAAGGATTAGTAGATGTGTGAGGAAGTCTTAAAGCTGCTAAAAGGTAGCGACATACTCCGAAGTCCATTTAAAACCCTTGGGATTTTTGAGGATTTTAAAGAACTCAACGCATCTATCAATGCTCTTCAAAATGAATCTACTCAGGGCAACCATCATGCTAGTGAGCTTTTCTACATCTCGAATTGAAGTTGGGGCCTTCATTCCCCTCATGGCCATGATCTTCTCGAGGTTAGCCTCGATACCTCTCTTAGTGACCAAAAACTTGAAGAACTTGCTAGAGTCAACGCCGACGATGCACTTATAGGGGTTAAACTTCATGTCATGTGTGCGCATTCAGTCAAAGGCTTCTTAGAGATCCTTGACATGATTGATCGGCTTCTAACTCTTAAAAATCATGTTATCGATGTACACCTCCATATTATGCCTAATCTAGGGCTTGAACAATTTTGTCACCATCCGTTAGCATGTGGCCCTGGCATTTTTTAGTCCGAATGGCATTACAGTGTAGCATATGTACCGTCGTTGGTGACGAAGGAGGTATAGACCTCATCCTTCAAGTCTATTTTGATCTGGTTATATCCCAAGAAGGCATCCATAAAGCTCAAAAGGGCATGTCATGACATAGAATCAACAAGCTAGTCGATTCTAGGGAAAGGGAAACAATCTTTAGGGCAAGCTTTATTGAGGTCGATGTAATCGACATACATGTACCACTTCCCATTCTTCTTTTTCACTAGTACTACATTTGCTAGCCACGTTAGATACTTTTCCTCCCTTATGAAGTCGACTTTGAGTAACTTCTACACTTCCTCCTCAATTGTGGCCTACCCTCATGGGGTGAAATGCCTCTTTTTTTGTTTGATAGGCTATGCTATAATGTCGATGTTGAGGTTGTGGGTTACCAAGTCAGGGGAAATTATGGGCATGTTAAACACCGATAAGGTGAACCTATCCTATTTGCCCACAGGAAGGCAATGATTTCATCTTTCACTTTGGTTGGGGTCTCAATCCCAACTTTTGTTGTTTGGTCGTGAGAGTCACCGATCTGGACATCTTTGGTTTTTTCTCCGGGCTTGCCCTTCTCAGTCAGTCTCTCCTGTGGGCCCATCTCTAAGACGAAGACACCATGGCCTTTAGCCGAGCTGACATATAGCTCTTGTGAGAGATTCTAATCGCACTACATACTCCTACCCCTGTAGGCATTAGGAATTTAGCCTTCAAATGCAAAGAGGATGTAAACATCCCAAATGCATTTAGGCTTGATCTTCCCAAGAGCACATTATAAGGGGAGGGACAATCAATCACAACAAACTCCACAAGTCATTGTGCTACGTGGTCGTCATTGCTAAGTTCCATGTCTAGTGTAATGATGCCCTTGGCTTGGACCATTGTGCCATTGAAGCCGATTAAATTATAGTGGTACGGCTTCATCTTTACTAATGGCTTCTTCCTTATCATATCATATGTGTGGAGGAAGAGTATATCGATGGAGCTGCTAGTGTCCACTATGATCTTCAAGACCTTAAATTTTGAGATCCTTGCATCAATCACTAAGTCATCTTGGTAGGGAGTATTGACCCCTTCAAGGTCAGTATCAAAGAAGAAGATGGAAGTATCTAACTTTTGTCTCTTCTCCCTAACTGCTAGTACCTCTGATTAGGCATTAACTGAGTTGCTAATACTCGACCAACTCCCATAGTGCAAGTTCCCCATAATTACATTTATGTTTCCATAGGGGCATAATCATTATAGTAGTCATTATTCTGCTCCACTTGGGCATCTTCGGTCCATCGCCTCTAAGGTGCCCTATCAGTGTCATTTTCAAAATGATCATCGTTCCACTGATGTGCCACGTATTCATTGAAGAAGCCACGTTGAATGGAATATTTAATAGCATTCTTCAGCTGGAAGCACTTTTCGGTTGTATGGCCGTAATCATCGTAGAACTGATAGTATTTGTCAAAGTTTCGGTGATTAGGGTTTCCCTGCATTTTCTACGGTCTATGCAACAAGTTTTAGTTCTTTACTTCAAAATAGACCTGGGCTATAGGTTTATTCAGAGGTATGTATTAGCTGTAAATGGGAGGAGGCAAAGGGTCACGCTCTACTCAGTGTTTCTTCTTCCTAGAGCTTTCCCCCTCTAGCCTACTCGGTGTCATGGTCCAAGGCTTTCTTTAGCATAGAAATAGACCGTATGGCGCTTACTATCTTGCCTCTGTAGTAGTAAGTAAGCCTAACTCACATGCAATGCTAGCTAACAAAGCTAAACCTATAAGCAACACAACTAAGGAATAAAGCCAACAGATTATAAGGGACATAAGCACAAATGGAAAAAGGAATAGTACACTTTTATAAATGCTGATAGTAATACATGACTGCAATGTGTATGTATAGGGCTACAATGTATGCAACATGTACCATAGGTCGTAATCAACTAATGTGGTGAGTAAAGCTTCAATCCAAAAGAGTACTCACACCCCTGTAAAGAGCTTTATGGACATTATTGGGCCTAGTAGGAGGAGACATTAAAACTGGTGAAATGGCATCACTTTCTAAAAGTAGAAATATCAAATAATAGTAAGGCCCTAACTACACAAAAATAAAGTCCCCCCCCCCCCCTTATGTTACAATATGTATAAAAGAATAGTCCCTTGTTAGTATAAGTATCTTACAAAAAGGGACCCTAACATCCTCCCCTACTTAATTTTATTGACATCCTCGACAATATGTACTGGAGTTTGGATCTAGTGGCAGAAGTCTTTTAGCTGGCAAGGCTAACTTTCTCTCGGATAAGGGCTTTAGATCTTCTTCAGTCTCCCAACTAGTATCTTCTTCTCCTCGATCTCTCCACTTAACTAAATATTCTTTTTGTTCTTCTCCAGTGGAAGGATCTCTAACTTTTCGCTCTACAAGGATGTCTTCCATGGCTTGACTTAGGTTGAACTTGATCTTGACGTGTGATCACTTAGACACAATGCGAGATGGGTCTTCCATGTCTGGATGATATGGCTTTAAGATGCTGACATGAAAAACTAGATGGACCTTTAACCACGTAGGAGGCTTGACCATGTAGGCTGCTCTTCCAATCTTCGATATGATAGGAACTGGACTATGTACCTTTGGATCAATCTTCTATCCTTGTTCCTCAATGATCTGACCTGTTCTAGAAGAAGCTTTATGAGGACCTGATCTCCAACATTGAACTCTCTAGGTCGGCGATTCTGATCTTCCCATTTCTTCACTCTCTTAGAAGCCCTTTTTAGGTACGCTTTTGCTACTTCTAAACTTTGCTTCCAATCCTTAGTGAACTGATAAGCTCTTGGGCATCTCTTGGTGTATAGTGCTGCTACTGTGTAGGGTAACAGTGGTTGATGACCTGTAATGATCTCTATAAGGCTCTTGTTAGAGGAAGAGCTCCACTGGATGTTGAAACAGAACTGGGCGATATCCAGCAAGTTAACCCAATTCTTCTGGTTGGCACTGACAAAGTGCCGAAGGTATTCCTCCAGCAACCCATCGAATTTCTCTGTTTGTTTGTCACTCTGCAGATGGTCGCTGGAGGTCATGCTTAGCTCAAAGCCCAGGAGTTGAAACAACTTTGTCCAAAACTTCCCTGTAAACCTGGCATCCTTATCACTCACAATATTTTAGGGCACACCCCAGAATTTCACCACATGCTTGAAGAAAAGCTGGGTTGTCTCTTCTACGCTTGAACTCTTCATAGTAGGAATTAAGGTGGTATACTTAGAAAACTTGTCAACAATAACAAAAATGGATGAATACTCCCCTACTTTTGGTAGGGAAGTGATAAAGTCCATAGAGACGCTTTCCTATGGGCGAGATGGCACGGGAAGTGGCTCCAACAGGCCTACCACCTTTTGCCTCTCAACTTTATCCTGCTGGTAGGTTAAGCAAGTCTTCGTATAAGTCATTACATCCTCCTTCATATCCGGCCAACAATAGCCCTACTTCAACAAGCTCTAACAACTCATCTAATTGCTTCTTCAATTCCACAAGTTCGGGAGGCGACATTCTGTAAGGAGCTCTGGCGGGTGGTTTGGCACTAGGAATCAACTCAATCTTATGGTCCATTGACCTTTTAGGAGTTAATTCTTTTGGGAGCTTGTTAGGCATCACATAATCATACTCCTTTAGGACCTTCTTTATTACCTCCGGTATTTCCGTCTTTCTTGCTTCCTCTTTCTCTATAAGGAAAGCCAAGAAAGTTGGCTCTTAATGTTTGAGCCCTCTCTTAAATTGGACTGTCGATAACATCATAGCCTTAATATTCTTCCCTTCCTTGTCATTGTTGTTTGCCCTGTTCTTCTAAACTGTCACACAGCAAGGCTTTTCACCCATGAATAACAAGCAATCTACTGCGGGCATGGGAGTAACTCTAGCTTGTCTCAAGAAATCTATTCCAAGGACTATGTTAAAGTCATCCAATATAACAGCTTTGAAGTTAAGATTTCCACTCCAGTCTCTAACCCTCACTTTTACTCCTCTTGCAACTCCTCGGATAGGGCGAACCTTAAAGTTAACAGCTTTAATTTGGCTAGTGTCCTCAGTAAGCACTAGCCACAACCTTTCCACCTCAGGCACATCAATGAAGTTGTAGTAGCACCAAAGTTTACCATTACATTGGTACTCTTTCCATTGATGCTCAACTGGACAAACATCAACTCATTATTGTTCTTAGGCTTACGTCGCACTGAGGAACTCTTTCCAACAGTCGATAACATGTGCAATGCTCCCATTCGGGGTTGATCCTCTCCATCACTCCCTGACTCATCATCTTAGCAGACACTTTCTACTTTTTGTGCCATAGCATTAAGTGCTGCCCTATGTAGACACTCAGCTACTTTGTGTGGGCCATTACACAAGAAACACGGAAATGAGTGCTTCTTACCTCCATTGGTTGCCCCACTCTTTCCGGATTGGTGAGAGTTATAGGATTTCCTTTGACTCCCTCCAATATTACTATTGCTGCTACTTGAACTTGGGGCTCCCCCACTCTTGGGTTTGCCCAACTTGACCGACTTTCCACCCTCATGTCATGTCGACACATTCTTCCCTTTATTATCATAAGTGTAGTCAGTCAAGCACTCAACGATTGTTTATGTTGTAGTTAAGTTAGTAACTTGTTGCCTTTGCAACTCATTCTTGGCATAAGGCTTCAGTCCTTCAAGGAAATAGAATAACTTGTCATCTTTAGCCATACTCTTGATATCCAACATCACTGTTGAGAACTCACGGACATACTTTCTAATGTCATCACCTTGTTAAAGTTCCCTCAACTTCTTTCGGGCATTGTACTCAACATTCTCAAGGGAAAATTGAGTTCGCAACTCAGCCTTCAACTTAACCCATGTATCTACATGAGCGTTGCCATTTTGGATATCCTCATATTTGGTATGACACCACAATTTGGCATCACTAATTAAGTACATTGTAGCCATGGTGACCTTTAATCTCTCATCATTTGTCCCTACAATAGCGAAGTACTGCTCCATATCAAATAGAAAGTTCTCCAACAACTTGTCATCCCTTATGCTAGTGAAAGCCTTATGCTCAGGCATCTTTAGATGTCCTGCATGAGTAGGATCATGAATGGAGGCAGGGATAGGAGCATTTCCCACAACCCAAGTTAAAATAGCTACTTGTGCCCGTAACTCTTCAATAGTCTCGATTAAGGTACGAGAAGTAACTTGTCTTCTCACGTCTTTTACTTGAGTCTCTAAGCATTGTCTTGTCTCATCGGTCGTTACGTATAATTCCTTTCTGAGGGTTTTCAAATAACACCGAAATTCTCAGCCATCTCGGTCATCTTAGCATCCATCTCCTGATGATTGGCCTCAACTTCAACCACTCTTACTAACAATCTTAGATAATCCCATAAGGATTCCCTCAAGGCTATCTAACCTCTTGCTCACTTCCTCTTATCATGTTATGGTCGTTCCTGCTGGAATAACCTAGGGCTCTAATACTAACTATCACGATCTGAGGCTTTCTTTAACACAGAAATAAACCGTGTGACGCTTACTATCTTGCTTCCGCAGTAGTAAGTAAGCCTAACTCACACACAATGCTAGCTAACAAAGCCTAAACCTATAAGCAACACAACCAAGGAAGAAAGCCAATAGATTATAAGGGATACGAGCATGAATGGAAAAATGAATAGCATACTTTTATTAATTTCGACAGTAATACAAGGTTGTAATGTGTGTGCACAAGAGTACAGTGTATGTAATAGGTGTTGTTGGCCATGATCAACCAACGTAGTGAATAAGAGCTTCAATCTAGAAAAGTACTCATACCCCCGTAAAGAGCTTTACGGACATTATTAAGCCTTACGGACATTATTGAGCCTAGCAAGAAGAGATATTAAAACTAGTGAAATGGCACCACTTTCTAAAAATAGAAATTTCTAATAATAGTAAGGCCCTAACTATACAAAAATAAAGTCCCCCCTTATATTACAATATATACAAAAGAATGGCCCTTTGTTAGTATAAGTATCCTACAAAAAGGGACCCTGATACTCAGCATCCTTCTACCTAGGTGATCTTTAACGGACAATTTCTCCTTATCCCACTTTTCGCTCAACCTTTCTTAGTCAGCATAGCCCTTGGCACAAATATTATCTTCCTAATTGATGTACTTCTAGGCTTTGTTCCAAAAGTAAACCAGGGTCTTTGGCTTGCTCTTTGTAAGTGATTGAAAGAAATCTCCTGAAGGTCTGATGTCAAGTTATGTAGCATAGATAGTAACTCCCTCGTTTAGTTGAAGGATCTCAACCATGACGTTATTAAACCAGGCCACATAGTTGTGCAGGGACTCATCCTCACCCTGCCTTGTTAGGTACAAGGGCGATGTGTCCTTGGACAGAGACTTACTAACCCAGAAATGGAAGCTAAACTTCATGAGCAGCTCATTGAAGGAGCTGATCGAATTATCGACGAGGTAGTTAAACTACTTATGCACTACTTTCCTAGCGTGCCCGGGAAGGCTTTGCATAGTATGGCATCTCCATAACCATAAAGGTTCATGAGGGTTTGGAAGTAGAGGAGATGGTCATCGAGGTCGCTTATGCCATTATACTGGTCCAAGGATGGAAGTTTGCTATTAAGGGGCAATACTTTATCCTGGATACCCCTAGTGAAGGGGGTCTTATTGTTGGTGACTAGCTTAGTATTGCCAGCAGGCTTACTCCCCTGCTATTCAAAGAGCCACCTTACCATCGTACAGACCTCATTTAGTTCAACGTTGTCCATCGGGTGAGCTCGTTGTATAGTTGAATGAGCTTGAACTCCTTGCGAGTCAGCTTCCTACACATTGCTAGCTAAAGCTCGATCATAGGTAGCCGTAGACCTTACTGGCTGCTGTCATAGTAGCGGATCAGGTTGCTAATTCCTTCCATTCTGTAGCTGCTATTAGATATTATCCTGCCCGGTGTGGGCATCCGAAGTTTTGGGATAGTGAGTTTGTTCACTACGACACTCTGCTTCGTCCAGGTGAGCTTAGAGCTCCTTATTCTACTTAACATAGTGCTCAACTAGGTTCTTTGCGTGCTCCAAGCATTCTTCTAACACAGCTGTTAGGAGGGACTAGTTGCCCCTAGGTTGGTTGTTCAACAACTGTTGATTTTCTAGTTCGTTACATTGAGACATGATGTAGAAAGGCTTGATGTAGGTTATGTGTTTGGTATGTTTAAGATTCCGGGTGTAGGAATTCGCTTTCCCATAAGCAGCGCCAAATGTCATTCTTTAATTCTTGCTAGTAGTTGGTTAAGATCTGCACATACTGGGCCTGCAAAACAATATATAGTGAAGGGACATCGAGGGGTTGTCTAGTGTGGTCATTTCGATACTTAAGAAAGCAATAAGCTTTGTGTGGAATACAATACTATGTGTACAATCTTAGAATGCAGAGTTTATATAAGAAATACCGTTGGATAGATATTTAGTATTTATAGCGGAGTGAGCCAACCATTGTAGATCAGTTGGTAGGAAAGATCTTTTCCTGTAAGTATGGAAAAGTGGAGCCGTCATATCTAACGTGTCCCTAATATTTAGAACATGACTATTTTATTCTTATTTTATAATTTATGACTGTTATAGTTCTTCATGGGTCTAGGCCACTGAGAGCTAAGCTCAGGTTCTAAAAAGGCAAGCCTAGGGAGATAAGGCTTGGCAGATTTGGTCGAGCTTGAGAGGTTCTTGCCCAAAGTACCCTCAACAATTTTTATACTAGTTTATGGGAATATATTATTCTCCATATGTCTATTGGTAAAAATTCTGAAACATAAAGTATGCATGATGATAGTTCTTTTATTCTATGTTACATGAATATCGACTTTTCCTTCAAGGCCACAAAGTAAATAAGTATATATCTCAAAATAACTTTGTAAAATAAACTAAAAATAACATTTGTCTTGTATTTAAATAATTTAATTTAAATTCTAATTTTAGTTATTTATTTATTTTTTAAATTCTTTTTTTAAAAAAGAAAAATCGATTCATGATTTTTTGAACCGTCGGTTGAACAAGTAACCAGCTTATGAATCAATCCCATATGTCCAAGTTCAGTTGCATATTTTATAAATTGAGAACCAATGGGTCCGGGTCTAGTTTTGGGTTAGTTCAAAATAGTGCCCAGGTCTTACTTGTATGCCTTTTTACGGGCATAATAACTGTCTAATGGTATAGAAGAAAGAGGCTACGAAAAAATAAAAGGTCTTTGCATATTTCATCTTTCTATAATTATCTTTTATTACTTGCATAAACTTCCAACAATTTATACTGTATATATTAAAATTTTCATCTTTGAAAAACCGAACGTTATTACTGTTGTTGGGTGTCCGAACAAAGGTACTAACATCAGCAGCCTGAAGAATTAATAGCAACAGTGAATGTCCACCTACAGAACACAACTTAGTAACTTCTTTCTGCTAATTTGATCAAGCAGAAGGATTCTTTGACAGTACCTCAACAAAAGTGATGGCGGGATTATTTGAAGAGACATTAGGGGCACTAGCATGGTGGTCTAAACATGATGGCTTTAATTTTATCCTCTAATATGGCAAAAGTAACAATTGTCCTTGAAGGTCTACGTTTAGCAGCGACTAGGTAGCAAAAAAACAGTGTTGGAATTGGACAATCGACCATTTTTTACACCTTGAATACTGACTTTAGCTGGAGTCGGATAAGAAAACTCAGTCATGTAAACTTCTTTTAGCTTAAATGTTTTCAAATTAATCGCTTGGTGAGAAAGCTACCAAGCTATTGATTTGATGAAGATATGCTTTGTGATAATTATGCCTTGGACAAACAAATGAAATCATCTTCAAAGTAAAAAGATATTTGAATGGAAGTAAGGCCTTAAAATTGATCCATGGATCTCTTCGGACCGATAAAACTCTAAGACTAGGAGGAAGGATGTACAATTTATTAACAATGGATAATTTATCTTAGTTTATAACGTGTACAATAGCGCATAAACATGAGTCATTTTAAGAATAAATCAAATTTGCTAATAAAATACAAATGGAAATTTGAGAAAAGCGTTAAATCTACGAATCATGAAAGAGAAATTGAAAACGCTCAATTTATGCTATACTATGGAGAGAATGCAGTTAATCATGATGTTTCAAATCCATATATACCACAGCATATTGGGAAAAAAAAAAAAAAAGATGATCAAAGAAGTGATTTGTACGATGTTAAATGAAAGTTGGGTTTCTAATTACTTCTCACTGAAGCAGTTAATGCTGCTTATAACATTATCAATTATGTATTTGCCAAACCTCTCTTAGAGAAAGCTCCATATGAGTTTTTTTTTTTTTTTTTTTTTGCTTTTTTTGCTTAAAAGGGAAAATGAAAATCTATAGGGGTTAGACTCTTAAGGGTACATAAAACCATATTTCTTAACTACTTATCTTCTAAGAAGGCATATGGCATATGGAGTTTCAGTAAGAGTATATGTAGTAATTAAATTTATAAAATTGGTTTGATGATGGTGCAAAAGAAAAGCCTGAAGAAGAAGATAATGACAAAGTAACGAAGTGGGAGGATTTCTTTGAGTTAAAGATCAAAACTCTAACAGATAAAGGAAGAATCTAACAAAAGAAGGCTCTCACTTAGATGACTTTGAAAGATGGTGGGACAATCAAGGAAATGTTGATGATTCTCATGACAATCCATAAAAAAGAAAGGAGACAATGGGAGAGTCTTTGGATATATAAGATCACAGCAATATTTCTCTTTCTATAGAGAGTTTCTCTAAAGCGAAATCTGGTTGGAATTATTAAGAATGAATATGCTAATTTTTAGCAAACAAATAAGATAACAAGATAACCCAAGTGATATAGTAAGAAGATCTAAACTTAGAGGTACTATATTATAGAGATAATTCACAGTTAATAATGTTTCGGATTTTTTTTCCTCAACCTTATAATAAATCAATAATAGGGATCAAATTGGTTTACGGGAAAATAAGCTAAATGAAAACGGTGTCGTCTATATAAACATGGCTAAACTAGTAGTACAAATTACACTCAAGAAGAAAGAATAAAATATGATGAGACCTATGCACCAATGATTAGACTTCAAGCAACCAGGCTTTTGCTATCTTTTGCTTGTTACAAAACTTTAAGTTATTTCAAATAGATCTAAAAGATGATTTTATAAAAGAAGAAGATTTTGTTAAGAATCCCCAATATTAAAGATGAAGCATACCCTGAATATGTATATAAATCATATAAATTTTCTTTGTAGATCAAAGGAAAATGTGTTAATATTTGTGTAGATGAATTTTTGTTTTAAATGAAAAAGAAGATTGTTTTAGGCTTTGATTCGTCAGTTGTGAAGCAGTTAGAAGATAAGAGTATTGATCTAGCTCATTTGTTGATGATATGAATGCATCTAAGGAGATTGGCTCTAAGATTTTAAGTTCGTAGGAATACTAGTTTCTGATAGAAAGTGGTTTAATACGAAGGGAATTATAGTTTTTAATGAGTATTTTGTTGATGGATATGCAAATCAGGTGCATTAAAGATAGCAGCTTGAAAGAGGCAACTACAAGAGGGCACTTGTGTTTCCTTCTATAAGACTTAGCCCAATGCTACTTATTATACATTTATGTCAAGTATGGAAGTATTAGATTTCTTTGCATCCTTAGAGGCCATATTGATGATCCACGTACTCTTATATACAAGAATCATTTAGAGTCTAAGGATTCTTTTGAAGCTTTGTGGAGGCGATTAAAGAATGTCCTAACAGAGTGCTTAAGTTTTTTTTTTTTTTTCTTTCGATGTTTTACGTTATGGGGATTGCTATTCAATAGAATAAACACTCCAAATGAATAACATTCTAAATTGAATGCTAACTCTATGGAGCCAATTGGTGCTCTTCCATTATTAATGTTTCTTTTTATTGTTGAAGCTATTCAAATGGTGGTAATGGTAGTAATCATCAATAGAATGGTAGTGGTCAGTTCAAGAAAGGTGTTGTCGAGCAAAGTTTGTACTAAATAAGAAAGAAAGAACATTATTATTGAGTTGATTTTTGTATTTGATTTTCCAAAACATGTGCCTAATTTATGCTAGTTTGTTTTGGAAGCTTAAATGTCTTTTTTGAAGTATTTGAATAAGAGAAGGCTATTGGAGTATGTAGTTCGAGCATGGTTTTTCATAAAGCACATAATTGCTCTAACACGTCTATTGAGTGTAAATAGAAGAAGTAAGGAGAACCTAATAGACCTAAATTAGAAAATTAAACTTTTACTAATCAAGTATATTTGGATGATAAAATTAGGGGAAAGAAATTATAAGAAAGTTTCATTAGTTAATTGATCATAACTTTCTCCACTTTTCATATTAACTTCTAGAAGATAATAAGTCTATCTTGGCTAAATCTAAATGAAGATAACCTATGACTTCCTAATTTAGATGTGCAGCCAGGGATGCTTATAAAGTTCTTTAGAATTGCAGTGTTAATATATGTGCTTTTTTCCATTTAGATTGTAATATAGATTTTTTCTCTTATAAAATGCCTACTTATAAGTCTATTTTTAACATGTTTTCAAAAAGGATTTTAGCACTAAATTATTTTCCAGAAATCGGTCTAGCAAATTCTTATAAGTCTATCAAAATTATCTTTTCTCTAGGAAAAATTTTCTGTAAGAACCAATCTTTCCTTGATGTTTTCAAAACAAAATTATCTTTAGACTTATGTCTTAGGAAAGTCTAAGCCAATGTTTGCATCAAAACCCTTTTGCAAATAATTTTCCTTGTTTAACAAATCATTATAGAATATAATTTTACCAAGATACATTCCTTTGCCAATATAAATTGTCTTTCAAAATGTGGGGATAAACATGTTTTGCCCATTTGATCAAAAGGGTACTTACTTTAAATGGATAGGTTAAATTTTTTTACAAACACTTAAGATTCTAATTGCTAAGTACATACCATTAAGAAAGTGTTCAATTTGCAAGATAAACTAGCTAATAGCTCTTTTGTTGGTTATTTGTGGAATTTGCTACTAAATTTACATTTTATGATTATTTAAGAATTGCAATGAGGTTTGCTTTATGAGTGAGTATGAGGTTAGCTTTATGAGTGAGTATAAAAGTCTAGTCATTAGTGAGAAAAGTAAGGACAGTTGTATACATAAAGTATCTTAAAAGATTAGATTAAAGAGAGTTGTGGAGAACCTTATAGAATTATAGTGGTTGTAATAACTAAGTGGACTTTTTCCCATGATATTTAAGAGTATGAGTGTAAACCCCACAAACTTTATTTCTTGAAGTCAACATCTAACTTCAAAACCCATAGATATTCACTAAACTCGATCAGATCAAAGAAATTAAAACCAACAAATTTAAATTGAAACTTGGAAACACAATCAAAGCCCTCGAGATAAAATTCGAAAAACCTTAGTTCAACTATTAAAGCCTAATTAAATAGTAAAACTATTTACTAATCACAATTTATTTGCTTAATCGCCCTAAAACTTTGATATACCTTATAGAATTTAAGTGATTAACAATAATCAATTCAATTCCTAGAACCCCAATTTGATTAGATGAGACAACCCAATAATCTTAAATAAATTAATTTGATGCATTAAGCCCTAAAACTTTGATATACCTTATAGAATTTAAGTGATTAACAATAATCAATTCAATTCCTAAAACCCCAATTTGATTAGATGAGACAACCCAATAATCTTAAATAAATTAATTTGATGCATTAAGCCCTAAACCGTACCTAATTAGTGTCACGTGCAACAGTAATTAAGGTTAAGAAACTTAATTACACCTTATGTAGACCCCATGAATTTTTTAATTCAAACTCAGAATTTACAAATAGTGCCAAAGGATAATCCTTAGAACCACTCGAGATATATTGGTCAAGAGTCGTAGCTAAAATAAACAAACCCTAAGTGATAAGTTAGAAAAGCCTAATGAAGATAAAAACTCTAACCCTAATCATATAATCAAAACACCCTAGTTAAGCTTTAATGCACGAAAGACACTAAACCAATGCTAACATTCTAAATTAGTATTAAAAAATCCTAAATTAATTAATAAATTACAATTATATAGATAAATTATTCACCAATTGCTTTCAATTTGATTAATTGTTAAAAAGTCCTAATTTACTTTTGAAAGTATAATCGAGTAACAATAATAAGTTCCAAATCTTAAATGCACTAAATTAATTAGATAAAAGGATCCAATAAACAAAAATAATCTAATTAAATAGCAAAAACCGAGAACTATAATTGAGTAAGGCCATACATGTGAGTAATTAGGGTCAAAAGCTTAATTGCCCCCCTAATCATTTAATTTCCTTCATGCATTTTGATTAACTCGACAATAAGTTGAATTATACATGCATGATAAGACATAGATATTTTAGAACATGTTTAGGTAAGAGCTTCACTTTTTGTAAACAAATCTTAACCTTGAATGGCAAAAATTATAAAAGCAAGTGGACCCTAACTACAAGCTAATACTAAGCAACCAAAAGAGAAGAAGATTTGTCCTCTAACCTATCTTCATGATCTGCTATTTTTACTTGTTAAAACCCTCATTTAATTATCTACTTCATCTTTAGAAAACCTTAGGAAACACTTTTTGAAATCCCAAATAAAAATCAAAGGAAGAAGGAAGGAAAAATTAAGGGGCACTCTTAGATTCCCCTACACACATCTGTACTTAGATCCATTACCACCACGATACACCTTCAAATCACAACGACAACCACCATTTAAACCACAACTCCCTCTACTTTCTCATAGACAAACCTTTGCATCCAAAAGAACATGTTTCAACTTTGTTTTTTAGAGGAGAATTTAGAATTTGTGCAAATCAACTTAAGGTATAATTCACCCAGCTTAACTTTCCCATTTACACTAGTTACACCCATAATATCATCAGAGTTTAGGATTAAAAATACTAGCTAAACATTTCAAAATTATGAGCATGTCATTTTAGAGCCATATAATGACATGTTCATTCATCTATTTAGCTAGATCGTTACTTATATTTTTGAAGTATGTAGTTAGATCCATGTTAACTTGAAGAGAAGTTGAGAAAATTCCATGAAACCTATCAACCATGCTTAGGCTAACACATGTACATGCATATCCTTACATTATTTTTTATTTTGCATGGTTATTTTAGCGAAAAGTAGGTTATAATACATTGTAGGAAGAGTTTGATGCATCTTTCATTATGTTAAGTATATGGGTTGAGGAGAATCTTAGAAAATCATCTTAAATTAACACTTAATGATTCATAAACTTGCTGCAAGTTGTGGTTTAGATAATTAATCACATGATTAATTAAAGTCAATTAGGATTTAGGACTTAAACTTGTAAGATAAGAGGCTAAATAAGGTTTATAGTGAGTCGTTTGACCTAAAATGGATATTAGACTTAGAAAAACCTATTTAGAGCTCAATAATATGATAACACCAAACCTAGAACTTTAGCTATAATAAACCATTAAATAAGATTAATAAGGTACAAGGCCTATTAGATTAGGCTTGAGTTAAGATATAGTCCCTAATTAAACACTCAAGACTAGTAAGTGCATTAGATAAATAAGACTTAATTACATGAGCTTATTAAGCCCATTAAATAATTTAATGAGTCCCTAATAAGCTTAATTGTAAATACAACCTATAACTAGTTAAAAGGAGTAATTTAGACTCTAAAAACTACAAGAGATGGACTTTGGGCCTAAAAGAATTAATTTATAGCCCAACTAATGAGTATGACTAAATCTAGTTTAGTATGGTATTTAGGTCATTTAGTGGGTTCAATAAGTTATGTGACCCACTATGATAGGCTAGAACAAGTTTAGGACCCTAAGATGTAAATTGGACTTAAAATGAGTTAAAAAGTTCCACAAATCAAGCCCTAGGCTCACTTAAATGCCCATGACCAACAAGTGAGCTGAATACTTAAATCTCAAATAGGAAACCTACTACGTCTATTAAGCATTCTAGAAAGCCCGTAATGGACCTAAATATAATTAAAGCCCATAACTAATTCAAAAAAGGTTAGTTTAGGTATTAAGATCGTAAGGGATGGGCTTGGATGTAATCTTAAAATTTCCAAACTAAATTAATAGACTTAGTGTAAAACATCTAAGACCTAAATAATAATAACTAATTAAGTCCAATAACTTAAAATTGGTTTTGAGCCCAAAATAATGCCTAATTTCCTTCAAGATAAAACTTAAAAAAACTAAGAGGAATACAAGAAGACCCATAGCTTAAGACTTAAATAAAACTTGTATACTATAGGTCCAATAACAATATAAAATCCCAATTTGAAGAACACTAAGCTAAATTCAAGAGGGGGGTGAATTGAGTTTAAGGATAAATTTCAATTCTTTTTCAATATAAATAACTAAATGCAATAATAAGGGTAATCAAAGCAACAATAGAGTAATAATGAATGTAGAAATTAAAGAGATAGGGATAAAGAAAATCAAGCCCGAATATAACATGAAGTTCGGATCGCCTCCTAGTCTCTATGGACACATAATGCCTCCAACCGAGGATTTCACACCACTTTATTGATTTCACAATCCAATTGTTCCAAGGGCTACACAAGCTTACACAATCTCTTTTACCATAACTAACTCAAGAAAAACACTTTCTTTGCTCAATATTACAAGTGTGAGAACTTCCAAACACATAACTATATCTTTTTTTGTTTAATAGCAAATAAATGTACAAGAGACAAAGGAGAAGTGAAAAATGAGCTTAAGAATGTAAGAGAATGTTTTTAAGTTATAGTAGAATATTATATCTTAAAAGCCTTTGGTCGGGTAGTTGAGCTTTTATAACAACTCTTTAAATTCTTCCCATTGCTGCACATTAAATGCTCCAACGGCTACTTAATACTGACTTATCAGGATGCCAGTACTCTGATCTACCGACAAGTCGGTAAAATTTACTCTACCAGCAAGAGAACCGGTAAGCTGGTTCTTCTAAGTCAATGAGCTTTTCTTTGTGCTTTCCAGGGCTTTATACCATCACCTGGTTCTTCCTTGAGTCATCAACCCGGTAGGCTAAATATCACCTAAAAATTCTTTTAACACAGAATAAATGAATACTCTTTGCAATATAAATTCAAAATCATTTAATCACCACTTCAGAAGATTAAATTTCTTATAAAGATAATTGATATATTTAATCATTAAGCAAGCTAATTCAACTTATTCGATTATCTCAAAATAATCAAATAATACTTAGTTTAATCATCCGCTTGTTTTCTTTTCTTTAAAAACAATAAGTTTAATTACATACTTTTTCTTTGTTCTCATCATAATCAAATAATGAGCCTTAGGTTCAACACAATTAATAATAATAAAAGAATAAAATAAGGCGTAATACACTTAAGTGCTTAATTAAACTAGAAATCAACTAAGTTAAAATAGGAACAAATAAAATTCAAATCTAACCCCTACCAATCTTTTGGTTATGGGTCCTAACTCCTAAAATGGATCCCATCATGTGAAAGTACATCTAAATCACAAGAATGTGAAAATGGACTTCAAATGAAGAAGTTATGGTGTAAACAAGTCTTAACCATAGTTGAACATCTATGGTGGGCTTTAATAAGTAGGTAGACTCTTAGGTTTTTGAAGAGACCCTCTTTCAATCACTTGCATAGTTTTATTATTATAATTTAGGCAACTTAACTTTTAATTCTAGAACCCAAAGACCAAGATAAGTAGACTAATAGGCCAAAGTGAAGGAATTCTAATTATTTGCTATCGACTTATCGGCTTATATTTGACGATTGCCTAATGTTCTAATGTTTTCCCTTGATTGTTTGTCTAAATGACCAATTGTTGAATGCCAATGTCTATGTAATCACCTTATTAAAGTGGTAAAATTTTAAATATTTGGCTAAAACAACCGAATATAATCACCTTATGAAGGCAAGTTTAGAAGATTGATGTACCTTACTCTTTCAAAATTGAGAGGCAATGACCACTTTCGCTTAAGAGTATTCATGGCAGGACTAGATCTAAAAACTCAACACAAATTATAACAAATTCGACTAAGGACTTATGATGAACTTGTCAAGAAGGCAAGAATAGTAGAATATGCTAAAAACGAGTTCCTACAATGGAAAGAGAAGGAGTACAAAGGAATCATTAAATTAAGTATGCAGCTAGTGGAAGATGTTGATGAGGGCTATAAAAGATGAAGTGAGATGTTAGGATTGTAAGTAGATGAATCAATTTCAAAGAGGCTATTCTGAGTAAGTTGGTGGAAATGTGGTCAAAAACATCGCCTAAAAGATTGCTCATAATTAAAGGGCAATTGTTCTTATTGTGAGAAGGCTGGGAAGTGAAAATGTGGTTTAAACAGAAAAATGTAGTAACGTATCAAAATTGTAGAAAGTCTAGACATGACATCTCTAAGTGTTATCAAAAGTGAGAGGCTCAAGTGAAACTAGGTGACTCTTGAAGTAACCTTGAGAATAAGTATAATTATTATGGGAAGACTATGTGTTTCTAGGGAGATTTTATGAACTTATTATGATGTTTAAAAAGTGGTATCATTATTAAGAATTATGTATTGGGTACAGTTAAAGAAGTCTATGCTTTTATATGTGAATACTAATGGGGTGATGATAAAAGTAGAGACCTTAAGAGGAAGATCCATGTATAAATTTATGATTAAATCTTTTCAATTAATATAAAATCCTTATAACATGCTTATCTCTAGGCTACGAATTAGGACTTAATGCATAAAGTGGAAGATAACACAAGGATACCACAATGTAAAGAACCATCATTGTCAAGTTTTAGGAGTGAAACTTTTTGTAAGGGGGAAGACTGTAAACCCTGCCAACTTTACATTTTGAAGTTAGCATTGAACTTGAAAACTCATAGGTATTCACTTGACTCAATAAGACTGAAGGAATTAAAGCCAACAAAATTTAAATCAAAACCTTAAAATGAATAAAAAAATCCTAATTTAACTATTATTGCCTAATTAAATAGTAAAACTATTCACTTAATTGTCTTAAAACCCTAATTTCCCTTCTAGAACTTAATTGATTGAAAGTAATCAATTTCAATTCCTAGGAACCACCTACATTAATTAAACGAGATGACCCAATAAACTTAATTAACTTAATTTGACAAATTAAGCCCTAAACTATACCTAATTAATGTCATGTGTACTAGTAATTAAGGTTAAAAAACTTAATTGCACCTTAGTAAACCTTGTGAATTTTCAAATATGAACTTGAAATCAACAAAGAATACCAAAAGATAATCCTTTGAATTGCTTGAGATATAATGGTTAAGAACCTTAAGTAAAAAAAAAAAAAAAAACCGTAAGTGATAAGTCAAAAAACCCTAATGAAGATAAAACCCTAAACCTTAATCAAGCCATAATACACAAAAGACCTTAAACCAACTCTAAAACTTTAAGTTAGTATAAAAAAATCCTAAGTTAATTAATAAATCTCAATTATATAGAAAAATTATTCATCAATTGTTTATGGTTCGATTAATTGCTAAAAAGTTTTAATTTACCTTTGAAATCATAATGGAATGGCAATAATAAATTCCAAACCTTAAATGTACTAAATTAATTAGATAAAAGGATCCAATAATCTTAATCTAATTAAATGGCAAAAACCTAAAACTATAATTGAGTGGGGACATGTAAGTATGTAATTAGGGTCAAAGAGCTTAATTCCTTCCTAATCACTTAATTGCCCTCATGCATCTTGATTAACTAGACAATAAGCCTAATTATACATGCAAGACAAGACATATAGATATTTTGGAGACATGTTTAGGTAAGAACTTCACTTTTGTAGAAAAATCTTTACCCTAAATGTCACAAATCGTAAAAGCAAGTGATCCCTAACTATGAGCTAGTATTAAGCAACCAAAAGAGGAGAAGATTTGTCCCTTAACCCATCTTCATGATCTGCTATTTCCACTCACTAAAACCCTCATTTAACTCTCTTCTTTATCCTTATAAAACCTTAGGAAACATTTGTCATGCCTTGAAGCGATAGAGTCGTAACAGTCTCACCATGCAAATCATTCTAAAATAGAAGCTGACCATATAGTCGTTATCTTATACTTGATTTACATAAGATATTCATGACTAATCCTCTTTGAAGTAAACAATTTATAAATCAAACATATTATTTACCCATGAAATCATAAATTATACATATTTACACTAAAATAATCTAAATATGTTTACAAAATTTAGTAGTCTAATCAGAATATACTAGAATAATACATAAATTAATACTAAAAGATTTAAAGATGAAATTAAAAATTGATAGTGTATTTGATTCCTTAATTTTATATCCTCACTTCTCAAGATCTAGTAGTTGCTAACTTTACGATAGTAATATAGTTGCTTCTTAGCTAGCACCTACAACAACATCTATAGGGATGTAAGTAACTAATCGCTTAATAAGTTAGGACGAAAACTTAAAACTATACATCAAACACAAATAAGGTTATCACTAAATTAGTTAAATGCAATGCATGTACAAGCAAGTGATATCGTACAATGTTGTTTGTTCTATCATAAGATTAGAGAAATTACAGTAGCTCTAATCCGAGTTAAGAAGTTTCCATGTAATGCAGTAACTCATGACCAAACCTAAGCTTATGTAATAGAGACATCACTCCTCCCATAACTGCCTTTGAACAATTGACTTTACCCTTATCGTAACCTCCTTACTTGTCACTTAATTTGACTAATGATGAAAAAGAGACCCGTTATACTATCTAGCATTATCCCTTTCAAAGGGATCGGTATTTGACCGAAGAATCCTAATGTTACCCTTAATGGGTTACTATGCAGGTATGATTTAGAATTACAAGTCATATATTTAATTAGATCAATTTAAGATATTCAATCATTCCAAACAAATCACACAAATACAACCCAAAGTAATAAATTAGAATCATATCATCAAACTTAAAAACAAGCATATACAAGTATGCGTACAATCATTTATCTAACAACCACAACCAAGTATAATCTCAAGTCTCCTAATACTTATCAACAGTACTTTAAAATAAAGTAAAGTATTGATCTCAACTTATCCGAATTCCTTGTTTACTCACTCAAGGTACGACTTACATAGGTCATCACCAATAATCGTTACAATACATATGTTGTTTTAGTCTCCATATAACTACCATAGATATGTTTTGTTATGTAATTTAAATTATGATTATCTTTGGTTTATGATCTTCTTATATTTAGTGATTTAGGTCTATGTCTTTTAGAATTACTTCTCTTGTTGAGCCAGGTTTCAAATTTGTTTCATATTCCGATTACAATTTCAACTTCTAAATTAGGTTTTAGTTTACCTTTTTCTTTCTATTACTTCTTTTTTTTTGTAAGCCTTTTAAATTCCTTTTAACCTTTTTTCTTATAGTTTATTTAATGAGTATAGCCTTTGATTTAGGTTTTTAACTTACTATCTAATATACTTATATTAATCCTAATTCGGATTTTGCTTCTAAATTAGATTCTGATCTATGAATAATTTACATTTAATGTGACCACTTACACATATGTGTATATATACATATAAGTTTTAAGTCATTAGTTTTTAGTTTAAGATTATGATTTTATTCAATTATTTAATTTCTAATTCAATTTCTAAATCAAGTTTTGTTTTAACTTCTAATTGTTGTTTTTATTTGTAAACCCTAGGAATTCCTCCTGAACTAAAATATAAAATTTATCTAACTATACTTAGGTATCCTAAATCTATGTTTTAGCTCATAATCAGTATTTCAATCAGTATAGTACGTTACATTCCTAATTTCACTGCCGAATTAGCTCTCAATATCATAATAACCTACATTTTTGTATAATTTCTTAATTTTACCTTTCAAACCTGATTTATAATATTTTCTTATTATTAGAATATTACCAATTTAACTTAATATTCTTCACTTATTTAAGCTTCCTATCTCATATATTACTTATGATTAGTTAATCTATACATAGAGCATTCATCTAACCTCTCTAATACCAAAATTTCCATCTCTCATCATCAACTAACATTCCAAGATATCTAAATTTATCCTAAATCAGAATATAAACCAAACTAACACTAAATCTTAAAATTAACTTAATCATTTACTTTTATGTATTATTCATTTATTATTGTTACCTATATGCATAGTATACACAATTAACACTCCAACTCCCCAACTATCATCCTACATCAGTAGTTAACATCTAAGGATATCTATTAACATACTAAATCAGAATTTTCAATAAATTAACCTTAAATCACTAAATTAAGCCCGATAATTACCTTTTTACGCATGATTTTAGGGCCTAAAAATTAGGTAAAAATTTAGAAAATTAGATATAAGAAAAAAAAATCTTCATAGCATTGTGATATATGTCTTAAATAGTTTATAAAAAAAATTTGAAGTTAAAATTACATCTTTAAGGTTATTTATTTCAATATCGAAAACTAAGTCGGGTTTAGTCATTTCTTAATAGTAATATATCTCGAGCCCTAATTTTATCAAATTGATATTTTTCTTTAAATCTACATATAAAAATATTCCAGAATGCCCAATTTCATAATTTTCCATAACTACTTGTTATTTTTTATAAATTAAATAAAAATCAAAAGGAAAACGGAAAACGGAACTCACCAACGTCTCTAGCTTCGACCACCACAAGCCAACGTAGCTTTGTCAATCAGGTTAGGCGCTACCTCCACCATCTCTACCATCTTGTGATGGTGGCTGTCCTTTCTTAGGTGGTCATCAAGTATATGTTCCCTTTATAAACCTTATTTGCACATATTTTTTCTAAATTTTTATAAATTTGGTTTTTCCTCTCTTCTCTCCTCTTCCTAATTTTTTCTGATTCTCGACTGACTAAAATGGTGTTTAGTTAGGTTGTTCTGAATTTATAGTGTAGTTAGTGTTTTACTTTCAATTCTATGTTGCCAGGTGCCCTTATCCATTCTCTTTTTACTTTTTATTTGTCTAATTTTGATTGGTTAAATTTCCATCTTCTCTTTTCAAGTTACCATACCTCTTTTTTAGATATTTCCACACCTTTCTATATTTTTCTTTAATTATTTACAAATTTTATTTATTTATTTATTTATTTAGTGTTATTTTAGTATATTTTGGATATGTTAAGTAAATTCGCATATTTTCACTTATAGGTAAATACATATATGGTACAAATAAATACTACTAAATACTATTTAAGTTATTTTATGATTTTTAATGTGTATATAATTTATCTTTATCGATTCATTAATTATCAAAACTCATTTTACACGTTTTCAATAAATAATGAAAAATTTACATATAATTCAATATTATAATAATTAATTATTTTATTCTTTATTTTCCTAAATCCCGACTCATTGGATCTTTTTTGCTAATATTCCTTTCTTCATCATAAAATTTGGGTTTAATTGGATCATTTACTCAATCGCCCTAAATTTTATGAATTGATCCCCAAACACCATATTATAGGGCTTACAATACCCTTTAAAACCCTAGATAAAAATCAAAGGAAGAAGAAAGAAAAAACCAAGAGGTACTCTTGGATTCCTTTGCACACATCAATGCCTAAATCCATCACCACCTCCACAAACCATCAAGTCACAAACGATAGCTACCATTTGAACCTCTATTTACCTGTCAACAAACCTTACATCTAAATGAACATGTTTTAACTTCATTTTTTAGTGGAAAATTTGGAACTCATGTAGACTAACTTAAAGCATAACTCACCTAACTTAACTTTCCTATTTACACTAGTTGTACTCATGATATCTTGAGAGTCTAAGATTAGAAACACTAGTTAAATATGTTATAATCATGAACATATCATTTTAGAGCCATACAATCAAAAGTTCATTCATCTATTTAGCTAAACCATTACTTATAATTTTGAATCGCAAAGTTAGATCCATATAGATAACTTCAAGAGTAGTTGAGAAAATACCATGAAACCTCCAAACCATGCTTAGTTTGAGACATGTACATGCATATCCTTGCATTATTTTTTATGTTATAGGGTTAGTTTAGCAAAAAGTGGATTAAAATGCATTGGAGGAAGAGTTTAATGCATCTTTCATCAAGTTGATCATATGAGTTGTAGAGAATCTAAGAAAACCATCCTAAATCAATACTTAATGATAGATAAACTTACTGCAAGTTATAGTTTAGATAGTTAGTCACATGATTAATTAATTTTAATTAGGATTTAGGATTTATACTTATAAGATAAGAGGTTAAACAAGGTCTATAGTAAGTAGTTAGGCCTAAAATGGATATTATGCTTTGAAAAACTATTTAGAGCTCAATAATTTGATAACATTAGATTTGGAAGTTAAGTTATAATAGACCAATTAATAAGAGCAATAAGTTATAAGGCCCATCGGATTAGGTTACAGTTAAGATATAGGCCATAACACATGAACTAGGCTTAAATTTAACTAAAAAGCCTGAAAATTAAGCCTTTATCTTAATTAAACACTCATGACCGACATGTATATCAGATAAATAAGACTTAATTAAATGAGCTTATTAAGTCCATTAAATAATTAAAGGAGCCATTAATAAGCCTAAGTATAAATAAAGCCCATAACTAGTTAAAAGGAGTAGTTTAGGTTTTAAAATGACAAGAGATGGACTTTGATCCTAAAAGAATTAGTTTGTAGCCTGACTAATGAGTGTGACTAGATTTGGTTTGGTATGTTATTTTGGCCATTTAGTGGGTTCAATATATTATGTGGCCCATTTGGATATACTAGATACAAGCTTAAGGCCCTATGATGTAAACTGGACTTAAAATGAGTTAAAAAGGCCTACAAATTAAGCCTTAAGTCCACTTAAATACCCATGACTAACAAGTGTGCCAAACAATTAAATCTCATATGATAAGAGCATTAAGTCTATTAAGCATTTTAGAAAGCCTACAATTGGCCTAAATATAAATAAAACCCATAATTAGTTAAAAGGGGCTAGTTCAAGCATTAAGACCATAAGAGATGAACTTAGACCTAAACTTAAAATGGCCCAACTAAATTAAAAGACTTTGTATAAAACATTTAAGGCCTAATAACATTAATAAATTAGGTTTAATAACTTAAAATTGGCTTTGGGCCTAAAGTGAAACCCAATCTCCTTTAAGATAAAAGAAATAAAAAGAATATAAGGAGACCTATAGCTTCGGACTTAAATAAAGATGGTATACTCCAGTTCCAATAGTAATATAAAAGCTTAATAAATAATAATAAAAGACTAGAACAAGGCTTAATACACTTAAGCACTTAGTTAAACTATAAATCAACTAAGTTAAAAGAGGACCATAAAGAGTTCCAATTTGACCCCTATCAACCTTTTGGTTATAGGTCCCAACTCTCAAAATGGATCCTACTATGCGAAAGCACATCTAAAATTGTATGAAATGAACCATAAGAATGTGAAAACAGAATTAAAATGAAGAAATTATAGTGAAAACAATTCTCAACTATATCTGAAGATTTATGGCAAGTTTCAATTAGTAGGTAGACTCTTAGGTTCTAATTACTAATATAGATTTTATTATTATATTTTAGGTGGATCAACTTCAAATTCCAAAATCCAAATGATCAAGATAAGTAGGTAAGCAAGTCTGGATGAGGGAGTTCTGATGATCTACTATCTATTTGTCTTTGATTATTGCCTGATGTTTTATGGTTTGCCCTTTATTATCTGTCTGAATGACTGATTATTTGTATGCTAACATCCATGTGATTGGCTTATTAAAATGTTAAAATTTCAACCATTTTGCCAAAATAATAGAATATATATCTATTACAAGTTTGTAATCTAGTACTTAGAAGCTGGATTGTGTATAGCTATGATAAACTTTTTGAAAATTTGCGAGAAAAATTATGAAATGTTTTATGATTCAAAAAAAGATTTTATTAAACTTGGTGAGTGCTTAGAGAAGCCACCGATGACATCTTTTATCACTAAGACAAAGCAAATATACATCCTTTAGATAATTGACAGTAAGTGTTTGAATCAAGACTCATATAATTTAGCTATGGGGCCTTATATGGATTTATTGATAGTAAGCTCATAGGATGTTATACTGACTGTTGATAGCAGATGGCCCTAGTTAAGATCCACTTGATTGATTAGTATGGTATTCTCAACTAGGGTAATAGTCAAGTTCTATCTATTAGGATGGTATCCATAAACACTTTCTGTGGTTTTGGAGCCCATAGATATATTGCTTACATTCATCAATTGTGCATTCATTTTGTATGTAGTTAGACTATGTATTGTTAATAATGCTTGATTACATGTTTGAATAGTAGTGGTGAGGGACAAACTCATTGAGCCATGCTATACCCACCCCTTAACAGTTCCTTTTTGCAAGTTGCCGAAAGCTAGGGTTGTTTGGCAAGATTAGTAATGCGGTGATTGTGTCTTCATTGTTTTCAAATGGATTATCAGAAGTCTATCTTCACTCTACGACATTTTATTCCTTTTGGTTCTAGGCTAATAATGAAAGAATTCAGCTTAGTTAAGATCTAAGTGTAGAGTGCTCCACTAAGTTATGGAATAAATGATAGGATAATGATAGGATTATGATAGCAAACTGTAATAGTTGAAATAGACATTCATAACATTTAGTAATTTTTTGTATTGTTGAAGTTTAATTACCTTATCTTATTATTTGGTGGGTGATTTTGACTCTTTACGGTTCTAATAAATCATAGATTATTGGGTTACTCCTAATTGCTTATATAACTATGTAAATGTATGTAAAATGAATAAGTATCTTTAGATACTCATTAGTTAAAATCTTGTAACATTTGATTTGTAAGGTAGTCTTTATATTATGTGTAGAAACATAATATGAAGATTTTAGGCAAAATTACCAAGCCCCTTTTTAAGGCATTGCAATGGGAACTTATGGCAAATAAATGAGTTTTCTCTACTCATTCTTAAACTTTTTATACTTTATGGATTCCTAATGCATGAGTTGGTTGAGAGAACTTATGTACAAAAGCAAAACTACTATATATCTGTATTAACTTTTTAATGGAAATCTTTAGTTAAATCCATTGGTCAGGTATCTAAGCTAAGAAAAGATGATTTAAAGCAATTATAAGATCAACTTATGTTATAAAATACGAACTAGATTAATGAAATAATAATTAGGTTAACTAGGTATAAACTAGAGTTCCCTCATTCAACCAAGTGCAACAGGTAGTCAACTAAATTTCCATCGATTCTTGAGTTCCTACCACTATTTTAAGATTACGATGAACTTGTCATTTTTTAGATCTCATAAGCCATGTCAGTATCTATTCAACAATAATTTATCGTGTACTATGTATCATATCAGACACTCTTTTAACAATAACAACTCATAGATTACGCATCATATCAATCTATATTTTAATAAATCCTAATTTTTGGAATTGGTGCATCATATCCAATCTTAATTCATCCATATCCCTTTTATCCATAGTTCTTAAAATATCGAAAGTACCATGAGAATACAATCTTTTGTTATTTATAATATTAGAGCTTTAAATCCCAATCTAAGATGTTCATTTATCATAATTTAGATCAATTCATGTTCATATCATAATTGGTATTGAAGTTGTCGATTTGCATTATAATTGTTACCAAAGCTTTAGAGGTGCAATTTGTTGTTGAAGAATTTTGGGATGAGGAAATAGTTCTGCAAAACAGAGTAAAATAATTGGTACTGAAGCCAGTTTGGTGCGACCACTCCGATGCCTAAGTTAGAATGGTGATTCAGTATAGTAAGTATGTGAATAAGAAGTGTCAAAGAGCTCTTATAGAGTTTCTTTTTGGTATTTATAGATTATTGTTGTGTTTAAGGTAGTTGTCAAGGTAATTGTTAAGACACGTGGAGACCTCTTAAATTGTCATCTCTCCAAATATGTAGAGATAGCAAGTAATTGTAAAATATAACCGTGCTTATGATAACTGCTCCTGCCATAAATTTGAATTCAAACCAAGAGTGTTTCTTGTACTCAGCATGAGTGCCATATGCCTTCTATAAAGTGCGAATGCTGAGAGAGTCGATCACTCAGCGTCTCGGCTAATGAAAGGATGAGTGTAAGTTGAGCAAAAACCAACTATCAATATTTGCCCTTTAACTCCCGTGTTCGAATAGTCGACAAAGGGGGTGTTATATATAACACCCCTTTTGTCGACTATATATATATATATATATATATATATTGAGTAGGAAGAGATTCTTTGGATTCATGCCAGGTAACATGGGAAGTAGGATAGATCACATCCTAGATGAAACGTCGTCATTTCAAAACTCTCACCCATTTGGGAAACTAAAAAGTTGTAGGTACGATATCCATCACCTATGTTCATTTTGTTATAGGCCTAATAACTGTCAGAAAGTTTTCGGTCGTTAGATTTCTATCACGAGACACATGTCAACAATCCATGGGAATATCATATCAGCACATCAATACCTGTCAAAAGTAGATTTGCAATTACAAGAACAAATTGTCCATATATAAGGTATTGTTCATAATCAGATTTCACTTCTCTGGTTGTACCTAAAATTTTTGTTCATTTTCCAATCTTCGAAATCTCATTCTTCGACTTCTGTTATTTCATTTCTTACAACTGTTCAAGTATGGTTTGCAAAGTTGCTTGTCGACTTGTTTTATCCAATTCTGAGGCAACGAAAACTAAGACTACTCTTCCCCCCCAAAATAGGAGCAAGGCGACATGTTCTTCAGGCAATTCGATCGATAGTATGGAGGCAAGGTAGGATAAACTTGTTCAGATTAACGAGCTTCCTATAGATCATTATCCTGAGGATAAGGAACGGAGGTCTTCAATAAAATATATGTATAACACAATAGCCTACTTTCACAATTCTCCTGATGGGACCGCTAGTTCTGTCAACAAAGTTCTTGTTACAAAGTGCATGCCATACTAATGAGATCCTCCTGTAACATGGAACTTAAGGAAGCCAAGAGACAAGGAGAGAGTATTCTTTCCACGGGAGCACGAGTTCCATAAGTATCTGGATTTTATGCTACGCTTCCCTTTCTCAGTTTTTGTTCGAGGCTTTTTCAACTACTTTACAGTCGCATTGAGTATGTTCTCACCCAAAACATATCGAATTCTAGCGGCTTTTGAGATAGTATATGAAGAAGTTGAGGTCAAGGTTACGCCTCAGCTGTTTAGATTTTTCTTAACTATAAGTAGGCAACCTGACGGGTGGTACTTCACTACTGCAAGGTATAGGCATAAGTTCATAGTCGTATTAAAATCCAAGATTCACAAGTGGCATGGTAAGTTTGTGTCAATAGTGTTTGATGAGCACTTAGACTTTTGGACCCAATGGAGTAAGCTAATACATACAAAGGATATAGATCTGGTGCTAAATGATGCAGCAACAGTGAAGAAGATTCAATAGAGAAGAAGAAACAAAATGTTCTTCTAGGACGCCGAAAGAATTATATGGCATTATGAAAATGGCGAAGCAATATTTTTTGAACAAGATATGCTGATGTGTTACTACCGTACCGAGTATAGCCATGAGGAAAGCTGTTCTCAAGACTTTAGGAGAGAGGGTAGCCTTTGAGCCTTACTCGATACGAAAAATGTAAGTTCATATTTTTCCCATGTTTATATTAATTGATTTACTCATCTTATAGATACGGGTGCCGAAGATGTGGATCCTGCAAAGATACTTACTCAATCCAAGGCTAAGAAGTCCAAGACTAATAGGAGGGGGACTACATTAATAATTACCACAAGGCCTGCTATAGCAAAGAGACCAGCAAAAGAAGCTACAGCAAAGCAGATAGCCAAGCAGATCTCTCATCTTGCCAAGAGAGTAAAGGAGAATGAGAATATACAATCGACCGAAGTTCATCTTAAGGAGCCTCCAGTTATGATTATTCAAACTTCCGTTGAGCCGAGGGATAGTGAGCATTAAGAGACATACCTTGACGAGGAGGATGAAAATGTCATTACCTCAAAAAGCTCACCGTGAGTGATTGCAATGGCTCTAATTGGTGAAAAATGACCAGGGAAGGAACTTACCGGCTAACCACCTATAAAGAAATCCAAAGGCTTAGACGAAAGGCAAAGGAGGTGATGCATTCTAAAGCTTTCGACATCACTAGTGCCGAATTCTTATTAAAAAAATAAGTTAGCGAGTACTTCATCCTTTACTGGAGCCATCAGATTTTAGATATTGACTTGGCCTTCGAAGATAGGACAAAATCTTTAGCTTTAATGGAAGGGCTCGTTTCTTCCAAATGACAAAGATATTGCTAAGAAGGATGTCAACAGGGTCAATGGTTACAATAAGGCCCATGTCACAACTAAATTATATGATGTAAGTATCCATAAACATTGCTTTTAATTATCTAGCTCATCCAGGTAATTAACACTTTCTTTTTCCAGATGAGCAGCCACACTCTTACAACATTGGGCGAGGTCGATAAAGAGGAAAAGAAGGTAATATCTTCTATTATATCTATGTAATATCCAATCATTCTTGATTATAATAATTGAATTTGTTGCAAAAAATTGAGGATACATACAATGCATCAAAAGGCCCAAACTGCTATGGCCGAGAATGTGAGGATTAGTGCTAAGATGGAGGTGAGAAAGCTTAAGGAGGAACTTGCTACCAAGAAATTGGCACAAGACCTCACCATTGATGAAATCTCTAGCCTGAAAGCCAAAATGGAAGAATAGTACAAAGAATTTGAAAGCTTGAAAGAGGAGCTGTAGAAGAAAACGGAAGAGTGCTAGGGCTTAGGCCAAACTATTTGCACAATGAGTGACGATGAAGACAAGCTTAGGGTACGGATGAAGGAGTTAGAGACCAACAACTCAAACTTGTAGAGCCATTTGGTCGAGTTGGAGGAGACTGTGAAGAGGTAGCCATCTATTGAAGAGGCTCTAGATATGGTCACTCCAAGTCGGTAATACGAGAAGCTTTTACACAAGAAGTTGTTGAAGGGAGTTTAAGCGGCAAGAGAAGAGGTCTTGAAGCTTCATCCCGATTATGATCTCTCATGTCTTGACTTTGCTAACGTCGATGATAAAGTTACTAGCATCAATAAAGATGAAGGCAACAAAATAGGTGCCAAGAGTATCGATCGAAGTGATAATGAAGCTCATGTAGAAGAAGTTGCTCGCTCCAAGAAGCCAGCTATTGAGGAAGCCCTAGCTAAAGATTTGAGAATCACTTCTGCTAAATCTGAGAATAAGCTGTAGGACTTGTTGTATTAGCGTATTGCATTCTCGTGTAATTAATAATTGGAGTATAATCAAGGTAATGCTGAGTGTTCGTGACTTTTACGTAACTGTGCTTTCATAATATGTATGGTTTATTCATGTTATTTTGCACTCTCATTCGTTCGCATGCTTTAATTCACTCCATTTGTTTCTCAGCATGTTTTATTTCACGCGCCCTGTTATCTTTTAGCCTATTTCATTTCACAAGCCCATCGCTTCTATGCATCTTTTATTCCACATGCCCATTGTTTCTCAACATGTTTATTTCATATGCCCATCGTTTATCAGCATGCTTTATTTTATACGCCCATTGTTTCTCAGCATGTTTTATTTCACACCCCATCATTTCTCGGTATGTTTTATTTCACACGCCTATTGTTTCTCAATATGTTTTATTTCACATGCCCATTGTTTTATACTGTCCATTAACCATTTGAGGTATGGACTAACCGCATTACTTAGCCATATAGTTAATTTGTATAGTTCTTCTACCACATTAGGATAGAACTTAGATCAACTCATTTGCCGTGCATCCTAGAACTTGCTCATTTGACAATTGTAACCAAAACACAATGAGACTTCAAATATATAATTGTCATAAATAAGTCTTACAAGCATGTTGGTTGCTACCAAAAGAGTGATAGCAAAAGTCATCCAACATTAATTGAAATAAAATTTTAGATTATCAGCGTTCTGAGCTCAAGGGATGATGGATCCATCCAACTTTTCTAGTTTATAGGTCCCCTTGCCATTGACTTCTTGGATCCTGACAGGATCTTCCCAATTCGTACTAAGCTTTCCTTGATTTGCTCGCATGCCTATTGCTTCCATCTTACGGCAAATCAAATCTCTAAGTTGGAAAACCTTGTGCTTAACTTTCTGATTGTAGTATCTTGATACTCTATTCTAGTATGCCACGACCATGGCATTTGTTACGTCTCAAATTTTCTCAATAGTGTCTACATTCACTATTAATCCGACTTGATTAAGCATAACATCAAAATTATATGTACATAGATTAGGCAAGTCTAACTCAATTAGCAATACAACTTCGATGCCATATGCTAACTTAAATGGTATCTCTCCCATTGCGGTTCTGTAAGTGGTTCTATATCCCCATAGGACGTTCAGTAGTTCATCGTCCTACTTCCCCCTGACTTGACCCACTTTCCGTTTCAAGCTGTTTAGTATGATCTTTTTTATGGCTTCGACTTATCCATTTGTCTGAAGGTATGCTACGGACATATAGTTAAGCTGAATGCCAGGCCTTCCGTAAAATGCTCAGAACCTATTGTTGTCAAATTGCAAGTCGTTATTTGTAATTATCATATAGGGAACTCCAAATCTTGATATGATGGCGTTTAAGACGAAAGTTTCTAGTTTCTGCTCTGTGATTTTTGCCACAACCACAGCCTTAGCCTCAACCCATTTGGTAAAGTAGTCTACAATGATAATGATAAATTGTCGCTAGGGGGTAGACTTGGGAAAGGGTCAAAGAATATCTAGCCCCCACTAAGCGAAAGGCCAAGGGTTGGTTAGGCTACATAATTCACTTACTTGTACTTTACTCGGCAACTCGTGCTTTTGGCATTAAGAACACTGCTAGACAACATCCTTTGCATCTTCTTTCATAGTCAACCAATAATAGCCGAGTCGTAGTGCTCGAATATACAATGTTTGTGCCTTCACATGATTGCTACATATGCCACCATGAAGTTCAGATAATACCCTCTAAGCATCCCTCAGGGAAAGGCATTAAAAGTAGGGTTGAGATATGTCACGCTAGTATAACTAAACATCAATCAACAGGCAGTTCACAACTTGGTAAGCCAATCTTCATGCCTCCTTTTTGTCATTAGGGATAGTACCTTCTTTTAGATAATTCACTAAGGAATTCATTCACAATTCTTCTTTTAGGCAAGGAGCAAACTCACAACTATGCGAGAGATTGGATAAGCTTTTATGCAAGAGAAATTCAATGAAAAGTTTCTTATTCAGCTTCGGGAATGCCATACTGGCCAACTTCGACAACTTGTTGGCAGCAATATTTTTACTTCTCGGAATTTTGTGAATAAAGAAAGATAGGAATTGCTCTATGAGCGTTTGTACCACCAATAAGTACTTGCTCATCTCTTCTTCTCTTGCCGCATAACTTCCGATGACCTAATTGATCGCTAGTTAAGAATTAGAGAACACTTTGAGTTTCTCGACACCAATTTGTTTTGCATGTTCAGTCCAATTATTAGAGCTTTGTACTTTACTTCATTATTGCTAGCTGGGAGTCTAAATTTCAGAGCATAATGAACGTTGACATTATGGGGGGTTTGAAGAACTAGGCCTACACCACTTCCTTCTCGTGTTAAAAAACCATCAACATAGAGAAACCAAATAGGTTTTTCAAAAATCTCTACATAGTTTTCATCTCCAGTGAATTTACCTACAAAATCTGCCAATACTTGGGCCTTTAGTGCCATTTTGGGTTTATATTGTACACCATGGGCATTAAGATTTAAGGCATATTTCATCATCCTTCTCGAGGAGTCAGGCTACTGCAATGCTTATTGCAATGGTTGATCAGTGAGGATAATAATTTGATGAGATTCAAAGTACGGCTTCAACTTTCTTGCTGAGAGAACCACAGCCAATACGAATTTTTCTATCTTTGTGTATCGAAACTCTAGCCCTTACAGAACATGAATCACATAATAAATGGGTTAATGCTCTTTGCCGTCAATTTGGACCAATACAGAGGAAAGTACTCGGCAATTGAATGATAAATACAAGTATAAATTTTCTCCAGGAATGGGTATTGAGAGTATCAAGGGCAACACAAGAAATTCCTTGAGCTCGTTGAAAGCTCTTTCACAATCTTCGGTCCAATTGAATTCCTTTGGATTCTTCTAAATTTTAAAGAATTCTGCATACCTATTCAAACTTTACAACACAAATCTATTAAGAGCAACAATTTGCCCGATGAGTTCCTATACCTCTTTGACCATGCAAGGTGATTTCATATTCCTTATGGCTTTAATCTTTCTTAGATTGGCCTCGATGCCATGTCATGTGACCATATATTCGAGAAATTTCCCTAATGTTACGCCAAAGACGTACTTCTATAGGTTGAGTTTCATGCAATATCTTCGCAATGTGGCAAACATCTCCTCTAGATCTGCAAGATGCTAATAGTCTTTCATGCTCTTCATAATCATATCATCTATATATACTTCAACATTCCTGTAGATCTAAGATTCGAACATCTTCATTACTAATCTCTAGTATGTAGCACCAATGTTGTTCAGCCCAAAGGGCATCACCGTATAATAATACGCTCCAAAATTGGTAACGAAAAATGTGTTGACTTCATCTACCTTGTCTATCCTGATTTGATTGTAACCAGAGAAAGCGTCTATAAAAGAAAGCAATGCATGCCTTGTGGTTGCATCTACCATCTAATCTATTTTTGGCAACGAGAAATAATCATTGGGACAGGCCTTATTCATAAAGTCTATGTACATTCGCTACTTGCCATTAGACTTCTTGACTAGTACACAATTACTAGCCAAGTCAAATAAGGCTCTTCCTAGATGAATCCTGCCTTCAATAATTTATGGACCTCTTCTTCTATTGTCACTTGTCTCTCTAGTGCAAAATGTCTCTTTTTTTTGTTGGACCACCTTTACATTCGAGTTAATCTCGAGCATGTGTACCGTAACATCTCTTAGAATACTCGACATGTCTAATGGTAACCATGCGAACACGTCAGCATTGGCTTGCAGGAAGTCAATCAGACTTTGCCGGACATCTGTTGACATGGGTTTTCCTATCCTTATTATCTTCTCAAGATCATTTCTCAAGGGAATCTCCTCTATATCATTCTCAACATTCTTTATGCCAACTGACTTGCCTTTTAGGCAGGTCTCAACCTAATATACTTCTTCTCACCTCAAAGCCCTTATATATAAGGAACGTGCTAACTGCAGATCCCCTTTGTACATACCAACCCCCGTTGGAGTAGAAAACTTGGCTTTTAGATGTGCCATTAAAGGGACGATTTCGAATAAATGTTGGCATGGCCATCCCATTATCATGTTGTAAGGGGACCAACATCTGACAACGAGAAAATCCATTTTGTCCTCTACAACATGCTCATCATCGCTGATCAATATCGATAAAGAGATAACTCCAGCTACTTAGATGGGTTGATTATTGAAAGCATAAAGGTCGTTCTTATAGGACTATAGCTACGCTTTAATCTTAGGCCTCATTTGATTGAAGGCATACTGAAAAATGATATCGGCCAAACTTCTCATGTCAACAACAATCTTCTTGACCTCAAAGTTGGCAACTTTCGCATTAATGACAAGTGCATCATTGTGCAACCTCTATATGCCCTCAAAATCCTCTTTATTGAAAGATATTGTATTGTCAATCCTGACCTTCTTTCTATGAATATCGCAAACATAATTCCTAGCATTAACCGAGTTCAAAGAACTTAATTGGCCTATACTAAGTCCGCCGATAATTGTATTAATTACTCCATTGGGTGCTCTATTTGGATTAACATCCCTTACATCTTTTACAGCCATTACTGGTCGAGTGTCATCCTCACGTTCCTCTCTTCTCCTCTGAGATGATCTTTTGATTCTTTTAGCATTATACACTAGAAATTTTTGTAGGTGCTCGTGTTGTATTGCATCTTTAATTATATTTTTGAGTTGAATGCACTCATCTGTATTATGACCCTTATTACGGTGGAAGTTACAGTATTTATTCGAATTTCTTCTTAAGGGATTCCCTCACATTCTTTCCGGCTATTGGAGGACACTTCTCTCCCTATAGACCTCCATTAAAATATCCGAGATTGAACAATTAATAGGTGTATGGGATGAGAATGTCGAGATCCTCAACCTCTTCCTCTCGGCATCTAAACTATTGTCATTATTCGTGCTAAGTCTATCCTTAGCATTTTTCCGTTTGTCTTTCTTTCCATCTCCTCTACTTTGATCGACCTCTCGCTTGCATTTATGTTGTCTTCCTATCTGGTGTGTGACGTGGCTTTAGCCTTAAACTCTCTAAAATTTTTTGGCTTATTCTTTGCAAAAGACTTAAAAATTCTTCGTAAGGCTTAAATCCATCGATTATGATGTTGAGGGCCACACTCATATCCAATTCTAGGATTTAGACCATCTCAACCATAAATCTAGCCAAATAGTCCTTGATTGACTCATCAAACCTTTGTTTGATGGTGTTTAGGATTGAAGAACCCTTAATAGGAAGTTTAATAGCAAGGAAGTATTGAAGAAACATTTTTGCAAATTCATCGAAACATGAAATGGTAATTAGCTTCAAGTGTTTGAACCATATGCTAGCTGCATTCCTCAAGGTTGAGGGAAAGGCTTGACAAGCTACCACATCGCTTAAACCATGCAACTTGGCTAGTGTTCAGTAATACTCTAAGTCTTCTTCGGGGTCCTTTGTCCCATCATATGTTTCAAATTGAGGCAACTTAATGTGCCGAGGTACTACTTCCTTCAAAATCTCTAGGACAAAAGGACTTTTCTTGATTTGGAACTGTTTGGTTGCTAAAATGAGGGTGCTGACATAAGAGGGTCCCGCATAATACACGTGTTACGATTGCTTACCCTTATCAATCTTTTTGAAAGCAGGAGTTGTGGGATACGTTGAAACCTTAACTTGCTTTGTTGCTAATTCAGGTGAATAAACGGAATTGTCGATACTGTTGGCATCATCAAAGCCAGACTCTTTTTCTTGATTCGGGTGAAAACTTTTATGGAGAAGGTCAAGGATTTGTTTATGTGTTTTTGCTTAACTTGGAATTTCCTTTGGCTAAATTAAGACAAAGTTGCTCGAATCAAGCCAATCGTTGTTCATCAACATGTCGACTCCCTCATTTAGGGTGTTGGGAGAAAGTACCAGCACCTACACTTTGTGTCATTCTAATTCTAGCCATGTAGTCGTGATTAGAGAAAAACAGACAGTGCCAAATGTTGTTGGAGAATTTTGGGGTAAGGAAATAGTCCTGCAAAAGAGAGTAAAATACTTAATACCGGGGCTAGTCCGGTGTAACCACTCGATGCCTAAGTTAGAATGGTGATTCAATATAGTAAGTATGTGAATAAGAAGTATCAGGGAGCTCTTATAAAGTTTCTTTTCAGTATTTATAAACGGTTATTGTGTTTAAGGCAATTGTTTGGGTAACTATTAAGACAAGTAGAGACCTCTTGACTTGACATCTCCCCTAATATTTAGTTTTGTTTTTAATTTTATTTTGTTGAAGGATCTTCATGCTTCACTAAAATTTTAATTTCTAAGTAATTATTGAGATGACAAAGGATTATTTTCATATGTGTTTTAAGATTCAAGGAAATATATGCCATGTGCTTTTAATGGTGGTACTTCTAATTTTATTTTGCAATTTTTGGTACACAAGTTAGAAATAGCTACAGTTGAGCATACATGTTTTTATGAATTAATTTGTTTCAATGAGATAACGAGTAACTAAACAAGCATAGATAACTCTTAACATTATGTATCAAGATGAGATTTTATGCGATATAGCACTTATAGACAATTACCATCATATTACAATGTTGCATACAATTTGTTAAGTGAAAATTTTATTTTGTTGAGAAAAGTTAATTGTTTTAAATGATTCTTAAGGAGTTCCAACAAGACTTTACTGTGATAAGTAAATGAGTACAAAGTCAATTAGCTAAGAGGAGACCTCATGATCAGGTGAGCATTACTTCAATTAAGCTTAAATTAAGGAGTAATGTACGTGAGAGATCAATTGAGAAAAATATTCAAAAATAGGCAATAGAGGAACAAAATGGGACTATTAAATCTCTTAATCATGTGATTGATAAGAAGAATAGAGAGATGGTATTTAATTAAATGACCTTAAACTCAAAAGTATATGGTATGTATGTTCATGAACGTTTCAGTACAAACTCAATAAATAAAACTAACTCCTTATTTTTAGTATGAATTCATTACTTGCTTAAGCATAATCAATAGACCTATTATTACATGGTTTGAACAATTAAGTGGTTATTTCAATATTTTTCTTTGCAAGCCATTGAAACCTAGTGAATTCAATTGACTAAATGCATGATGAGTGAAATGAGTTCAAATCATTGGCCGCATCGATAGTTTAGGAGCTATTATTGTATATTTGCAATAGGTTTTTTCAAGATGATATTTGATCCAAATAGACATATTCAATTACTCAACTCTAAAATTTGCAGTTGATACTTTTCAAAGGGGATGATATGATGGGAATCTTGAGTGGAATTAATTATTCAAGCATTTGGGTAGAAGCGAGTACCATTTAAAGTTATCATAAGGTTAGTTAAGGACAAAAAAGACCAACTAGATTAGCTAAGAAAGAGTTAAGTTAATTAAGAATGAATAAGAATTCACACGATTAGCTAAGTAAGAAAGGTGGTTGACTAAGAAAGTAGTAATCCAAGTAGATGGTCTACTGAATCACAATGGTGTTTGATCTAGTCACAGTTATGTTCAATAAGGTCTAACATTTCAAAGTAGATTTGAATGAATTTTTATTTATTTTATATATTTTATTTCCAATTTTGTTCTTTTATTCATAGAGAGTTATGGCCTTCTGGGTGTTCTATTTCCTCGATAAATAGCCATGTTAAGTGATAGAGTAAATAATCATTGAGATATCAAGATCTTTTGGTTAAAATGGATTCAGCAAGGTGAATATCTCTTAACTTATTAATCTTTTTAAACTATGTCAATCCACATGCATCATGTCAGTATTTATCTAACAACCCTTGTTAAGTTTCATGCATCATATGAGACACTATTAATCATATTAACTCGTTTCTTATGCATTAATTTGATATATGTTTCAATTATCTCATGTTCATTTTGAGATTAGTACATCATAACCAATCTTCATTTATCTATCTCTTTTGTTTTCTAGTTCTTAAAATATATAAAGAGAAAATTTCACGAAAGACGTCGCTAAGTCTAAAAATCTATCCTTAATTTTAGTTTATTTTAATTCCAATTCAATAGACATAAGCTATTCACAAATATCAAGTAAAAGACTTTTCTTTAAAAAACAAAAAACATTTCTAAACATCTTGAAGTCACCATTAGTTAAAGTAAGGAAAATGAAAGAAAATGGTCATTAAGTAAATTGATTCTAACCAAAGCTACTAATAAAAAATAAGGATCAAGATTTTTGTTATGGGGATATTAAATCTGAAATTTAAAATAGTTATCAAGCAAGATTTTTTAAATAAATAAGGGGTTATTTTATTTTCTAAAAGTTTGATTGAAATGAAAAGAAAAAAAAAATTGGTCATTAGAGAAAATGATAAATAAAAGGAAAAGTGAAAAAAATTATTTTATTTTAGCACACTATACTTTTAAATGCCAACTTAAGCATTATTAGGATTAGACCAATATAATACCTTTTTCAAAATTCTCTCTATGTGGTGGTTCTATTTTTTATTTTATTTTTTAAATTTTTATTATTTTTAATATAACAATTTCTTGTTTCTTTTTATTGATTTAAATATTTTTATTAAGAAAAAACTTATAATTTGAATACTCTCACTCCCAAAGCAAAACCATAGTTGTAAAATCGAAATATAATTATAACTGAACCCTGACTATGGAATGAAGTCGAATTGTGAATTAAATCATAATTTTCTAGGAAAAGCCAATTATTAATTATAACACCTAATTTTCTAAGAAAAACCTTATTGTTAATTAGAAACCCTAACTAATTAAGAAAACTATATAGATGAGGAAATCTCAAATTTCATTAAAACAAATTCTTAAATTTTGTGAAATATTAATTCAATGAAGACCTTAATTTCATAAAAAAAAGACCTATTTGATAATAACCTTAACGAAATAATTACACATAACATTAGTGCTGATCAGTAAGAAAATGGAACTTCCAAATGCATAATTCATGGCCTGAATGCAAGCATATGGGAGAAGCAATATTTTATTGTATTTTTTATTCTAGATTTCTTAAGATGATTTTTATAGGATATGTGATAGTGTAGGGCATTTAGATATGCATATGCAGTTTTACTAATTGTGTACATGTCTTCTATTGGTCTTAGATGTGACTATTATTTGTTATTTTTACCTAATGCCCTTGCACAATTAGGCTAACTTAGACTCACTTCTAGATTGATCTAATTAAACTAACCTAATCCTACATTTTTCTTGCTAATCGTACATTTACTACTTTGGCACCATCTACGTAACTAACATCAAGTAACTTATTCTCAATTACCTCCATAAGCTTGGAAGACCTTACATCCAATTGTATCCCCGCTTTGCTCCCTTCTCCTTGTGAAACCCTTAATATTCTTATGTAGCTTCCATTGATTGACTTCCTCTTCCAATTTATCAACACCATAGTGGTCGCTTTATTCTCCCTCTTAACGAGTTTACTTTCAAGGATGATGAAAGGCTCTAATATTTTACTAGATCTAGGGTTAAAAAGATGAGATTTCAACATACTTGGTAGATTATGTACTCCTTCTATGACGAAATATAAAACATGGGATGCATAGTACACCTTGGAAGTAAATCCAATTTATATGAAAGCTTTTCCAATCTGATCTACAATGTTGTAGGGACCATAATAACAAGGTAGCAAGTTTCATACAGGATGTTGTCTTAAGCTATGTAGCCGATAAGGCTAAAGCTTTAATAAAATCTACTCCCTAATCTCAAATGTTCTTTCAATTTGTTTTTTATTTGCATGTTATTTCTTGCTTATTGTAGATGAGGTTTCAACGTCTTAATCTTGTCATCTTTATCATGTAGTACTAAGTTTATAGTACCATTATAAGAGATAATGGTGATGTAAGGTAAATGGATTGGTGTTAGGTATCTATATAACCCCTCAAAAGGAGTAACCTCAAAACTAATGTGGGAATTAGTATTATACCATCGCTCAATTAAAGACATATGATTCATCAATTTCCTAGGTTCTTTCCCTATAACAAACCTAAGATTGGTTTCAATGCACTATTGACAACCTCTATCTAGACCTTGATTAGCAAATGATAAGCTGATGAAATTTTCAACTCAGTGCCCTATAACTAGAAAAACTCAATAAAAAAAAAAGCTAATAAAAATAAGATCCCTAACACAAACAATGACTTCGACTAGTCAATAGAGTTTATAAGACTTATGTCTAGACCAAAGGTGTGTCTAAGATTAGCACTTGGTATACATTACAAAAAACAATATTAGAACTCATTTTCTAAGGTATCTTTTATGTCTTAACTCAATTTCCCTAAGTCCTACATGAGTCATGAGTTTAGAACATTGTTACCTAAGTTTTCAGAACAAATTTAGAATCCTAAGATGGTTTAGATTAGTTTAGATTATGATTTAGAAAGGCTAGAATTAAAGTAAAGAAAGATAACAATGTACTACAAGTACATAGTCAAGAATCACGGTAATGAACTTTGGCCGTGGTTTCCATCTTTTACTATAGGGGGAACACAAGTAAGGATCATGGCCGTAGACCTTAATGGTGATCCTCTCTTCTTAAACTTTCTTTTCTTCATCACATACCAAAACTCCTCACGACATCCTTTAGAAGACCATGGCTACGACCACGCCTATTGTCTTTGCTTGTGTTCCTTATGGATGAAGCCTTTCTTCTTCAAATGCTATTCCTAACCTTTCATCAACATCTCACCCACCCCCTCACAAATCATCAATCCTCTTCACAATCAAATTCCACCCCTAGTTCACCAAGATCAATAAAATCACAAACCCCAAACATTCATTGTATAACCTTAACTTTTCTATTTCTACGAAACTAACATAGAAACATTAGGTTTAGGGGTACTTACTTGTTTTCTCCGCTAGATAGACAACTAAGGATCGTTTCAACCCTTCACAATGGTGTAATTCACAAAGCCAATGAGGTTTTTCACCCTTCTTTTGTAGGAAAATGAATTTCACAATGCTAACCATTAAGAACTTATCTTAGTTTCATAATCTTCTTTGCAAATCTAGCTTATACTAGTATTTTTGGCACTAAAGAGCCTAAGATTTGATTTGTACGATTTCAAACTAATAATGGCAAGAAAGGGTTTTCTATAGTTAAACAAAGGGTTTATAAAGAGGGTGTTAAGGTTATGTATTCTAATATTTTTTTAACTAAAATGCTCGTATAGGTATTAGTCAATTACATGTCATATCTGTCCCCACTTAAGAATTTAATATTTTCTTATTTTTCCCTTTTTAAATTTTCAAATTCTGGGTTTTACACTATGCCACCAATTAATAACAAAAACCTAGATCATAAAGCTTACAAAGTAAAAATTTCTAAATGAATATCAAGTTAATTTATTTTTAGATGCTTATATTCCTACCATCATAATCAAACTATCACAACTGATTTTTCAAAAATCTCATTAGGTGAAGGTCCTCTTTTTAATTTTCAAAAGTTTTCAATTGTTATAGTTTTCATTTCCTCAATTATTATTATTTTTTTTTTGTTTTCCCTTCTTGGAAAATAATTACTAATAAGAAAAAAACTCATAATTTCAGAGTCTAACTTTTTAAGCAAAACCATAATTATGAATTGAAGTTTAAATATGAATTCAATCCTAAATTTTTAATACACACCAATTATCAATTACAAACTCTAATTTTCTATTGAAAAACTCTAATAGGAAATCTCCAATTTTATCAAAGAAAGCTTTAATTTTTTGAAATAGGTGATTCAGTAAAAAATCTTAGCTAGTAAAAAAGATAATTCAATAAGAACCCTAATTTATTGAAAAAGCTAATATGGTGAAAACTCTAACTTAGTGAAAAAGCCAATTGTCATCCAAGAAGCCTAGAGAAGCAAATTATTAATTGAAAAGTGCTAAGGAAATCAATTAAGAACTAGGAACCCTAATTATTGAGAATTAATCAAAAACCTTAAAAATTCAAGAAAAATCTATTCATAAAAGTAGAAAAACCTAGAGGTTAAAGAAGAAACTAACTCTTAATCAGAGTCATAATTGTTCATGAAAAACAACATTTCTTTCGAAATACCCCAGTTCAATAAATCAAATAAGAGGAAAAAAACACAACCTAATTTGTTGCAACCCTAATTTTTAACTTTAAATCTATTTATTAAAAGGGAAAAAAATACTAATGGCTTGACTTAAGGTCTTGTAAGCTAATCACCTTTTATATTAATTTTTTTTTAAAAAAGTTAAACATTATAATAAGATTATTATTTTAATTTTAAACATAATTAGAGGACTGACACATTAAAAGACAAGAAAAGAAAAAAATTGTAAATTAATATTGTCATTTTAAAATTCATTTTCCTAATTAATTACTTGATTATTTAACAAGAAAAAATATAAAAAAAATAAAGATGGAAGGAAGAACTGGGAAGAGGATACATTGTTGTCCACATGTCACTTGTAAAGCTACAAATGATTGCTCATGGTGGTAGGGTGGTGTTTAGGTTGGTGGTGGCGTCCAATTTATCAATTGGTAGCATAAGGGAGTGATGATGTTGTGGAGAGAGAGCATTAAATCCCTAAGTTCCAATCTGAAATCAAATACATTATTATTTAGATCATGAGAAATGTCTTAAGATCAATAACACAACCTCAATTTGGCCAAAAGCTATAGAAATGGAAAGAGAAAAGGGTGACACTTACATTGGTATCTAGAGTGAGAAACATGAATATTGATTTCATTTCAAGTGTCTTTTAATTCGTATTCTTTTTTTCTTTTTAAACCTATAGCACTCCTTATTTATTGGTTTATCATTCACGATTTGGAAATTGATTGCATAAGCAAAATTGAATCTTTTTTTTTTTTTGTTCTTAGTTTTGGCCTTCTTTTCTATCATTTTTTTTACCAATTTTGAATGATTTTATATGATTTTTGTTTGAATTAAAGAATGATATCATGTTAGCTTTTGTTGCCTTACTCATGTACCTTGATTGAAAAATGTGTTAAAATTAGGTCCAAGTTAGTGTAGATGAGGGGGAATCTAAATGTAGTAGTCATTTATGTGCTACGTGAATCCTACATTATATATAGTCTTAAAGTATTGACATAGATTGACACGTAAGGAGAGACTTAAAGAGAAAGAGGCATAGAGGAGGAGTAAGCAATCTTAGATAGTTGGAATATATACATGACAAGTAAAGGAGCTATAACGTATCAACCTTACAGTTTCTTAAAGAGTTGCAATGTATTCTTAGTTTTAAGCTCCGTTTGATCTTCTTCGATGGTGGTTTAATAATGAAATAACATTTTTCATCTTTAAAAGTCATCAAATGAGGAGTAACTCTTGACTATTTATAGATTCATTGATGATGTTTGTTAGGTTACCTTGAATGTTGACTAAGGAGATGAATCCTCCTTTTGATTGATTCCTTGAAAGCCCATGGGTAGGCTTTTGTTGAATCTAAGCCCATAGGTAGGCTCTTTGAGCGGATGAGTTTCTCAAAAGAATGTTTGAGAATAGATGAATTGTTCTATTTGTTCTTACTTTGAGTCCACCATTATAACTCTCCCTAATTCTTCCTCATATTTATGGACTTGGTCTCCTTAACCCTATCACTTAGCTCAAAGAGTTAACTTAGATTGTTATTGTGTTTAAAGCTCGAAAACCAATTTTTAGCCCTCTACAACAGGCAAAACAACTTATTACTTTCTATATCTTCTCTTTCAATACGTTTTTGGAATATGGCAAACAGGTTTCACGTACCTCACAAATGAAGAAAATTTCTCTACAACATGCTTTGCATGTGTTAAGCACAAACAAAACAAAAAAAAAAATAAAAAAGAAGAAAATTCAATGAATATAGAGCTCAAATCCAAGACCTAATGCATACAAAATTCCCCTATTACCACTACATAAATTCATTTATCTTAAGAATGTGACCCTAATTTTATTTCAACTAAGAATTCATCTAGATTAGATTTTATTATTTTGAAAGCGTAAACTAAAAGGGAATGAGGCCTAAGTTCAATTGCCCCCAATACATCATTTCACCAACTAGGCTATACAACACACATTAATTGAAAATAACTTTTGAAATGAAGTCTATTTAATAGATTTTTTTCCTTAATCTTCTCTTAGTTCATCTTCATATAAAATGAAATATTAAGAGACTTATTAAGATATTGTTTTAGACTAAATTTGAATTAAATAAATTTATTTTCTATTCCTTAGAGTGAATAAGTGCACCCCCTCACCCTTTTCTTTTCCTTCCCACTTCTCACCATAAAAGAAAAAAAAATCATGTTTTTCTCCCTCGAGAAAATGTATTGTCCCTCTTTACCCTAAATAAAAAAAAAAGTGCTCTCCCCCCATAATTTTATATTCTCTAATATTTTAGTTTTTGTTTCTTTTTTTCTTAAAAAATACTTTTTTTAGGTGTTTTTCCCTTGCTTTTTTGGTTTTTTCTTTTTTCTTTTATGTTTGGCTTTCTTTCTTTTTTCTATTTTCCTCCATCTTTTGTATTTTAATTAGAAAAAAAGACTACCCTAGTCTACAATTCAAAATAAATAAGCAAAAATGGATTGTCTATATCTTTAGTTATATTTTACCAACTCGAGACTTATGTTCAATCCCAACAAATCCATTGATCGTGATCTAAATCAATCCATGATTTGATTTACATCTCAATTGGTATTAAGACATTGATACACATGACTTTCTCTTCCTATCTCTCCCTCATATGTTTATTTATCTTTATTTTTATTTTTCTATTATGCTTTAACGTATGATAAGTTGGAAAATGAAAAGAAAATATTTTGTCCACATATTTGATTGTGCTTAAATTTCAAAAATCAATTATTTTTATACTTAAAATTCAAAGGGTCATAATTATTAACTTAGATTGAAATTTTATGCCAATTACCAATATTTTGATATGACAAGGTTGTACTATCACATATTATAAAATGGAAAGGGTAATAATTGCTAAATTGAATTAAAATTTTATCACAATTATCAATTTACCCCCTATTGATTGCTCAACCGAGAACTATAATGAACATTTTAAATAATGATAGCATTTGACATTATTATCAAAACTAAGGTCAACATTTACTTACACTATATTACTTCATATATAAATAAATTGAGGATAGTTTTATAATTTCTTTGGAAAAAGAAAAGACTTAGCCCATAGTCATTTATACTAAACAAATCTAGTTTCACTACGTAAAAATAAGCTCATCTAATCCAACAATGGATGAGTCATGAATATTTGAAATCATAGTAAAGATAGGATGGAACTCTAACTAATAACAAAGGGGATAATGCATATGGAAGTGTTTGAACTTATAATTTTCGAAAGTTTAATGCTTAAATATTTAAAATTTGAATTTCAATGTTTAAAACTCTAAGATTTTAAGATATTTTAAAATTGAATGCTCATTTAAACATATATGAATGTTTATTTTAAAATTCAAACACTTATTTGAACAAATCTTAAAGTTTTAAATACTAAAATTCAAGTTTTGAATATTTAGATATTAAATTGCATAAAATCATAAATTCATACACTTTCATATTTATTATTCCAATAACAAAGGTATATGAGGAAATTGTTGTATATATATATGTATATATATATATATTGGCATTTTCATTTTGGTGAGTTGAATTAGAAAGTTAAAGTTAAGTAGTTGTGTGGGCGAAGTAACTTACCAAGATGATTAAGTGCATTTTGTAAAGTTGTCACTTGGTATGTAGGTGATGTTTTTAATGTCATCTAAATATTTGATTCATTATGACATTAATAAGGTAGAAATGGTAAATTACGTAAAAGTTATTGTCTATACGAACGAAAATATAATGATAGGTAGCTAGAGGCTAGAGTATGAAAAGGAGCCCATTAAGAAGTTCAAAATTAGGAAGGATTCGAACATCTCTTATTTCAGTTAGAGAATTTTTGGATGCACTAGAGTTAACCCGAGTGGTGTTGAACTCGTGTACAAGCATCCCCTTTTCCATGATGTTGGAGTTATCTACAAGTTGATGGCCATTAGAGATGATGAGGATGTTGAGAATTTCATTGAGATGGCGAAGTCTTTTGAGGAACGAAGTATTCATGAAGTGTACATAAGGTATATTGGGGGATCAAGTGCTTAGAATGAGCATGATGTACATGAGGTAGACTATCTAACCCTTTTGGATCCTAATGTGCATTTAATAATGACCAGTACGGAGCAAACAAATGTAGATCAGTCAAATGAATCGTACATGGATTTCTTTGAGTACGAGCATATGAATATCACAGAAGAGCAGCTTGATGAAGCATTGGGTCCCATTATTAAACATGAAGAGTCTTATGATCCGTATATAGAGAAAATACACATAGATATAAATATCAATGATGGGGAGAATGCGGTAAATGTAGATGGTGATGAGGATGATGGGGATGGTGATGAAGATGATGTTGGCTTCGAAGATGACCATGCTGAGGATTTGGGAGAGGCTTAGGTCAGACCATATATGGGCAGGAGTAGTGTATCGGTTCGGACACATTACGGCAATGGCCCTAGCAAGCCATACTGTCGGACTGGTGAAGTATTGCCAAGCAGGCAGTTTGAAAACTTTCCGCAAATAAACGAATCTATTAACAGGCTTATTAGAGATCCTATCCCATTTTATAATAGCTAATACGATGGCAACAGTTATGCAACATTCGAGAGAGATGTTAATGAAATGTACAACAACATTATTAACTTTGATGACTTGAGCGTTGATATGTGTTTCAACACTAAGAGCGATCTCATTAATGCAGTTAAGTCATTCCACCTATGGAACTACTGTGATTTTCATGTGAACATTTTGAAATCAAATGTATACGCTGTCTACTGTAATAAGAAAGAACAGGATTGTAAGCGGAGGCTATGGGCTTGTTTGAAGAAAGTAGAGAGTCTTTTCAAAATAACAATTCTAAAGGGTTCGTACACTTATATGAACTCGATGATGAACTAAGATCATCTTTAGCTCGACAGCAACATAATGGCTATACTATTCATCAATAGTGTATGGAACAACCTTGATGTTAAGATACCTGATCTTGTAGCCAACATATAAACTATGTATAGATACATAGTAAGCAATAGAAAGGTTTTCAAGGCCAAGCAAAAGGCTGTACGAGCCTTCAAATACTATCAACCAATTGTATGTATTGATGGCACATTTTTATATGGAAAGTATGGGCATAAGTTGTTGGTAGCTTGTAACATGGATGGAGACACTTCAATTGTTCCATTAAAATTTGCTTTTGCTGACACAGAATTTGTAAAAACTTGGGGATGGTTCCTACGGAAGCTTAAAGTGCATATAGTCGGCTAGAAGAGGGAAACCTTATGTCTTATATTCGATAGGGCATCCGGTATTAATTCTACGTACCAAGAACCATCGGTAGGCTAATAGCTATCTATTACGGTTTAGACATATTGTTTGCGACATGTTGTTAGTAACTTCAATACGATCTACAGAAACCAATTATGCAAGAAACTTATATGGTTTGTTGGTGTTCAAGCATAATAGAGGAAATTCGAATGTTTCATGGAGAAGTTGGCTCAAGCTAAGGAAGACTCTCCTGTATGGTTTGATAATGTTGATTTAGATAGGTAAATTCTTCCATATGATAGGCGTTACTATTTTGGATACATGACATCAAATATTGTCGTGGGTTATAACTTCGTTTTGAAATTAGTACACGGATTACTCTTCACTACATTAATGAAGAAGATATTTTATAACTGTCTTGCCTGTTAGGAGGAGAGGTATAAGGACTTCAAAGAGGCAATCGATTCTGGCAAGACTTATATTGATTACGCTGTAAAGATGTATGAAACTTAGAGAGGGAGGGTAAGTGCACATAGAGTCATTTCATTTAGCTTACAAAACAGTATTTTTGAGGTTTTAACTAGTAATCGAATGATGATGACAAGATTGAAGGGAGGAGGAAGGACACATACATTGACTTTAGGTGTTGCACTTGCACTTGTCAAAAGTGACAAATATATAGGATCCCTTTCTCTAATGCATGTGCTACTGTAATGAGTATGAGGGTAGATAGTAAATTAGCAATAGGGCCATGGTATAAGTGGGCAAACCAGATAGATTGTTATTGAATTCACTTTTACCCGATTAGTGACAAGCTGAACTAGCCATGAGTTGGCTTCCTTTATTTCCACCTGAATATTGACTTATTACGAAAAAAGGGTAAATCTAGGCATAAGCGATATCACATAGAGGTGGACATTCGAGAGTGATCTAACAAAACTAGATACAGTGCATGTAGGTAGGAAAGATATAATCAAAGGAAGTATTTAGAGCTTAATAGGGTTGGTACATATTCCCTTTTCATATAAGCATTACATTGTAATATATGCATAAGTATAATGATTAAAAGGTTTTTTTTTTTTTTTTGGTCTACTAAACATGTTTGTATGTGTTTGCAGGATAGATGGAGCAGGGATTGATTGATCCATGCATACTTGCGAAGCAAGCTAGTCACTGTTTACAGGCTGTCTAGGAGAGCAAGGTGAGTAATGCAATCATCATTTACAATCCATTCCTTTATTAAAGCTATGTTACTTCCTAACTTGATGAATGTTTGTTTAGGAGGCAACCTATGCACTACGAGTACAGCACAATGAGATATCATTATGTAAGGATGAGTAAGATATCTTCATACATCATAAGGTGGAGCCTTACATATGGGAGGTTGGGTTTTAAGGAGTTGCACAACTCTCATTTATTATGCTAGATTGGCATTTGATTACGGCACTTATCAAGAAATAGAGACTTAAGACATACACGTTCTGCTTACCCATTGGAGAAGCGACCATTACACTGTAGAATGTTGAGGTCCATCTTAGACTTCTAATTGAGGGGTTCATCATGGCTGGCCAGATAGAGACGGATGATGTGGAGAGCTAGGCTGATGTAGAGGAGAGACTACTAGGTATGAGGCCTGCTTAGATGAGTGGTGCTTACTTATGTCTAACGTCGTTAAAGGAGCACCTTCGGATACTTCCTTGTAGGACAATGACGAGATGGTCAGCCAGTACGTGCATACGTACATACTTAACTTGATGGGAGGATTTATATTTGTAGATAAATTCTCCAACCTTATTCACTTGATGCACTTACCATTGCTAAAGGACTTTTTAATAGCTGGACAGTTTAGTTGAAATAGCGCATGTTTGGCATGGTTCTACCGACAACTATGCTTTGCCTCATCATTCGACGCACATGAGTTAAGAGGGGGCATGACTCTACTACAAGTTTAGGCTTGAGATAAATTCCCACATGTCGCCTTCCTTAGCTGATATGGGTTCGTTATCAATAGAGGTAAGTCATTGGTGGCCAAATAGAGGGTCATATGGGATACGATGTAGCATTCGATGCATGTCGTAAATACGTATCATACTGCTTTTGACATGCGGACGACATAGCAGGTATGATATGATAAGTTATTCTCTTTACTATCCTTTCTTAGCCGTAAGTGATAACCATCATCATTTGACTGGTTATTTATTTTTATTTTCTTCTTCTTCTGTCCTTTAGGTTACTTGAGAGCCTTATATAGAGGAGTTGCTACCTTAGTTCTGTATTGCGTGATACATTCGGACCGCTCGGGTACTATTCATATGTTTCCACATCATTAAGTGATGCTTTCTATCTCGTGTTGTCTAGTAGTTTGGTTGATATCAGTATGCTCCATAGGAGGTGGATACCTTAGAGTAGCTCCACCAATTGGACCTTCAAGGTAGGATAGATGTTGATTAGATTAATATACACTCTTCCTTTATTCAAGCTTGGGGACAGAGATACAGATTCTTAGTATACATCTAGAGTCCTCAAGGGGTCAATGAAAGCTACTAGCCATGGTATAGATAGATTACCTAGCGTTATATTACACACTACAGAGCTATCATTAGTTGATTGGTATATATATTTAAAATCGTCCACTATTTTATTTTTCACTCATTTATACTTGCTGTCATATGTACCAACATCTATTTTTGGTACTTATTTCAAGTGGACTTGCTTAGGAGTGTCAGATTGGCACTTAACAATCCTATAGTGCTTGGTATTGTAGAGGGGCACTTGACTTTGTTAAGTAGCATAGTAGCCTTATTCTTTACCCATAGCAAGAAGGCGTACATGAACCACCTCATATGAACCATGGTCGGGAGTAGGGATCACTTGCTGATAAGGAGATATTAGCTCCTTATGCACCACCTAAGGGTAGAGTTAGAGTTTGAAGAAGTAGGGCTTGAGTGGTACATTGTTGGGCGGACCTCGGTGACGATATCTCACTACATGCCTGTCATTTCGTAGACCTAGGGCATATTAGTAGGGGATACAGCACATACCTTGGGTTAGGTGTTGCTTCTACTTTGGGAGCCAAATCCAACTCTAGGGCTGGATCTAACTCATACATAATTCTTAAGTTCTAGTAATATCTTGATCTCATGACTCTACAAGCTCCTCAAAAGCGTTGTTCTACCCCCCACACAATTATCCATGGGTGAGGGCGTTGTTAAGTTGCATTCAGGCCATCCAGCTAACCTAGTTCCTCCTACGGAACTTCAACTCAACGATCCACCACTAGAGCCTACTCAAACACATAATAGATGAGAACGTTTACTTCTTTTTCGTGCAGTTAAGACTTTCACACGGCATAGGCTTTAGTAAATATGTCTAGTCTACTGTTTTTGTTTTCTTTTTTCTTTTTCCATTTTATTAATGTTGTCATTGACTCATTATAAATTTTGTATATATATTAATTACTCGAAATACAATTAAGTTTTCATCATATATTACAATTCAATGCATTGTTTATTTATCATAATTTTACAATTTACAATTATTTTTTCTTTTATCCAATGTGTATTGTTATTGGATGATTATCCAATGTGCTTATTTCTTCGCTACTTGCTATATTTGTTGACGTGTTCCACCAATTGTGATTTTATATAATTGATTATTGTATCAAATTTTTCATTCAGTTTGTAAGTTAACAGTTGGAACAACATTATTTTATTGTTTCAGATGGAGCAATATCAGTAGGGTTAATGGAAATTAAATTGAAGGTATATTAAGTGAATGCACCTTCAGCATAAATATTTATAATAAAGGCTATATATTTGATACATTTTCAGTATAAATATTACAAAAAATTAAAAATATAGTTACTTGATTTATTTTTTGTATATCATTTTTATATATATTTTTAAATAAACTCTTTTTCATAATATTTTTAGAAAAAAAATTGGTATTGGCATAAAATTTCTTAATTGAAAGTTGGAACATGGACCGAGTAAAATTCGGGAGGTGCCGAGAAAGAAGAATCTAATCTTATTCTATGAAGCGCTGAGGCACTTTTTTTTTCCGGTTTTTCCTTTCTCTTATTGCTTTTTTTCCTCACCTTTTTTTTTTTCTCTGATGCTGCTTGGCCTTTTCCTCCTAAAATCAAATTAAATACAAAATTTGCTAATCCCAATTTTTATTTTATTTCTTTAACCAAGAATCTCTCTCTCTCTCTCTCTCTCTCTCACCGTCTTTCACACAAAGTCAGTCACAGCTCATTTGTCACTCTTCTATTTATTTACCATGTAACAGCCACTCAAATCCGTAGTTTATTACAGTCTGTGCCTCCGACTAGAACCATAAATACAGCTCCCCTTCCACTTTCTCTTCCTCTCCTCTCCGTTGAAGTAGAAATTTTCATACCTTCTTGGGGTCCTGCTAATGTGAAAACATAGTAGTATCCGAGCTCTTTTACAACATTACATGATTCACAACTGGGTTTTGGTTTTTGTTCATTTTGATCAAAACCCAGTAAAAAAAAAACACTCCAAAGTTTTCTTATATCAGTAAAAGATGATCACTCTCGCAGACCTATACCATGTTCTAACAGCTGTTGTCCCACTCTATGTAGCAATGGTTCTAGCTTATGGCTCAGTAAAATGGTGGAAAATCTTCAGTCCGGATCAATGTTCCGGAATCAACCGTTTTGTTGCACTCTTTGCAGTCCCATTACTTTCCTTCCACTTCATTTCCACTAACAATCCGTATGCAATGAACTACAGGTTCATTGCAGCTGACACACTTCAAAAGGTCATAATCTTGGTGGTCCTTTCCATTTGGTCAAGACTCAGTTCAAGAGGTTCACTTGAATGGTCCATTACACTCTTCTCCCTCTCCACTTTGCCGAACACACTTGTCATGGGAATACCTTTACTTAGGGGTATGTATGGTGATGCTTCTGGTACTCTTATGGTCCAGATAGTTGTGTTACAATGCATCATTTGGTACACACTCATGTTGTTCTTGTTTGAGTATAGAGGTGCTAGGCTTTTGATTGTCGAACAGTTTCCAGAGACTGGTGGTTCTATAGTATCCTTTAGAGTTGATTCCGACATCCTTTCTTTGGATGGTAAGGAGACATTACAAACTGAGGCTGAAGTTGGTGATGATGGTAAACTGCACGTTACCGTAAGAAAGTCCACTTCTTCTAGGTCCGAGGTTTTCTCTAGAAGATCACATGGACTTAATTCAGGCATGTCATTAACGCCAAGACCATCCAACTTAACCAATGCAGAGATTTACTCATTACAGTCCTCTAGGAATCCTACTCCAAGAGGGTCAAGTTTCAATCACACTGATTTTTACACCATGGTAAATGGGAAGAATATGAGTGGTGTTAGTCCACGGCAGTCAAATTTTGGGAACATGAATTATGATGAGGAAAGTGGAAATGGGTTCGGCGTTTTGTCTAGAGCTAATGGGACTTACCCGACACCTCCTAATGGAGGGCTGTTTTCCCCTGCTTCTGGACGGTGTAACAAGAAGAGACCACATGGTAATGAGGGTAATAATGGGGAAGATCTTCACATGTTTGTCTGGAGTTCAAGTGCTTCTCCTGTGTCTGAAGGTGGGATTCATGTGTTTAGAGGTGGAGATTATGGGAATGAGCTTAATGTTGGTGGGGTTGCTCACCAGAAAGGTTTGAACTTTCTACACTAGTATCTTACTTGTCAACGTGGCTATTAAGTAATGTTTTTTCTTGTTGTTTCTATTTCTGTTTTTGTCTGTTTTTATGTGATAGTGCTTGGTGTTGGTGAGTTACTTGGATTTTTTTTTTTGTTGATTTTGGTAACTGTATTTGTCTTCTACATGACAATGAATGAGGTTTAAGGTTGGTATTTAGTTTTATCATTTTGTGTATATGTTGGATGAGGTGGGACTTGTTTATTTATTTATTTTTTGGTTTGCTCTGCCTTTTCTTGTCTGCGCTTGCCCTTTATTGTAGGCAACCGAATTTATGATTTATCCTATCTCTCTGAAGTCATAACAATTTTTTTTTATATATATTTTTTATGACTTTCTTTATCTTCCCATTGATATGATCAGATTATGATGAGTATGGTAGGGATGAATTCAGTTTTGGGAACAGACAAGGTCCGACTGGTGTGGACCAGGAGGGGCCGGCACTTTCCAAACTCGGTTCTAACTCAACGGCGGAGCTCCATCCGAAGGTTGCCGGTAATAGTGAATCAAGGCCTGCTTCCATGCCACCGGGGAGTGTAATGACGAGGCTTATCCTCATTATGGTATGGCGAAAACTCATCAGAAACCCCAACACTTACTCCAGCCTCATTGGCCTTACCTGGTCTTTGATCTCATTCAAGTAGGGTAACACAAAAGCTTCCCGCTCCTCTTTTGTCAACATAAGTGCTTGTTCATACCACTGTTTAATTTATGCACTTTGCTTCTAAATTGCAGATGGAACCTAGTGATGCCTGCTATAGTTGCTCGTTCCATATCAATTTTATCAGATGCTGGCCTTGGGATGGCTATGTTCAGTCTTGGTATGGATTTTTATCCCTTTTTATTTTTTTAATTATTATCTTGTGTACGAATATATATATTTGACATCGGGAATTCCTTATTACCAGTCTGAATTGTCTACTTAATTGAAAAATTGCAGGTTTGTTCATGGCACTGCAGCCAAGAATCATTGCCTGTGGTAACTCGGTAGCTGCGTTCGCTATGGCGGTGAGATTTCTTACTGGCCCTGCTGTTATGGCAGCTGCTTCCATTGCTGTTGGACTTAGAGGAGTTCTGCTGCATATGGCCATTGTGCAGGTATAATTGAAAGTAAGCTGTAAGTTGTGCCAGACTTTCGCATTTATCATAGATTGATTTCTATTTAACGGTACATTGCAGGCTGCTCTACCTCAGGGGATTGTTCCGTTTGTCTTTGCTAAGGAGTACAATGTCCATCCAGACATTCTCAGCACTGGGTCTGTTCAACTACTTTGTCTACTAATCTGCCTTTTATAAGTAGATAAACATTGATATTGGTATTACCTGCCCAGATAAGATTAAACATTCCATTTGAACGAATATTTTGCCACATGCTTTATCTTGTCCTCCATCGAAATCTTGCCTTGCTATAATGGATTCGCAAATAACATGAAATTCAACGTGAATTACAGAATTATTGCCTTTACATTTTTTGAGCTTATTAACCGTGGCAAAGGACACCTCCTTGTTGCTGCGTGCCGTGTTCTGTGAAATACGTAACTTCTTTTCATAGCTTAGCCCTGATTTTTCAAACCTTGATGCAGGGTTATATTTGGAATGCTAATAGCACTTCCCATCACACTGGTCTACTACATACTGCTGGGACTTTGATGCAATGCTCTCACGATGACAACTGGAGACAAAAATCTAATTTGATCCTTTTGGGGTTTTTAGGCCTTTTTGTCTAACAGAAAAAAAAAAAAAAAAAAACAGCATAGATTCTTAGAACTAAGGGAGGTGGAGAAAATAGAAGACAAGTAGTGGTGGATGAAGGCAGTTCTTTTTGTAAGGGAAAAGGAATGGTACTGGAATTAATCAAAAGTTTAAGAATCATTAACAGAAACATGACATTATCTGATGGTGCCTAGAATTTCCTTTTGGTTCTTTCTTACTTCGAACCTTGTGCAGTGCAGTGACATCTGCTTTTGTTTCTTTTTGATGAAGAAAGTGAAGCATGTTTATACTTATGATGTGGGTGGCTATTGATTTTTTACTTCTTTGCCTTTCTAAGGTCAGAAAAAACCAAATGGCAGTGGAATGATGTTCAGACAAGATAGGAAAGGAATTTGTCTCCATGCATGAAAAGTTTTTTGAACTTTCGAAATGATAAAATGGGCTTTACTTTTGGATTATGGGCTTTTGGGTTTCAAAGCCGGGTAGAAGGGTCTTAAATTCTCACCGGCTAGCTGTCTTTCAAAAGTTGTGTTTTCCCTGTTATTTAAAAAGCGGAACAGGTCTAGGCTCTAGACGCCGACCTATGGTCTCCTCCACGATAATTATTTTGATGAAACAGGTGCAACAGGAGGGGCTGCAAAAGGTGGCTTCTTTTTAGCTTTTTTGGGTCTACAACATACAAATGGCTCCAGGATGGCAGCATACTGTTACATTGGTGAAGGAAAACATTAACATCGTCTCGATATATCGATCGATGGAACAAAAATATTAATCTAAATTCTAATAACAAAATACTTTTCCTGATGCCACACTTTAGCGATGCACAAGTTGAAAAGAGGAATATAAAATGTGGAAGTGCTTATAAGAGATGCATTTAACTGCCGAAACAGATAAAATAAGAATAAAATTACCTGTCTAAGAAATAACACTATGCAATAACTATTATATGATTTGGTTGGACTACAAATAACATTAGATTAGGAATAGGAATAAAATCATTTTGAAACCTGGGACACCGTTGTCTCTTGGGAATGTTAGAATTAGGAAGGAAAATTGATATATTTTTAAGAGAGAAGTTTTGAAAAAATATATTTTATATATTGAAAATAATTATTTTAATTGATATTTTTTTAAAAGTATATAATTTTTATTTTTTTATATTTTATTTTTATTAAATACAAAAATTCAAGGAGATAAAAATATGCCAATAAAATGAAAAATAAATGAATTAAACAGAGCATTAGCTTGAAACTAGCGGGTTATGGTTCGACAATTGTACGTATTATATACATATATATAATGATTTATATATAATAAATATATCATATATATTTATGTACAATGAATTATATATATATATATCATAAGATAATATATATCATGTACATATTTATATGTATATGTTATATATATTATATATATTCAATTATAGGTTATTTTACATATATACATAAAATATATTTAAAAAACGAAATAATTTTGACTTTCTATTTATACGAAACTGTTTAAAGTGTCTTGATAAATTATGTAAAACTATCACACTTATTACGCCATCAAGGAATTATCATGTAGATTTGACCACATATTGCATAGCAAGTGGATAGTTTCAATTTTCTTTATTTAATATCTAAGAACTACCGATTCATTTGGTTCACACCAACTTACTAGTTCAAGTGAATTAGAGGCTTGAATTGTATAAACCTACATGAATCTATAGGTTTTGGGTTAGTTTAGGCTTACTCCATAAAATTCGATTTACGGTTTCAAACCAACTCTTTCCTAGATCTAATACCATCCCAGAAAATTTACCTCATCACCTACATTGTAATCTAAGGCGTAGACCAGTGCTGAACCAGCTAATATCTAAACCTAACTTATACACCATGTGAAATAACCATGGATTCAATCTATCATTATTTAGCAAAAGCAATCAAACAATTAAGAGTAGAAGATTGTTTGGTAGAAGCTTTAATGCTCTAAGATAATTGGAGTAAGTGCACTAAGCTTACAATCCTATGGATGCTCTCTCTTATGGAAATATCCTCCAATAGATTCTCTCAACAATTATAACATGATGCTTAACTCCTCACCACATTTCTCTTCTAAGTATTTATACTCTATTTAGTAATGTTTACATTTACTATTTTGCACTTCGATTATCGACTCATACAAGTATCACATGACATATATTATTTTGCCCTTATACTCTTTCTTACAATTATAACACCACTCTACTAATATCTAATATCTACTACAATAGAGACAAATCAATTCCCTCCTCCATAACATTGTCCTTATCATTAAGGATATCCATAAGAGCCCCTACCATGTTGTCTTCAACCATGATCAAAGTGGTGCTCCCCAACTTCTACCCATTCCCCTTCTTGGAGTTTCGAATCATCTTCTAATAACATGAATTTTAAAGATTTGTTGGAACATTTACGACTCGGAACAAAGGCTTGATCACACTTGAAATATAGTCTTTTACTTTGCTTGTCCACATACTCTTGGTAAGTCATGGATTTAGCTCCTTTGCCAAAATTTACAGCACCTAAAGTAGTAGAGTTGGAGCAGTTGCCATTAAAGAAAAACTTATCTCTTTATTGTAATGTAGAACAAACTTGATCCCCCTATGTTGTACCTATTTTGCTTACATTCAAACTCATCAAATAAACCTTAATTACCTTACTTTTAGCCTTCCAAAGCAGACAAGGAGATGACACTAAAGAATGGTGAACATAAGTAGTTTGAACTTGAGAAGTAGGGCCTAAAAGTTAAGTGAAATGAGTAACTTTCACTAAGATACCGCTTATAAAGAGAGTTTCCTTTATCTTGTGTAGATAAGAAGATGCCATAAGGAAACTTTTGCTCTGCATTAAAAGCCTAATAACTACAACAACAAATACTAGACCTAATGTGTGCACTTTTAATGTAATGTCATCATATGATCTACCTAAAAAATAGCCCAAACTTGCAACTCTATCATGTCCAAAACTAAAGGAGCGAAGGCATAAAGTTCTTCTAAGTTTTCAGCCACTATGGTAGTTTGCTTATGGGATGAGAGACACCCATATGGATTGTTTGAAAATGGTTTACCATACTAAAACATCCATTCCTACTTTAGAGTTTGCCAATCCAATTGTTGAACCCTTTGCTTTAGCATTTTAAACTAATAAATGGTCTTCCCCCGCTTGCACATACCTACTACCATTAATTTCTAGTCTTCCTCAAATTTAATATCGATTAGCAAGACTAATCCATTACACTAAGTCTAGTGCCTAAAAAAATTGGCAAAGAAATGGAGTTTACAATAAGTTGTGCATGCTTCTTAGCCATTATGCTAATGCCTATGCTATTAGTAGCGCAACTTTGGCTTTCTAGTTTTGATCCTTGCTGGTGAATGATATTAGCATTTCCTCCACCATTTAAAGTAGATTCACATACCTTTGCTCAAAGTGTTTTTGATGTAATGAAAGTGCACCCATTAAATTTTAGTATAGTAGATGTAAGTCTAAGTTGATCCCTTAGGGATTACGAGTATTAATAGTAACTTTAACTTTGTTATCTAACCAGAAAATCTTAATAAGTGTAACTAAATTTAAAGACTAAAATCAACTAGCTAACTAATTGTGAGACTCAAACAATGTTTAGAAAACAATGAATTCACTAACTAATTCAAGAAAGGAAAATTGCATATGTAGACTTTGTTTCCCTTAAAATTCTTCATGTAACTTAACAAAGATTATCCAATTCTATCTTTAATTTCTTTGACCAAGAGAATTCTCATTTAATGCTATTATCTTTCTCAAATAACCCTAAAATACCTATTGGATTCTCCTCATAGATAACATATTTTAGGATCACATAAATGAACAATGAATTCCCATAAAAAGTTGATAATTTTCCAAGAGTTATATATTTTATCACCAAGTGTACATGAAATTCCCTTCAATTATATCAACATCTAATTACATAAGACATTTCTCAATCTTTATGCATAATATCAAACAACAATGAAGAACACCTAATTGAACTAAGAGATTTAAGACTATTGAATTTTAATAATTGACATAATAGTTACATGAGAACCTTAGGTTCTATAAGTCTAGATATAATAATTCAAACTTTAATCATGAAATAGAATGTAAATTGTGACAAAAAGAATGAAAAACTAACCAAAACCCCCTTTAAATAGTGTTGAATCTTCTCAATCTTAAAGTTTAGATGTAGCTCTTGTTATTCCTCTTTTGCTCCTTGAGTCTTTATGGTTAAAAGTGTGCATAAAAAACCTTAGGACATCTTTTTATAATGGAGAAAAAACAACAGTGTGACGGTGGTTAACATAACTTGGGATATGGTCATGTCACTCTTCTCGTGTAACTCATTATGGAAACTTGAATTCTCTCTTGAAAATACAAGGGCCTACATAGATACAACCTATGATATGGTCGTATCACTTACTGTTTTCCAACCTTCTTAGCTTCTTGAAACAAGCTTCGGTGTGGACATGGTCATGTCAATTGGTTGTACCCACTTACCAAAGTCCATAACTTTTTCATTTAAACCTAAATTGAGTAAAACTTGATTCTTTTTTCTTGATTTTCATTTTAAGAATATGTTAAAAACCTCAAATCAAAATTTTATTCTATTAAGAGCCAACTTTTTTTTTTTAAATCAAAATCATAAGGGAACCATTATGATAAATATATTCCACTAAAGGCTCATCAAAATTTCCTACACTTAAGTATTTGCTTTTTTTTTTTTGTCCTCAAGCAAATAAATCAAACAAAGAAATCGAAATAAGAAAAACTTAATCAAATTTATCACTACATAGGAAACCAGTCAACTGTTACACTTGAACCAAAAATAATTAGAAAATAATTTCCATTTAACTTGTAATAATAAAATCAATTAATTCAATATTTAATGATTTTCATTTTTTCACCCCAATCACATTCAAATGTTCCAAGAAAAACACTTAATATTAGAGTTCATTAGTAATTTACGTAAATTGAAGTTGACTTGAATAATTTAATCAATGATTCATAAACTCAAAATTAGATTTAACATCTCGCTAACTGAGAAAGAGTCGCAACCATTTTTTCCATTTAACTAAGATGTATGCACCTCTCCTCTTCAATCTCTCTAAGTATTATAATCTAAAGTAAACACATGTTACATTTACTTGCCCTCTGATTATTTTATATCCACTCGTCTTCTAATTATTCCCTTGGTAATTGAGTTATGCTAGTGAGTACTTGTTTATTTTTCCAATTTTTTTTTTTTTTGCTTTTTTCAATTTTATTTAATGTTGAGTGGTTTTATTGGTTAGTATGTTTAAGGCTAGACGACTTTAGGCTATTAAGCATTAAAACACACTTTGAACTATCCAGTACTCCAATTATTTAATTTGATTTAGCTTAGCCTTTATGTTGACTCTTCTCTTAACCCTTGTAACGAGTTTTCAATCAATAATCCTAAGCTCATCACTCAAGTTAATAGGTGTTATCCTCTTGGAAGGAGGCACCTTACAAGCTTAATTGCTTTATTCAACCAAAACTTGTAGCTTGAATTTTTATTAATTTCACTTTTTTTTTCAATTCATTGAGCTTCCAACTTCACAAATTTTTTTTTTTGGAAGGAATTCTCAAAAGATAAATTTCAATTATTTATTTACTAAGGATTATAAAGCTTTCAAAACATCTAAGGAAAACTATTGTAAAAACCCCATTTTTGCCACCCTTTATCTTCATTTTTAGTTATGACAAGGTTTATGCAAAAATACAAAAAAGTTTCAAAAAATTAAAAAATTGAAAGTTTAAAAAAGAGAAAAAAGAAAAGTGTCAAAAGTGTCTAGGTTAAGTCAACAAGTCGTTCATGGTTGAATTAGACAATAATAAAAATATAAATGCAATATAATAAATTTTGCTTTTTTGAAAAATTAGGCCTCATTTGAAAAATGTTTTTTAAAGTTCCAATAAAAATTTAGATTCATAAAGATGGCTTTCTTTTTCAAATTTGAATTTTTAGAAAAAATAGATTTGAATTGCAAGTTTATAAAAGAAGCTTAGAAAACATCAAAAAGACTAAGTTTTGATTGGAACTAGATCAAAACATGCAGCACCCTCTCTCTCTCTAAACCTGTGACTTGCCTCTCTTTCTCTATCTCTCTCTTTAAGATTTTGATTTAATAACGATTATTGAGAGAAACCACTATCACTAGAGGCTTCCTTAGGTTTCCTTCTTTTGGAAACACTATCCCTCGTTGCAAAAACCACCATGAACTACCTTAACTAACCTAACCTTATCACATAATCAACCTCCATACACAACACTAATGCAACCTACCAATTCTAGTAGACATCCTACGACCCAGGTAACCAAGCCTAACCCCACACATAAGTTGTCATGACCACTAACATTATCATTAGCCTCTACAGTTCGAAACCCCAACCACCGTTGACCTTGATCCAAATGCTACCACAACCATGATTTCAAGCTAAAATGACAACACTAGTGTGTTCCTCACACATGAAAACCTCAAACATACCCTTTGTTCTAACTTAAAACACCTATCGGCACATTACTTAAACCTCACAGCCACTAACCACCAACAAACACCATAAAAGCCGCAATCATAAGCTAAGGCATTGAATCTAATTGAAGTTTCATTAATGAAAATATCATGAAACTTCAATCTCCCATGTGAAATGGTGTTTGGAACGTACTGGAGCATGTGACATGGCCACTGTTCCACTCATGACTTAGTTGAACAACTTGTCTAGAGCTTTAAACCCACCTGACTCGACCTGCAAATTGCACCAATGAGTTTAACTTGATCCATTCCTACTATTGGTGAGTTAGTTAATTTTTTTATTATTATTTATTTTATTCCTTTTATTGTTATTTAGGTAGTTTTTTTAATTTCTATGATGTTTTCGAAAAATTACCTATACTAACTTTGTTATTTTTCATATAGGTTTTTTTTCCTTGATTATATAGCTTTGGTAGTTTTTATTTATTTATTATCATCTTGATTATTTCATATTAGGTAGATACCATCTGCATAATAGTCGTATTAATGTATTAGAATATAATTTGTGCTATATGGCATTCATATTAATTTGATTTCTAAAGTTTATCATTAAATTGGTGTTGGTTATCAAAAATCACTTCTTTTTTGTTTAAAATTGCATCATTTGCATATTTCATTAAAAATTGCATCTTTTTGCATATTTCATTAAAAATTGTATCTTTTTACATTCTTTAGAAAAAAATTGATTTTTTTTCTACATATTTTAGTAAAAATTGCATCTTTTAGCATTCTTTGGAAAAAATTGCCTTTTTTTAGATGAAGTTTAATCTCTCTAGTAAAAATTGCATATTTTTAGAAAATTGCATTTTTAGATAAAAATTACATCTTTTCATGAAAATTACATGTGTAGGGTACAATTGCACATTTTTATCAAGATTTATGCCTTCTATTGAAATTTGCATATAGATTGCAATCTTAGAAGAATTGAACAGTATTGCACATTTTTTGGTTAAGATTGCATTTTTTATAAACTTATCATTTTAGGGATATTTTTAGGAAAAAAAATGTTTTGTCACGTAGTTGAGTTTTTCCATTTCTATAATAAAAATTTTAATTGTTTTTTTCAAAATTAGTTTTTTTTTAAGGTTTCCAAAATTGGAAGATAAAAATTAAGGGAAAATGAAAATAAAAATGTGGCATCTAAGAAAATAATCTCAAAAATACTATACTGGAAATCACCTCTTCTTCAGGGATTTAACTTCCTTGCCCCCTTCTTCTCCCCTATTTTGCATGCTCAGTTTTTGAAATACTCTCTCTCTCTCTCTCTTCATTCATTTGAGAAAACCCTCAATTAAATCAGCTATCTAGATTTGTTTTTTAATGAATTAATCATATAATCAAAGTAATTATATGGTATAGGTCTATATTGTGGGAATTTTTTTGGAAATGGGGAGACAATCGGTACTTTATCATCGCTTTCTCTCTCTAGACATCAACATAGGATAAGGTTTGATTTTTACTCATTTTGATCCATTTTTAGTGCATGTTTTTCAAAGAAATAGTGTTCTCACGTGATACATGTTGTTACATTGTTGTCTATTGGTAATTTTTAGGCAAGTGTGTATGTTTGTATGTGATATGATAGATAGTTGAACATAATAGTTATCTATTCCTCGATGCATGTAAGCTAAGCTATTTTTTTGTGTAAATATATGTTCATTAGTAAATTATATATACGTGCCATATCTAGATTTGTTATTTTTTCTATGACGTTAATGTTTGTATAATTTTTCTTTCCTAGAACATTTTGTTCATTATTTCATTGAGTTTATTTGTACATGTATGTAGGTACTGTATTGTTTGTACACTTGTATTAGGTAATATGTATACAAATAAGTAGCATTTAGAGCTGTAGTTAATGAATTGACTTGTGAGGTAGTGTAACTTCTTTATTTGTTTTGGTTGGAGTAATTACTAATTCTAGTGTTGTTAAGGGATAATGACAGTGAAATCAAATTAGGTTGTTTGCTCATGAATTGGAGTAGAGTGTATCTGCTAGCATAAGGTAGTAGTTTTACACATGTATACTGAATTTTATATAATTGATGTGGTAAATAGGTGTACAATAGATAATATGAGGTTGGTTTGTTATGTTGGTGGAAATATTGTGGAAGGAGAGGATGGGGTATGGTATGATAGGTGCCTAAGAATAGTAGTTGAAATTTCATTTGGGGCTACGTGTGACCAGGTAGTTGGAATGATATATAATCGACTTTAGGTTGACATGAAAACATATCAAATTGAGCCGATTCATAAATACCCCCTTATAGTTGGGACTAGGGAGATGTTTTGTGCCATCCCCATTAGCAATGATTACGATGTTTAATAGTTGATGGCTTCTTTAATAGGATGTGGTAGAGTTAGCGGTTCTAGAGAGATCTATATTAAAATTCATGAAGTGAACCTACTACCAATAGCCACTATTGCAGTTGAATATGATGATGAACGACAAAGTGATGATTTTAGACTGCAAGTTCAAATCAAGGTGTTCGAATCTTAAGCATTCCCATTGAGTCATATACCAAGCACTAGTTGCATGTCCAGTGAACCGCATGTCTTGATCACTATCGAGTCTAATAGAGATACTGATGTGGAGAATGAACTGGCATTCATCGACATTGATGAAAATTCCGATGATATAGATTGTAATGCCAATGTTGACTCAAGTGAATGTTGGTTACAAGAAGTGGAAGAAGTACAAGGGTTACGTAGATAGAACAATTGGAGGCATGGGTTAGTGACATTTATTGACGTGATTGGGATGTTGAAACCTATGCCTTTCTACATGTTAAGTGTAGGGCATGGATTGGTAGTGTCTAATGATAGTATAAGCGGTGGTAAATGGAGCTTCAGCGATGAGTTGAAGGTGGGCATGCGGTTTGAGAATAAAAAACATTTATAGACAATTATGAGGTTGCATCATGTTATGAACCACCATAACTTCATTGTAAAGGAGTTCGAAACGACGTTATGGTCTATCAGATGCATTGATTGGGAAAAGGGCTACAGGTTGAGACTCAAAGCTTGTAAGAAGCAATATGTAGGATGATTTGTGATAACTAGGTTCATGGGTTCACATACGTGCCTTAATCCTATAATTAGCCAAGACCACTCGAAATTAGACTCAAATACGCTATCTTACTTTTTAATTTAGGATGTTCAAGAGTCACCAAGCATTAAGGTAAGACACTTGCAGGCGAGACTATTTGCAAGCAATACGGTTATACTATCCACATAAAGAGAATTAGGGAAGCAAAGTGCAAAGCGATTGAACAGGTTTACGGTAAGTGGGAGAAATCGTATGTAGTGTTCCCACATCTACTAAGTGTGATCTGAGAGGCTAATCTCGATACTATGGTAGAGTGGAAATGGTGAAACAGTGATATTTCCAGGCATATGTTCTTTGATAGTCTTTTGACCATTCAAATTGTGCATCAAGGCGTTTATACATTGTAGGACTAGAGTTACGATTGATGAAATATTCCTGTATGGGAAGTACAAGCATAAATTGTTGATTGTGAATCGAAGTTGATGGTCAAAATCACATAATCCCTCTTGGTTTTGCCCTAGTTGATGAGAAATGTTTCGATAACTGGAGTTAGTTCCTAACATGTGTGCTCATGTACGTTATAAGAGATCTTACCGATATATGTTTGATTTCAGACTGTCATGCTAGGATCTAGTTTGCAGTAGAGGGTGAGAATGCAGTATGGTTAAGGGGTTGGCCTTGGCGGTGGTGTATTCGTCATGTTGCTAATAACTTCAACACTTAGGCTAAGAACAAAGAATGTGAAGAGCTAATAAAGAAGATCACTTACCAGTTGAAACCTCGAAAGTTTTGCACTTACTGTGATAAGACTAAGACTATGAGCCCCCATACTAAAGCTTATTTTAGAGGCCTACATCCTAAAATGTGGATGTTGAAGTGCGATGACGGAGCTCGGTTTGGTCATGGGACAACAACATTGTAGAAAGTTATAATAGTGCTTTGCATGATGCTAGGAACTTGCCCATCGTAACACTACTTAAGAAAACTTTCTACAACTATAATGACTACTTAAACAAACATAGGATCGAGTTAGTGGAGCAAATAGGCATTGGCAAAGTGTTGACCAACTTCATGGAGAGAAAGTTTGACAGGTGGTGCAGAGTGGCCAGCGGTCACCAGGTTGTGATTTTTTATTACAATGAGCAAATATTTAAGGTCATTACGATGCTAAAACCAACAACGTATAGGAAAAAAGGAGAGAACAGCCATATGGTCGCCCTTAGGACTACACAATGTACTTACAATAAGTGGCAAACATATAAAATTTCGTGTTCATACGCTATAGCTATTATGAGAAAAAAGAGTATGGATTATGCTGCACACATTAGGTATTGGTACACGTTGCTGATCAACTATGTGTATACGCGTGTTCCTTCATGCCTTATGTTGATAAGCCTAGTTGGTCATATCTTGACATTCCTGTATGGCTTCCAGTTACAACATCAAACAGGTTAAGAATCCAAGTAGGCTACAAGAGAAATGATTTTAGAATGAGATGCACATTTAGGAATGACCATTGACTTACATCTGTAGACTATGTGATGGGGATGGACATAATAGGAGAAGATGTCTGTAGTGAGGAAAACAACTGCTGTCAAGTAAATCCATCTGTAGTTGACTTAGTGAAAGTGAAAAAACCTGTGATAATATTTATAGATTATGTATATAGAAGTGTATTTAAGAAGTAGTTCTTTTTTTTCTAACATTTTGTTTTTACCATATGAGTTTTTTAGTAAGCTTGCAATTTTTTTCCCTCTTTTGTACTTATAGGAGTAGATGGATCTAGGACAGGCAAATAGGTCACTGTTTCACTTGTAGCTATCCCATAGGTTTAAGTTAGTGTTGGGTGGTCAGGTGAGGAATAGAAAATGGAAAACATATTTGTGATTTGTTCCATTCTTATACTGATTGTAACAATATTTCTTCTTCCTTGGTTATAAGAAAACTATTGGCTTAGGTGCCATACATGTGAGGCGATATTTAGGCATCAAGATGGATATGAGATCTCGATAGATCCACATATGATCCCATATCTGGAGCAATCAGGCTTCATTGGATTGGCACTTGATTATTGCCTTGATTGAGCGATGGAGGGAGGAGACACATGTTTCACTTCCACAATGGTGAGATAACAAAGACTCTATAGGATATATTTCTACTAATAGGTTTGCCAACCGATGCTAATGGAGTTATTAGAGTGGCGGCTTCTACTGGTTAAGCTAAGTTATGTCACCACCTATTAGGAATTTGCTCATTAAAGAATACCCTAAAGGATATTAGATTGATACTGTTGTAGTTAAAGGACAATTTCATTGATTTGCCTTTTCATGTGAATGAGGGCATAGTACAACACTTCATGAGGGCATAGTACAACGCTTCATGAGGGCATATATTATGTAGTTGATTGGGGGTATACTGTTCTTAGACAAGTTTAAAAATTTGTACATCTTATGTTCCTTTCTCTCTTATTGGATCTTGCCATGACTAGGAGATATGCATAGGGAGCAGCTTACTTGGCGTAGTTGTACCACCAGTTGTACCTAGCTTCTAGGGTGGACGAAGTAGAGATTAGTAGTCCTTTGGTGATTTTGCAGGTGTGGGTATGGGTGTATTTCTTACACATCGCCCCTTATATCATTGAATTATGACAGTTGTCGATGGTTAACTACTTATGAGTCAATGGGGGGTGGAGTTTGACGTGACTGAACTGCTTACGCATATGGTTGGACAATATAGAAATACATTCGATTGCCAGTGTTCGGAGGAGGTGTGTATTTATTCAAACCATTCTCCTTATTCATTCAATAATTGTTACTTTTTTCATCCTCATTGTTGATCATCAATTCGAGTTGTTTGGATTTTATATGATCATGATGATATTGCTAGACTCCTTACTTATTGTCAGAATAGGAGTAATGTATAGCTAATCTGTGTATCGCTTATATGCTTCCACATTATGGAGATGCATTATCTTGACTACGTGGCTCAATAATTTGGCAGGATGCTGGAGATCCTAGCTCACTCTAATATAGGACGAGCACTCTACGATATCAACTTGAGGGGTAGGATAGAGATAAATTAGGCGACTTACCATGAAAATTGGATAGCATAATGGGAGAATTGCCGAAACTAGATATCTCAGGTGCAACTACCACATAGTGTATATCTTGACTACATCCCCTGGTACTAGTAAATTACCTACAGATACATCGGCTGGTTTGGGGCTTCCTAGATGTATATGGTATGTATAGTTGCTTTTTCATTTACACTTTTATTTTTCTATTTATATGCAACTCAAACTTTTATGTTCAAAATACAAGTGGAATTCATATATAGAATACCACACATGTCATATGGGGACATAATATTTGAGTACGATCAAGTAGATGAATTTATCTAAGGGATTATTAGGGTTTACCTAGTCGACCTAGCTCTATCCGGTCCACATGTTGACAAAGAAGACTTCCTACAAGATGAGCTTTAGAGAGATAGGGGCTGTGAGGCATGTGGTTGTCGTTGAATTAGGCGCTGAAGATGTAGACAGCCCGGTATATAGATTTGCGATGATGCTTCTCCTCCACACTTTTCGTAGCCAGCATCTCCTAAACTGCTTGGATTTGAGTTCTATAGGCTATTCCTCAGGGAGAGCTTCGAGGATCCTATGTATTACACCCCTGTCGTCGGAGAGACCTCCAATAGATGGTTAGGTCCATAATCCCCTTGCACCATTGATGAGGTTGGTTAGAGATCCTTAGTACAATATGGGCGAGGGAGTTATGTAGATGCACTTTTCTTCGGTCCCTATACATGCATCATTCTTGGGTGCTTCTAGTCAAGATTGTAAATAGATCACTTAATTGGATGTAGCCTAGATGATTAAGCCCTAGGACAACACAGAACCCTAGGATACTTGGCCACTAGCTTGACGACGATGTCGACGTCATTAGCTTTGGATATTTTACATTTTGATTTAGTTTCCTTATTTTTGCAACATTATTTAGTTATTTCGACATTGTACTTACATTTTTTACAATGGTGTCATTTCTTCATAATTTAAAGTTATTAACATATTTCGATGTCGATTCAAAATGCGTATCTGTATAGTACTAAAAGAGGACAAAACCGAACATCTTATAAATAAATAACCGGATATAATTCGATTGATTGACTAAAAAAAATAATTGTCCATTGAACATCACATTTCGATTATGTTTTCAACTAAAATCGTATATGGGCTTGAATAAATTTAAGGTGATTACGTTTTCAACTGTAGTTGCATATAGGTTCAACTAAATTTAAAGTGGAGAGGTAGGTGAAAATGTAAAATGTGGATGTACTAAAATCGCCTCTTCAAGAGGCGATTTCAAGTGCAGTATTTCTATGATTATTTTTCCAGATGCTGTATTTTTGTATTTTTTCATTTTTTTCCTTTTCCCAAAAATTTGCTTGTCTTTTTCAGGATTTTTTAAAAAATTAAATTAAATTGACTAAAAACATAAACCTAGTTACTTTTTCAAAAATGAAATGAATTCATACACTAAACTTTTCTAGAAAAGAAGAACTACATTGATTTAATATTGATCAGTGGGTATGTAAGTACCTTTAGGGTAACCGTAAAAAGAAAAATAAATTTTTTTTTTCGAAAATTTGTAATAAAAAAATAAAAAATTGTTTTCATGCATTTTTCACATCTTTGCATTTTGTTTTTGCATTTTTAGAAAAATTATAAAAGTAAAGGTGCATTAGTTAATTTTTTTCTAATTCCTACATGTTGACTTTTATCTTAATAGGTGTCTCTAAGTTCAATTTCTTATTAAATGTTTTCTAAAAATTTGTTTTTAGAAAGTTTGTGGAATAATTACCTGATTAGGGTTTTTCTATCGAAGAACCCTAATTTTATTTTATTTTATCAATTTTCACCGATTAACGACTCCAAACTTATTTTTGAAAAGTATTTTAAAACATTTTTTTAAAGAAAAATATTTTCCCTTAATTTAATATCAAGTAATCTATATTAAGTGTACTAAGTTACTATAGGTTAAATGGTGTCTCCATTAGAGATGCTTATTGGGCCAAGCCATGTAGGAATTTAAAAAAGTTAATTAATGGGCCTTCATTTTTATTATTTTATTTCTATTATACATTATTTTAAATAGTTGTACTTATTAGGTTTTAATTATGCAAGCCTACTAGAAAGAATTTAGCCTCAGTAAGCTTAAGTCTGGGGGAATTTAAGGATTTATTTTTAGGCAAAATTGTATAAAACCCCTCTAAACTTTGACATAGGTACGATTTGCCACTATAAATCTTCAAAGTTTGGTTTTTGGTCTATAAACTTTTATAAATTAGCAAAAAAAAAAACCCCTAGGTTAAGAATGACCCCTTAAACTTTGATTTAGTGTGTAAATACCCCTTAAACTATGGGTGTTTAGGGGGTGTTTATACACAAAAATCAAAGTTTATGGAATGTTTATACACCAAAATCAAAGTTTAAAGTATTTGATGCGTTTCTAGGTTTAGGCATACGGAGAAACACTACAATGAGGTGAACAAAAAACAAATAAGGAAAAACTAGCAAAGTCTGGGCAATTACTGAATGGATACAATGCACCACTCGATCTTACTCAAAACACATCGATCCAAATTAAAGGATCACTCGTCACTACTCCTTGCTAAAGGGAATAGATAAGTGTTAAATGATAATGAAAACACTAATGTTGCTCAAAGGAAACACGTATAATTTCTGTATTGATCAATTGGTTGTTTGCATACAAGAAAGTTTGGGTTTATATGCCCATTTACTAGGGTTACTTTATATGTATGAAAAGACAAAAGGATATTTTATAATTAGGTTACATATAACATACTAAAGGGGATGAAAGAGACAAAGAATATTTAGTATGTAAAAGAAAGAATCATTTTGGAAGGTTGTGTTTAAAAGACATGAGTTACTTGGTGGTTGGACATTAGAAATATGATACAAAGTAGGTAGTAGCAGAAAAGCATTGTAGTCAGGGGCCAACCTATTCTAGATCAGGTAATGAGCCAATTGGTTTGGTAAAGAAGTTAGTTGAATTGGAGTTAGATGTCTGTAGTCTATTCGAGAGGTCGGCTTAGCTAGTCTTGAGTTGTCTTTTGGAATAAAGCATTGCTGTTAGGTAAGGGCAGGTTTGACACATGTGGGGATCTGACATTCAAGTTTATAAGAGATTAGTTTGGAATAGGAATCCCTATGTCGGATATGGTTTTGAGCTAATATTCTTCATGTGAGTCTTTGGAGTCCTCTAGCTCGGCTATATATGATTGGTTTAGGGGCTGATTCCTATTAGTGCTTATGGTAGTTATTTGTCAATTTATGAAAGTTTAGGGACTAAAAACCATACTTTGAAAATTCAGAAGAGTAAATTGCACTAAGTTCAAAGTTTAGGCAGGTTGTTTTACATTTTCCCCTTATTTTTGTTTTATACTATACATGTGTGCTTCGAATATGGTTGGACCTAGTGTTATAACTCAAGGGGTAGCTAAGTTGTAGTAGTTCCACTGTATATTAGGGGAAGATTTGTAACTAGTATTACTACTAATTGAGAACCTTTATTGCATTACACAAGACATTGATACAACCTTAGCATCCAATAGGGAGACTGGTATAAAGTAATATCAATGCATATAATTTGAAGTTCGAATACATGATATTAGATAACATAAAGCGTAGGGGTAAATAGTATTCCCCTAAATTAAGTCATAGCAACTATAATAAATCAACTAGTAGTCTATGCTATTATAAAACCTTAAAAGATATAAAAGATAAAACTTGAGAGTTAAAATATAATATAAATGCCCACTCATGCTCTTGTCTTCCCTCTAACCACCCCAAAACTTCTAGTATTAACCTTAAGCATTTTGTAGCTTGGTTTTAGCCATAAGTCATGCTATAATAATAAACTATAAGGGGTTAAGCAACAACTGCTCAGTGACCTTCTGATGTTAGCGACACATGATATACAAACAAGTTATTTAGACATGCATATGCAATGCAAACAAACATATGAAATTCACATACGAATATCTCAATCTTGAAGATTAACCATTTCATATATATATATATATATATAATTAGCGCTTTACATTATAAGTAAATATAAGATAAGATAGGAGTCGGTATACTCACTCAACCAAAATGTTTAACAATCTTAGTAATCTTGGTTTGAGTTGATCTCTAAGTCACGTCACCTATAGATTATAATTAAATACATAAGTATTGTATCCTAGACTACTTAGTTAGCTCTTCTTATCCTAAACCTTCCACTTTTACTTTTTTTTTTTTTTGTATTTTGGCCATAATTTCTTTGTTTTAAGTCTATTTTTAATGATCTTACAATCATTTTTTCATTGTTTTTGAGCTTTTTTTATGTAGTGAAGTCTTTTGTAGGTGTTTAGGCTTGTAGGGCTTTGATTTAGGTCAATTTAGTTCGTTGGTTAATGGATTAGTTTGACTACTTTAGGTTTTGGACCTAGTTTTAGGCTTTGGGCATAGTTTTTTGCTATTGGACCTTACGCTTAACTTTTTAGGCTTTTATTTAAGTGTTATTAAGTTAGATTTTCTGCTTAAATTCAATAGTTTAATTTGTGCCTTATTATTACTCTAATGGGCTTAAATAGGCTCTTTTAAATAGTTTAAGGCCTTATCTTATTAAGAAACATATAAAGGATGTCTTGGATGGCCCCAAAGACTTATGGGGCCTTTTATATTTTAGTTAACAAGCTTTTTATTTTTGGTTTCAGATCTAGTCTCTACTTTATAGGTTTTAAATTTTAATTCTTTTTAGGCTTGTTTTGTACTTTATGGTCTTAAGCCCAAGTCTATCCACCATTTTAGGCCTAAGCCCATTATATACTTCAAGTTTGATCCCATTTAGCAAAAATTTTAGATTTGGTCCCTATTGTTGATAAGGCTTTGAATACTATTTATAAGCCTTTAATTAATAACTAAGCTAGTTTAGGTCATTACTTTATCATTACCCTGCTTAACTTAATTAGCCACACTTTAAATCATGCTTAACACAAATTAATCATGTTATTAAGCTAATAAATCAAAATTTGTAGACTTTTACACAGGCTGCAAATGGTAGCCAAGATATGTTTTCTAGGGCTTCTTTGACACTTTTAATATATCATTCATTTTAGTACATTTCCTTGATCTAAATCACAATTTTACTTATTGTAAGTTGATTTTTCTACCTAATGTAATGATAACATGTTGTAATCCTAACATAGAGGTGGCGGCAAGCTTGAGGAATTAATGCTATTGGATGTTTCTTGTTATTTTGTTACCAAAACCGAACAACCCCTTAACGATACTACATGTTGATGCTACTATTTGAACTACTAAGCCTAGTTTATGCATTATCTTGATTCACTCTACATTACGTTACTCAAAAACTCAGGAATATACGTGTCCATGTATGTATGTGTGCTTAAAGTGTGAGAAACTTGCATAAATCTTAAGGAAAAACTAAAGATTACAAGGCTAGATAACTTGTCGGAGTGAAAATGTAATGGTCCTTCTTTTGTCTGTATATTGCGAGCTTGGTGAGGGAAATGGTAGGTATATGTATGTTGGTTTGTTTGGGTGGACATATGAAGGTGGCGTGTAGCTTGGTAATGGAGTGTTTGTTGGTGTGGTGGTGGCGAGTGGTGGAGTGCACAAGGGTAGCCAATAGTGGTGTTTGAGTGAGATTTTGGAGTAGTTTTTGAAAGTGTTTGTATGTAGTGAACAATGATGAAAATGAAAGAAAATTAGAGGGTGTGGGATAAGGGTGGCCGATGTGGGAGTAGAGGGGAAATGGTGAGCAAAATGGATTGCTTTTGGGTGCATGGTACATAGTCCTCACATGTATCGTATACCTTCATATGCTTTTTACCCATTTTAAAATAATCTTGTCTCTTAAAGGACAATCATCCTTAATCCTACTAACTAATTTTCTTATCTTTTGTCATTTATTGTGATTTTTGCTATTAATTAAGATGTAATGAAGGTTGGTTAGGGTTTAGAGTGTTATTATGGAGATTAACCATAATTGAGTCTAATTAAACGTATTAAGCATAATTAGGGAATTCTAAGGCTTTATTACATTTTATTATTTTAATTTAATTGGTCTTTATGTACCCCATGTACCCCTAAGGTATTAAGTCTATTTATAGTTATCAATTTGCGTATGCGTTTATTAGTTTAGGGTTTAGGTAATCGAAGTACTTGTTTATACTTAACGAATAATTTTCACTATATGACTTAGTTTTTCTCATTATTTTAGGGTTTTAAGGGATTTGTTAAGGTCCTTTAGTCATTTTAGAGCTTCCTACGTATTAAGATTTTTAGGATTTTATGTGTACAATTAAGGTTTTAAGATTGAACTCACTTTAGGGTTCCCAATCTTCTTATTTAGGGCTTTTCACTTAGTATTTAGGGTTTGGTCATGCTTAACCCTACAGGTAAGCTATCGTGACCACTAACATAGTCACTAGCCTCCATAGTTCGAAGCCTCCATAGTACAAAATCCCTACCGTAGTCGGCCTTGATCCAAATGCCACTACGGATATGATTTTAAGCCAAACGACAACTCTAACGTGCTCTTTACGTATAAAAATGCCAAACACACCCTTTGTTCCAACTTAAAACACCTTTAGGCACGCTGCCCAAACCTTACAACCGTTGACCACCAATAAACACCATCAAATCTACCCCCATAAACTAAGACATTGTGTCAAACCAAAGTTTCCCTAATGAAAACATTATGAAACTTTAATCTCTTATTTGAAATGGTGGTTGGAATGTGTCGAACCATGCATCTTGGTTGCTACTGGTGACTTATACTCTTGACCCAGTTAGGTGACTTGTTTAGCGCTCCAAACTGCCTAACTTAACCTACAAACTACACTAATGAGTCTAACTTGATTTGCTCTTGCTGTTGGTGGGTTAGGTTTTGTTTTATTATTATTATTATCATTTATTTCATTCCATTATTGTTATTTAGGTAGTTTTTTAATTTCCATGATATTTTTGAAGTTTATAGAAAATTACCCCACTAACTTTGTATTTTTCATGTAGCCTATAGGTTTTCTTTTTCTGGGTTATTTAGCTTTAGTAGTTTTTCTTTTAGTTATAATCTTGATTATTTGCATATTAGGTACATATCATCTACATAATAGTCGTATTCATATGTTAGAATATAATTTGCACTACATGATGTAGACACCTAATTTTTGCCCCCTCTGTCGAGTCTGATTTTTCGGTTTCTTTTATTTAAAATTGATTTCTCATTTCTTGATTAATATCAAACCCTAACCCATTTAATATTAATCATTGACTAAAGAAATAGAGAAATTCCAGTTTTTTATTGAAAATTATTTTTGTAGTCGCCATCCGACCGGAGTCGGGAAAAGAAAAGAAACCGTAATTAATTGGGTGGATTGGTTACGATTTAGCTACAGGTTTTTTATTTCAATTTTAATAAAGAACTAGAGGGTTCCGAATCCAAGGGCTAACCTATTAAACCCCAACGGGTACCATTATTTATTTACCAAAATTAGGATTATTTTTTAATTATAATATTTAAGAAAATAAATAAATAAAATCAAAAGAAAAAAAAAGAACCTAAGTTTTTACATATTTTATCATTGCCCCAAATGTGCTTACATACCCGCTAGTCGGGATCAGACGATCGTAGTTCTTTCAAAAAAATCTTTAGTATTGTTGATTTATTTTAATTTTGAAAACCGACCGAGTTTACGTTATTATCAATTTAGTTTTTCAAAGAAAATTTTAAAAAAGCCCTAATTCATTAAGTTTTTTATTCTTATTTTATAAAAACTCTATAAAAGTCCTATTTTTTAAAACGGGATTTCTATTTTTTTATTTTTATTTATTTATAAAATAAATTTTTCTAAGTGAGAAAATCCTAAAGTCATAATGCTAAAAATATACATACACATATATCTATTTACCTATCATATCATAAACTTGACTAAATAATTAATGGAATTATAATGATAAATAAAGAGACAAATAAATAAATAAAATAAAATAATCAAAACTGAACCTAACTTAGGCTGTTCGGTGAAGTGTTGGTGTTGGTTCGTCAAGCGTAAAGACGTGACGGTTAATGCTGAATTGTGCGCTGTGGTGCTGTTGTACAAAACATACTGCTGTTTGCCTGGCGTGCTGTTCACCTGATATTGTTGCTGCCCGTCTGGTGTCGTTGCTGTCTGATGACTTGTGAGATGTATCGATTCACATGTATTGATTGTACGGTTTGTGGCGTTCGTTGTGCTCGGTGAAGGGTGTATCTTCGGATTGAATTGGATTTTAGCTTGTGGAGTTCATGTTCGTGTAGTCGGATTTGTGGTTTGCCGGACGGTTGTGGAATAGGATAGCATTAGGGGCATCATCGATTGGGGATTGTTGCATGGTAGGGGGATTGTCTGTCAGAATTGGATTATCCAGCGAGGATTAGACGAAGGTGAAGAAATTGATAGCACATGGAGCTTGGCGTTCGATTAGGGGCATGTTTGGCGATTAAGCGTAGCATTCGGTCAGGGGGCGTGTTGACGTTTGTGTCGGCTGCAAAGTACCATCGAAGGTCTGATTGCTGCGGCATGAGGCTTCTGCTGAACAACAGCAAGATTCAGTAAATCAGCAGTATTCGTTGGACTCTGACAATGGAGTTCACCGGATGATGTTTTTGTTGCTGTGTTGTTTTGTGATCTAAATTCCTATTATCTGAAAGTCCTCCTTTTTTCTGTACGTGTGTGTTGTTTATATAAAGTCTAAACCAAATCATATCATATTACATCTAATTATATCTGATTCGTTAATTAAATTAGATTCAAATTTAATTCAAATCTGATTTAACTAATATTCATATGATTTAATTAGATATGAATCTGATTTTAAATCTTGCTTTTGTAAAGACAAAAAAATAAAGACATAGGTGTCTGCTGAGACTCGAACCCGTGACCTCCAACTAAATCCACCCAAATACTCCAATAGTTATCTGTTGAGCCGTTAGTCTGTGTCTTGACATTCATTACCATTAAATTATATTTAAACTATTCGAATCCCTAAACTAAAATTTTTAACTAAACTAAAACTAAAACTATCACTAAAACTAATTATTCTTAATATAAATTACTTCCTAAAAATCTACGAAATCTTTATGATTTTTCCTTTTTATTTTTTTTGTATTTTCATTATTTGCTAATTTTTATTATCTTTTTATCTTTTATTAATAATTTTTTTTGTTGTTAGTTTTTTTTTATTTAGGACCCTTTTTGTAAAAATAAAAATTAGTACTACAGAGGGGCAAAAATTAGGTGTCTACACTCTCTATCATCATAATTTTCATTTTTACAAAGAAAGGGTCCTAATAAAAAAAAATAATAAATAAAAAAGTAATAAAAGATAAAAATAATAAAAATTAACAAATGATGAAAATACCAAAAAATAAAAAAAAGTTTATAAAGTTTTTGTAGATTTTTAGGAAACTAACTCATATTAGGGACAAATAGTTTTAGTTTAGTACAAATAATTATTTTAGGGAATCGGGTATTAAGTACAATTTAATTATACTGAATGTGAAGGCATAAGCCAACGGCCTAACGGATAAGTATTGGAGTATTGGATTTGATTTAATATGAGGTTATGGGTTTGACTCTTACTAGGTACCTATGTCTTTTATTTTTCTATTTTTTACAAAAGCGAGAGAAATAAACGGGATTTATATCTAATTAAAATCATTTGAATCTAGCTTGATTTTATTAAATCGGATTTGAGTTAATTTGGATTTAGTTTAATTATCATTAAATCAGATACAATAGTGACAATAGATATGATTTGGTTTAGGTTATATAAATAGATACACTCGTAAAAAAGGAAGGATCCACTTTTTCATCTATTATCCCTCATCAACACAAACATTTGACGAGTCCTCACCACGCTAAACACACTATATTGTTGCTACAGTAGAACATACTGTCCGACACACTTCACTAACAACCAACGAACCAAGCCGTAGCAACATGACCAACGAACTAAGCTACTACCACTACGCCTCGACTGTAACCTAGCAACCTCTAGCACCAAGCAACCCTTTGTCCTTAACTATCCTCTACTGACAACAACACCACCTACTGTAGTAGCCTACCGTAACCAAAAACACACACCAAACCCACAAACCAACATATACAGTATATGACTTATGCTTGCAAATTGGTCGTCTCTTGTTCTTACGTAACCTAAAACACAAGATACCAATCCCCGACGCCCCCATCCTTACACGACCCCATTGTAACAGCTCCACGAACATTGCAGAACACCATCTTCACGACACAGTAGCCCACGACTAAGCTCTACTGCAGCATCCCATCTTTCATCGCTGCTATACTCTACATAGGCCATGACTACTGTTGTCCACGCCGCTACCATCTACGTTTACTACTGCTTGCTGACTGAACTTTCACATTGACCAATAGTAGCCGCAACACGATCCTGACGAGTAGCTCCTCACCGAGCAGCCGTTGCTCCACCCGCATCTCCATTACTCTACCATTCACACGTACGTGGCCATCCATCTGCGATAGTACACGCGACGACACCGTGTAGCACATCATCGTCACTGAACAATCCTCTGATGAACGCGCGATCACTATCAATGCTGCTATATTCATCTTCCGACCGACAATCAAACAAAGTCTTGAAGAGCCGTACATCCTTTGATTTTAATCTTATTTTATTTATTTTATTATATTATATTGTTATATGATATATATATATATATATATGTGCATAGAATAGGATATGTTTTTAGTATTAGTTTTCTAATATTACATAGATTAGATAAAAATTTAAATAAATGGTTATTTAATAGTAGTTATCTAAATAAGGTTGTGAATATTAGTTTAGGAATTGTTAAAATTAGTTTTTGTTATATATAGATCTTTATATTTTACTAGTTAATATAATATAATGTATGAATATATCAATATAGGGGTTTTAGTATTAACTCTTATATAAGTGTATTATATGAATTATTTTATTTTTGGTAGATAGTTATATATATTAGTTTAGGGATTATTATGATTGGTCATTTTTTTTTAAGATTTGGATTTATTTAAGGATTTGTTATATAGAAAGTTGTTTTTCTTTAGATAAAAATTAATAAAAGACCTTTTTTTTTAAAAAAAAATAGGATTATTAGAGCATTTTTTATAAAACAAAAACACTTAAGAAGTTAGGACCCTTTTAGATTTTATTTGAATAAACTAGATTGGTAACAACGTAAATTCGGTCAGTTTTCAAAAATTAAAATAAATTAACACATTAAAGATTTTTTTGGAAAGAACTGTGATCATTTGATCTTGGCTAGCGGGTACGTAGGCACCTTCAGGATGATGATAAAATATGTAGAAACTTAGGTTCTTTTTGTTTTGCTTTTGATTTATTTATTTTATTAAATATTATAATTAGAAGAATAATCCTAATTTTGGTAAGTAGATAGTGATATCCGTTAGGGTTTAATAGGTTAGCTCCCGAACTCGGAATACTTTGGTTTTTCATTCAAATTAATATCAAAGATCGGTAGCTAAATCGTAATCAATCCACCCAATTGATTACGTTTTTTTTTTCTTTTTTCGACTTTGGTCGGGTGGCAGCTCCAAAAATTATTTTCAATAAAAAACCAGAATTTCTCAATTTCTTTAGTCGATGATTAATATTAAATGAGTTAGGGTTTAATATTAATTAGGAAATGAGAAATCAATTTTTAAATAAAAGAAAATCGAAAAATTAGTCTCGACACATAGCATTCGTACTAATTTGATTTTCGCAGGTTATCATCAAAATAGTGTTGGTTATCAAAAATCACTTCTTTTTGTTGAAGTTGCATCCCTTGCATATTTCATTAAAAATCATATCCTTTTACATTCTTTAGAAGAAATTGCATTTTTTTAAATATTTTCATAAAAATTTCATTTTAGCATATTTTAGTAAAAATTGCATCTTTTTGCATTCTTTAGAAGAAATTGACTTTTTTAGATAAGGTTGCATTTTTTTTAGATGAAGTTGCATCTTTTTAGTAAAAAAATTACATTTTTTAGATAATTTGCATTTTTAGATAAAAATTATATCTTTTTACAAAAATTACATCTTTAGGGTACACTTACAACTTTTTCTCATGATTCCTATCTTCTATTGAAATTTGCATATAGATCGCATATCTTCGAAGATTTGAATAGGATTGTATATATTTTTTAATTAAAATTTCATTTTTTATAAACTTAGCATTTTAGGGATTTTTTTTTTAGGAAAAAGAAATGTTTTGTCACATAGTTGAGTTTTTTTTTAAACAAAAATCTTAATTGGTATTTTTTTTTCAAAATTAGGTTTTATTTAGGGTTCTCAAAATTGGACAATAAAAATTAAGGTTTTTTTTTTCTTGAATTTTATTAAAATAAAAGCAAACTAACTAAAAACGTAAACTTAGGCCTTTTTTCAAAAGATAAAATGAATCCATACACTAAAGTTTTCTAAATAATAGAACTATGTCAGTTTGATAAAACCATGTTGGTTTGATTCAACAAGTGGGTATATAAGTATCTTTAGGGAAAACATACAAAAAATAAAAATTTTGTATTTTTTGGAATATTCATAATGGAAAAATAATGAAAAATCATTTCTATGCATTTTTCACATCTTTGCATTGTTTTTTATTTTTAGAAAATTTATAAAAATAAAGACTCATTAGTTAATTTTTTTCTAATTCCTACATGGTGGCTTTTATTTTAATAGATTAGTCCCTTAGCTTAGTTTTCTTGTTAATTGTTTTTGAAAATTTATTTTTATAAAATTTATGGACAAGTGACCTGATTAGGGTTTTACCACTCAAAAACCCTATTCTTATTTTTTTACTAGTTTTCATTGGTTGGTGACTCTAATCTTATATTTCAAAAATATTTTTAAGCATTTGTTAAATAATTTTTTTCCCTTAGTTTAACATTGAGTAATCTATATTAAGTAGGGTGAGTTTAGTATAGGTTAAATTAAGAAAAACCAAAATAAAGCTCGACAAATATACGTCAAAATAAACTTAAAAATAATCATGATTAACTCTTAATTAGTGATGTTACTCAAATCCCAAGTCTTGGAATCTTGGACTAAGTAACTTGTAACTTTGCCTTATAAAAATTTTATTAATCAACTCTAATAAAGTATGGTCAAGTATTAATAAAAAATTCAATTCAATCTAATTATCCAACTTGGATTCAGAAAACTATTAATATCAATTGCAAGTTATCTAACATATTAATTGGGTCAAATATCAAAACAGGCTTTCCTATGAAGCAAAAAATTTGAACATGTCCCCTTTTTTCACACTTAATAATGTACATTGCCCTCAATGTATGACAAATGAAGCTTAATTAAAAATATGGAGCAAATAAAAACATGATAGGGAAAAGGAAATATAAGGGGAAAAAGTAAAAGAAAAAATAGAAAAGAATTAACACTTCTGTTGATAGTCAAATTTCATCCTTTGAATTTACTCAACCATTCGATTGATGAAAAGCGAAGTAACTCTATTCTCAGTAGATGTCAACTAAGACAATTTCGTGTCTGGTTTGAACTTAGTAAAAGTAGCGCAAATGGCTATCGTCTAGTATAGTTCCATTACATAATCACCCATCACTCCTACATTTCAAGCATGTACTTAATTATGAGATCTCTACATGTATCATGATCAATGATTAATTGCTACTTTTGACGCTGAACATTTGCCTATAAATACAAAGCAAAAGAATTGTAAGAACTCTTTAATGATCCATAACTATTTACTTATCTTCTCTTAAACAAATTTACTGACTTAGGTATTAGAGTGGCTACACTGGATTAACCCCAGTACCATTTAAGCCTTTGTATTTTGCAGGAGTAAGATTTCATTCTAAAATCACTTAACAACATTTAGCGCTGTCTGTTTTTTCTTACATACCTATATGGAAAGAACTAGATTAACTAAAAATATAGGTGTTGGTACATCATCCCACCACCATGAAGGGGGAAGTAAGTATACAAACAAACAACGTTTGGCTAAGCTGGGGTAACTTTACCTCAACTTAGCCAAATAAAACCAAGAATTGAACAAAAAACATGAAGAGATCCTTAATCTCCTCCACGATAATGTCCACTTAAGTCAAAACAAAGAACATGATGATCACAATGCCAAGAATAGTGATGATTCGATCTATTTTATCGAATTACTGATAAAGCAAGCTGAAGTTACAATAGGAACTTTAACTCTTGTGCTTAAGAAAAATGACAAAGGGAAGTAACTAGAGCAAGTGTACCATGTAGACCCTTGCATGTTAGTACCCCTATTATGATGAGTAAATAATTTCAAATTAAGAAGAGTCCTTTCATCCTTGAGATTTTGGATGGGGATATACCACAACACATTAAGTTGCTATAATTTGAAACCTATGATGGAACGAGAGATCCTGAAGATCATCTTGAGTATTACTGCACCTTGGCTAAGTTATATGGATTGAGCGATGCTATGGCTTACTAAGCTTTTTCCTCAACACTAAGGAATGTAGCCAGTATATGGTTCAAGCATCTGAATCTGAACACAATTTGTGTTTCGAGGATTTGACAAAAGTGTTTCTTCGACACTTTCTTACAAGTAAGCTTCCTATTAAGGATTCTTTTGTTCTTAACAATATAAAATAGGGATTGGATGAATCTATTAGAGATTATTAGGCTAGGTTTATGGCTGAGATGGTCTAAATTCTAGAGCTAGATACGAGCATTGCTCTCAACACAATTTTTTATGGTGTCAAGCCTTACAGAGACTTTTTCAAGTTTTTTGCCAAAAATAAGCTGAGAACTTATGCTAAGTTTAAAGCTAAAGCTAAAGCCACATCTTACATTTGAGAGGACTGCAAAGGCGATAAAAAGAGAAGTACAAAAGATTGACTTAAAATAGACGATGATCATTGTCCCAATGTCAAGAAAAAGAGGCCACGTATCCTGACATATTCAGTCCACACACCACACAATCAACTAATTGTAGACATATTGATCGAGGTGTACGAGTAGAGAGGTTTGTTGTAATGGCTAGAAAGAATGAGAGGAAATCCTTTAAGGAAAAATTCCAATAAATATTGTAATTATCATTGCGATAGGGGCCATAATACTGACAAGTGCATTCAACTTAAGAACACTATTAGTGATGCAATTCAATGAAGGTACTTGAGCAAGTTTCTCATGCATGATACCAAGAATATTGAGTGACCATCTCAAAGGAGATGAGAAGAACATGAGAATGTCACTTGCCCAACACATGTCAAGAAAGATGCGAAGGAAGGGGACACTAGTAGAGCACCAAACAGTATAATTAACATAATTGTTAGCGGACCTTCTACCATAGGCCGATTAAGCGCTTTGAGCTTGATTAACACCATTTAGTATGTTTGTAATGTCCAGGGCAAGAAGTTCAAAATCGATAATACAATTTCCTTCACAGAAGAAGATTTCTAAGGTATTTAAAGGCTTCACAATGATGGACTCATGATTAGTGCAAGAATTTCCAACTTCAAGGTCAAGAAAATTCTTATTGACACTAAAAGTTTGGCAGATGTTTTTTTTCTGGCATGCTTTTGATTAGATGAGATCAAAGATCATGGCATAGCTAAGATCCTATAGCTAAACTTTGTATGCCTTCAACAATTAACTTGTCTAAGTGACTGGGATAATTTCTCTACTATTCCGGATTGGAGATGATGAACATGTTGTAGAAGAAAAAGTGGACTTCCTTGTTGTCAAATGTTGGTCTTTATATAATATGATCATGGAACAGCTGTGTTAGCACTTATTTGGCATCATCCTTTCTACTACCACCTTAAGGCCAAATTTCACACTATTATTAGAGTTAGTATATGCAAAGGGGATCGATAATTAACAGGATGATTGTATATAAGGGCGTTAAGGTAAGAAGAAATTTTTCAAGTCAAAACTTGCTTAGAAGGAAAGTCAGTTGGCATAGATAATGCCGATAATGAAACAAAGGAAATTTTTCTAGGAGATTATCTGAGAAGATGACAAGGATAAGTAAGCGCTTATTAGTAGACATCCACCAAAGTTTAATCGACCTTTTGTAGGATGATGCTGATATATTTGCATGGTCTCCCTTAGATATACTAAGTATCCTTAGTGATGTCATGGTACACAAGCTTCAAATTGATCCAAGTACTAAGGTGATTCAACAAAGGACAAGACATTTCACCCTTGAGAGGCAAGCAGCCATTGAAGAAGAAGCCTAAAAACTCTTAAAGGTAGGATTCATTTAAAAAGAGCCTTATTTGACTTGGCTAACCAATTATGTGTTAGTTAAGAAGTATAATGCCAAGTGACGTCCTTGCATAGGTTTCACCAATCTAAACAAGGCCTATCCCAAAGATTACTTTCCCTTACCAATATTAGATTAGATGGTTGACTTAACTACCAGGTATGCTTTACTCTCTTTCATGGATGCATTTTTTGACTACAATCAAATTAAAATGGATGAGGAAGATGAAGATCACATGCCATTGACCACTAACTTTAGAACGTATTGTTATACAGTGATGCCCTTCGGGCTAAAAAATGCTGGTGCAACTTATTAGCAGTTAGTCACCATGATGTTTAAGCCATAAATCCATTGAAATGTTGAAGTGTATGTCAACGATATGATTGTAAAAATCACAACAGAGGATCGACATCTCATCTTGAGGAGACATTCAGTACTCTAAGGAGATACAATATGAAATTGAATCCTTAGAAGTACGTTTTTGGTGCTACTTTTGGAAGGTTATTAGTGATAGGGATCAAGGACCGATTATACGCTCCTGAGCCTGAAGGCTCTCTTAGGTGGTCCATTGAGTTGTTAAAGGTGAGTTAAGCGCCGAGGTATAGTGCCTGTGTAGTGACCATAGGAGGGGCTTAGTAGTATTGCTTAAAATTTCCATATCACGTGTGCACCCATGATAAGAAAATCGCCTTGCAAGTCAGAGATTGCAAGACTCTAAATAGTTATTTGCTAGAATCTTTAATTTTAGTTCATTGACTCATTATATAATATAAATAATTATGGATATCCATTTTTCTACAGTTCCTTAGAACCGCAGAGAATTGGTATCTCCTACCAAAATAATGAAATAAGATAGACAATTCTAGAAAATTCTAAACTTATTAAAGATACTAAACTTAATTGAGACATTAGTCGTTTCTCGGAGCATTCCGAATTAACTACACAAGCTTTTCATCATATTGATTCAATGGTAGCACTCTGTACTCGATTCCTATCCTATTCCCAACTATCGATCAACCTGCAAGGAAAAGAATTGTTGGGGTGTAAGCTTACGCTTAGTGAGATAATTACCTTCATCAATAACGCATGATAGAAATTTATTAAATACACAATCATATGAATGTATGAACAATCAGTATGCCAAACAACGCATGCAGTGGCCTAGGAACTGCATATGACTCAGAATTATGCCCCTTGAAGTCGGGGTTTAGAGATAATTAACCGACCCAAACCAAAATCCGGGTTCCATACCTCGGGTTTTATTTCATTTGCACTACCGTACTCATGTCAAAACAAAACTCTCTCTCTATATAAATACATATATATGTATACTTCCTTTACCAAAATCAAATCATATATTTAAAATCCCAAGTCTAGCGGTGTGGTAGCTTCCGCAATGCAATCCACAAACACACGCCCTAAGTAGAAGCCATAAGACTTGGCCCCTCGCCGACGGTTAGCGTCTCCCAGCGCCTAGTAAGCCCATCAGCTTAGGACAGGGACTCAATATATATGATGACATAACTAGTGCCCAATCCTGTAGGAAACTCGTATTCCTGTGAGTCCCTTCCCATCTTCTACATGAAGCGGCAGTCGATGTTATCCGTATACAATATGGGGAATGCATGGTTCATTTTGATTTCTTAATCGTATAAGTGATTAACTCGATTTTTAAGGTGATCAAACGATTTCATTCCATACAATTCACATGTATATATTAATATAAACCATTCACATGTATATATTAATATAAACCATTCACATTATTATTTATATAATTAACTAGTCATCACATTCATCCATAAATCCATAAACGTGCATCTCCTATATCCCACAAGCATCCAAATTTATATATATAAGTTTAGGTGCATCTATTCTATAAGCACAATCAAGTAAAGAGTTATCAGGAATTTACTCACTTAGCCATGCGGATCAATCAAAATAATCCAGGATAGGTCGTCTCCCCAAAGCCGGGTCCCCTAGACATCGCAAATACGACACTATAAGGATTTGAAATAAAACTTAGAAAACTAAGCGAAAACCAAGCAAAAACCCTTTAAGTTATACTTTGGACTTGGTTTCATAAATTTTTCTGGTTTTACATAAAAGTTCAATCGCGTATAACTTTTTCGTTTTAAATCCGATTTTTATGATCTTATAGTCAATCTTCATTGTTTTCAAGTGTACTTTAACGTGGTGAGGTTATATTTTTGAAATGAGGCATACAATTCTATCCATGGGTCAGAACAGTAGCATTCCTCATGTGTTGGAGTGCTTTTGGGCCTTGTATGATAAATGGGCTTTTTGATAACTTGAGAAATCCTTTGGGCTTGGTCTTAAGATTTTATCCCAAGCTTAAAATACTCCTTGAGATCAGATTTACAACTTTGATTTATATTTCTAAGGCTAACAACCACTTCATGGGCCCTTTAGTGGACTTAAGTTGTCAAATGGGCTTGTTTTTGGTTCAAACTAAAGTTAGTGACTTTGGTGGGCTTGTGGGGCCTTAGGTGGATTTATTATGGGCTTCAAAACAACCTCTCTTGATACTTTAAGGTATTGGTTGGAATTTCATTGAAGGCTTAACTTAGAGTTCTAGGCTTGTTTTGAGAGTTTTAGGCTCGGTTTTGAGTTTTAGGCTTTGTATGCTTACCATACTTGCTTTAGTTGATCTTTTCACTTTGTTCATTCACTTTTATCATATTTTTAAGCTTCTTTTTCTCACATTCCAGATCTGTTCATGATGATTCCAAGGGGTTCTTGCTTGGTTTTTGAACTTATTTCATCATTTCCTTAAGTTTAGGTAGTAGATTATGCACTTAAACTACTTGTATCCAAATCTTAACTTAAGTTTTCTTCCATAAGATGATCCTGTAACTCATGCTCCACACAAAGAAATAAATGATCTTACACTTAATACAACCTCCATATCATAGCTCATGTCATACAAAGTTGGTTTGTTCATAAAACTTTATGTGATGGATTTTTCCTTAACTTAAGTCTAGATTTGAGCATGTTTAACTTAATGGAAATAAAATCAACATTCAAATGACCTTTGAACCCTCACATCCAGCATGTTCATCTTCCATTCAAGTTTTTGTTTCAAGATTTTCTCAACTTAAAATCTTCCATTCAAAGTGTTACACAAGTATCGTTACAAATCACCAACTTTACATGCTTATGTTTCAACTTTATGTAAGGGTTTCATGAGCTTGTTTCTTAAAACGGTGTTTGGCGTTATAACAACTTAAACCTTACTTATATCTTCAAGAAATAAAAGTTTCCTAACATAAATACTAACCCACATATCATAAGAAATACTTACTCGTCCTTAAAGCAAAATATGGTGGTTGTGCACAAAGGTTTCACTTAAGCTCTTAACTTTGCTTCCTCTTTTGCAACCTTTTGGAACCCGAATCTTTTGGTCTTTTGGAATGGGGTTTGTGGAAGGTTCTAATGGTTCTAAAAGATCTTAGATGGTGAAAGAAAATGACACAAGAATAAGAAGAGAAATTGCCGTGAGTATGGAAGCAAAATGGTAGTGGCAATGTTGGGAATTTGTGGAGTTTGATTTCTTCTTTTGATTTGTGTTTAAAGTGAGAGAAAAGGAAGTGAAAGAGGGAGAGAGTGGAAGATTTTGAATAAGGAAAGAAGTGTGTGCAAGAATCTTTAATTGATTGTCTTATAGCTTACACAAAAGCCAACATTTGAAACTATTAATGATGTAAGCATTAAGGGGTGAATAGTGACGTGTAAGAGAAAGTGATTGATGGTTGAAAGACAATAGCATGACCCCCCTTTCTCCCTTGTCCAAATCTGTCATTTAAATTTCTTTTTGGGCCATGGAGTGGTCTTTTCTTATTTATTAAAATTAAGCTTATGAAATATTGTGAAAAATTGTCCATATGTAGTATAAGTGAAGGGATGATAAGGAAATTGTCTTATCACTAGATTTTGATAAGTTATCAATTGATAAATGATTTCAACTCTCAATTGATAAGTTATCTAAGGTGATTTGTTGGTCTACTTATTTATGTATAAAGCTTATACATGAAGATAAGGGCATGACATTATAGAAAATTGTTTTAGGGTTTTCATTTTGCATTGTTTCATAATTTATGAGTTGATTCCTATAAAATTACTAAATTTTCTAAATTTGAATGAAATTATTCAAATTAAATTATTGATTAATTACTTAGGTTAAAATTCCTTAATTATTTTATGGTTTAGGGTTTTAAGTGACTTTAGAGCTCGTAATTCTTCAAGCTCAGGTTTTATCGATAATTGTTTTTTTTTTATTGGAAAAATTTAATTCGTTTCTAAATATAAACTTAAGTTTTTGGTCTAGTTGATCTTTGGGAATGTTTAGAAAGTACTCGTACTCAAATCTTAGACCTATTAAAAGTAGGGTTTACAGCTTGTCCTAATCCGATCTGCTTAGCTACTTTGCTCTCCATGCGATCCAAGGCGTTACCGAGGTGACCGGTCAACGTACTGAATAGAACCCTCCACTTTACACTAGTCTAAGTGCCAAATCCAAATACATCAATTTGCATGGTATTAAGGTTAAGTTGATAACTGTTAAGAGCTGACCATTCAAGGTCGACCCCACTGTGAGCCATCCTTGAGCTAACCCCAATCCAGCCCCATTTGATGTTGAACAGACCTAAATAGAGGCCTACCATTGCTCCGATTGTACTATTGTCAGAATTGCAGAGTAAAAATTCACAAGTACTATTCTTTCTGACAACCATATTGTCCTTTTTGACAAATGACGTTCGTCACACATGATTTTGTGTTTTCCTTGTAAATTGTTTTCCTTTTATTTAGCAAATAGGGATTTATTTTTGTAATTATCTATAATGTAGAACTTGTCCTAATAGGGTACTATAAATAATCACATAATGTAACAGTTGCCGGAATATACAGAAGAATAGAATGAACTTTTACCCTCTCTTGAGCTAAGTGTCATCCTGCTTACTCTTAAGCTATTCTTATCTTGCCCATTTGAGCGTGGATTAATAGCGAGTGACCTCTAGTCATACTTGTACATTATATTAAGTGTGACTTGAGCTCGTGTGAGGTGTTGTTGTATCATATCCATCGTTGGTGTACAGGAACCCCCCCGTTCACCCTCAATTATCATTTACTTTTCAAGTCATCTTGTGGCTTGGACTCATCCCTTTTGTTATGTGTGACATTGGGTCCGTATGTTCATTAACGAGTCCATATTATCTTGGTATCAGAGCCTGGCTACATTTGAAGCTGGATTTTACTACTGTGTTCTTTTAATAGTTTGTCATTACTCTCATATGACAGTGTTTCTATTGTTAGCTTTGAAGTTTAGTAGTTAAGAAGTGTTTTGTACTTTGTTTTCCCCTGTTTTTGATACGCCAAAATAGAATTTTGTTGAATGTATGCTTCTTATGAAATTGTCACTATGAAGTAACCATCAATGTTGAATTTAAGTGTACAAGGAACTTTGGGAAACCAAGAAAGTAGTATTTAACATGGCTAAGGGTAAGAAGGAAGCTTCTCACTTTAGTCAGTGGGTGACTGCTTTGATAAACTTACTAACTTGGTAGCTAATTTGGTGATTGTTATCTAAGAAGATGGGCAACGAACTAAAAGCAGCCCAACTAGGGAACGCAAACAACAATAGTGAGGCAATGGATAGTTTGGTTGAGTTAACACCCTAGCTCGATTACTTCGAGTTAAAGGAGTTGGTAGGGATGCTAGATGAATGTTAACACTTAAAGAGATTAGGGAGGAAGCAGAAGGAGATGACGAAGTAGAGGAGTACTACGAGCTTGAGGAAAGGAATGCATGAGCCCCTAGAGTTAAAGGATTAATGATGTATATTTCAAGTTTCTCTGGTAGTGGTGATGCTGAGGATTACCTGGATTAGTAGAAAAGATTGAAAAGCAATTTGAATGCCATGAAGTACTTGATAATGTGAAAGTTAAGCTTGTTGTGATGGAGTCCACTAGTTATGCTGCCTTATAGTAGAAGAACTTAGAAGTTACTAGACAAAGGGAAGAAGAACGAGAGATTAAGAGATAGGATGAAATGAAGAGAGTTATACGGAGAAGGTTTATGCTGAGCTATTAAAGAATTCCACATGCTAATGATTCGATGCGAAATCATAGAGCCTGAAGTTTGAACTACGTCTCGATTCATTGGTGGGTTGAAGTATGAGATTGGAGGTGTCTTGGAAACCCTGGACGTTAAAACACTTGATGATGCAATTCGAGCTCCCTAGAGGATAGAAAGGCACCGAACGGGACATAAGGTGTGACATTTTGTTGAACCTATCTACGATGACCATCATAAAGTCTTTGCCTCGAGCAGTTCGTAGTAATCTAAGAACAAAGTTTATGCTCAACATGGTCCATGGTCTCATCGGAATAGGAAAAGGCATTGCTTACCCTTGCTGGGCTCAACATTTGGCCCTCTTAGTCACGACAAAGCCTTTAATAACTTGGTGCAAATCTCGCCTTATTCTTAGCCAAAAGAAATGACCATTCAACAATTCTTAGGTCTTTCTCTCCCCTAAATATCTAGAGAGTCCTCTATTGTAGGCTCCCCTGATTAGTAAGTACCTTATTAAACAAGTTGGTATGCATAATTTCTCTCCTCAAAACAAGTATCCATCTTCCACATGATATTCGTCCACGGTCCTTCAATCGACACATCGCATAATTATGGGTCCTTCCATTCGACAAGCCAAATGGCATGACCATCTACTCATAGAGTCCATGCTGAGTTTTGAACGTAGTTTTCCACTCATCTCTCGACCTCATGTGAATTTAATGGTAGCCAAACTTCAGTTTAATCTTGCCAAAGATCTTAACTCTACTCAACTCATCCAGCGTGTCTTTCAATCTTAGGATATGGTATCTATATTTGATTATGATCTTGTTTATGGCTTGGCTATTGACACAAATTCACCAAGTTCCATCCTTTTTTGACACTAGAAGCACCGAAATAGCATAAGGGTTGAAACTTTCCCTAACATACTCTCTCTCCAATAGCTCATTGACTTGTCATTGGAGCTTAGAAGCCTGTTTGGGACTCATCCGATAGGTTGGCTTATTCAATAGGGTAGTACCGGGTATTAAGTCATTGCAGTGTTTTATGCCTCGAATTGGGGGAAATCCTTTGAGTAACTATTCTAAGAGCAGATTAGCATATTCATCCAACAACGTTCTCACTTGTAGGGGTAGTTTACCCCGCTTCTTCAATTCTAATAGATGCTTGACTAACATGAGGGTCGACTTGTTAGCATTGATGACCTCTCAGAGCTCAGCTCTACTCATAATTAGAGTCTTCTTCAATTTACGGGCAAGTTTAGCTTGTAGTTTGTTAACTTCACTTGGCAACATTAGATTTAGTGTAATCTTCTGGCCATTCTTCTTGAACACATATGTATTCTTGTATCCGTTATGGATAACTCTTCTATCAAATAGTTATGGTTAGCCAAGCAACATGTATGAGGTGTACATAGGTAACACATTGCAAAAAATCTCGTTGAAGTAATTTCCAATAGTGATCGGTAGTAGTACTTGCCGAGTGACCTGTAGTGCTCTCTTCTCACTCAACCAATGCAACTTGTACGGCCTTTAATGTGTAGTTATCAGTAACTTTGTGATCAGATCTGTTGATGCCACATTGGTATAACTTAAACTATCCACAATTGGTATACACACTTGACCATTCACTTTGCAAGTAATATGAAACAAGTTCTCCCTTTGCTCCTCCTCATGTAAGGGTTTTAAGTACATTACACGTTGGACAACCAAGATCAACTGATCTAAGTCCTTGGCAAACACATCCTCTTTAATCAATTCATTATTAAGAGAGACTTCATTCTTGGTAGGGCTCTCCTCCTTAGGTTCCTTATTAGTGCTCCCCACTTCCAGCTTTGAGATGTCTCCTTCGATGACCATAGTTCTTCAGTTTGGGCACTAAGCAGCCATATGTCTGAACCCTTGGTACTTAAAGCACTTGATCCGACTTGTCTTCTTACCAGATCCTTGCCCTTTTTTCATAAGTTCGGGTCGACACTTCACTGTCAGGTTAGCCCTTTTGTTCGGCTCAAACACCCATCTTTTGGATCGGCTTGGCACTTAATTGAGCTTAGTGACTTCCTTATCTTAGTCGGTTAATCAATAGTCTAGTCGGTATTATTGATAATTTAATGTTTTCAACTACAAGTACAAGGGTATTTATACTTGATAAGTTAAGGCAACTTGCCTAAAAGGGGAAAAGACAAAAAATGGTATTTCTTAAAGAAATAATGTACAAGAATACAAGGAGTAAAAATAAATATTCTAGAAAAACAATAATTAGTGTAATAGATTCTTTACTTGGTCTTGTACACAAGGTGGAGGTGCATTAGTAAGGTTATTGGAAGATGTAGATAAATAAGTATGATTAGATTGCCTATTCGAGCAGAGGTGACTAAAGATTAGTTTAGTCTCTCTCTCTCGATTTCTTAGCAAGGATAATGCCGAGCAATTGGTTGGCCTGGATGTGAGTGAGTAAGCGTACATGGTTTGGCTGTCGTCTTGGCATTCTACAATTCAGCATAAAAACCTTTGAGAAGTGGGCAGTGATATGACTCGACATGCAGGGTTGATCAGCAAGGAGATACTTGGCTCGAGTAAGAGTCGATTGGAGTAGGAGGATTTGCCTTACCATTCCCTCTAGCTCTCGAGCTCAGTTATGGGCTAAAGGTCTAATAGCCTGATTCTTATCAAGAAGGCTTATAGTGTAGGCAAATGCACTTAGTCAAGTTACAGTATAGATAAAATGAATTTTGAGTTTAAGTGTTGATCCCACTAGGAACTTTACATGGGAGTAATATCTAATTATTTAGTAGTTGTATCTCTTGATTATTCTAATTACCTAACTTACGTAATAAAAGATATATTTAGATAATTAAAGTTGGTGAATTAAAGATTGCAATAACAAAATAAGTAAAATAATATAAACAAAAGAAATAGAGATAATAAAAATAAGAACAAGAACAATTAAATTATTTTATAAGGGAAGAATGTTCTTAGTAATTCATTAGTGTTATTTACAACCTAATTTTGCGTAACTTATTCAATCTTAGTTGTAATACTAGACTATGGGGATTCCCATTACTAGCTAACCAAACTTATGTCTCTTGGCCAATTCTTAATCCTAAAACCTCTCTACTTGAATTACTTCTGAATAGAGTGTCATAAGATGGCATGACACTTTTGAATCCCATTATTAGGTCGCCTTAATCCTGAAAAAGTGAAATACTAAATGTTTTAATTAGTTAGTTTTGCCTAATTGTGTCAGTTAGTCATATTGCATGCTCTTGTGAACTCTATAATAGATTTTGTCAATAATTCAATCATCAGTACATTAAATTTAAGTAGATAATAAAAAGAATATAATTATATCACATTATGCAAAATCATAGATTGAATTTCATTGATAATAAAAAGTCACTTTAGAACGTAGGGCTTAACAATGATTTACTAAGAATTTAAAATAAAGGTATAACAATAAAGTAAAAAGAAAAGATGAGAGAAATCCCTTTTAATTCTTTACCCTACTGACTCTTGCACTACAGGGGCTCTCTTTGCAAACCTAGACTTAGACATCTATTTATAGGAAGTCGACCTAGAATTATGAAGAAAACCTAAAAAAAATAAAAGATTCATAAATTATTGTAAGTCCATGAGCTAGGTATACAATTGTGTTGCTTAGGTGTGAACTTGTACTTTGTCCGAAATCTTCAAATTTTAATGGAATTGATTAATGAGGAGAATACAAGCAAGAACCATGGACTTTGGTCTCCAATTGTGCTCTTTTCCAAACTTCATTTCTTGCTCGAAATTCTTCTATTTTAATCCTTAATCAATGCCTTTACTTTAGAATACTTTGAAACTTGATAAAAAAAAACCTTGAAAGTTCATCAAATGCCTCTTAATGTCCTTGAAAATGAAATTTAAATGAATGAAGTTCAAAATACTATATAATTGACTAAATTAATATACAAATAGCCTAACATAGCTATAAGATATGCATGTTAAATTCTTGTTATAAAAAACAAAGATTAGGAAAAAATACATATAAAAAAAATACAGCTAAACTCATGAAGCCAAAGACGAGTAGTTCGAGTTCCTCCTTCCTCACTGCAATGTAGTACAATAAGCTCCTAGTCATCCCTCTTTGGTTGGAACCATCCTCAATACTTGTTTCTCTCCCAAACAATGGCCTTCTATAGGTATTGTTGTCAATGGTTGTTGACAGGTTGAGGTCCCTATACAAATAAGCAAAGTCGAAGATCTTCTCCTTTACATCTTTGTCCTCTAGGTAAGAATGCTCAATCTCAATGGTTCTAATCAACTTCGACCACCCAGTCGGAAAGGGTAACTCCTCCATGGATTTGATGAGGAAAAACTTGTCCTTCCACCAATCCATCTCCAATTGTAGCCCAGTGAAGATTGTCACTTGCTTACTTCAGGCTAATGCATAGACCCAACCTTTTAGGTTGGTCTTCAGTAGGAAGAAATACTAGAAGAGTCGAGCTATCGGCCTTCTCAAGTGGAAGAGGAAAATCCCTCAAAGGTGAGTAGCTGTTGCCATGTAGTTGAGTGTAGTGAGCTTATATTGACTTTCAAGTGGTTAAAGACTTCTAGTTGGAACTTAGAGAATAGCAACTTTAACTTGAGCTCAAAGGACTTCACATACATGACAAAGCACCTCTCTTCCTTGAGGTCGTATGCCTTGTTATGTTTGCCATGCTTCACCACATCCTAGCTACTAACCTTAGCGCTTACCCTTCGATATACTAACTCGTATGCCTTATGGTAGTGCTCATATAGCATGAAATCCGTAGCATTTTTGTTACTACTTGTTGGCCTTAACTCTACCAATGCCTTCTTCTCCTCACTTTTGAGAGCATACCTTTCCCTAACACGATGCCCTCCTATGGCTGCTACTAAATTGAATCTACTACAATTAGGAAAGGGAAAGATAAAGCAAAGCTATGTGGATACTTATGTCTTTCTTTAAAGAAGTGTTAGCTTTCATAATATATTTCCTCCACAACTCCACATGTCTTCTCATCTCCTCCCAACTTAGCAAACCACCATTGCACCACCACTCGTGATTATTGTTGTCATTTAGTAGGGGAGTAAGGTTAGCGATATGCCTAGGAGCTTAGTTATTACTAGGTCTTACCATAAAAAATCAAGTGGGTCCTTCGAATATCGAAGAAAAGGAGATGAAATAGGGTTTAGCGAATTCGTGAGCTGCCTATGAAGATATGACGCACTAAATGAACACTATACAACCTAATCTCTAATTTGATATTACTCATAAAGTATAAATTAGGGTTGCTCATCACAATCCTTACTGAAGGGATTGATAAGAGTATGATAGGAAAGCTTTCATAAGGAAATACTCAAAGGGTTTTTCATTTCAATGTCATAAATGTGATAAGTCCTTAAAACCCTATAAACATGAATTATTTATACATAATGGCAATTTCGTTAATAAAATAAAGTAAAGGATGCCTTAGTGGCACTTTAATAAGTACAAAATAAAATACAAGGGTAATATAGTAAAGAAAAGATAAGTTACTATCCTTAAGTCTTACCGCCCTAGATGAGTAGACTTGGTCGAGCCAACCTGAACTAGAGTCGACTTGACTTAGATGAGTAGACATAATACAACAAAGCAAGGTAGAGTAGGATGCAACAAAAGGGAATAGCAAAGTAAAGTGAGTAGAGCATTGTAGCAGGGTAGAACATATATGGTAGATAGTTTAAAAGTTCATACCTGCTTGGTCGGTCTCTTAGAACCCATTAGTTAGTACCCTATTCAATAATTACTTGGTGCCTTTCCTTGACCATAGTAGAGTCATTAGGTGAGCTCGCACACTTACCTTGGAATCCCATCTTCCTTTAATTGGTCATGATTTATGCAAACATGAGAGAGGATCTAAAGTTTCAAGAAGTTGGAGATTAGAAATTTGGAAGGAAGATTTGAAGTTAGAGTCTAAAATTTGAGAGCAAATTTAGTTAGAGCTTCCCCTTAGTTGCAAATGAAGATGGGAAAATGAGGGACCCCATGGCCCCTTATATAGGCAATAGAGTGCTTAGTTGGATAATTTCCAGCCATTAACATACAGATCACCATCTTACCCATCCACATGTCATTGCTTAATTTTCAATAGCTTATATTTATTTACCATGTAGATTGCTAACATAGCCATACATTCCTACCCTTACCTACTTCACTTTGCCCAATACATCATGGTTATACCTTAAACATACCAAAGGTTACATTAATCAACCCAATAGTCACCTCATCACACATGCTCTCAACTAAACTACATCAATTGTGTTGATTGTTGATTTTTGTTCTGGTACGTGAGTGCTAGTAAGACTAAAAAAAGCTACTTGAGGCGTTAGTGGATGCCCTAGTGCAGTTACTCTGATATCTAAGTTAACCTTCTTATTGTGAGAGTAAAAACTATAAAGTTTTATGAGAGAAAGAGAGTGAGAAGGAGAGTCTCCTTACCTAGGGGTCCCATTTGGTATTTACAGCAGGCGAGTTGATACTTGTACTTGGATTGGGCCGTAAGGGTTAGGCTTTTACCTTGATATTACTGATTTAGGCCTCTAATATATTTTACTAAAAATGATATCAACATTTGCCTCTTATTGTCTTTGGTGATAAGGTTGGCAAAGAGAGTACCTAAGGAGGTTGATTTTGTGGGGTCTTAGGAAAAGTTTGTAATCCAAGGCTTGAAAAGGATTGAACGCTTAAAGAAGCAAAGGCTTGAAGAGACAAAAGTTGGGAATAGTCGAAGTACTTGTAAATATCGATATGCTTAAAGAGGCTATAGTGCCTGAATAGGCATAGGCCTAAAGAGGCTAGTATGCCTGAAAAGGTTAGGAAATGATGCAGATTGTTAAAGCTAGGCATAACCTATGATATCCTAAAAAACTAGCAATTTGGACATGAACATCTAAATTTCAGGGTAAAGCCGTATTCTTGTATAATTAGGGTTGATAGTCAATTTAAGGCTTTCAAGAAAGTAACTCGATTAGGCTAAAAACTTACAAAGAACACGATGACCCTAATTGAGGAAATCTTCTAGGCTTAGAAGTAAAAAATATAATAAAATATCAAGAACATAATCAAAGTAATTAAGATTTATTTTATGTGAGCCCATAAAATCATATTTAGGGCAATTGCATTTAGATTTAACGTTTTTAGAAAAAACTTCTCTGATTAAGTCCAAACTTTACAACTAAGTTAGAAAAATTAGTTGAAGTGACATGATAAAATTAGATTTTAAAAATAACATCCTAAAAATCTAATTTTACCCTTAAAATATAATTATTCAATATAGTATAAAACTTGTTGGAACCTTTAAAATTGAGTTTGAAATGCGATGAAGCCCTAGAGATAAGTTAATTAAGTTATAGAAAGAAATAATATAATATAATAGAGTATATGAATATATATGTATTGTTATGAATATACTCGGTATATATAATAAATATACCCATAAATTAACCTGAAAGTGTAAAAATATATAATACGTAATGTTACATGACTTTGACCTACTAGCGTTCAAGTAGTTTATATCTTTTATAGAAAAATATATTTGTAAGTTAGGTCAATAGGTATAAAATAGTTTATACTAATATTACTAGTAACCATAAGAATATGGATCTTAACAATAAAATAATGAGTATAATAATATTACTAGTAAAACGAGATAATATGCAAAAATAATTGAATTAGCATAACCTTGTTAGTCGGATATCTCCTCTTCATTACATTGATTAAAAGCATTCATAGGTATAAAAATGTCTAAATTATATCTAGACATAGATATATAATCATATAAATTAATGAGAAATTAAATGAAAAATTTAATACTTAAGAGATACTCTAGAAATTATGATTTATGATAACGTTTATAGAATTAAGATGAACTCTCATAGTTAAGAGAAAATTTAAATAAAGCAACCATATAACTTTAACATTTCAATTTAAGCTCATTTATATAAAATTTTCTTGGAAATATTGAGTTTATCGAGTCTAATTGCTAAAACGTAGAGTTTAGTAATTTTAGATAACGTTTAGAATAAATCTCTTAGAATCAACTATGTGATTTTAATAATTAATATTAGTGAGTAAAATGCCATAAAATGTGTATAGATATGTCTTAAATAATTAATATAACTTAACTATATATTATATGTTACTAATATTTTTACTAATAATTCCATTAAAACTCACTCGAAATAACAAACATATGGAAGAAAAAGAAATTTGCGATTATAAAAAAAGTTTGTAGTGAAATGATATAATATTCTTTGAATATTCTAGAAATTAAGATAAGTATAAAACAAAATATAGTAAATTTACTAAAATATCTCAAAGAAAAAAAATATATATATACATATATATATATAAATCACTGCCTTTAGCTAAGGCGGTGAGAATTGTCCATTTAATGGCTTCAAAAGCGGTGAAGCACTAGATAGTGCAAAAAGAAACGAGAGGAAGAGAGAGAAAGAGAGAAGAAGGAAGAGGGAGAGAGAAGAGAGAAAAGAGAAATAGAGAGAGAAATGGTGAGAGATTGAGAGGAAAGAAAAGGAAAAAAATAAAGAAGAAGAAGAAGAAGAAAAAGAGAAAAAGGAAAAGAAAAGGGGACTAGAATATTTAATTTTTTTAGTATCTAATACATTCAGGTAACCTCTTTTTTATGATTATAAGTATTGTTTTTTAATTGAAATTTAATGATTATAGAAAAGAGATATGCATTATTTTATGATTTTCCTAAATGGAGTATTATATCTATACTATTTTATTCTTTTTGAACTATAAACTTAGAATATTGATAACTGTAAGACTTGTATATTATTAGCACCGATCCTTAAAATGAGTGGATTTCTATTAAATTTTTATATTCTTACAAATTTAACATTATTACTTTTGTAAAATTTGAGTATATATAATTTATTATATTTTGTTGCAAACTTGTTTGAAAATATATTTTTCATTACATTATACAATATTAATGTGATATTAGTTGTTATATAGCTTTATTTGTTTACTAAAATTTGAAATACCCTTTGAAGATAATCTTTTAAATGAAACACATACCATGTATCGTCGAGTTCATACCAACTCTACAATACTAACCTTACCAAAAACTAAATTGCTTTAGGTAGTTAAATAGATAATTCCTGTAATGATATTGAAGATAGTGTCTACGATGATCTTTCTGTAATTAAAACATAATTTGATTAACAAAAAGTACTTTTTGACATAATCAAAACGATATAACACAGTTAGTAGTAAAACTATGTATATTAGATAAGATTGAGCAAGTTGATATAACCTGTATAATAAAATACTTAAAGCATATATATATATATAACTCTACTGAATAACTATATCTTAACTAAATGCTAGATAAAACCTTGATGTTTTCGTAAATCCTACGAAAACTAAATATGAGATTTGGTATATATAGGTTTCTAAGTGAGTAAAGCCAAGATATTCCAGATTTGTCGAAGTGAGCTTTAGTATAGGTAAGTGGGATTAATGCTTCATAGCATTTTGGGGTATTATTTCATAATATCTAGAGATCATGGTATATATTAGCTTGTGATTGTAGTTAGCTATTTATGTGTATATAACACTTGTAGTTGGGTTTCGATTTAATGTAATGAGAGCTGAGCTCCATATTATGGTTGTTTTGTGAATATTATTATATTTGAATTGTTTGAACTTGGTTGGTCACAAAAAAAAAAAAATGAACTAACTTATATTTGACTTAATATCTAGCTTGATATGTATCACAACCTACTAGGGGTAACGATTAAGATTATCCAGCCAAACACGGACTCCCTTTAATGAGAATAGCTAAATGGTTCTTTTACTACCTTTAGTTGAACTAAGTGATAAGAGAGGAGGTCACGACAAGATTGAGGGTCGTGGTTTGAAAGTGGTCATGAGAGGATGGTGTTCTCTATTGCAAAAGGCTCAGTTTGGTCTCAATTTGCCAGAGCATAACGTTAATCTCCTTAACTTGGATTAGAGTGGACGTAATTTCTTTGATCTCATGATGGATTAGATAACGTCGTGCGATAACATTTGCTTGTATATATATCATATTTAACTAACTTAGTTGAAAACTAGGCTTGTGATGTGGTAAATGCATACTTTTGTCTTCGCCTTACTCATTGAGCAAGTTGTCGCTCATTTCCCTATAGTTGTTTTATAGGTTCCAAATGGATTATAAGTGCCTACCTAACACCAGAACAATAGTAAACTGGGATGAGGAGTGGGATGCAACAAGAAATGGCTAGTTATTGCCCTTAGTATTAATTTTGTTTTCTTTTAAGGAAAACTACACAGGACTCTTCAAGGGGCTTGTTAGTTTTCAATATTTTGGTTTGTATATAAAATGATAGGTACCTATGGAATTTACTACCACTGTTTTGTAAGGTCAAATTATAAGTTTATTTTTTTTTTCAAATTATTTCAAAGGATTACTTTACAGATTGATATCAAACAGGTATTGAATTGGATGCTTTAGAGGAGTAGAATCGAGTATGCCTAGTGTGAATTAGGTTTAAGATATAGTATGCTTAGGAGCTCAGTTATCACTAGGACTTACCAAGACGGAATTGAATTGAATGGGTCTTTTGAGATATCAAAGAAAATTAGAGGGAAAGGGTTTACAATTAAACAAGAGCACTTGATGTGAAGTTGCTTAGAGGATGTAACTCATCAATGAACATAACACAACACAACATTAAACCACACTTGATATGACGCACAAGTTGATGTTAAGGTCCACCGTCCACTAATCCTGATCTACTCGGTAAGATTATATAAGAGTGTAGAAAATATGGGCTTAGAGAGGGTTGTCTTACAAGAATAGAATATTTAGTGTAAAAATGTTGGTTATATCTACAGCTTACAAGAGCAAACGACTATTTATGGTAAGTTCTTAGGGCAGCATTACAAATAATGAAAAGATAAGAAAGTATATACAAAAATGGAATTCCTAGTACATACCAAAAAGGGTAAAGAGGACAAAAGACCAAAACGAAAAAAGTAGTACAATGTTAGACAGGGTAGACAGGTAGTAGTGTAACATTGGTCCCATACGAACATTCTCTAATATTACGGCATTAAAGGGTCAGGAAGAAAGAGAGATGGCATCATGCAGAGAGAAAAATATTTAGCCGTTTATGTAAGTCTCTCATCATTTGGTAGGACTTCTTGGCAGTATTAGTGGGATTACTTGGCACAGGGTCCTCAGCAAGGGAATGGTTAGCATTATCATTACCGAGTGTATAGATCATTATACGATAATTACGGACCTCAAGTAGTTTAGCTACATTCCTTCAACGTAAACTTTCTCGTCATAAATAGGTTGCCAAAAGAGAATTCTCCATGTGAAGGATTGGAGTCCTTAGAGTTGTACGCGAATAATGAGGTCATTGGTCGATAGTTCATCAGTTTCCCAAGGTTGAAGTTTTGCCCTCAAATCTTGGTCTTCATCATCTTCAAGCACATATGGAGTTTAGTTGGCGATGTTGAATGTGGTAGATATGCTGAGACCTTTAGGTAACTCAATCTCGTAGGCATTATCATTAATGCGCCTCAAGATCCTATAGGGGCCATCTGCTCTAGGAGATAGTTTGTTCGTCCTTTTTTCTAGGGAAGTGCTCTTTGTTAAGATGGATCCAAAAAAGGTCTCCGAGGGCATAAACGATTTGTTTCCTTCTATGGCATCCCCATTCCTTTTGTTGGGCTATAGTTTTGGCTAATTTCTTGGCAATTCTTTGATGCAACCTGTGAAATTCCTTGACACGCTATAAGCCAGTTTGACTGCCCCCTTATGTAGTCGAATTACTAACTAAGTTTAAGGGTAGGTTTAGGTTAAGTCCATAAACAACCTCAAATGGTGATAATCTAAGGGATTTGTGAGTGGAGCAATTGTAAGTAAATTCAATGATAGGCAGGCATAAATCCTAGTAACGAGAGTTCTTTCCAATAGTAGCGCATAGTAGATTACCAACTGTTTTGTTAACTACTTTAGTTTGGTTGTCCGTCTTAGGGTAGCAAGGGTTACTGAACATGAGCTTTGTGTCAAGTTTCCTCCATAATGTCTTCCAAAAGAAGCTTGTGAATTTGGAATCACGGTCAAATAAAATATTCCTCGGCACTCCATGCAATCACACAATTTCTTATAAAAAGAGGTTAGCTATGATTAAAGTATCATTAGTCCTATGGCAAGGGATGAAGTAGCCTATCTTGCTAAATTGATTGACCATCACTATGATTGGATTGTATCTTCTTTGCATATAGGGAAGGTTAAGCATGAAATCCATGCTTAGATCGATCTACGGTCACTCGAGAATTGGTAGGGGTACATACTCTCTAAAGGGTTCTCTCTTCCCTTTTGCATACTTACATACCTTATACCTCTCAAGTATTCGATGCACATCCCTTATCATCCCAGGCTAGTAAAAGTGTTCCTTCAATATCTTAATCGGCCTCTTTACCCCAAAATGGCCAGCCAGACGCTCGGCGTGAGCTTATCGAACCAGTAGTTCCCTTGTAGAACCATTTGGCACGCAAATCTGCTTTCCCTTCATTAAGAACCCCTCACTCAAGTAGAATCCATCTACAGCTCCTCTATCATGTCACTTGGCTGCTAAAGGCCTAAAATGTAGGTCATGCTCATATCAATCAAGTAAAGTGCCAAATCTAAGCCACTGTGTTGGTGCTTCCCTTCTTATACTTGATGACATAGCAAAAGGTCTCTAGGAACTTGACCTACTTAACGTGGCGTCGAGAAAGCTTCTGCTGCTTGCGAAGATTCTTCAAAGATTCATGATCCGAATATATGATGAATTCTCTCAGGAATAGATAATGTTGCCAGTTCTGAAGTGTACGGACAAGGGCATAGAACTCCTTGTCGTCGGCTAAGTAATTTAAGGTAGCACTTCGGAGTTTTTTGCTGAAGTAAGCAATGGGTCAACACTCCTGTAAAAGGATGGCACCAATGCTGACACCAGATGCGTTAGATTCAACATTAATAACCTTCTCAAAATCTGGTAAGGCAAGTACTGGAGTAAACGTCAATTTACACTTTACATCTTTGAAATTCCTTTAAGCCTTTTCTATCCATTTAAACTCAATGTTCTTCTTGGTCAATTCAGTTAACGGTGCAATTATGGAGCTGAAGTTTTGGATAAATCTTTGATAGAACGAGGCTAGGCTATGGAAACTCCTAACTTCAATTGTACTTGTCAACATAGGCCACTCATTAATAGCCTTGACCTTTTCCTCATCAACTTGAACTACACTCCTTGAAACAATATATCCAGGGAATACAACCTCAATTTTCTAGAAAGCGCATTTCTTTAGGTTGCCGAATAATTTCTCAGCTTGGAGTATGTTAAACACCAATCTCAAATGTTTGACATGAGTGAGAAGGTTAGCATTGTAAACCAGAATATCGTCAAAATAAACTATAATGCATTTGTCAATCAATGTTCTGAATACATGATTCATGAGCCTCATGAATGTACTCAGGGCGTTAGTTAAACCAAACGGCATAACCATCTACTCAAATAGACTATCTCGAGTCTTAAAGGTTTTTTTTCATTCATCTCCTGGTCTCATTCATATTTGATGGTACCCACTCTTGAGATTTATCTTCAAAAAGATACGTGCACCATGTAACTCATTAAGCATGTCATCTAATTGTGGGATCGGGTATTGGTACTTAATAGTAATCTTATTGATAGCACAAGTGTCAATGCACATCCTCCATGATCCATCTCTCTTCAGTACTAGCATGGCTAGGACAGTACACGGGCTTATGCTCTCATGGACATATTCGTGATCTACCAACTCATCAACTTGCTTTTTCAGCTCGGCTGCCTGCTTAGGATTGAGTCTATAGCTAGGTTGATTTGGCAGGGCTGCTCTAGGTTGAAGATTAATGCAATGCTCAATCCCTCTCAAGGGAGGTAATCATTTCAGCATCTCGGTAGGGAAGAGATCAGTAAATTTACGGAGTAGCTGCTACACTTTGGCAGGTAAGTTCTCAGCCTCTTTAATCTCTAAGAGTCTCTTGACTAAGATGAGTACATAGCCTTTGGCCTTAACCTCCCGTGCAAACTGTGCTTGGGAAATCACCAATGACTTCTACTGCAGTGATCTAACAACCCTATCCTAGGCTTCCTGCACTTCCTTAGGATTCATAAGTGTCAATATAACTTTCTTCCTGTCCTTTTGAATCATGTAGGTGTTTCTATGCCCATTGTGTAACACTCTTAAGTTAAATAGCCACGATCGGCCGAGTATTATGTGAGATGCATACATGGGAAGGACATTATACACTACCTCATCCTTGTTTCTATTACCAATAGTAATCGGCACTCTAACTTGCTCGAAAACTTGTAATCCTCCTTTCTTATTCAGCCAGTGAATCTTATACGACTTGGGGCATGGGAGAGTTAGCAATTTCATGGCCTTTACTACCCCATACGTAATGATGTTGGTACAACTCCCTCCGTTAATGATCATGATGAATAGCTTACCATTCACTCGACAATTCATATGAAAGAGGTTCTCTCTTTAATCATTTTCATTACCCACAAAAGTACCGAGAGATCACTAAATGACAAGGCAATACTCGACTCTGGCCTCAGGGGGTATCTTGGCCTCCTGATCTTCGCCAAATTCTTCTACTATCTGATCAGTTGCCACTTCTTCCTCTCCGTCACTCGCACTTTTGACTTCAGATTGGGGCTTGTCTCCCTTTATCATCGTGACTTAATGATTCGAACATTAACTAGCTACGTGTCTACAGTCAAGGCATTTAAAACATTTAATTTCTTGGGTTTTCCTCCCATAACTTTGACCTTGGTCTCTTCGAATCTTATGCTCTTCAGTCTTGCTCTTACCTTGGTCTTCGTCTGATCGGCTTGGCATATGACCTTAGTGTTCCATCTCGGAAATGTTTGATGCCCTATTAATTCTTGGTCTACTCGGCAGGCTAGTCCTATTTGGTGCCATTGTTCGATTACTCAGCATTCAGTTGGCCTGGCTCCACCATTGCCTTTCAACTCTTTAGGTTACTCAGATGGTTTCATCCAAAGTTAGGAAGCTCTACAATTCCACGGCATGACCAATCTCAACTTGGAGTCCTGAGATAAACCATGCTATAGTTTAGGTCTCAAGCTCGTCAACATCACATCATATCATGAGCAACTCAAACCCTCAGACATAGTTGTCTACGGACCTATCACCTTGCCTCAAGTCTTAGGGTCGTCAAAAAGTGTCTTATTCATAGTGCTTGGGAACGAACCTATTCCTCAAAACTCTGTTCATCTCATTCCATGTTCAAACCTTGCATCGGGTCTTTAGGCGAATGATAACTCTTATTTTAAATACATTTCACATGATGATTTCATAGTATTTCCCTTACATCTTTGGTTTTCTATAAAGAAATTAATACTTAATTGAATAAAATTTTGATTTCAAGGATTGAACGTATTCTTGGATTGAAAAGGAAGAAAAGGAAGAAAAGTTTGACTCAATTTGGAGTTCAAATGAATGAGTTTTGAAGTTACATAGTCTGGGACACAATTGTGTCTCCAAGCTATGTCCATTCAGGAAAATATGCCAAGGTTAGAAAGTTACACGACCTGGGGACATGACTGTGTCCTAGGCCATGTTTGGTGACAAAAACGGAAACCTTACAACACATTATAAAAGGACATACTAGGGTTTCGAAAAGGATTATTGGACATTCAAAAGAGAAAAGACTTGAAGAGAAGGAGAAGAAAAAGACAAAAGCAACACCTAACTTCAAGATTGAAGAGATTTATCATCAACAAAAGGGGTTTTTCATATTTTATTTTTTGATTTTGTTGCAATTCGTTTTTAGTTTCATTATAATAGCTTAAGATTCATGTATTTAGGATTATGGAACCTAGGGTTTCATATAACTATTAGATAGATTGATAATTTTCAATAAAGTTTCTATCTTTTCTTGATTCAATTATGTTATTTAATTGTTAATTGATATTTCTAGAGTATCAATCTATGATATTATGCATAATGATTGAGAAATCACATATGTAATGAGATCTTGACATAATTGGAGAGAATTACATGTGTACTTAGAGATAAGATATATGTTCCTTCCATAGAGTTGTTCTTTTGTGTAGGAATTCATTATACATTAATGCGATTCTGAATTATATTACTAAGTGAAGAGATTCCGATAAATAATTTAGAATTAGGGTTAATATACTTGAGAAAGGTGTTAACTTTAATTGTAAATCCCTCCGGTCAAGAATAATAGAAATTGAATTGGATATATTTTAAGCGGTCACATGTTAAACACTAGGGAAAATAATTCCTAGATACGTTATTACTTACTTGAAGTCGTTCTTAATTTTATCGCTTTCTAAATTGCTTAATGAAGTCTCATAATCAGGTTAGTTTGTTAATTTTAGTATTCTTAATTCATTCAACCCATCACAATTTTCCTATTAGATAATAGAGCTAAGGTTAATATTAGTACTCGAAGTCTCTGAGGGATCGACTCGGACTCATACAGTTTACTTGCCTGATATCAAGTTTTTAGCGTTGTTGCCGGGGATTTTCGATATTAAGAACACTAGTTGCTTTATTACTTTTGACTATTTTTTTTCTTTTGTTTTCATTGTTTATTTTTATTAGCTAGAGCTGCAATTGATTCTATATTTCTTGCCCTTGTAGTACATGACCTGAAGTAACCTGAAAGATTTAGTAGAACTTGATCCTGAAATTGAGAGAACTGTCCTTCAAAATTTGAGATTGTGACCTAGACAAATTGCAGCTACCATAGAAGACGAGTCAATCATTGAGATCAAGGAAGAGGGTGAAGAGGCCAACATTCAATTCATCGATCAAGAAGATCCCTCACACATGGCTAACAATTGTAATGAAGCAAATTGAACCATGTCCGACTATTCAAGGCCTATACTTATTGGAGCTAACTCTAGTATCACAAGGCCAACTGTCGCGGCTAATAAGTTCTACATTGCACCTAATATTATACAAATGGTGCAACAATATGCTCAGTTTGACGATCTCCAAGAAGAAGATCCTAATGCCCACATCTCTAGTTTCCTAGATATTTGTGATACATTTAAAATCAATGGAGCCACAGATGATGCCATTCGACTGCGGCTATTTCCTTTTTTCTTGAAGGGTAGAGCAAAGCAGTGGTTGAACTTTCTACCATGAAATTCAATCACAACTTGGAATGAATTGGTAGAGAAATTTTTGGAGAAGTTGGAGACTCTACATGACACTTGGGAACGGTTCAAGGACTTGCTCAGGAGGTGCCCACATCATGGCCTCCTGCTATGGATGTAGATTCAGACCTTCTATAATGGTCTCAATTTATCCACGAGACAGATGATTGATGCATTCGCAGGAGGTACTTTGAATACAAAGACACCTAAGTAAGCACAAAACCTAATTGAAGGAATAGTGATGAACAATTATCAGTGGGAAAGCACTAGAGCCAAGCAAAAGGTTATGGGAATTTATGATGTGGACTTGACCATTGCTCTAGCTGCCAAGGTGGATCTATTGAGTAAGAAGATTGACGCACTCTCTGTTGGCCTTCAACAATTACAATCGGATGTAAATGACTTTGGCATGCAGGGTTATGGACAAGAACAACTGGAACAGGTTGATTATCTAGGAAATCCATTCAAGCAACAAAATAACCCCTATAGCAACACTTAAAATCCTGAATAGATGAATCAACCCAATTTCTCATGGAGAAATAAAAACTAAGGCCAGCAGAAGACCAACTTTGGCCCACCTGGATTTCAAAGACCATTCCCACCTCCTCTTCCTCAAGAAAAGAAGTCCAATATGGAAGAACTTCTCATAAAATATATTCAAGGCAATGAGACTCACTTATCCAGCATTGAATCATCGTTGAGGAAGCAAGAGGCATCTAATCGCAACCTTGAGAACCAAATTGGTCAACTTGCGAAGCTAATCTCTGAAAGACTACAGGGAACACTACCAGGAAATATAGAAACCAATCCAAAGGAACATGTCAGGGCAGTGACACTTCGAAGTGGGAAGGAATTGCATGTTGAGAGGAAGGTTAGCGAGGAGACTAGTAAGAGCAATGAGGGGATGAAAGCAAAGGAAAACATAGAGTCATCTAAGGCGAAGGAATATCAACTACCCATCCTATATCCCCAAAGACTCAAGTAAGATCACAATGACCAACAATTCAATAAGTTCCTTGACCTCTTTAAACAACTTCATATTAACTTACCTCTCGTTGATGCCTTGTCGCAGATGCTAAAGTACGCTATGTTCTTGAAAGACTTGTTATCCAACAAGAGGAAGCTTGAGGAGCTTTCTACAGTCATATTGGGTGAAGAATGTTCAGCAATCGTGCAAAACAAGTTGCCCAAGAAGCTAAAAGACCCAGGAAGTTTTATAACTCCTGGTCATATTGGTAACTTGTTAATTGACAAAGCATTAGCTTATTTGGATGCTAGCATCAATTTAATGCCTTATAAATTTTTTAAGAAACTAGGATTAGGGGAACCTAAACCTATACGCATAAGCTTGTAATTAGCTGATAGATCTGTGACGTATCCTAGAGGCATTATCGAGGATGTATTAGTCTAAGTGGGTAAATTTATTTTTCTAATTGACTTTGTAATATTGGACATGGATGAAGATTTTGAGTTGCCCCTTATCCTAGGTAGACCATTTTTAGCTACCACTAGGGCTATCATTGATGTTAGTGATAGCAAGCTCATTCTTAAAGTAGGAGATGAAGAGATCATGTTTAAAATTTCGGAGGCTATGAAAAAGTCTGTTGATCAAGATGATACTTACTACCTTTTGGATGTTACTGATACGTTTGCTTCAAGTTATATGTAGGAAGTTTTTTTTAAGGATCCGCTGGAGAGTTACTTGCAATTAGGCATGAAAGAAGCTTTGGAAGATTCTATCAAATCCGAGGTGGTAGCCCAATTGGAGGCAAACAAACCTATCTTTATCGAGAAGGGGTTTGAAGAGATTGAGAAAATGAAGGAAGCACAGTTAAAACCTTCGCTCGAGGAGCCACCAGTATTGGAGTTAAAGCAATTACTTGACCACTTGGAATATGCCTTCTTAGAGAAGGAATCCAAATTACCGGTAATTATAGCATCCAATCTAGAAGAAGAACAGAGAGCAAGGTTGCTAAAAGTACTCAAAGAGCATAAGAGGGCCATTGCTTGGAAAATATCCAATATTCAAGGTATCAATCCCTCCTTTTATACTCATAAGATTTTGATGGAAAAAGACCATAAGTCGGTTGTACAGCTTCCGAGACACTTGAATCCAAACATGAAAGAGGTAGTAAAAAAGGAAGTTATCAAACTCCTTGATGCAAGTATGATGTATCCTATCTTTGATAGTTCATGGGTGAGTCCAGTGCAAGTAGTTCCAAAAAAGGTGGAATGATAGTAGTCCCTCATGAGAGGAATGAATTGATCCCAATGAGAACAGTAACAGCTTGGCATGCATGTATCGATTATAGAAAGTTAAATGATGTTACACGTAAGGACCATTTCCCCTTACCTTTTGTTGATCAAATGATAGAACGACTAGCTGGACATATGTTTTATTGTTTTCTAGATGGTTTATCTGGTTATTTAGATACTTATTGCATCGGAAGATCAAGAGAAGACCACTTTCACTTGTCCTTATGGTACCTTTGCTTATCATAGAATGCCTTTTGGCCTTTTGCAATACACCTGCTACATTCCAACGATGCATGTTAGCCATTTTTGATGACTTGATTAAGGACATAATGGAGGTATTTATGGGTGATTTTTCAATTTTTAGCAACTCATTTGACCATTGTTTGAATAATTTGGATAGAGTACTTACTAGGTGTAAAGAGACCAATCTTATACTCAATTGGGAGAAGTGCCACTTCATGGTAAAAGAGGGTATTGTGCTGGGCCATAAGATCTCATATTGAGGAATTGAGGTCGATACTGCCAAAGTGGACATGATTGCAAGACTCCCATCTCTAACTTTGGTTAAGGCCATAAGAAGCTTTTTAGGGCATGCAAGTTTTTATAGGCAATTTATTAAGGACTTCTTGAAAATTGCCCACCCCTTGACTAAGTTATTAAAGAAGGATGTACCTTATGTTTTCTCTCAGGAGTGTTTGATAGCTTTTAATATCCTTAAAGAGAAACTTACCAATGCTCCAATCATGGTAGTACCTGATTGGGCACTTCCCTTTGAACTTATGCGTGACGCAAGTGATCACGCAGTCAGGCCAATATTGGGGCAAAGACGGGACAAGCATTTTCAACCAATTCACTATGCTAGCAGAACTCTTACTAATGCTCAGGAGAACTACACTACTACAGAAAAAGAGTTGCTAGCAATTGTTTTTGCCTTTGATAAGTTTTGCTCTTATTTGCTTCTATCTAAAGTGATTGTTTACATTGATCATTCTGCCCTTAGGTACTTGTTCGCAAAACCAGATGCAAAGCCAAGATTGATTAGGTGGATCTTATTGCTACAAGAGTTTGATGTGGAGATCAAAGACAAAAAAGGCACTGAGAATTTAGCAGTAGATCACCTATCTCGATTGGAGAATCTAAACTTGAAAATGTTCGACGAGAATGAGATCAAAGATGTGTTCCCTGAGGAGTGACTCTATGCCATCAACCAGGTAAGTGATATGGAAATTCCTTAGTTTACGGATATCGCATATTTTTTAGTTGCCAGGATCATACCGAAAGGACTTCCATACTAGCAAAAGAAGAATTTTTTTTTTCTGATGTGAAACGTTACTTTTGGGGTAATCCTTACTTGTTTAAAGTCTGTGTAGATCATATTATTCGTAAGTACGTACCGCACCTTGAAGGATGGAGAATTTTGAGCCACTGTCATTCGGTGCCTACAGGTGAGCATCATAATGCCAATAGGACATCTCATAAGGTCCTAGAGGCTGGATTTTATTGGCCTACCTTATTCAAAGATGCCCAGAAATGCATTGAGATTTATGATCGTTGTCAACAAGTGGGGAATATATCTCGTAGGGATGAATTGCTACAAAACCCCATCATCGAGGTTGAGGTATTTGATGTGTGGGGGATCGATTTTACGGGTCCTTTCCCGAACTCTAATGGAAATAAATATATCTTAGTAGCTATTGACTACATCTCTAAGTGGGTAGAAGCTAAAGCCTTACCTATTAATGATGCTAGGGTAGTAAAAAAATTCTTGGAAGGCCTATTTTCTCAATTTAGCACCCTTAGGACAATTATAAGTGATAGGGGAACATACTTTTGTAATGCCTAATTTGACCAAGTGTTGAAACATTATGGCGTTACACATAGAATAGCCACCTCGTATCACCCCCAAAGTAGTGGCCAACTGGAAGTTGCTAATCGCGATCTTAAGCGAATTTTTGAAAAAACCGTAGAGTATCATAGGAGAGATCGGTTAGAAAAGTTGGATGATACTCTATGGGTACACAGAATCGCTTACAAAACCCCACTAGGGACTACACCCTACCGACTTGTATATGGTAAGACTTGTCATTTACCAGTAGAGATTGAACATAAGGCTTATTAGGCAATTAAGAGTGCTAATGTTGATTTTGAGTGTGCAAGTTCTCATAGGAAGCTTTAATTGAATGAGTTAGAGGAATGGTGAGTGAAAGCATATGAGAACTCCAAATTATATAAAGAAAGGGCCAAAAAGTACCACGATCAACGAATCAAACAAGGTCAACAATTTAAAGAAGGCAATCATGTCCTTTTGTATAATTCTCGCCTTCATTTATTCCTAGGTAAGTTGAAATTTAGGTGGTTTGGACCATTTACAATTACACAAGTTTTCCTATATGGGACTGTTGAAGTTACACATACAGAGAAAGGCACATTTAAGGTAAATGGGCAACAATTGAAGTTGTACTTGAGTGGAAATTTGGAGCATGTTGGACGAAAGGAGTTTTATCTCCACCCGATAGAATAACCATGAGCTACAATTGTATCCTGTTGAGCTATCGACGTCAACTATAGCGCTTCTTGGGAGGCAACCCATGTCTAACTTTGCTCACACTTTAGTTCTTTTAGTTTATTCCATTTTATTTTTCTTTGATCTAGTTTTGCTTTGCTTATCTTATTTGTTTCAATTTTATTCTTTTTAGTTTCATTTTTTTCTTTAGTTTTCTTTGTCTTATTTTTCTAGTTTAAGTACTTTTATTTCTTTAAGTTTCTTTTATTTTTAAATTCATGATTTTAGGTTAAAGAAAAAAAAAAGAATAGAAAGTTACATGGGCAGGGGACACGGCCGTGTCCCAGCCCATATCCATGCAGGCCCCTTTAATGACCTGTCACCCACAGAAAGTTATACGGGCATGGGACACGGTTGTATCCCAGCCCGTATGCGCCCATCCTTATGCGTCACCCACAAAAAGTTACACGGGCGTGGGATACGATTGTGTCCCTTGCCAATGTTCGCCTAACAACATGCATCTGCTACAGAAAGTTACACGGGTGTGGGATACTGTTGTATCCCAGCCTATGTTCGCCCAGGATAGCCACCTCAAAACAGAAAGTTACACGGGCGTGGGATACGGTTGTATCCTAGCCCATATCTACCCAACACCCACATGATTCAGTACACACCCTGCACAATTTATTAAAACACACACACACCCTCTCAAACACTTACAAACATCCACTTATATTCCTTTCACATTTCATCTTCTCTCCATCTTCTCCTTACGTTCTTGATCTAAGTAAGTTCTCCTAATTTTTTTTTCTGTCCTCTTTTGTTTATGCTTTGTTTTCATCATTGTTTAGGCATGCTTAGGTAACCGTAATTTAGATCTTTTGTGCATTGGTCCATGAATTTTGTCTGTGAATTTACTTGATTTTTTCATGATAGATTTATACATTTGCCTTGTGTTGATAGATTTCAATGCTTTTATGATGCCTCTTCTGGTTAGATATTCCCGTATGATCTCTCAAATTCGAATTCTGTTTGAGATCATTATTCAATTATGCCAGTTAGGGTTAGCATTGTGAGAGTGATTTTGGGACATTTAGCGTCTTTGATGTATTGGGATGCTTTCTTTTCAAGCTGATTGTACTTTAATGCGCCTAATGTATAATTAGTTGGATGAATTTGCTAACCATGTCTTTTACACCAAGTAGTTTTGTGGATGCACTCTACATGTTTGTTTAAATGTCCCAATGAGAATTCTTTCAATATTCTTCACTGTTACTCTTTTATACCTCTGTCTTAGTTTGACTTGAGTGTGGTAAGGATGCACGTTTTTTATTTGGTTTGGTGTTTCTTCTCAGGAAGTCAATGGAAAATCGCACAAAGCTTACCGTTCGAAGAAAATCTAAGTATGAAGCATCATCTTTAACACAAGAAGGTGCCATTGTTGAACCATTAGCCACTCTCCCTCCGATAGAGCACCCAATGCTTCAATTCAAAGAGGAATACCAATCGCGACGCTATAATTTACTTAAGAACAAGCCCTTCAGTGACACCATTCGTTTGGATTGGGATATTCTTGCTCAATTGGAGCTCACAACGGAAATGAAGGAACTATTGGAATGAACCATTTGGGAATGATTTTTATCTCTTGAAGCTCCAGTTTATAAGGAGCTGACAGTGGAGTTTTTATGCACATATAAACTCGATAAGAGAGTGCCAGTGGCATGGGCCCCAAATGCAAACTCCATTTCACTTTAAGTGGCCAGCCTTTCTACATGACAATAGCTCAATTGGGCAAATATCTTGGTCTTTATGAGGATAGATACACATGGACAGAAGAGTTCCAACGTTTAACATGGTGTTTTCCACATGGAGTAACACCAGGGACGTTTTAGAACGAAATTACTGTTGGTGATGCTTATGACCCAGCAAAGAGTAAGGTTTCTCAGTTGGTCAAACTTGAATATCGTCTTCTTCATTAGCTCTTTGCACATACATTGACCGGTCGAGGCCTAAGCACTAGTGTAGTTTCCAATAACGATTGCCTCTACTTATATAGTGTTATTCATAAACACCCAATCAATCTAGCCATTGAGCTAGCTGAACTTTTCAGCCATCAATCAACCACTACAAAGAAGAAAGGGCATATTTGTTGTGGCCCCTACATCACCTTACTTGTGTAAGCCATGCGGACTAACGTTGTCGTTTGGCCCTCACTTACCTTTGTTACTCAAGTCACTCTTATGCAACTTTATTAATTCTGACTCATGAACCTTTTACCAACGAGACGTTAAGGTCAACACTCACGAAGCACCTCTCGAGGCCAGACGTCGTTAGCAAGCTTTGAGGACAAATTTGATATTTTGATGAATGAGGTTCGTTATATCCGAGAAAGTGTGGATAAACTTCATATCTGCCAAGACAAATTGGAAAAATTTTCAAGATGAAAGAGTCGGATGCAAATGATGAGGACAATGAGAGTGAGGAAGAGGACGATGAGGGTAATGCAGAAGCAGTTGAGGGTAATGCAGAGGCAGCTGGGGGTAGTGAAGAGGATGATGAGGGTAGTGAAGAGGATGATGGGAGTAGTGAAGATGACGATGATGAAATCATGGCGGATATACCATCTGATGAGGATGATGGAGAGACGGATTCCGATCCCTCTTCTTAGCTCATTTCTTTTGTTATTGTTTTTAGCTAGCCAAGGCATGTGCAATCAGACCTGTAATGACGATGGCTTCCTAGTTATGGTCTTCTTCACATTATTTTCGATTGGCAGGGAAGTATTAGTTTCTTTTTCCATACATGTATTTCCTTTTTCCCTATGATGTTTTTTGTTGTTTCATATCTTGCTATTGTGCTTTCTTAGTCGTACATTGAGGACAATGTATGTTATTAAGTGTAGGGAAAGGATATATATGAATTTGTTACTGTTTAGGGGACCAATTATTCATATTTGGCCCAATTAATTTTTAAGTTAACTTACAATAGGTGATTAACAAGTGTTGGGCTAAATCAACTATCATCTTGATCATTATTGATCTTATTATACTTTACTAGAATTGATTAGTCAAATCTGTGGAGGGAAAGTTATAAGTTATTTAGCTTGGGACTCTAAGACTTGAGATTGGAACAACATCACTAATTGAGAGTTAGTTATGGTTATTTTTAAATTTACTTTTATGTATACCTTTCTCTTAGAAATTTTTAGAGCCCTATAATTTTTTAGCAAACAAACAAATGAAATTCTTCTTTTGAGAAACCCCTGAAAATCACAATGATTGGAGGTAAAAAGTAATAACAAACGTGTGAATAGAAAAAAATTTGTAAAGATTCGTCTTGGTCCCTTAGAAGAGCGAGATTGAGTCCTAATGCCAATACTAATGAAAAAAAAAAATTGGTATGGATTAGCCTTGGTCCATCAGAAGTGCAAGGTTCTTTCCCGCTATCAATATAAGGGATAAGTTGGTATGGATCGGTCTTGGTCTGTTAGAAGAGCAAAATTCTTTCCCTCTACCAACACAATTGTGCTTAAATAAAGTAAATTTAAAAACCTCCCATCAAAAGCATGAACTAGGGGGATGATCAGAGGATGGGTGGATGTAAAATGTGTTTGTTTTGGATTATGGCGCTTGGTGAGATTAAAGAGAGAATTGTATATATTTTAGTCAAATGGACAAAATTTTTATGACTCTTTCCCAGTTGGCAAGATCTTAAATCTAATTTCTAGTTTAGGAATCCTTAATTAAATGACTTGGGTAAACCTTGACTTCCATAAATTAACTAATGAACTTTAGTATTAAGTATTGTTAGAGCATTCAAATATGATTAGGTGAAATTATGACATTGTTAAGGGTGAAATTGCTTGACTTTATTATTGCAAGTTAATTGAAAATGAGTTTCTTACCTTTCTTCGGGTCAAGTGTATTCGTTTACTGGTTTCTTAAATAGTGAGAAATTTTGTTTAGTGTTTCTTGTCCTGAAAATTTTGGTTTTAATTTATTTTCTTGAGGATAAGCAAATGCTCAAGTGTGGGGAAGTTTGATAACTCTTATTTTAAATACATTTCACATGATGATTTTATAGTATTTCCCTTACATCTTTGGTTTTCTTTAAAGAAATTGATACTTAATTGAGTAAAATTTTGATTTCAAGGATTGAACGTGTTCTTGAATTGAAAACGAAGAAAAGGAATCAAGTTTCACTCAATTTGGAGTTCAAATGAATGAGTTATGAAGTTTTGAAGTTACACAGTTTGGGACACAATTGTATCCCTAAGTTATGTCCATCCAAGAAAATATGCTAAGGTCAGAAAGTTATATAACCTGGGGACATGACTGTATCCTAGGCCGTGTCTGGTGATGAAAATGGAAACCTTACAATACATTATAAAAGGACATACTAAGGTTTTAAAAAGGATTATTGGAAATTCAAAAGAGAAGAGACTTAAAGAGAAGGGACTTAAAGAGAAGGAGAAGAAAAAGGCGAAAGCAACACCTAACTTCAAGATTGAAGAGATTTATCATCAACAAAAGGGGTTTTTCATATTTTATTTATTGATTTTGTTGCAATTCGTTTTTAGTTTCGTTATGATAGCTTAAGATTCGTGTATTTAAGATTATGAAACCTAGGGTTTCATGTGACTATTAGATAGATTGATAATTTTCAATAAAGTTTCTATCTTTTCTTGATTCAATTATGTTATTTAATTGTTAATTGATATTTCTAGAGTATCAATCTATGATATTATGCATAATGATTGAGAAATCACATATGTAATGAGATCTTGACATAATTGGAGAGAATTACATGTGTACTTAGAGATAAGATATATGTTCCTTCCATAGAGTTGTTCTTTTGTGTAGGAATTCATTATACATTAATGCGATTCTGAATTATATTACTAAGTGAAGAGATTCCGATAAATAATTTAGAATTAGGGTTAATATACTTGAGAAAGGTGTTAACTTTAATTGTAAATCCCTCCGGTCAAGAATAATAGAAATTGAATTGGATATATTTTAAGCGGTCACATGTTAAACACTAGGGGAAATAATTCTTAGATATGTTATTACCTACTTGAAGTCATTCTTAATTTTATCGTTTTCTAAATTGCTTAATCAAGTCTCATAATTAGGTTAGTTTGTTAATTTTAGTATTTTTAACTCATTTAACTCATCACAATTGTCTGATTAGATAATAGAGCTAAGGTTAATATTAGTACTCAAAGTCTCTGAGGGATCGACTCAGACTCACATTCGCTATATTAAAACTGATAGGTACACTTGCTTGATATCAGTGAACATTCTGTAGCTTTTTCCACCACATTACCGTATATCTAGAAAGTTTTAACGTGGCCACCCTAATGTAGACATCATCTTTATAATCATAAAAGTCAAACATCTTTTCGATCTTCTCTTCCCAGTCTAGGTAGTCATCAGCACTACCAGACCTATTGAAGTTCGGAATCTGTACGTTAAGATGTTCGGTACCCTTTAGCGTTATAAACTCTCGCTCATTAATCCCAATATCCTGGTCTTCTTCTTCTTCGTACTCTTCCCTTCATCTAACTCTAACCTTCTTCTTATGACTCTATTGATACATTACGGTAGTGCGTAGTTCATTGGAAAGGCTTCGGGAGCTCGCTTGTTCATTTGCTTTCTCAGCCTATCTCTTATTTCTTAGCCCTACGCAACAACTCTCTTATGCGTTCCATTCTCTAAGACCTTGTTTATTGAGATACCTAAATTGGCTACAATTGCGGCAAGATGTTATATCTACTCATCAGTACTGCATGGTGTTTGTTAGGTAACTAGACCACAACCATGAGCATCATTCTCGACATTGTGAATCTCTCCCTGTACACTAGGATTCAATATTCCTATCAGAAAATTTCAATAACTACACTTCACTTGGAGGGCTATAATCATACGTAGTATCTTAAAAAACAGACTAACTATTGCTACATAGCTTTAGGTCTCAACCTCAACCTTAACCTCAAGCTTTGATACTAATAATATATATAGTGTGCCAAGGAGCTCAATCATCACTAGGACTTAGTAAGACGGAATTGAACTGAATGAGTCTTTTCAGATATGGAAGAAAATGAAAGGGAAATGGTCCACAAACGAACAAAAGTAGCCGATGTGAAGCTGCTCGGAGAATGTAACTTACCAACGAATACAACATGACTTAACACCATACTTGATATGACATATAAGTTGATGTCAAGGTTTACCTGCCACTAATCCTGAGCTACTTGGCAAGATTAGATAAGAGTATAGAAAATATGGACTTGGAGAGAATTGTCTCATAAGAACAGAATATTTAGTATAAAAATGTTGGTTATATCGATGGCTTACAAGAGAAAAGGATTATTTATAGTAAGTTCCTAGGGCAACATTACAAATAATGAAAAGATAAGAAAGTATATATAAAAAGAAAATTCCTAGTACATACCAAAAATGGAAAAAAGGACAAAGACCAAAATGAAAAACTAGTACAATATCAGATGAGGTGGATAGGTGGTAGTGCAATATTGGTCCCATACGAATATTCTTTGAGTACCGCAGGTGAGAGGGAAAATGTTGAGACATTAAAGGGCCGGGAAGAGAGAGAAACGGTATCATGCCGAGAGAAAACTATTTGGCCATTTGAGTGAGTCTCTTGTCATTTGGCAGGCCTTCTCGGTAGTATCGATGGGATTTCTCGGCATATGGTCTTTGGCAAGGAAATGGTCAGCATCATCACTACTATTGAGTGTACAGATCATCGTATGACAATTAGGGGACCTCAAAGAGTTTAGCCACATTCTTTTTGCGTAAATTTTCTCGTCATTAGTAGGTTGTCGAAAAAGAATTCACCGTGTGAAGGATTGGAGTCCTTGGAGCCGTACGCATGTATTAGGGCTATTGGTTGATAGTTCATTAAGATAATAGTTATGAGAATAATTTCTATCTTAGGATGACTCACACAGCAGGACAGTTATAACTTCACCTTTTTAAGACGTGATATAACCTTTGCTAAGTAGAGCTGTAAAGTAGGTTAGTTAGCCTCTAGTCCATTAATATATAGGACTTTTGGCTTATTTACTTATTGTCCATACAAGGTATTTGATTAGAGTTTTTACCCATCACCATTTAGTCTCTTAGGGTTTTGAATAGCTTGTCGTCTATTAGTTAGACTTAGAGCAGTTAAGTTTATAATAGCTTGTTGTCTATTCATTAGATTTATAGCATTATTCTCGTTGTCAATTGATGACTTAGAGTTTATGAGTGGCTCATTATCCTTTCTTAAGATCAATGGCGTTATACTTATCACCTTTAAGAGAGTTTAAGGCTCTACAACTTGTCATTCTTTCTTTGGATCGAAGGATCTAAGGATGTCACTTTCCCATCATCTATTGATTGTGGGACTTAAGGATAGCACTTTATATGGTTTACTCGGCAGCTTTAGTATGTAGGGTTTAAACAATTGACAATTATCAAATAGCATGTGTCTTAATAATCTTTCCTTGTTTGTAGCTCATATATGTCTTGGCGGGTGTGCCTCTAGGTCGGGCCATTTATATATATTATGGCTGAGTTCAACTATGTAAGCGGAGTCGAGCTCTGATTTCATTAGTTTAGAGCTTGAATATGCTTAGTTCAGAGGAGCTTAGAGCGCTTGCCATTCAAGTGTAGCTCGGAGTTCGAGCCGTTTGCAACTCAGGCTTAATTTGCAAGCACAGCTCATGATGAACGGCCTGAAAGATGTATGGAGCTCAGAGTCCATTGTTCAAGCGTAGCTCGACAATGGGATCGAAAGGAGCTCGGATTTGCTCTATTCGGCATTGTGACCAGCGTAAGACCATAAATAGTTTCTACTGGAGATGATTAAAACATCCTTTTAGCGCCTCCATGCAAGGAGTAGGTACCAAGCTGGGAAATGTGGATCAGCATTCCATTTATAGATGTGGACACTTCCATTCTTGTCCCCAAATACGAGAAGCCGAAATTTGGCTTCAAAGTACAAAGCAGAAATTGCTAGCCCACTCAAGATAGTCACCCTCAACTCATACCAGATAGCAGCTTGGCTCGTCTCTGAGTCAATCGCATTTGCGGTATTGATGGGTACGAGAATTGACATGTTCGGCCATTAGACCAAGTTGGCGACTTGCTCGGAAAGTCAACAACTCTTGGATATGCACTTGTACAGAATTTCATGAAAATGGATGAGTCGCTCGGATCTTTGGTGTTCAAGTGCCCGCAACTGGTTAGAGATAGCTTACTGCTCGGTGACAACTAGATGGAATAGCATGGCTCTGTTTCAGCAGCTCGGCATATACACAGAGCGGCTTGGAACTTCAATGTTACGCTACAAAGCTCGGCAATGTTTGATTTCAAAGTAGCTCGAAAACGAAATGAATTAGTCATGATTGGCAAGAGCTCGGAGTTGCTCGGCATAACCGCAACTGCTGAGCAACTCCTGATACTTCTTTTTTTGTCAATTGCTTGTGTCGCGCATTCTTGCTTAGGTAGAAGAGCTGCTTGAGAATTTGGCACGGGGCTCGGACAAAATTTCAAAGATGCTGCTGCTGTCAGTAATCCTCAGGTTTATTTAGATCACTCGCAAGAATTTGGCCATGAAAAGAGCTCGGACAATTCAGTTCGGCCCGCCATTCATTGGACATGGTTCCATGGACAAGGGCTCATCCATACTATGTTCCTCGCATGCTTCTCCTTGGCGGCACGACACTCGGAAGCCGAAGCGCGCAGCTCAGCAAAGTCGTTTGTAAGGATGCTCAAGAGCTTCTTAAACTCCGTCGCACTTGCACGGCACGACAGGAACTCGAACCTTGTTTGGGTTAGTTGCTCACTTCAACTAGTCAATGCTTGAAACACAACCTCTGTCGCTGTTAAGAAAAGAGCGATCCAATTGAAGGACGGCTATTTGGTCATGGAGCTCGAAGCTTAGAAATTAGAGTTCGAAACTCCAACCAAAATTCAAATGAAGCTCAGTTTTAAGCAGCTGTGACTTGTTACTTGGAAAAGAAATCCGAATATGAAGCTTGGCGTCCACAGAGTTTGGTTTTGCAGCTTGTTGAAAAGGGTCGGCGTCAAGATTGCCGCTTGACCTAAAGGAGGCTTGGAGCTCGGAGTTGGGATCTCGGACATGTGCGGCCATTGGATTAGGTCGGCAGTCGGTTTCTCAATGAGAGCAGCCGGAAATTGAGGATGAAAAGTGAATGCAAACTGTTGTAAGCTCAGAAGTGCAAGTTACAACTTGCTTGGGTTGTGTGGTTCCGTGTTAACACTAAGTGTTCTGCAGAAGTCAGTGGAGCATGGTGAGGTTGAAGTACAGTAACTCGACATAGATGGAGCTTGGTTGCATGTGAAAAACATGACCAGATATCTATTTAGTGATGTTAAGTACTCTTATCTTCTGCTACCGCATTTGCAGCTGCCGAGTAAATACCTCGGCTGTTGGAGTGCTCTGCTTCATGTTTTTTGGAGTGTATAGACAGTAGCTGAGACAATAGCTCGGCATCAATTACTCAGCTACGTTGCTCAGCAAGAGCAACTTGTTGTGACTTAAACAAGGTCGGCCAAGGAATTGTATCAACAAGGAGCTCGGCTTGGATTCAATCTCAAATTAAACTCGGTTTCTGAGCACGTAGTTCGGTACGAGTCGGTGTAGTGGCATGCTCGCACACTTCGAGTGGCTCGACTAATGTTGCTTAGCTATCAACTCGGATCAGTTGTGGTTGGTGTAGAGCGTGGCTAACAATCAGACATGATTAGCGAAAGCTCAACATGATTAGCATTTGCCGCCTTGGAATTGAAGTCGACTTCGAGGGAGTAGTACTTATTCACATCATCCTCTGATTTGCAAGTCATTGTTGAGCTTGGACTCATCATGCCGCTACTTAACTCCACTGTTTGGCCATAGATAGCTCGATATATACTGCTCGGCCTTAACTTCCAATTTTCATTCGTTCGGAATTTAGTACATAGCAGCTTGGGATTTAGCCATGGTATGGGTCTTATGCCTTTGAGTGAGGCTGCTTTACTTCCATAGCGAGGGACAACTTAAAGATTCGGACTTGCTGTCATGGAGTGTCTTCTTGCCATGGACTCGGTTTTGTGTGGTTCAATGCAGCAAAAAGGTGCATATTCCTACCGTGAGAATATTGATTCATCAAAGTTTCACTAACAAGGCTGGAGTACTTCACATGTGGCCAGGAGACTGATTTTACAGCCAGTTTGAACACTTAAATGAAGTTTGAACTCGGCCATGAGATAGTCGTTATCTCCGTTCAGGGTGTGGCTGGGCATGTCAACATTCTATTGTCATCCAATAGCTCGGCAGTATAGCTACTACTCGGCCTTGCTTAGCTCAGACTTTCAAGAGCATAGCTCGATAAGGTACACAACACACGCTGTCACCAAAGAAGATCAAAGCTTAGACTTGCTTAGTTACGCACAAGCTTAGTACTCGATCTGATGCATTGCATGATTGCTCAACTTGTCGGTAGCTCGGCCTTCGCGTTGCTGAGATTACAGAAGCTTGGTACGTAAACACTTTGGATTGGCAACAACTAAACAAAATAGGATGGCTCGGCACAATGGAAGCTTGGCAACTCTTAATTTAGACAGCTCAGACTGTCGTCAAAACACATCTTGGCCCTCTACGGACTTGAAATCTCCACCACGAACACTTGGTGTTATAGAATGGAAGTTCGCCTCCGGTACATTCACCTAGGACCGTGAGCGGCTTACGAGTGTTTGGATACTTGTTGTCATAGTTCGGTAGGACAATACAAACGAAGAAATTTAATTTCACCGCTCTGAAACTACTCTAGAGGAGGACAGTTGCTCGGCAACCTTGGGATATCTTTCTCAATGGGGAATTCAATCTTATTCCCAAAACATGAGAGCTACCTTAAATAATCGTACTTACCGAGGAGAATATCTCTCTAATGCATTTCATGATAGCCATACATGCGTCCGGCTTATTGTGATGTAACGTGGCATCAAAGTCAGTGTAATTTATCATTATCCATGTACAACAAATGTGTCTTTGAGAGTGCCAGTGAACATTTCCCATATATTATCTTAATGGACTTTGTGTTGTATGAGGGATTTCATCATTACAGCTTTTTGCCCCCTTTTTAATCACTCAAAACAAATAACTTCAAATGAAAGTAGCGGTTACTAACCAGTCGGTGTGCGAAAAGCAACGGTTACTTCTTCGCAAGAAACTCCCATCAAGCTTCTTTTGTTTGTTTTCTTTTCTTTCTTCCGGTTTTGTGTATCTTCCAGGAATGGGTCCAACATGGCAATCCAACTTGTAAGTTACATCCAAACAGTCCAAGTTTAAAGCAAAAAATGCTGAAAGCCAAAATCCCTTAGCAAATTGAGAATAAGTATAACTAGGTAAAAAGGAAAGATTTAGCTAGGGACTATTAGAATATATATAAAAGTCATTCATGGTACGAAGTACTATAAAATCTTGCACTTTCTGAAATTTAGTTTTTAGTAATGGTAATCAATTGAAGTCTTTTTCCCACAAACAATGCTAATTGTTAAGTGTTGATTTTCGTTTTAGTATATAAATACCTGTAAGATAGAAAAACAACTATAGAGGGGAGGGGCAAAGGATACTTCGACGTGGCCACTCTTATACCTAAGTTAGCCCTTTTATCGTGAGAGTAAAAACTATAAAGTTGTATGAGAGTAAGAGAGTGAGAAAGAGGATCCCTTTACCTAGGAGTTTTATTAGGTATTTATAGTGAGCAAGTCGATACTTATACTAAGCCTTAGGAGTTAAGATTAAACCTCAATATTACTGATTTAGGCCTTAAGCCCGTTTTACTAAAAAATGCTATCAACAAGTCATGCCAAGCATCACTTTAGCCACTAAGATGATTAGTGATCCCTATTTGTAGAAGCACGTCGTCATAACTTAGGCTAGAGTCTTTGAATCCTGAAGCGATCTACTCTCCTTTCCACCTCAATGCTAATGTGGGAAAGGAGGAGGAGGAAAGGGGTAAGTGTTGATAGGTCGCTTTAGCCCCAAGCTCTCAAGGCCTTACCTAAGTTGCCCAAGGCTCAGTTTGGATATCTTAACTTACTCAAGTGCCCCTAAGTAGCACCACAAGACGAAGAGACTTGTGTTACAGCTTAGTATGTACACAGCGGGTTAGAAACCAGAATGGGTAGTTGGGTTTTAAGTGGGTATGAAGAACAGGAAGTAAAATGAGAGTTTTTGATAGTGAATGTATATAGATATCACGCATTAAGACACAAATATAAGTAGGGATCGAGCTTGAAATATGGTTCAATATGACTCACGAACAATGAATATCACTTGGGTTTCAAATGAGAGGTTAAATGTAACTAATTAATTTGTTCAAATGAAAGGTTCACCACAATCTTAAGGGCAAGATTGATAAGAATATAAGAGAGATTAAAGAATAAAGCATATTCAATAATTTGGCAAATTTAAGCTCTAAGAGCTCTAAAATAACCTTACTCGAAAGAGAAAAGTTCCAAGTGTATGTATATTCTTCACTATCTGATGATCTATCTTGCTAATTACAAATATTACTACTTATAGCAAGTCTTTAAACCTTAGTAGTAAAACTGTAAATAATATACAAGACTTTAAACATTAACTAATAGGCCCATAATTAGAAATAAAGAAGTTATGTACAAAAATACAAAACTGTGTATTTAACAGAATGTATTTAACAGAAGAAGTCGTCATATAATCATTCGGCCTGTCCTAGAAAGAGCAGGATTCGAATTGGGTGAGGTAGGCAATTCTATGTTCGAGCTCAAGAAGAAGTTCTTGAAGTCTTGTAGTGCTTGTTGAGATACCTAAAAGGTTGGCTCATAGTTGCCGAGTTCTTTGGTTAATTGGTACTAGTCTCTCCATGTCGTGCCAAGTAGATCTTTGACCTTGAGTTCTCGGTTGTGTGGTCTCTCAGCTTCTTGGTAAATGATAGGCTTGATGCCGAGTGACTCCTTTTCTTCTTCTAGATCTTTTAGTATTAGCTTAGCTTCGGCTTTGAACAATTTGGCCTTGGGTTAGAATAAATCAACTTTAGCTTCAGGTAGGTTAGCATTAGCTTAGGATAGGTCAGCTTCGGCTTCACCTTGGAGATAGTTACAAGTTGATTCCTATCAACCCACCTCAACCGGTAAGCTTGAACCCTAAGCCATTCGATTAGCTTAGGACCTCCCTAAGTGCCTTGACTTATCCAGCCTATCTATATGCTAGCATAACCTTGCTTAGGCCACCCTAAACAACTCAAGGTACTTAGGGAGCTCGGCTCGACCCCTTAGGCTAAGGCTGCATCTATCTTCCTAACACTCATCAAGTGTGCATCACATAGCTTAATGCTTACGTTGCTTTCACTTCATGGTCTCTTTGTCTCTCTCTCTCTCTCCCTACGAACTACCTTCTAACACCCATGGTATAGTCAGCACATCGAGTGGCTTTAGATGTGTTAGCATCTCAAGTTTTAGATGTGGTTGCCAACTTGTTAATGACCAACCAAGTAACAGAGCCATTCTATCCCTCTTGCAGCGTATGTCTCTTACAAGCGCCTTATACGATCGAATCATAAGATGACATGTGCCCTTGGTAGGTAAATTCCTTAGCTTATGAATAGGACAAGGAGCCAAAAGTGTTGAATCCTTCTCTCTCTCCACTCATTTGATCTCGAGCACCTTAAAAATATTCCTTAAAACATTGTCAAACACATAAACACTTTCCTTTACTCTCCTTTTAATCTCTCCTTGTTGACTTAAGCATCTAAAGGCACTCGTAGATACAACCACTTAGGAGAAAGGGGGGTGGGTTGTTGAGCTCATTGAGCAAGGAGATCAAGCCACTTGAAGCACTCCCTATTAACCTCATGATTTTCACAATCTTACTAGAAAATCAACATTTTCCCATAAGAATGAAAAACAGTTTGTAGGTGTAAAATTGTTATAACTTTTTTATCATAGATATTACAATGAAAACAAAAGTTACATTATGATAAAAAAAATTAAAAAAATTTGATAAATATTAACTTTTTATCATATGCAATGAAAGAAAACATAATATTACCATAAAATCAAAACAGACAAGTACCGACTGATTTTTCAGTTTCCTGAAAACGACTGACTCTGAGATTGGCCCCCACTAGAGTTATGAGACAAGTAGGCTCGGGTAGATGCGACAACAAAAAGGACGGATTAGGCCCAACATTATTATTGCCATTAGCTATGGTCATGATTACATCCCATAGCTTTCATCTTCCTGACCTTTTGTTTTCATTTTTTTAATCGTAAACGCACCCCCAAAATAATCCATTGGATATCAACATTTCATAAATTTCTAAAAGTGACTCTTTCTCTTGGTAATCGAGAATATATATTTACATCTTCGCAATGCTGTGAAAATTTCGAAAATGTTCTACAGTATCGGTTTAAGGAGTATCTTAGCAATGATCGGAAAGATAGGTATATGTTTTTGGAAGTCATTTAAATATAAAATTAAATTATGAAAATTTACGATATAGACTTGCATTCATATTTTTTATTTTATGAAAAGAAAAAGAGGTACGTGAACGAGTGAATTAGAAAAGGAAAAGAACGGAGGCACTAGGAATGAAATAGCAAAACCAACGTACTTTTCTGTCTGCTTTAATTGAGAATTTATAGAATATAGTGGCATTTCATTTGCAACATCAATACAATCCAACCACTTACATTATCCCGTGATTTATTTTCTTAGATTTATTGACGTTGTACATAAAAATTGTACTTTTAATTAGGGTTTCACTAAAAATAATGTGACTTGCATGTGTATAAATCTTAGTTTATAAAAGTAATTTAAAAAAGATAATGTGATAAAACATGTTACTTTCGTGTTATTTATTAGAAATCACTTGCAAAACACATGCTTGTTAAGGATTTAATTTTTGAGAGTATGAGGGTTATTTTTTATGTTGAAGGAAAGTGAAGAAAAGTGAGGGAAAATAATGGAAAGTCATATCAATATTGTTCTTAGCATGTAATGTATACAATTCATGTTAGAAATATGGAAACTTGTTATAGATTAAAATTATATGCAATTACAATAATTCCTTGAATTTATGATTGTGCAATGTTGATTAAGTTGTGCATGTAAAATCTAATTCAACCTCTTAGGAAATTTATGTTACAATTATGGAATTGTTGTTGAAGGAATTGTGCGTCTAATAGATCATATAAACCAAGTTTTAAGAAATTGTATGTTGAGTGCTAATATTTATGTCAATAGAGATTATGATTAGATATAGGATTTAATCTTAAATTAATCCTATAATATCATTAATCAATGATTTTAGAAAACTTAACATTTCATTATGTAATCTTTTGCTCATTTAAGATTTTCTTTGTGGCTAATTAGTAATAAACTAGGAATGATTTTTGAATGTTGTTAGATTCTTGAATTAGCCATTATTTATGTAACATGAATTTGTTCTTTTTAAGAAGTTGAAATCTATTCTTTTTTATTTCAAAACCATGTTGAGAGTTAAACACGTCGCTAGTGAGGTTTTTTGAATCTTAGCAATGGAAATGATATCTTTGGTTGTCAAAGAAGGAGCTTTGCCAAGGCATATATTTGAGTTGGGATTCACTTAGTCAAGATGGCTATGATGCTAAGGTGAGGCAATTAATCAAGTTTGGAGGATGGGACTGACTACTGACAATTAATGAGCTGGTATGCAAAGAAACAACAATAGGGTGTTAAAAGTGTAAGGTGAGTCACTACTTTCGACAATATGAATAGTTAGTTGGTAAGTGCTATCTCCATGGAGGCAACAATCATGTGGTTTGAAATTGTCTAAAGATGGAAACAATTAAGTGTAATCGATGTAGTAAGAAAGGACATTTTTTAAGAAAATGCCCTCAATTTAAACAAAGAGTAGGGAATATTAGAGGACCTAATTCAGTAATTGCACTAGTATATGTCTTTGCCATAAAAAATATAAAAGATGATATGGAAGATTATAATGATTGGATGGATGAATACTGTCATGATGATTTAGAAGAAGATCTTGTACCTTAGAAGACACAAATGAAGGATTAGTAATAGGTACGTAAATTGTTTCAATATGTGGTTAATCAATTAAAGTTGTGATCTATGTGACTAAATTGAAGGCTTTGTGTTTTGTGCAGTGTTTAATAATTAAGTTTGAATTGATAATACCTAGTGAAACAACAAGTAATTATAATAGTAAATATTTCAGGGGAGATTGTGATAAATGGAAAAATTGCTTTTGCATTGTTTGACATTGAAGCATCATATTCATTTGTGAGTTAAGGATTTGTAGAAAGAAATGGAATTGGAATAACTAAAATCAATACAACTTATAAGATTAAGACCCTTATTGGAGAGAGTGTTGACTTGAAAAATAGTAAGAAATGGACAAATTAAAATTGAAGGAAAGGATTCCCAATTAGATTAATAATTTTGCCTCTATAAGGTTATGACATTATTGTGGGATTTGCTTGGTCATCTAAACATGAAGCTAATGTTGAATGTCAGAGTAAGAAGATAATTTTGGATTATGGAAATATTGTGCTTCATAGAAGGATTGGTAAAGAAAAGATGAAGTTAAATATTATTGAAGTTTATGAAGGAGTTGAGGATAATGATGATTGGGTGTTTTGTAGAGTCTTTGCAATGTAAGGGAAGAATGAAGCACCTAAAATATTTGAAATGCCTATAATCTGTGAGTTCTTAGATGTTTTCCCAGATGAGTGACTAGGTTTAGCTCTACATTGGGAATTAGATTTCTCTATTGATTTGGATTAGGAACAGAATGTATTTCAAAGGCACCATATAGAATGTCTCTTATAGAACTAAAAATGTTGAAGAAGTAACTTTAGGAGCTATGATTAAGTGCTTTGTATGTTAGACAAATACACCTGGTCAAGTTATAGTATAGATTAAATGGATGTGAGTCAAAGTGTGAATTTCATGAGGAACCATATGTGTGAGAACCTAAGTTCCTAGTACTTCATGCTAAAATCTCCAATTATCTAACTTAATGATATGGGGATAATTGTGATTAAACAGATAGGTTGTGATATGGATCACTATGAAAGGTATACATGACAATCGATATCATACAAATTGGGGGTAGGTTTGAATTGCAAGATGGCTTGAATAATAAATGGAAGTTGATGGTTTAACAAACTTGTACACTAACTATATGGATATGATGCATTGAAGAACTATACATGGTCCAACTAACTTACTAGATATGACACACTAGTCAAACTAGTAGGTTACTCGCCATAATCTTTGCGAAAGGGACTAATAAGAGTAAGGGAGACTAAGTAGAGAAAAACACTCAGCTCACTAAAAGGGAAAGTTTTGTATTTGAATATTTAGTTAATCATTTCGGTTGATACATTTGCGGGGTATTTATATACCCTAATTAGGGTAAGTCCTAGGATTTCACTAATTACAAAATTAGATACTTACTTGAAATGGAAAATGATTATAGAGAAAGGATAAATTGATAATAAAAAAATAAATCCTTTGCTACAATAGTACGGATGTCAAAGAATGAGAACACGTGTTAGCTTCTCAATTAAGTGGTCTAAATAAGTACTGGTTATTGAACAGAGTTGAGCTGGCTAAGTCAGCTTCAAGTTGGTAGCTTGGAAGGTTAGGGGTCTAGGGCAATTGTGGGATTGGCACTTTCAGCATGGTGGGTCAGTTTGGTAATTGGTCAACTTAGGCTCGGACACTTGTTAGCTCTGCAATAGGAGGGTTCATTGTTCTACTTTAGTTATGTTCAGCAATGTTAATGTGTCTCCATCTTCTTCTATCTACGAGATAATGAATAGTTCGAAGGAGATTGGGAGATAGGTCAGGTTGGCATAGAGGAGTTGCTCCTCTTCTAGAGTGAAGTCTTTCTTAGTAGCTTAATGTATAAAGGAGGTAAGGCTATATGGTTGGGATCATATGATTAGCCCTTGATTCCTTTCATCCCCTCCAAGTTGTTTGAGATTTAAGATCAAATCTTGGTATGCTTTGAGTCGTTCATGATGCTTACTACTACCAAGAACAAACAAGGTTGGTTATAGGGATGGGTCTGAGCATGCTAAAAACTTTAAAAGGGTGATGGGAAATCGCGTGAGAGAATGGAAATAAATAAAAGTAAGCAAACTTATGAATAGCTCTAAAGGATATGGTATACTAGTAGAACTTTTAAAGGCTCATGGCATAGCTCGATATGGCGAATGAGTTGGTTTGGTGAGGTTACTTGCTATCTAGCCTTATTTAAGGGTTAAGATAAGAGTGAAGTGAGAGTAAACAAACAATATTTACGAAGGGAAAATATCCAGTGTATTAATGATAATCTGATTACGCAGCTACATGTATAAGGGGTATTTATACCTAAGAATTTATGGCAACCTACCTAAAGAGGAAAAGAAAAAAAGGGGTATTTTCTTAAAGAAGTAATGTATAAAGTATACAAAGGGTAAAAATAAATATTCACATAAAAACAATGAATAGAGTGGTAGATTCTATAAGTGGTCCTAGATACATGGTAAAGATGCATTGGTAATGCTATTGGATGATGCAGATAAAAGAGTATGAGCTGATCAAGTGTTCAAGTAGGGGTAGCTGAGGATTTGTTTAGGGTAGATCTCTTAGCCTCTTGGCTAGAGTGATGCCAAGCAAGTATTTGGCTCGGATATGGCTAAGTAGGTGTATGAAGCTTGGTTACTATCTAAACATTCTTTAGGTTGCTACACAACTTCCGAGAGATGGGTGGTCATTTAGCATGACATTGAGAGTCGATCGGTAGCAAGGAGTAACTTAGCCTTCGTAAGAGTCAATTGGAGCAAGAGGATTCACCTCGTTAGTCCTTCTAGTCCTTGGAATTTGCTATGAGTTAAAAGCCCAATAGCCTGATTCTTATCAGTTCATCTACGGGAATTTCCATAATCCTTTGGCAGTCTAACTCTATAAGAATTTGCATTGGTCTCCTCTATCACTTTGAATGGTCCATCTACTCATGGAGAAAACTTACTTTTCCTAAGATTAAGGAATCAATCCTTATGGAGATAAATCTACATTAGATCACCATGTTGAAATCTTTTAGCTCTTCATCCTCAACCTTTTCTTTCGAGCTTGGAGATAGCTCTGGTCAAATGGTCTATAACTTTCTGGTGCATTGCTCGGATGTCGTTTGATCTTTTAATAGCTTGCTGGTCTTTAGGGTGGTTGGATGGAGTGATCATGTCAAGTGGGAACTTGAGATTATAGTATATGCAACCTTAAAGGGTGACTTCTCAGTAATACTATAAGCAGTCCTATTAAAGGACAACTTAATAATCGACAAGCACATATCCCAGTCAGTTAGGTTTCTCCCAACAATGATACATAGTAGGGTCCCTAAGGTCTTGTTGACTACTTCAGTCTGTCCATCTGTTTAAGGGTGGTTGGATGTATTAAATAGTAGCTTAGTTTCTAGTTGCTTCCAAAGGATCTTCTAAAAATGGCTTAAGAATTTAGGGTCTTGATTAGGCACTATAGTTCTTGACACTCTATGAAGCTTGACTACTTCCTACAAAAAAAAAAGAAAAGAAAAGAAAAGAAATAGTTGAAGCATTGTTAGTTTAATTGCATTGCATAAAGTGTACCATCTTGTTGAATTGATCCACAACCATCATGATGAAGTCCTTTCCATAGGACATCCTTGACAAACCCAAAACAAAGTCCATACTCACCTCAAACCTAGCTTGGTTAGGATAGCTCATGATAGATAAGGTGCTAGCTCGGCTCAGCTCTTTGTTCAATAGCAAGGTACATACCTCTCTAACATGGACTACATGTCCTTCATCATTCTTGGCCAAAAAAATCTTGAAGCCACTACTTCAGAGGTTTTACGCTTGCCAAAATGGCCTGATAATCTTGTTCCATGTGCCTTGCATACTAGTAGCTCTCTTATGGAATAGGTTGGGATACATAAGTTCCCCTTTTTGAAAAAGTATCTGTTCTTTTTATGATAATCATCAATAGCTCGACCATCTTCGCATCAAGCATACATTGGACCAAGGTATAGGTCTTTGACATACAAACCCCTAATGATTGAAAATCTAATAAGTCTTGTTTTGAGCTCGGTTAAGAGTATATGTGATGTGTTTTTGGGGTTGAACACATAGAGAAGTACCACAACATAGAAAACCAAAAGAAAATAAAAGAAGATTAGCAAGTCTAAGTAGCTACTAATTGGATATGATACATGAATCGATCCTACTTGGCCTACAATCCACTAGATATGACTCATTAGTCTAAACTATAAGGTCACTCGCCACTACTTCTTACTAAAGGGAATAGATAAAAGTTAAAAGGATAATAAGAACACTAAGGTTTCTCACAAAAGGGAACTTGTATTAATTTTTATAATGAGGTTGATGACTGTATACAACTAAATGAGGTTTATAAACCATCCCCTACTAGGGTTACAAGCATATATGGAAAGAACAAAATGGTAATCTACAATTTGTAATACATGAAATATACTAAAAGGGTAAAAGAGAAAAAGAATGTTTTGTATAGAAAAAGCGAAAAACCTTTTTAGAATGTTGTGTTAGAAGACATGTGTCACATAGTGGTTAGCGATCTAGAGTTTGATACAATTTTGACAAAGGTAGAGGAAGAGAGTATACAGTCAAAGTAGACTTGATTTGATTTAGGTTAGAGCTTGGTCAATCAAAGATGTCTAGATCCCTTCAAGTTGGGCATCTTGCAATTAGGCTTTAATTGGGGTAGAGTGCTCGTTGGCTCTAGAGTTCGGTACAGATAGAGGTTTGAGGTTAGTATGATCAGATGTTGTTAGGGTCTTGGAAAGAGCTTAGCTATTGGTATGGCTGCTCGACAGGTCAGGAACCATGTTAGCATACGTAAGAGCTTAGTACTCAGGTTGGCAGTAAAGTGAAATATGGAGGTTGGAATAGGAATCTTTGTCTTAGATAGGGCTTCAAGCTAGTATCTTTAGTATAAGTCCTTAAAGTCCTCCAACTTGGCTGCATATGTCAATTTGGGGAGTTGATTTCTATCATCTGCCTGGGGGTTGAAAGGATTTGTCCTCAAATCTAATGTGGTCTTAAGCTCTTATTCTTCTTAAGCATTTGTGGGTTCTTCTTCTTCTAGTCGGTAGGGAATTAGGTCAGATACATTGAAGGTGGAAGAAAAACCATAGCTTTCGAGCAGTTTGATTTGGTAGGCATTGTAATTGATCTTCTTCAGAACCTTGAATGGATCATCAGCTTGTGGAGATAGTTTGGTCTATCTCGGTATAGAAATAGTTTTTGACTGGGGTAAATCTATACCAAGTCTCCTAGTCTAAAAGAAATAGTTCAACAGCCTTGATTACTAATCTCTAGTTGAACTTGGCGATCCTCCTGGCTATAGATTAATGTAGCTCTTGCAATTCTTGGGCTTAGTAGACTCCATATTGACTCTTCTTAGCTGTCGTAAGGGTATCAATTATATCTAAGGGAATGGTGGGGTTGAGGCCATAAATGACCTCAAATGGAGTCTTCTTAGTGGTGTTGTGGATGGTTTAGTTGTATGTGAACTCCACAATGGGTAGACACAAATCCTGATCCTTTAAGTTCTCCCCTACAATAGCTTTGAGTAAATTACCTAGCATTTGGATCGCTACTTTAGTTTGGCCATTAGTTTAAGGGTAGTTATTAGAGTTGAACACAAGTTTAGTCCTAAGTCTTCTTTAAAAATTCTTCTAAAAATAGCTTAAGAATTTGGTATCGCAATATGAAATAATAGTCTTTGGCACTCCATGTAGTTGGACAACATCCTACAAAAACAAATCAACAATATATAAAGCATTGTTTGTTTGATGACATGGAATGAAGTATATCATTTTGCTAAAATGGTCTACTATAACAAAGATTGAATCCTCCCCTTAGATATCCGAGGCAACCCTACGACAAAGTCTATATTGAGATCAGCTTAAGGAAATGTTACCTTAGGGACTTACTATAGATGGTCCTTTTCTTTTGTAAGTCGTAGATAACTTACACTTTAATACTGAATATTTTGTTCTTGTGAGACAACTCTGTCTAAGTCCATATTTCATACATTCTTAGCTAATCTTACCGAATAGCTCAGGATTAGTGGCAGGTGGGCCTTGACATCAACTTGTGCATCATATCAAGTGTAGCATCAAGTTGTGCTGTGTTTGTTGGTGAGTCACATCCTCCAAGCAGCTTCACGTCAGCTACTTTTGTTTAGTTATAGACCATTTCTCTCTAATTTTCTTTGATATCTCGAAGGACTCATTTAAGTTTAAATCTACCTTGGTAAGCCCTAATGATAATTGAGCTCCTAGATATACCATATATTCCTAGTATTAGAGCTTAAGGTTGAGGATTAGATAGAGAGCTTTGTAGTAATAGTCAGTCTATTGTTCGAGATACTGTGTGTGATTGTAGCTATTTGTGTAAAGTATAGTTACTGAAATTTTATGTTAGGAGTGTCGAACCCTAGTATATAGGGAGAGATTCACAATGTCGAAAGTGATGCTCATGGTTATGGTCGAGTTACCTAACAAATACTACATACTACTGATGAGTAGATATAAGATCTTGCTGTTATTGTAGCTAATTTAGCTATCTTAGTAAACAGGGTCTTAGAGAATGGACCACATGAGAGAGTTGTTAAGCAGGGCCAAGAAATGAGAGATAGGCAAAGGAGGTAGATGAACGAACGAGCTTCGGAAGCCTTTCTAGTAAACCATGTCCCATTACGACGTGCCGATAAAGTCGCGAAGAGAAGGTTAGAGTTGGATGAAGTGGAAGAGTACGAAGAAGAAAAAGACTAGTACGTTGGGATGGATGAGCAACTGTTTAGAGCACCAAGAGGTGCCAAACATCTTAAGGTACAGATTTTGAACTTCAACGGGTCTGGTAGTACTGATGACTACTTGGACTGGGAAGAGAAGATTGAAAAGATATTTTACTTTTACGATTATGAAGATGTTGTCCACATTAGAGTGGTTGTGTTAGAATTTTCTAGGTAAGTGACAATGTGGTGGAAGAAGCTATAGAATATTCACTTGAGGACCCGATGTGAGGTTCGAACATGGAATGAGATGAAGAGAGTTCTAAGGAATAGGTTCATTCCTAAACACTACGAATAGGACACTTTCCGATGACTCCAAGACTTAAGGTAAGGTAACAGGTTCATAGATGACTATGTCTAAGAGTTTTAGTTGCTCATGATACGATGTGATGTTGATGAGCTTGAGACTCGAACTATAGCACAGTTCATCTTAGGACTTCAAGTTGAGATTGGTCACATCATGGAATTGCAAAGCCTCACAACTTTAGATGAAACCATCCATGTAACCCAAAGAGTTGAAAGGCAACAGTGGACTCAAGCTAGCCGAATGTTGAGTAATCAAACCATGGTGTCGAATAAGACTGGCCTACTGAGTAGATTAAGGAATGATAGGGCGTTAAATATTCTGAGATGGAATGCCGAGGTCATGTACTAAGTTGATCAGATGAGGACTAAGGTAAGAGCAAGGCTGAGGAACCTAATTTCCGAAGAGACCAAGGTCAGAGTTTAGGGAGGAAAACCTAAGAAATTAGATGTTTTAAATGCCTTGGCTATGGATACGTAGCTAGTCAATGTCTAAACCTTTGAGTCATGACCATAAAGGGAGAGAAACCCGAGTTTGAAGTAGAAAGTGTAAGTAAAGGAGAGGAAGAATTGGTAATTGATTAGATGCTGGAAGAATTTAAGGAAGATTAGGAGGCCAAAATACCCCTGAGAGTGGAGCCTAGTTTTGCCTTGTTGTTCGGCGATCTCTTAGTACTTTTATGGCTAATGAAAATGAGCAAAGAGAGAACCTCTTTCATATGAATTGTTGAGTGAATGGTAAGCTATGTGGCATGATCATTCATAGAGAGAGCTGTACCAACATCATTGCATAAGGGGTAGTTAAGGCCATGAAATTGCCAACTCTTCCATACCCGAAGCCTTATAAGATTCATTGGATGAACGAGAAAAGAGGATTACACATTTCCGAGCAAGTTAGAGTGCCAATTACTATTAGTGATAGGTATAGGGATAAGGTGATGTGTGAGGTCCTTCCCATGTATGCATCTTACATATTATTCGGCCGATCGTGGCTATTTGATTTGAGAGTGTTATATGATAGGTATGGAAACACCTACATGTTTCAAAAGGATGGGAAGAAAGTTATATTGACATCTATGAGTCCTAAGGAAGTGTAAGAAGCCTAAGAAAAGGTTATTAGATCTCTATAGCGGAAGCCCTTGGTGATTTCCTAAGCTCAGTTTGCATGAGAGGTTAAGGTTGAAGGTTATGTACTCCTCTTGGTCAGGAGACTCTTAGAGGTTAGAGAGACCAATAACTTACTTGCTGAAGTATAGTAGCTACTTCAAGAATTTGTTGACCTCTTCCCTGTCGAGATGCCAAAAAGATTACCTCCCTTGAGAGGAATTGAGTATTGCATTGATCTTCAACCTGGAACAGCCCTGTTGAATTGACCCACTAATAGACTCAATCTTGAATAGGCAATTGAACTAAAAAACCAAGTTGATGAGTTGGTAGATCGTAGATACGTCCATGAGAGCATAAGCCCATATGTCGTCCCAACTGTACTAGTACCAAAGGAAGATGGATCATAGAGGATGTGCATTAACAGTTATGCCATCAATAAGATTACTGTTAAGTACCAATACCTGATCCTATGGTTAGATGACATGCTCGATGAGTTGCATAGTGCACGTATCTTTTCAAAGATAGATCTAAAGAGTGGGTATCATCAAATACAAATGAGATCGGGAGATGAATGGAAAATAGCCTTTAAGACTCAAGATGGTCTATTTCAGTGGATGGTTATGGCATTTGGTTTAACTAACATACCGAGTACGTTCATGAGGCTCATGAATCATGTGCTCAATACATTGATAGGAAAATGTGTTGTGGTTTATTTTGATGATATTCTGGTCTATAGTGTCGACTTTCTTGTTCATGTCAAACATTTGAGATTAGTATATGGCCGTTTGGAAAAAAAGGAAAAGAAAGCTCATGCTTTATTATTTGTCCATCACTCAATTTTCTTACATATCTACTATTCACCTCTTAATACTTAAATCATCTAGTCTTGTCAAAGAGTTGGCATTTGTGCAAAAAAACCCACTTCAAAGATCAAGACCCTAACTTCCAAAAGAACTTACAAGAAGAGGAAGGAAAATAGCAAGCTAATAGGAGACTTAGTTGCCCCACCACCTTGTTTTCGCTTTGAGGACGAGTAAGTTGTTTCTTTGTGTTAGTAGTTAGTATTACATGGTAGAAGAGCATGTTTTCTTGAGGATATGAGTATGATCATAAGTTGATGAAACATCTAAGACTACCTTAAGAAGCAAACTCATAAAACCCTTACATGGAAGTTGGAATATGAGTACGTAAAGTTGGTGTTTTGTAGAGATACTTATTAGAACATTTTAAGTCAAGAAAATCTTGAAATGAGTACTTCCATGAAGGGGAAGTATGCTGGACGTAAGGATTTGTAAGTCATTTGGATGTTATTTTCACTTCTATTAAGTTAAACATGCTCAAATCTAGCTTAGGTAAAGAAAAATCTATCACATGAAGTTTTTATGAGGAAACTAACTTTGTAAGAAATGAACAATGATATGGAAGTTATGATCAATATGAGATCCATTATTTTCATGTAATGTATGGGATAAATAATCATCTCATGGAAGAGAAGTCAATTTAAGATTTGAATACAAGTAGCTTAGGTTCATGAACAAACACCTAAACTTAAGGAAATGATAAAACAAGTTGAGAAACCAAGTGAGTGCCCCTTGGATTCATCATCACTAGATCTGGAACATAAGTGAAAGCCACTTAAAAATATGATAAAACCATGTTAACAAAGTGGAAAGATCAACCAAAGCAAGTATAGTGAGTATACAAAGCCTAAAACTTTAAATCGAGCCTAAAACTCTTAAAACGAGACTAGAACTTTAAGTTGGGCCTTCATTAAAATTATAATCAGCACTTTAAAATATTAATAAAGGCTGTTTTGAAGGCCATAAGAAGTCCACCTAAAACTTCAAAAGCCCGATAAAAGCCCAAGGAGTTGTTGTTAGTACTAAGAGTGCAAATCAAAGTTAGAAATCTGATCTTAAGGAGTATTTTAAGTTTCGGATAATGTCTTAAGCCTAAGCCTAAGGAATTTCTCAAGTTACGAAAAAGCCCATTAACCAAACAAAGCCTACAAGCACTCCAAATCATGAGGATTGCTTCTATTCTGACCTATGGGCAGTTTTGTGTGCCTCATCATGAAAATATAACTTCACCATGTTAAAGTATACTAAAAAATGACTATAAGATCATAAAAATTAGATTTAGAACGAAAAAGTTATACGCGATTAAACTTTAAGTAGAAATCGCGAAAAATATGAAACCAAGTCAAAAGTAGGGCTGAAAAGGTTTTAGCTTAGTTTTTTGAGTTTTATTTCAAATCCTTATAGTATCGTATTTGCAATGTCCAAGGGATCCGGCTTTTGCAGACGACCTACCCCTGGATCATTTTGATTGATCTACATAGTCGAGTGAATGAATACCTAATGACTCTTTACTTGATTTTACTAGTAGAATAGATGCACCTAAACTCATATATATATAAATTAGATGCTTATGGGATATGGGAAATGCATGTGTATAAATTTGTGATTGAGTGATATGGCTTGTTAATCATATAATAATGGAAATTGTTTTTGATAATTTATACATGCGCTTCTATGGAATGAAATTGTCTTATCACCATGAAAAATCGGCTTAACCACTTATATGATTAAGAAATTGAATGGATCATGCATTCCCTATAATTGCATTCAGATAACATCAACTGCCACTTCACGTAAAAAATAGAAAGGGACATATAAGAAGAAGGCCTCTTGTAAGATTAGGAACTAGCTATGTCATCATTTTTATTGAGTCTCTATCCTAAGCTGAGGGGTGTATTAGGTGCCAAGAGACACTAACCATTAGCGAGAGGCCGTGTCTTGTGGTTTCTACTTAGGGTGTGTGTTTGTGAACTGCGAGGGCCACCATACCGCTAGATATGGGATTTTGAAAATATAATTTGTTGTTTAGGAAAGAAAGCATATATATATATATATATATATATAGTTTTGTTTTAACTTAAGCACAATAGTGTAAATGAAATAAAACCTAAGGTCTAGAACCTAGATTTTGGTTTGGGTCAGTTAAGTATCTCTAAACCCCGACTACAGAGGGCATAATTCTGAGTCATATGTAGTTCTTACGTCACTGCATGCGTTATTGGGCATACTAATTGTTCGGCATACTAATAATTTATGCATTCATATGAATGTACATTTAATAATTTCTGCTATGCTGTATTGACGGGGGTATTTATCTCACTAAGCGTAATCTTACATCCCAACAGTTCTTTTCCTTGCAAATTGATCGATAGTTAAGATAGGGATAGGAACCAAGCGTAGAGTGCTACCATTGAATAAGTATGATGAAAAGCATGTGTAGTTAAATCGAAATGCTACGGAAAATGACTAATATCTCAATTAAGTTTAGTATCTTTAGTAAGTTTAGAATTTTCTGGAATTATCTATCTTATTTCGCTATTTTAGTAAGGGATACTGATTATCTATGGTTTTAAGGAACTGTGCAAAAATGGATATCCATAATTATTTATATTATATAATCAGTCAATGAACTAAAATTGAAGATTAGCGATTATCTATTTAGAGTCTTGTAATCTCTGACTTACAAGGCAATTTTGTTATCATGGGTGCATACGTGATATTGAAATTTTAGGTAATATGACTAGGCCCCCCCTAGGGTGCTTACACAGAGGGTTCTATAGATGCTTTCTTGACTAAGCCAACCATACTCCATCATAATAAAATCTTTAGTAGAAGGTTTCTTGGTGAAGAACGATAATTAAAACCTTAGTCAAAACTTTAGTAGAAGGTATGTAGAAGGTCATGTAGGTATAGAGTATAGATAAAGATCCTTGTAGAAGTTTGAGTAAAAGGTACCAAAACCCTAAGATACCCTTGTAAATGGTTAAGTTGAAGGTTCCACTAACCGAAAAGAAGTAATAAAAAACTTAATACTCATAACAACATCTAATTAATACTAGACAAATGTCATGTTTAAATATAAGTAAATTGATTGAAATACTGTTACTCTTATTAATTACTTAGAAATGAAGTATAATATTTTATATAGGGGTTACTAAAGGAGTCATTGATTTGGAATCGAAACAGTAGTAATGAATCAAAGTAAGTGGGTTCTATGCTTAATGGCATTTTGGAATACGATGTTATAATGGAGGTTGAAGTGTAGGTTGTTTGTGCTCGTAAAGTAGTTGTTTGTGTGCAAGTTGCATATATGGTTGGAAATTGTTGTGTTGATGTGGTAGATTTTCTACATGTGTTGTTTTCCATGTAATGCTTTGTCTTTGATTTGATTGTTTGACTACCCTATAATAGACTAACTTGATATCGGACTTAAATGGATGTACATTACAACCTGTTAGGTGAAGGATTAGGATTTTTGACCAAGTACCAAACCTTCGACGAGGCAGCTAAAATTCACCTTCCTTTACCCTTAAGGCCAAGTTAAGTGATAGGAAAGGGGGTCGCAATAAGGTTGGGGGCATTAGGTTCGAAGAAGATATAGAGAAAAGCATGTCTTCATTGCACAAGTTTGGGTTTGGACAGAAGGCATCATAGTTAAAGCATGCCTCCATTATGCAAAATCCCATTAACCTAAGTTAAAGAGGGTATAATTTCTCTAACTTTCCATTGGACTGGACAACTTTGTGTGAATGGCATATGATGTGTTGCATTGTGTTAAATAATTGCTTAAAAACCCTTGTAAACACCCCATTTTTGTCCCTTTATATTTTCTTTTATTTTCTATTTTTTTAGAACAAAGAAAAGGGTCATAATTAAAAAATACAAAAAAATTAGAAAATTGAAAAAAGTGCAAAAAAAAAAATAGAAAACTTGAAGAAAAAGAAGAAAATATATATATATATATATATTTCAAGTAACTTTTTCTTTTTTTTTCATGTTTAGTTACCTTAGGTTAAGATAAAATTTAATATAAATTTAGATCAGCTTAAAGGTTACATTTATTTTAATCGCATGAAATGATAAGGCATAGGCCAGCAACCTAATTGATATAACCCTCGATCTTAACATTGCTTTGAGTACAAGGTTCTGAGTTTGAATCTTACTTAGCACTATATGTGCATTTTATTTTGTTTCCCAATAGCTTGGGTTGTACATAGCTAACATGCTTCCCAAGTGGTGCTACGTTAGCAATTATTTTTCTTCCCCTTTCCCTCTCTTTCCTTTCCCATCCCACAAATTATTGTGTACATAACTTGCATCCCATACTTTGCCACAATTTTTCATATAATTTCCATATACAAGCATATGACTTGTTTATCCAATCTCGTACTCTACAGGGCCTTCTTTGCATTGAATCCAAAAACATGGTTAGCTTCATTTGTTTCAAGGATCAAATTGATAATGAAAATTAGGAAAAAAGAGGAAAATTTAAGATTTAATTATGGTGAATTGGCTGTTAATGGTGGTTATCTTACATACTGTAAGACCTTGTAAAAATTTATAATTAAGGTCTAGTACTTAGATATAGCATGGTTACAAGAGCTATTGAGTCAAGCAAATTGTGAGCTTTGTACTCTAGTAACTATATCCAAAACATTTAGTTTTAAGGTATTTGGGTTGGTACAATGGTTAAGCTAATATATTTTAACTTACAAAGAATATATATATATATATATGTATATATTATAGACATGTATGTAATAAGCAAAGTGACTTCAACAAGTTGGAATTTTGTTAATATAATAGGAAAATTATGAAAGAGCTAAAAAGTTAATTATTCACATACAACATTCATAATTTATCGAAAGCACACATTATAGATTTTAACAACAATGGGGATTTATAAATAAATTATATGAACAACAATATTTATAGGTTGGCATGAAATAATATTTAAAAGGCATGTATATTCTATGAGACCTTGATCTTTGATCAACTAGTTTGAACTTAGAGTAATGTTTTATTTCTATTAAATGTAGAACTTATAAGGTACAATTGGAAAATAAGAAATTAACCTGCCATCAAAAACTTAACAAAAAAAAAATAGAGAGAAAAGATTCCTAAATTATAAAGGAGAAACTAAGAGTAATTTATTTGTCTTATAAAAGATAATGGCAAAGATATAATTAGGAAGTGCACAAACTCATTAAATACAGATGACATCAACATGGTGTATATATTATATGTGTATATATGTTTATAATATTGTAGTTATGGATTATAAGTTTTATTATATACATTTAGACTACTAAATATATAAATTTGAAATAGGCTAAAGTCTTTCTTGTCTAATCAAGCTTAGGTAAGAAAATGGGAATGAAGGCTAGTTGAATTATTTAACGAGTGAAAATCTAGGCAAACTAACAGGTAGTGGAGCATGTGTGGTATTTAATTGTTAAATACTAACCAACTTTATTTTATTTTATTTTATTGAGCCATTGATCAACAAAGCTTAACATAGATCAAGACTTACCCCATGAAGCAAAAAAAATGTTATTTTGTTTGTTCAATGTTGGATCATGCTAATGTAAAAGGAAAGAAGAATAATGATAAAAAAGAAATCCTAAACATGCAAAGAAACTTAGAGAACTTAATATGATGATATATAAGTAGTTATTAGCTTAGTGGAAAAGTGTAGCAAATTGAGCACAGGACACATAAAGTATCACCTGATAAGCTAATGGGAATTTGTTTAAGATTAGCAAAGCATGCCGGCCATATTGATGTTTTGACATCTAGTTAGACAAACCAAGTGGCAACTTCAAGTCATGTTGGAACAACCATCTAAGACACATGCTATAAGTGACCAATTAAACTTCCTAAGCCATAGAACTTGTTTACTTAAAATCAAAGAAGCAAAGAAATGATTGTTGAAATTGAGGAATTGGAAATGTGGAAATAAAATCCTTCTCTTCGAAGCAATCTATGGGGGAAACAAATTAACTACCTTAAGAATTTTCCTTTGGATTAACCAAACATATGCTCACAAACTAGGAACAAAAGAAAACATTCAAGCACAACTGGCTTCCACTCATCTTCCTTATTTAGTGTAATTCTATGTTCATAAAAAACAAAAGGGTAGCAACATCAACAATACATAGTATGGTAGCATCGGTCTTCTCTTAGCACAAAGTAGTAGTGACAACCAAGAAGGATTGATGTAGTTATCTAAACTCTTGATTCCAACTCTATTTTTGGAGTCATACTATAATTCCTAGGGTATCCTCAACATGAAGGCAACCTAAACAAGGTGCATTTGAATGGAGCTATTTGTTTATGTGAACCTTAGATGTAAGTTCTCGCTTTAGGTAAAGGAACATGGAATTAGATTAGTAAGAAATTAGTTTTTTTCTAGTATATTGAACTTGAGCAACATTTTAAGTGCTTATTCATGAATGTTAATGAATCATAAATCTATGTCTTATCTTTAACTACTGCAAGTAAATGGTTAGAAGTGTTTGAACAATTGGTTAAATGAGAAATCATGAAAATCCAATTGATAATGTAGCAATTGTACCTAATTGGAGGATAAATCAGAGGATAGCTAAATGAAATGCTAGACTAGAAACTTATTTAGATGGTATCTATATGTAATTCGTAATTAGGTTGGACTCAGATAATGGGTCAAAGGATGTTCTAAGATACTTAGAGTGAACTAGATTCAAAGGATATTTTAGAGGATAATTTAATGGATGACTCAAAGGATATCTTACATATGAACTAAATGAAAATGACTTTAAAATTTGACCACTTAGGTAGGATAACATTTTAAAATTGGACAAAAGGACGTAATACTAGGAATAATAATATTGCAACTAGTGCTTACATTGAAAGTATCATTTATAATATAGGAATTTTTAGTAAAGGAAGGTAGTACAACTGCACCTAGGTGAGCAAGCAGTGATCTAAGATAGTGAGTGACAAGGAATCTAAGTAAGTAGGATTAGTGCTATATAGCTCTTTAAAGTATCATTTCAGAATACTTAGAGACTTTAGTATATATACGATTGTTATTATAATTAGTTGTTTATGCATATGCTATGCTTATGTTTAAGATCTTATTTGTTGTGGTGGGAACTAAGCTCCATTTATTGCTTGCTTTGTGAATATGGTTCTATTTGAATTGTGTGAGATTGGTTGATCATCTTAAAAACAAACTAACTTGAACTCGGCCTAACATCTAACTTGACATGCATCACAACCTACTAAAGGTAACAACTAAGATTCTTAGGCCAAATATGAACCCCTTCGATGGGGTTAGTTGAAATAGTCATTTCCTTACCCTTAGTCAAACTAAGTGATGGGAGAGGAGGTTATGGCAAGGTTAGGGGCCATGGTACAAAGGTAGTCTTGGGTGAAGGGTATTATCCATTTCACTTGCCTTAGTTTGGTTTCGATTCATATGTAAAATGTCAAAGTCCTCAACTTGGATTAGAGTAGGCATTATTTCTCTAATCTCATAGCAGATTGAACAACATCTAATAATTGCATTTGTTTGAACATGGATATCATCTAGTTAAAACTGCTTGAAAACCTTGGTTGGTCTATATTAAATACATACTTCTATCTACACTCCACTTATTGAGCAAGTTATTACTCAATCCCTCTAAAGTTTGTTTTACAGGTTTAGAGTGAATTTACAAGTACAACATCTAAACCAGAACATGGGGTTGAAGAGTGAGGATCATGATACATTGGTTGGATTTTTGTTCTTATTACTGTTTATTTTTAACTTTTAAGGAAACTACATGGGTCTCTTTTGGTGGTTTGGCAATTCTCAATCTTTTAGTCTATATATATTAAGTAACTTATACCTATAGGTTTTATGACTATTTTTTTGAAAAGTCAAACTACAAGTTTATTTTATCATTTACTTCTAAAGATTATTCTATAAGTTTATACTAAATAAGTATTGGTTTGGATGCTTTCAAGTGGTAGAGTTCAGTACGCGTAGTTGTAGACTACGTTTATAATAGCAGATGTAAAGTTAGCTTCTATCTTAGGATAATTCACATAGTAGGATTGTTGCGACTTTACTTTTTAGAGGCATAACAGTTCTAAGTTGGTATTAAAACACTATTCTCAAGAACTCGCTCAAAGCGTGATTCTTAAGAAATTGCTTTGAAGTGTTATAAATAAAAATTTATTAAACATCATGGGTGAACACTAAAGATGGAAAATAAATGTGTAGTATAAGATTTAGACTATATATATATATACAAACAAACATACATATAAAATAAGTGTAGGAAGCATAATTAATTATATTAAACTATGAAAGATGATTAACTTATAAAACTTATTTATAGATCTTAGAGAAATACTCATAATATACTAATTGAATCCTAAATGGACTTAGAAGGAATGGCTTATATAGTTTAAGTATAACTTGCAAAGTCAATGGAAATGATTAATAAAGTAGTGGTTTGTATGATAGGGGAACTTTTGCATAGATCTCACATGGAAATCATAGACTTTATTCTTATATCACATTTCTAGAAGGTGACCACTAAGTTTAGACAATTAATTATTATGTTGATATTTTTGACAAATGTAAAGATTGATAAATTATTAAGATCTAAAGAGTCAAGCTTGATGGTAAATTATTTGTTGTATTAATGTATCACTTGTACAACTATATGAATTATAATTTGAGAAGTCCAGGAAAGGATGGTGGTAATTAATGAGAAGGAGGATGAAAGAAATCATACAGAGGACTGGGGTACAATTGCAACTTTGAGTGTGATTGTGGTTAAATTGTGAGGTATAGAATTGTTAAGCTTATGATAGTAAGTAGAGCATGATTTGACTCAAAGGCTTAAATAGAGGATTATGAGGTAAACTCAGAGAATAAAGTAGTAGAGAATAAGAAGGCTAAGTTTTATGCAATAGTTTAATGATGTTGTATGTAGAGAATAAAGTATGTAGAGTGTTGATTTTCATTAATTTAAATAAACATAGACGATTATAGGTTAATCACACACCTTCCTAATATAGATAGTATGATCTCAGCTAAACCTTGTGAATATTGGGTGACATAATATTGCTACTTTAACTTTATAAATAGAATGTAGTTCATCATAAATACTAACATGATTAGGTTTAATATGGGAGTTAAGCTATATGGTGCCTTTTAGTTAAAGATAAGCCAGTGTTATTCTCTAAAATTCCTTAGTGTGATAATAAAATACCCATGTTACCATGAGAACATGCATGAGGTTTCTTAAGCTAAAAAAAAAAAAAGCACTACTTAGGTCGTAGGGTGCACTAAATTAAGAATATTAATCATATAACATCGAAAATTTGTTCTATATGTCTACTTTGTTTCTTATGAAAGTAATTACTAAGAAATTATGTAAGTAGAAATTTATAACTAATTAGTAAGCGTTGTGTAATTAAGATGTACAGGTACTTGAATAATTTTATATATTGGAGTATACGAGTGGATGCTTGTTTGTATGATAAGAACTAAATCATTAACTAAATCAAAATATATGAATAATATCAATTCAAGGAGTACTGATGCTATTGCATACCTTTGTACTCTTAAAAGAACTTTAAGGATAGACTTTATTATATAGGGTAAACAGAAAATTCAAAGGAAAACATTGCAATTATAATACCATAACTTATCTATGCTCTTTTGGCATCTCTTGTGTGTAAATAACTAAATTTACCAAATAAAATTCCATATGTGTAATTAGTCAAAACTTTAGAAATTGTAATTGTATTTATAATTTGTGCTATAAGAGGTGAATATGAATTATTTATTATATAATCATTTATCAAATGCTATTTGTAGCAATCCATGTACATTATCGTCATTGTTGTTTATTACTTATTGTAGACAATTATTTAACTAAGCATAGTATTGTTCAATAAGATAATTGTAGAACGAACACTCTATATAGTTGAGAATAACCTAAAATTTAATAGTGAATATCACTCTTACCTCTTGTAAACCTAATATAGGAAGAAATTCCTTCTTAAACTTACCTGCTACCAATAGTGATGTATCAACTAAGTAAATTCCTATTATGAATTACAAACATAATCATACCCAAATTGCCTTAAAGTAATATCCTTATTAGGTAAGACATAATGGCAAACTAGCATGGACATGGCTTAAGAAGTAATACTTCCACTATATTAACGTATATGTAATTCTAATATGACCATAAGATATACTAAAAGAACAAGGGTAAATAATATCATTAGATTACTACAAAGGATCAAATGTTAAACTATCAAATGTATAAATAGTGTGTTACAACTATAAGTGCGTCATACGATGACGTTAATAAGGAATAATAGAACTATGTTGAAAAGCCAATGATGGTGATGAAGAAATTATCTGATTAATTTTATAGTTCACTCCGTGCTTATAGTAGGAACCTACCCTAAAAATAAGAAAAATTGAGGATGGGCTTGAAACCCTGACAACAGTCATTCTGATGAGAGGAAAGATGATGAGCAAAGAAAAGGATATAATTAAGACAAAATGAAACCCTTCATATATATGTTAGCACAAAGGATAAATGAGAAGGGAATGGCAAATTTATGATTCTCAATTCTCTTTCTTATTTATTGAGTCTCCTATCTTTGTCGATGATTTGTATACATCATGTTATGTCTTGTTTTGTCAAGCATAGTTGTCAAAATTGTGATTTTACCCATGCGATTCTACAAACTTATGATTTTAGGTGGCTCTTCCAAGTTAACTCTGATGTAGAATCTTTTTTTGTATAAAAACTTATGTTTTTAACTGAGTTTACATATAACCTCGGTAAAAATTACTAAGTTTACCAATTATATATATTTGAATTGAATAGACTAAAAAATTAAAGAGAAAAAGAAATAGCCTTTTATAAGCTATCTATTATTAAGACATTACAACATCTATCATATCCTATTTCAATTTTTTACCTTTTTCTTTCTCTCCTAATATCTTATTTTATGTTTATAACTTTTATCCAAGTTTTAGCTCCAATAGTCAAGTTTACAAAAAAAAAAAAAAAAACTATATATTTTATTTTGTACCGTTATAACTTAAAATGAGTTAAAATGTTTTGTTTTCTTTCATTTATAACTTTTTTTTAAAAAAGGAAAAATTTTAGTTTCAGCTCTATTTATCCTTCTTTCATATATGTTAGATTAAATATTAAGAATTTTTATGGAAATAAAAACTTAGTTCTTTCATTTTTTTTATTTTCAACATATATTTCAAGTTTTGGATAACTATTATAAATATATCCATAATTTTTTAAAGCTATTTTATATAAGTTATAGAAATTTACATTTTGATTTTATAGACCCTCAAACGATTCTAAGTAGAACCGTTAGTTTGATAACCTTGTTGTGAAGTACTTAGTCTGCATCAATCTCCTTGCAAATTTGTTAATCGAGAATCATGTCAATTCTAGTTAAGTCAAATTAAGCCAAGTTGATTCAAGTCATAGGCCATCTCATTTGAGTTTAGGATGGAAACAAGTCAAGATTTGTTAAACTCATTCTTGTGGATACTTGTGCTAAGCTATGTGAAGTATCATGCCAAGAAATATGATAGTAACATAACCATTATAGGATGAAGTGTATACATAGGAGATAAAGAATAAGTGATGGCTTACATAAAAATAATAATAATGTTATGATTGGTCTTGACATAGTTGTTAAAATTGCAAGTCAAAAGTACAATTCTACGAGTTTATGATTTTCTAACTTTTTCTTAGTTAAAATGAAGATAAAATCATTTATATATAGACTTTTGGTTAAATTATGAATTTTATGTACAATTCTGTAAGTTTATGATTCTATCAATTTTATACCGTTAAATGAATAGTGGAATTATGTTTTTGACAACCATGCCATGATTAGAATTCAATTGTAAGTAACATAAAAGACACAATAGAAGGTGCATCGACAAATAAAATTGCTTCATTATAGCAATAAGTCGATAGGATAAAAGTAGAATAGAAGATGAATTAATTTAGTAAGTGTTGATAGTTGGATTTTGCTTATACATGTTACTCGGCATCTCAACTGGCAAGATGCCATTTGTTGTTATTTTCAATTAAGGCTAACAAGGGCTTAGCCTATTTAATGGGCCTTAAGCCCTAGCTTACTTATAAATCTAGTTTGAATTTGGAAAGTAGTGTAAACTATTGTGACTTTGCACAATCTCATTACATAATCGCCCATTATTTCTATTGATAGGAATTAGGCTACTAGGCCTTTGACTTGCAGCCAAGCCTGAGGATTGGAAGGCTTGGCAAGGTGAATTCTTCTACTCTAGCCAACTCTTATTGAAGCTGAGTACTTCTTTACTGAGTCACTATACATGCTAAGCTGAATGATTGCTCATCTCTTTGAAGTGTGTTGAGTTGTAGATTACCAAGAGAATAGCTAAACCTTTTACAATTACTTACTTACGCCCGAGTTAACCAATGACTCGGTATCTCCCTTACCAATAAGTCGAAAGAGAGAGAGATCAGATTGATCCTTAGCCACCTCTACTCGAATAAGCAACCTGATCGTATACTTTTGTTCGCATCCTTAAGGCCTTGCCAATGTATTGCCGCCATGTATATAGGCCTAATTTTGGAATCTACCATACTAATAATTACTTTTCTTGAATATTCATTTTTATCCTTTTTATTCTTGTACATTACTTCTTTAAGGTAATACCTTTTTGGTCTTTTTCTTGAATATTCATTTTTACCCTTTGCCCTAAATTCTCGAGTATAAATACTCATGTACTTGTAGTTATAATCATCATATTGAACATTAATACACTTGACACTTTTCCTTTTTGTAAATACAACTTTGTTTACATTCATCTCACTCTTATCCTAACCCTTATGCAAGGTTAGGTGGCGAGTAACCTCACCAACCTTACTAAACCATCTCCTGCATCATATCGAGTTGTGCTATAAGTCCTTGGAAGTTCTACTGGTGTGTCATATCCATTAGAGTTGTTCATAGGTTTTGCTTACCTTTTTCATCCACATTTGCCCTTTCGTACATTCCCTATCACTTTCTTTTCAGGCTTTCGGTAAGCTTAGACCCATTTAGCCACCAAGCTTGTTTGTTCTTGGTCACAGTTCATAATATCTTGGTATTAGAGTAAAGGTTTTGTTTGAGTTGTAGTTGGTTCTTGAAGTTCTATTTATACTTTGTCTTCCATGTATGAAATAGAGTAAGTTACTATATTCATCTTTACTGCTACATTTGTTGGTTGTTTACTTTCTAGTTTAAGGAAATGATGGATCCAAGTGTAAACGTTGGTGTTGATAACAATAGTGGAGTTGTCCACCATGATAGATAGTCTTAAGGAACCTCCAGGAGCACTAATGAGAGACTTGATGAGATGGCTAACCTCTTAGTAAATTTGACTCGAGTTATTCATGCATTGGCTTACCGACCAACTAAGGCTATGAAAAATACTCCATAAGTTACTCAACTTATTAGAGGTTAGAACCTACCTCGATAAGTTCAAGGTGGAGGAGTAGGCACATAAGTAAGGCAAAGGATAGACCTAAGGGAATTAGATGAGGAGGATGAGGAAGAGTATTTTGAAGAAGAGTAAGCTCGAGTCCCTAGAGCATTTTGACCATGTGAAGCTTTGTATTCTGAGCTTCAATGGATCTAGGAGTGTTAATGAATATTTAGAATGGGAAGACAAGGTGGAGCGTATTTTTGACTATTATCAGTACAAGGACTCTGAGAAAGTGTAAACTACTACTGTTGAGTTCTCTAGATATGTCGCCATGTACTGGAAGAATTTTCAGGTTATAAGAATGTGAGAAGGCTACTGAGAGATTAATACCTAGCTTGAAATGAAAAGAGTAATGAGAAATAGGTTCGTACTGGATACTTGTCTGCAAGACACTTTTACTTAACTTTATGAGTTAAGATAAGAAGGCTGAACAATTGACAAGTATGTTTAGGAATTCCAAATGCTCATGATCCGATGTGAAGTAGAGGAACCTCTAATGCGAACAATTTCTAGATTCATTATAGGATTGAGAGATAATGTTTAGGATATCAAGACCCTAAAGGGGGCCTAGTAGGATTACCTAAAATTTACATAACATGTGTACACCCATGTTATGAAAACTGCCTTGCAAGTCAGAGATTGTAAGACTTTAAACGATTAATCACTAAGGTTACTGATTTTTAAGTAATTAATTTATAGTAGAATACAAATATAAATAACTATGGGTGTCTGATATCCCACAGTTCGCCAGAACCATAGAGAATTGGTATCCCCTACCAAATAATAAGACAGGATATACTAACATTATATATAAAAGAAAAAATAGATACAAGAAAAATTATATTATAGTAAGTTTTAATATATAAATATTTTCTACAATGGATGTCTATTTATCATCTAAAAAGTACTCAGCTACTTCTAATACTAATATACATATCTTCATTTCGTACTTAGCACTTGAGACATATCCCAATCCTATTGTAAGTAAACCTGCAAAGGAAACTAAGGGGGAATGAGCATAAAACAGCTTAGTGAGTTCATCCCTCACCACCACCGTTCAAGCAGGTTATCACACATTATCATCACACATGTAAGTAAGCTATCTACATACATAATGAATGCAAGCACAATGAATGCAAGCAACAAATCCATAGGTGTATGGAACTATGGAAGGTGTAGAATTACGTCGTCTACACTTCGATTATCACCTGTAATTACCTGCACAGGGCACTTTAGCTTACCCGCATGAGGCTACCTAGGGGCACCACCCTTCTAGGCAAAACTCGACTATTACCCTAGTCGAGAAAAGAGTTTCAATCCAAATAAGGGGATTCTAAACTTGGACTATCCACCCTCCAAGGCCCTTTAGGCATAAACTTGTGAGTCCTCTCGCAACCAAAATTATCCAAGACCTTATAGGCACAATAAAGCGAGTCATCTCGCTATCAAGTGGAGAACCCATGTTAGCTTTGTCTTAACGATAAAATATCATTTCTAGTACTGTGGCCCTTATTGAAATTGTACAAAATACGTTTAATATTTGGAAAAAAATTTCCAGAAATACCCTTTTCAACATTTTACAAAGTTAGCACTCTTCATCCATACATTTACTAGGTCATAGACATGCGGCGAATATAATCGGTTATTTAAGTCAGATATTGATATTTATCAATTTAAAAAGGTGATCACACAAATGATGGCATACAAACAGAACAGTCATTCAAACATACAAGCAATAGAAAGCAGCAAAACATCATACAAGTAACACGCACAAGCAAATAGCAAGTTAGTAGAACTTCCTCACCTGGATTATTGCTCATTCTCCAAGCTGTTGGGCTTTCCAAAACTCGATATCGAATGCTTAGATCAAAATGGTAAAACTTATAAGTATTTTGAGATGTCAGACTCCTTAGTCAACTAAAAATCTATTGTAGTTTATCTAGTTTCCCCCCAATATAACCCAAGTATAATGTATATAAGGTTTATCGTATTTAATGGGGTTAATAGTAACTAGTTTCTTATATTTGTAAGTTATGAGACTTCTTTTATGTATTTTGTAACTTTTTCATTCTAATTTCGATATTTGCGAACTTATAGTCATTTTTCATCGTTTTTGAACGCACGTTCTCATGGTGATATCCGTTTTGGACGTTAAGACCCATGTTTTACAATATGGGCTAAATTTATTGAAATTCTATCTTATTGAAGTTTAGTTGTTCTTATTGCTTATGTTTATATCCTATTCTAGTACTTAATGATTTAATTAGACATTAAATTCTTACACTTAGGGAATTTTACACTAGTGTTACTAATTCACATACTTGATTAAGTTTAATTCAATTTAGGAAGTGTCTTAGGATTTAAGGGATTTTCAGCTTCTAAGTACATGTATATACATATGTTATGTGCTTATGTAATCTTATTGTTTCTTCTTTTATAAACCTATGCTTATATCATCACTTATGTAATCACTTGATGATATCATGGCTTATGCAATCATTTGATGATGTCATGGCTTATGTAATCCTTTAATGCCATCATTGCTTACATCAATAGTCCATTATTATCCTTATATATTTACATGCTTTATACATATGTGATATACATACCTATACTTCTAATATACTGATATATATACTTGTGTACTTATAAGTATTTATACATATACTAATACACATACCCATATACGTATACGGTGACATATGCATTTTTATACATATTTTCGTATGCCTTATTTACTCCTTAAGAAAGCTTCACAATTTCTTTTTGTATTTTAAGGGTATATTCGACATGGTATATGTATGTATAGTTAACATATGCCTTATTTTAGGTTATGTACATAATGAATACTTATGTGCAAAGGTATTTATACATGTATATCTCTAGCATACCCTTATGTACACATACTCAAAGACATATACACATACATCTTCTTCCATTGCCTAAAGAATTCTATACTTCCATATGTAAAGATTGAAACTTTAAGCCTAAATCAACATATATATAAACACAACACATAACCTAACCTTTTCTCCTTCTAACTAGTAAAGAGAATGAAGTAAGACATAAGAACATAATAGCGTACCTTAAGTTGCCCTTGACTATGGATGAAATGGTTGAAAAGTTCAAAAGGAAAGAAGAGTGAAAGGGGGAGGGGAAGATACAGTTGGGAAGGACAAGAAGAAAGGGATTTTGTTTTTGAAAAGGAAAGGAAGTGGGGTCTAGGAGGAGGAAGTAGTGGACGGCATAAAAAGAAAAAGAAGGGAAAAACTAAAAGAAAAGAAAAGAAATCATGAGAAGGAATATATTTTTTCCAAATGAAAGAGATACTTTTGTTGACTTTTCTAAATATTGACTTTAGTCAACATGTGTTGACTTGGTCAATTATCAAAATAATAAATACCCTTTTGTGTACATAATGAACTAATTACGGAAAATTTGGAGAAAGATTAAGGAAATAAAAGGAAATAAGAAGTTTAGTGATTTGATTAGTAATAATAGATATTGAGATCTTACTTTAGGTATTTATATCTTATATACATCATTTCATAAGCTACTTAGTATAATTAAGATGAATAATGTCATTTAGGGTATTAAGGTTTACTACATTTAACCTAAGCATCAACTAAACTCTTAACTCTATGTAATACTAACCTAGTTATATACTTAGAAGATGAATGTGATCTAGAATGCAATATCTTAGATTCTAAGGGATCACTTAAGTATTCTAAATATTTATGTATGATTGAGAGTTATCTTTAATCGTTTACTAATGAAATCGAAAACTATGGAGGATATATTATCACTTAGGGTTTTAGGGTAAAATATGGTGAATTAGTGCTTTTATATCCTAAAGTTATAGTTTTAGGGTTTTTATTACTTTAGGACATAATCTCTAATTTTTTTACACAATTAGGGTTTAATATATTCTTACGCGATTAAATCTTCGCTTGTTATTTTAGGGTTTTGATGAGGTTCGAGATTAACTTTACCAGTTACATATACTCGAACTTTTAGGGTCTTTGTATGTGGTTAGAGGTTCAATTGATTATTTAAGGTTTTTTGTATTCACTTTAGGTTTTGGATTGAGATTTTAATCGGTTTTAAATCTCACTCGATCTATTGACTTCAGGAAATCATCTACAGTTTGGACGTTTATTTCTATACTTAGAAAGCTAAATTCGCGGGGTTATATAGGATATCATAAAACTCTAATGATTCACAACAATGGATGAAGCCATCTGAAAAGCTTAATGAGTGGAGAGACAACATAGAGGTCGAGTAGTGGCCAAAATGCCAACTAGTCAACATGAACAAATAAGTTACCGAACTCAGTCGAGTACCAAGTCAACTTGAAAGGTAGATATCCGAATTGAGTAAAGAGGCCAACTTAATAGTAACATACTAACCTGAACTTATGAGAAATGGTAAGGATCTTGTAGGAAAATGAGCTAGATAAAGTGCTTCAAGTGCTAAGGTTTTGGGCATATAGCTACTTAGTGACCAAACGGAAGAACTATGTTGATTAAGAGAGATGTCCCAAAGCTAGAAGTAAAAAGTACTGATGAGGAACTTGAGGAGGATGAAGGCACCACCAAGAAAGAAATGACTAAGAATGAACTCATCAAAGATGATGTGTTTACCAAAGACTTAGATTAGTTGGTCTTGGTTATCCAACGCGACATGAACTTAGAACCCTCACGAGAGGAGGAATAGAGAGAGAATTTGCTTCATACCACCTATAAGGTGAATGACTAGGTATGAGTACCAATTGTGGATAGCAGAAGTTACACCAATATTGCATCAGCCGAAATGGTCACATAATTGAAGTTGCTGACCATTGCACACCTAAAGCCGTAAAAGTTGCATTAGTTGAGTAATAAGGGAGCACTACATGTCGCTTGGTAAGTACTACTGCCAATCGCAATTTGAAACTACCTCGATGAGATTCTCTGTGATGTGCTGCCCATGTGCGCCTTATATGTATTGCATGACTGACCATGGCTATTCGATAAGCAAGTTATCCATGATAGATATAGAAATATGTATGTATTTGATAAGGATGGCTGAAAGTTTACACTGAACTTGATGCTACTAAGAGAAGTTAATAAATAATAGACAAAACTTGTCTGCGGATTGAAGAAGACTTTGATGATGACTAGAGCCAAGCTCTAAGAGGTCATCAATGCTAAGGAGCTAATCCTCATGTTAGTTAAATGCCTATTTAAGATAAAGGAGTAGGGTGAACTACCCTCAGATGTGAGAGCATTGCTGGATGAATATGTTGATTTGTTCCCAAAAGAGTTACCCGAGGGGTTACCCCCATTAAGAGGCATAAAATACTGCATTAACTTAATACTTAGCATTTCCCTACCGAATAAGCCTACTTATTGAATGAATCCTGAACAGGCTTTTGAGCTTTAATGTCAAGTAAATGAGTTACTAGAGAGAGGGTATGTTAAGGAATTTCTCAGCCCTTGCACTGTACCAGTGCTTTTAGTGCTGAAAAAGGATGGAACTTGGCGAATGTGTATTGATAGTTAAGCTATGAACAAGATTATGATCAAATATAGGTATCCAATCCTAAGGTTAGAAGATATGTTAGATGAATTGAGCAGAGTTAAGATCTTTAGCAAAATTGATCTCAAGCCTAGCTACCATCAAATTCACACGAGGCTAAGAGATGAGTGGAAAATTGTGTTCAAGAGTCGACATGGACTTTATGAATGGATGGTTATGCCCTTTGGGTTATCAAATGCCCCAAAAACTTTCATGAGATTGACCATGTATTGAGACATTTGATAGGAAAGTGTGTCATGGTGTACTTTGACGACATCCTAGTCTATAGTATCAACATGCCTAGTCACTGTAAACATCTCTATGTTGTATTGACTATCTTCCATGCCGAGGACTATTTGGTAATCTCAAGAGTGTTGCTTGTTCCAGGAGGAAGTGGTATTTTTGGGCTATGTGGTAAGTGGAGGAGGCTTATGAGTGGACGACGAGAAGATCTAAGCAATTGTTTAGTAGCCGACTCTTACTACATATGCCGGCATAAGAAGTTTCCATAGACTAGCTTTATTCTATAGAAGATTCATCAAGAATTTTAGCATCCTCGCCGCACCACTTACTAAGCTTACAAGAACACCGACTTTCAATGGGGAGAAAAGGAGGAGAGGATTTTTGTCGAGTTAAAGGAAAGTTTGACCTCTGCCATAGTATTAGTTTTATCTAACTTCAAGAAAATATATGAGCTAGAGTGTAATGTGTTAGGCATTAGGATAGGCATTATCCTAATGCAGGACGGTTGACGAATTGCCTTCTATAGTGAGAAGCTCAGAGGACCTCAGCTAAACTACTCTATGTATGATAAAGAACTCTTGGCGGTGATTCGAGTACTATAAGCATGACAACATTTTCTACTACCAGTATGGTAACATTATCTACTGCCAAGAGAATTCATCATCTATATTGACCATAAGTCCTTGAGATACCTCTAAAATCAAACCATGTTATCGAAGTGACAGGTGAGATGGGTTGAATTCCTTTAAGGATTCAGTTTCCTAATAAAATATAAACAAGGGAAGAGCAACATAGTTGTAGATGCTCTTTCGAGAAGGCATGTGCTTCTAAATGAATTGTAGACTAGATTGTTTAGGTTTGTGAGAATCAAAGAATAATATTCTGAGGATCTACACTTTGGACCTGTATTTGCGCAATGTGTCAATGGAAGAATAGTGGATAAGTACCATATAGAAGATGGTTTCTTATTTCGAGGGGGAAAATTATGCATGTTAACTTGTTCACTATAGGAGCTACTGATTAGGGAAGCCTATAGTAGAGGGTTATCCAAACATTTCGGGGAGAAAAGAACATATGAATTGCTGAGTGGTCGATTCTTTTGGCCAAGAATGAGGCAAGATATGCATCGAGTTGTTGAAAACTTTACCGTATCCAAAAGGGCTAAGTGCTGAGTTGAAAAAAGGAAAGTAATGCCATTACTTATTCTAGTAAAGTCATGGACTAAATTAAGCATGGACTTTCTTCTTAAACTACTCCAAATTACTCAAGTCAAAGATTCTATAATGGTTTTCGTAGATAGGTTCAGCAAGATGGTACACTTTTATGCCCTGTTTCAAGACTAACGATGCTTTCGCTATTGCTTCTTTTTTCTTGTAGGAGAATATGCAGTTATACGATATGCCAAGGGTATAGTCTTTGATAGAGACCCAAAGTTCTTAAGCAATTTTTAGAGAACATTATGGTATCGGATAGGGACAAAACTATTATTCAGTACTTCTTATCACCCCCAAACTAATGGCCAAATAGAGGTGGTTAATCATACTTTCAAATCATTGCTCTAAGCTATAGTAGGTAAGAACTTGGCTAATTAGGACGTCTACTTGCTAGTGGTCGAATTTGTGTACAACTAAATAATATATGACACCACTAAGTAGATGCCCTTTGAAGTGGTCTATGGTTTTAATCTTGAGTTGCCCTTCGATCATACCCCTATACTTATGCCCATGTAAGAGGACCCTGATGTAAGAGTTAGAGTACAATCCCTTCAGCACATCTATGACAAAGTCACTTAGCACATGGACTAAGCTGCCAAACGTATGCGAGAGAAGACCAAGGATAGGATGGCTAAACATTTTCAGCCAAGAGACTTAATGTGGTTGTACTTAAGCAAAGAGTGGTTTCCAAGTAAGAGGAGAAACAAACTATCCTTAAGGGCTAAAGGACCTTTTAAAATCCTCTAGAAGATTAATGAGAACGCCTATAGATTAGAGCTACCCAAGGACTATGAGGTTTTTAACATCTTTAACATTGATGACCTTAGTCTATATCATCCCGATGGAAAGCTAATCAAAGACCATTCAGATTTGATCCCAAATCTGAATCAACACAAAGGGAGTGATAGGAATCAGGCTACTAGGCCTTTGACTTGTAGTCGAACTCAAGGATTGGAAGGCCTAGTAAGGCGGATTCTTCTACTCTAGCTGACTCTTACCAAAGTTAAGTTCTTCTTTACTAAGTCACTTTACTTGCTGAGCTAAATGACTACCCATCTCTCTGATGTATGCCAAGTTGTAGATTACTAAGAGAACAGCTAAACCTTTTACGATTACTCACTCAAGCTTAAGCCAACCAATGTCTTGGCATTTCCTTTGCCGAGAAGGAGAGAGGGAGAGAGAGAGAGACTGAATTAATCCTTTGCTACCCCTGCTCAAACAAGCAACCTAACCGTACACTTTTGTCAGCATCCTCCAATGACTTCGCTAATGTATCATCGCCATATGTATAGGACTATGGTGGAATCTACTACGCTAATCATTACTTTTATTGAATATTCATTTTTAACCTTTTGTATTCTCGTATATTACTTCTTTATGGTAATACCATTTTTTTTCTTTTCCTTTTTAGGCATGTTGCCCTAAATTCTCAAGTATAAATACCCCTTATACTTGTAGCTATAATCATCAAATTGAACATTAATATACTTAACACTTTTCCTCTTGTATATGACTTGTTTTACATTCATCTCACTCTTATCCTAACCTTTAAGGAAGGTTAGGGGGCGAGTAACCTCACTAAACCATCTCGTGCATCATATCGAGTTGTGTCATGAGTTCTTAGAAGTTCCATTGGTGTGTCATATCCATTAGAGCTGTTCATGGGTTTTGCTTACCTTTTTCATCCACATTTGTCCTTTTGCACATTCCCCATCACTTCCTTTTCAAGATTTTGGCAAGCTTGGACCCATTCAATGACTGGCCTTATCTATTCTTGGTCATGATTCGCAACACTTATCTTTGAAGCAAGTGCTCAATTATGAGATTACTATGAGGTCTACAACTAATGATTATCTACTATTATAGATACCTCATGTTTGCCTATAAATAAGGGAAAGAAAGCATTGTAAGAACTCTTTTATGTCCTTTAATACTTTTCTTACTTATTTACCTATTTTTTCACCAAAAAAAAAAAAAAATCTTACTTAAGCATCGAAGTGGCTATACTGGACTAACCTTGGCACCACTTTAGCCTTTTGTCCATGCTTTTGTAAGATTAAAGCTCTACACCAAAATTATCCAACATTTGGCACCATTTATTTTTTCATAACCTACCCACATGGCTATGACAAGAATGACAAAAAATTTATGTGTTAGCTTTTCACCGCAACACCATTTGGGGAATAGTAGGCGTACTGATGAACAACATTTAGCTAAATTGGAGTAACTTTGCATTGATTTAGCCAAAGAAAATCAAGAGCTTAATAAGAAACATGATGATATCCTTAGTCTTCTCCAAAAGGATGTTCAACCAAACCAAAACCAAGGATACAACAACAATAATGTTGAGAATTTTGATGATTCAGTTTATTCACTTGAATTACCCAAGAAGTAGGTCAAAGTTACACTTGGATCTTCATCTCTTGCTCTTAAAAAGGGTGACAAAGGAAAACAACCATAGTAGGTGCACTATACAAGACTATTGCATGTCAACACCTTACTTCGATGAGTAAGTAATTTCAAATAAAGAGGAGTCCTTTTGTTCCCAAAATTTTGGAAGAAATAATACCATGGCACATGAAGTTTCTACAATTTGAGATGTATGATGGAACAAAGGATCTAGAAGATCATCTTGAGTACTATCATGCCTTGATGAAGCTTCATAGCTTGAGCGATGCTGTAGCTTATCAAGAGTTCCCTTTAACCTTGAGGAATGTAGTGAGTACATGGTTTAAACATTTGAAGCCAAATACAATTTCATGCTTCGAAGATTTAGTATACGTATTCTTATAGTATTTCCTTGCAAGTAAGCTTCCAGTTAAGGATTCTTCTATACTTAACACCATAAAACAAAGATCAAACAAGTCTATTAGGGACTATTTGGCTCAGTTTATGGTTGATATGGTCCAGATTCCAAAATTAGATGTGAGTGTTGCTCTCATCATAGTGATTGATGGAGTTATACCTCATGGAAACTTTTTATGTCTTTAGCCAAAAACTGTCATTGAGTTTAAGGTTAAGGCCACATCCTATATTTGCTAAGAAGATAATATTAAAGTTCGGTGTGAGGCCAACTAGAGTAAAGGAGACTGAAAGAGTGATAAAAAGAGGGACGTAAAAGATCAACTTACTATACATGATGATTAGTGTTTTGAAAGAAATAATGGCGAGAGAAACAGGCTACACATCCTAATTTGTTATGTTCATACACCACTTAATCATTCAATCGTAGTTATTTTGATGGAAGTACTCAACTAAAGGGGGATATTGTAGTAGCTAAAAAGAATGAGAGGAAATTCATCACTTAGAAACTATAATAAATATTGAGATTTTCATCATGATAGAGGTCACAATACTAATGAGTATGTTCCCTTTAAAAACACAATCGAGGATGCAATCTAATGAGGATATCTAAGCAAGTTCCTCACCTATGACACTAGAAATATTAAACTGCCAACTCAAAGATGATGTGGCAAGTAAGAAAACATAATGTGGCCTTCTTAGGCCTAAAGAGATGCAAGAGATGGAAATAATAACAAAACACCAAATGTTATAACAAACACCATTGTCAATAGATCTTTCGCCTTAGGTGATCACACTCTTCGAGCTTGACTAATGCAATACATTATGTTTATAATTTACGAGCAAGAAGGTTGAGTTTAACAATTCCATTTCTTTCATGGGGGAGGATTTCAAAGGTGTTTAAAGGCCCCACGATGATGCACCTGTAATCAATCGAGAATTGCTAACTTCAATGTTAAAAAGATTATAGTTTATACTAAGAGTTCAATAAACATTATTTTCCAACACACCATCGATCGGATGAAGATGAAGATCAAAGTGCAAATGAGATCTTACAAATATGATTTATAGACTTTTAATAATCAACCTTTTTATGTTACTGGAGTTATTTCCCTTCCTATTCAAATTGGAGATGATGAGCACATTGCGAAGGACAAGGAGGATTTCCTTGTTGTTAAGTGTTGATCCCTGTATAACATGATCATAGGCTGACCATGTCAGCATCTATTCTATATAGTTCCTTCAACTATGAATCTCAAGGAAAATTTTCTTACTCTCACTAGAGTTGAAGTATGTAAAAGGCATAAACAATAGCTAGATCCTTATGTTTGAGAGCACTACGATGTAAGGAAATTTTTCAAGTTCAAACTGGTCTAGAATAGAAGTTAAGTACCATTGAGAATGCCATGGAAGAAATAAAGGAAGTCCCATTAGGAAATGATCCTGGGAAGATGACAAAGATAAGGAAACCATTGCCGACAAATATCCATCAAAGTTTAATCAACTTTCTATAGGATAATGTCAATGTATTCACTTGGCCTCCCTCAGATATGTCAAGCATCCCTAAAGAAGTGATAACTTACAAGCTTCAAATTGATCCCAGTGTAAAGATAGTTCAGCAAAAGAAAAGGCATTTTACCCTTGAACTGCAAATAACCCTCGAAGAAGAAGTTTAGAAGCTATTAAAGGCAAGGTTCATAAGGGAAGAGCCTTATCCAACTTGGATAGCCAATTGCATGCTAGTTAAGAAGTTGAATGGTAAATGGTATATATGCATAGACTTTACAGATTTGAATAAGGCCTATCCCAAAGATTGTTTCCCTTTGTCAAGAATAGATCAAATGGTTAACTCAATTGCCAAACATACCTTACTCTCTTTTATGGATGCATTTTCTAGCTACAATCAAATTAAAATAGAGAAGAATAATGAAGTTCATACATCCTTTGTCACAAACTTTGGGACGTATTATTATATAGTAATGCCTTTTGAGCTCAAAAGTGCTGACGCGACCTATTAGAGACTTGTAACCAAAATGTTTAAGCCCTAAATCCATTGAAATAGTGAAGTTTATGTTGACAATATGATAGTGAAGAGTAGGATAGAAAGTTGGCAACTTATCAATCTTGAGGAGAAATTCGGCACCTTAAGGAGATATTATATGAACTAAACCCACAAAAGTATGTTTTCGGTGTTACCTTAGGAAAAATGTTGGGGTATATGGTTACTCAGCTTGGCATTAAAGCAAACCCTAAGAAGATTGATGCTATTCTTAACATGAAGTTCCTTAGTACTATTAAGGAAATTCAAGAATTAATTAGGTAAATTGCTACTCCAAATAGATTTGTATCGAGGAGCATAGAGAGATTTGTAGTATTCTTCAAAGTGTTGAAGAATTTGAAGGGATTTTGGTGGATTAGCAAGTATGGAGTTGCATTTAACAAGTTGAAAGAATGTCTCACATCATCTCTAACACTCTCGACACCTATACCTAAAGAAGAATTGTTTTTGTATTTTTTAGTCAATTGCTAGGCTCGTTAATCTATCTTAGTCCGATTAGAAGGTAGGGAGCATTTACCAATTTGTTATGCGAGCTATGTCTTACAAGGGTCGAAATGGCATTATACAAAGATTGAGAAGTTTGTTTTGGCAATGATCCTCTTAGCAAGGAAGTTAAAGTTGTATTTTGAGGCACATCAAATAATTGTTCTCACTAATCAACCTTTATGACAAGCTTTATAATGACTAGATTCCTCAAGAAGGATGATGACATATGCCTTGGAATTAAGTACTTATGGTGTATAATACAAACCCAAAATGGCATCAAAGGCTCAAGTACTGGTAGATTTTGTTGCGAATTTCACTAGAGAAGAAGACAACATTGAGATGGTCGAGAAACCAACATAGAACTTATATGTTGATGGCTCCTCCACCAAAGAAGGATGTGGTGTGGGCCTCATTTTACAGGGGCCCTACAATATAAAAGTTCACTATGCATTAAAAATTGGGTTTCCAGCTAGTAGTAATGAAGTCAAGTATGAAGCTCTAATTGTTAGGCTTAAATTAGCTAAGAAAGTTGGTGCTGAAAACGTTGAAGTTTTTTTTTTTTTCAATTCATAGCTAGTTTTGAATTAAGTTAAAGAAGAGGAAGTGATGAGTAAGTACTTGTTAATAGTACAAATGTGCAAAGAGGAATTTTAATCTTTTTCGATCAAGAAAACATTGAGGACTTAGAATATTGTAGCTAACAAGCTATCAAAGTTAGCCAATACAGCACTTCTTGTTTTGAATGACAAGCCTTTTATTAAGTATCTCTTTAGTAAGAGTTTAGAAATTGTCAATCAAAGTTACGAGTTAATTCCTTTCCCAAGGGAAAGGTCTTGGATGGACTTGATTATTAACTATTTGAGGGAAGGTATTCTACCTGAAGATAAAAAAGAAGCTTATAGGTTGATATATTAGGCTGAAAACTATACACTAACTGATGACCAATTATACAAGTGCGATCTTTAACAACCTTACCTTCGGTGTCGTTCATAGAAAGACACTCAACGAATTTTCTCTACGTTGCATGGAGGTGTTTGTAGCAACCATGCGAAGGATCATACCATGTATATCCGTATGTTGAGACACCACTATTATCGGCCAACTATGAAAGAAGATGAAACATTTGTTGTTAAACAATGTCCATAATGCCAAAAACACGATCTACTAAGTTATGCACCTTTTATTGAATTATACGGCCTCACTAGCCCTTAGCCCTTTGCTTAGTGGGGATTAGACATAGTTGGACCATTTTCGAAGACCACTGTCTAGCGACAATTCTTCATAATTGCAATGGATTATTTCACCAAGTGTGTTAAGGTTGAAGTAGAGGCTAAAATCACCAAACAAGAGGTTAAAACTTTTGTTTTCAACTCTTTCTTATTGAGGTGTGGGGTTCCATTTATGATATTATTTGATAATGGGCCATAGTTTGATAATGATAAGTTTCAAGCATTTTATGAAAAACATGGCATTTGTTTGAATTAAACTTCAATGGCTCATCCTCTAACTAATAGACAAGTGGAAGTTAAAAGTAAGATCATCTTGTAAAGCTTAAAAAGGAGAGTTGATCAAGCTAAAAGTAAATGGGCTAAGTAATTACCTAATGTTTATGGAGGTATAGGACCACTTACGGGACTTTGATTGGGGAAAGACCTTTTAGGCTTGTATATGGATCAAAAGCAATTCTCCCAATTGAGTTGGACGTACCTAATCTTTGGATGCAAAAGTTTGACATTATGGAAATCAGGTTAGTCTAACAACTAATTTGGATATAATTGAGGAGATTAGGGATATTGCAAGAGCAAGTGCTGTTGCCTATTAGCATAAGGCAGTAAGGTACTATAATCAGAAGGTGAAACATAAGGTATTTTGGCATGAAGTCTTGGTTTATAAAAAGTTAAATGCAATTGGTGCACAAGAGAATCATGGGAAGCTCAATGTGAATTAGGAGGATCCTATTAGGGTCCTTAAAGTCATAAGCAACAGGGCCTATCGATTAGAAAGGCTAGATGGAGTAATCATTTCTTACGCATGGAATGTCGAGAATTTGAAGCTCTGTTTTGAATAAGTTTCTATCAATTTTAGTTAGTTTGTTTTTACTTTCCCTTTCTGAACAACGTAAGGTAAAGGCCTATGTCGTGTCTAAGTATGAAATGTTTGTGTCAAGTTTATGAGTATCTCTCTTTACTATCACTTTTCTTTCTAATCAATGTATGTTAATGAATTAATAAGGTTTTAGCTATGTAGCAAATGAACTAATACCAAATAAGTTCCAACCAACAATAGTAAACGAGCTTGATATTAATTAACGAGTAACATTAAATGCTATTTGAAAAATAGTTTTAAGCAATCAAAGCTAACAAACTCTAAGCTACCTTCAATAGGCAACTTTACGGTTAAGAAAATAAAACTTAAATACCTAAAAGTTCTTGTCCTATATGGCTAACAAACGTTATGTCTACAAAACGACATTTAATAAAAAATTAGGGTGAAATAAAACGTATCAAGAATTAAAAGTGTTAAAAGTGAAATGAAGGTTAATTACAACTGAAAGGCTGGCATCCAAACCACAGACTCCATAATATGTGTGGAAACAATGTACAAATCAATTGACTCTTTAAGAGTTCAAGGTATTTTCCTCTTGAATAGGGTGGAATTATCATCTTTATTGGTAGAGCTTGAGATCTTCTTGGAGCTTATTTCTCTATTTGCATTGGAGGTCTTATTTGAGGAGTTGGAGGTCTATTTCAGACATAGGGGGTCTCTTTTGATGATGGTTCACCCTTGAGGCTTTGTCTCTACTTCTTCACCATCACTTCATTGTCACTGCTAGCATCACCATTGATAACATCGATAAAGTTGAGGCATGATAGTTCATAGTTAGGGTAAACCTTTAAAATTTGTTTCCTTGCCAATTGAACCGCCCACAATTACTTCTTTCAAAGAAATCTTTCATATTGCCAACTAAGACTTACAGTTAATAGTGCTTCCTTAGCAAAATGCTTCCTTTTCACCGCCTCCTCTAGTTTAGGGAGTGGGTATTATTAGTAGAGAAGAAGCAAAAAATTGAGGTGGCAATACGAGCTTTGAATTTAGAACTGTTTATCTCTAAGTTCATTATTTAAATTGTCAATTTTTTCTCCTCGTCACACATTAAGGTGATCATTCTTCCTAACCCCCAGCATTCCTCTAGTTTTTAACATTGCTCCTCCTTTATGTCCTTAATCTCCTTATAGAGCTCCTTGTTCTCGATCTTAAGGCTCAAGACTTCATCAGCTGCCAACGAGTGTTCTAGCTTCTCAGTTGTGAGCTCCTCCTATAGCTTCCTAGCCTTCATCTCAGCTTTAATCCTTAGGTTCTCAACCGTGGTAGTTTGTGCTTTTGAGGAGTTATAAGCCTCCTTTACCATTTGTAATAAAATTAATAAAGCCAAATAAGTGAATTAGTTCTTGGTAATGCCATAAAAATTTTAATATACCTTTTTCATTTCTTTATCATCCTTATTTAAGACTGGTGGAACATGGCCGCTAATCTACATGCAAACAAAATTAGGTTAGCAGCAAGACATAAGCCATAAATGAAAAGGTTACGATTATAGACTTACGTTACACAATTTAGCAGCAATATAGCCTTCGTTGCAATTGCTAACCCTCTTTACATCCTTCTTTGCTATCACTTTATCTTTTGAGAGAATGTTCCCCTCTATTAAGGTTAAGGACTTTCTCCTCTAGTCTAAAGCTGAATAAGTGTCTAGAATATTATGGTCCTAACATGGCACAAAATATTCTCCCATCTCTCAGTTGGGAACAAACTCAATAGAACTAATACTGAGAGCTTTGTTTCTTAGAGCCTCCTTTGTCTTCTCATCTAAGCCCCTAATTTTCTTTTCTTTCCAACTTCTCTTTTTAGGACTCGGCTTTGCATTTATTTGGCTTGCTGAGTTGTACACTACTTCTTAAGGGATACCTTCAGTGTTGTTGACAATGGTGATATCACGACTAGCTTCCCCCAATGCTTCCTATTGAGGAGTGTCTTTAATTGCAAGAAGCGCCTTAAGCAGCATAGTCCTAGAAGCCTCCATCTATTCAGTTCCTTAACCTTTGTCAGCATGAAGGGCTTCCTTTTTCTTCTTTAAAGTGACAGTCTCCTTCATAACATCCTCTTTAGCAGTCTTTCTTGGTGTTAGTAGCCAACTAATAGGAACTTTAGCAATTGCACACTTGTTGAGGTTTTGCTTTTTGGCTTTGTCTTGAGCCAATAATTTCTTAGAATCTACATCCCTTGCTCTCATACCTGCATAAATGGAAGACAATATTATAAATAAAGGAAAGGGTAATAATTAAAATCTCATAAATCTATGCTAAGCGAAGCTCAAAGGTGATAATTCTCCCTCCAAGTCACGAGAACAGTTTTCCTCCTGTAGCTCTACTCGATATGATAGGTAAACCAATACCTACCTTCTTTGTAAAAAATTATTGGCTCCTCCTTTTCATATTGGGATGTAATCCTTTAGGTATCCTAAAAGAAAATCTTATTCCCTCGTCTCTCTTAGATCTTCTTGTCAATGGCGACATCATTTAGCAATAATTCAATGTCCTTGGGGCGGATGGACACAGTCCATTAAATCTAAAAATTTAACTCCACATTCGACTTAATTAAGATATACTTGTCATGCCACTTGTGAATTTTGGACTCTAACTTATCCATGAATTTACGCCTTTGCTGAGCCACAAAAAAATAGCAACCATCAGGTTACCTCCTTATTAAAAAGAAATATATAAACAATTGGGGTGTAGCCCTAATCTCAATCTCTTCACATATGATTTTGAACGTGATGAATAGCCTATAACCATTAGGAGAGAAAATACTCAACGTTGCAAGGAAATAATTAAATAACCATTTTTGAAAAGTAGAGAATGGGAAATGCAATAAAAAATTAAGATATTTAAAATATGAATGAACTTTATAGCCTATTGGAAAACATACTCTCTCATCTTTGCCTACACATATGCATGCATTAGGGAGATCTTTCTAGTATTTATTATATTTTGCAATGGATTCCCTAATAGCACCACTCACTACTCTATCTAAAGAATTAATGTTGTAAACTACATTATTGTATAAATACTTAACAGTCGACCTTTCTTCCCTATCATTCAAGTAGTTATCCATGGGAAGAGCATTAATACGAGCAAGTTTTTCCCATCGCTTCATTGTGCTATTTGCCAAACTACCATATGAGGATGTTGAATTGGTCCTTCTTTTAGGCGATGGGGTTGGTAGAGAAATAGCCTTGGACATAATCACTTTAGAATCTAAAGAAATAAGAGGATGAATGATGCTTCGAACCATATCTGTTGAAGTTTTGTTGATGAAGATAACTTAGCAGCATAAGAAAGTCACTCAATATTTAGACAAGAACTCATAAAAAAGAAATCTTGAAAATAGAGGAAATTCTGAAAGGGGGACATGAATAGAGAGGAGCAAAAAATGTTAATCAAAATGAAAAGGCTTTTTATATATGAGTGATCTCTTCTCAAAATTATAACACATTTTTTTATAGCAATGTAGACTTTGATTTGATGATCGAGCATAGATGGATGATGTGTTTTAAGGTCAGATATCTAGGGGATATCATACCATTGATAGTTAATAGACTTTGCAGTGCAATCATAGCTAGTATGATAGCTATCACGTGTGTCGTTGTAGAAAAGTGAATAAGCAAGAAAATTAAAAGATGGAATCTGATATGATGCATTTTAAATATCACATGCAAGCTAATTTAGAAGACAACCAATATTGAGTACTAACCTGTTACTTAGTATCTAGGGAATACTTGATTTTAGCCTTTACCATCTGACTGCTCAGACTAAGTATTGAATCTTATTTACTCCCACAGTCGAATTCTTGACCACGAAAGTTGGGGGGCAAATGTTGATAATTGAATTTTGCCTTAACATGTTACTTAGCATCTTGGCCGACGAGATGCCAATTGATGTTATTTTTAGTTAAGGCTAACAAGGGCTTAACCCATCTAATGAGCCTCAAAGCCTGGCTTACTTATAAATCTTGTTTCAATTTAGAAAGTGGTGCAGGTAGTTGTGACTTTGCACATTGTCATTACATAACGGCTTACTACTCATATCTTTTAGGCATGTACTTAATTATGGGATTGCTATGTAGTCCATGACCAATGATTATCTACTATTATAGACACCTAATATTCGCTTATAAATGAAGGAAAGAAAGCATTATAAAAAATCTCTTATTCCCTTCAATACTTTCCTTACTTATTTACCAACGTTTCCACAAAACAATCGCTTACTTAAGTATTAGAGTAGCTACGCTAGACTAATCCCAGCACCACTTTAGCCTTTTGTTCGTGCTTTTGTAAGATCAAAGCTCTATACCAAAATGACCTAACAATAGTAGGTATTAGAATTTCATTATAGAAGCTAGAATAAAAAGAGGATTTAGATTCTACAAGTTTAGAATCTTAAGGCTGTAAAGTTGAAACAAAAAAATTTCTTCACTCAATAAATGTGATTCATGGAAGCATAACATAAAGGAAAAGGAATTGAATACTCTAACTCAGATAATATTAAGTTTAATGTGAAGTAAAGAAATACAGTGAATATGATTGAGTAACTTGGAAATTTTGGAAGGAAACTAAAGAAGATGATAACAATATCATGGAATGTGATAATAAAGGAATGGAAGATAGTCCTAAAAGAAAAAAAAAATTCTATGTGTTGTTACAACTCAAAAAAAAAAAAGAGCTAAGTTATCTATTTGTAAATGTAAAGGTAATTTAGAAGAGTGGACGACGGATGTCAGTATGATATCAATAATGATTTAATGGAAGTAATGAGAGAACGAATTATAACCACATGTAAGAATTGTAACTCTAGAAAGGATTGATGATCTTAAGATAGTATGAAGTTTAGAATGTAGAAAAGAATTTGAAATTAGTAAGAATATAGTGAATATCATTCACATATTTGATTAGAATAGAATGTTACTCAACACCTCACATTAATATGCATATTAGTAAATCTGTGTAAAAAATATATAATTAAGGTAGTAAAGCAAACAACAAAAGTAAGACACCTGTAGTCTTGGCCTTTTTACTTCCATGATCAGTTTGTAAAAGAGGTTTTATATATACAATCAATCTAAAGTCAAATCTGTTTGAAGCATCATCAAAATTGTAAACCTTATAATAACTTCATCTAACTCCTTTGATTGAAATTAATGAGTAATTGACCTTAGAAAGAACTTTAGTGATGGCAACCCCCACTATGTTTGTTAATAGGTAATCCTATTGTAATCATATGGTTTTCTAATAGAAACATAGGTAACTAATGATTTTAAGCTATACAAAAGATCAAATTTGAGACCACTAAACTTATAACCACTCTAATATAATTGTAGGCATTTGGTATAATAGTATTAATAAAAATTTATAGGGGTATTGATAACACCAATGGTATTACTCAGCAAATAGGAGATAATTGAGTTCCATAAATTTATGAACTAAACATATCGGACATAAACTATATCTTAGCCAAAATGGATGCTAGTGAGAGATATAATGCCATGTTAGCGTCAACAATGATAGAAATTGAGGAAAATACTTAAGGATGATAGAAATAACAATAAAAGGACATATAGAAGATAAATCAAAGGCTTTAATGATTAGTGTAGAAGGTTAGGTAGAGAATGGCTCAAAGAAACCGAAAGGCAACTAGGGAAGCTAAAAGTAGAGACCATAAGAGGACACAAGAGAATAACACATAACAAGATATCATTCTTAGTTCATCTAAATGATAAGATAGAAATCTCTAAACTATAAACAAATAAATGGTTGACCTAGAGATACACCTTATATGGTAACTTCAGATAAGATAGTTTTGAAGACAAAACTATTGTAAGGGGGTTAAATGTAAGAGCTCATAAAAATTTGCAATTAAGGTTTAGTACTTAGATATAGCATGGTTATGGGAGATGTCGAGTTGAGCAAATTGCAAGCTCCATACTTTAGTAACTAGGTCCTAAGCATATAGTTTTAAGGTATTTTGGTTAGTAGAATGGTTAAGCTAATATATTATGACTTACAAAGAAATATATATATATATATATATTTAGATTCTAGACATGTATATAATAAGCAAATTGACTTCAACAAGTTAGGATTTTGTAAATATAATAGCAAAATTATAAAAGAGCTAAAAAGTTAATTATTCACATACAACATTTATAATTTATTGGAAGCATGTAATATAGATTCTAACAACAATAAGGCCACGTAAATAAATTATATTGACATGAAATGATATTTAAAAGGCATGTACATTTTGTGCGACCCTAGTCATTGATCAATTAGTTTGAACTTAGAGTAACATTTTATTTCTATTAAATGTAGAACTCATAAGGTACAATAGGAAAATAAGAAATTAACTCATTATTGGAAACTTAAAGGAAAAAAGAAAGAAAGAAAAGATTCCTAAAGTATAAAGTGGAAACTAAGCGTAATTTATTTGTCTTATAAAGATAATGACGAAGATATAATTAGGAAGTGTACAATTGCATTAAATACTGATGACTTCAACATTGGCATATACATTATATGTATATATATGTTTATAAAATTGTATTTATGAAATAGACGTTTTATTATATAAATTTAGATTACTAAATATTTAAATTTGAAAAAAGAGTTAAAGTCTTTCTTGTCTAATCAATTTTATGTGGAGTGATGGGGATGAAGGCTAGTTGAATTATTTAATAAGTGAAAATCTAGACAAACTAAAAGGTAGTGGAGCATGTATAGTATTTAATTGGTAAATACTAAAAAATTTTATCTTTCTGTTTTTTTTTTTTTATTGAGCCATTGACCTACGAATCTTAGAATAGATCAAGACTTACCCTAAGAAGAAAAGAAAAAATAGTTATTTTCTTTATTCAATGTTGGATTGTGCTAATGTAAAAGGAAAGAAAAATAATAATATGGAAGAAATCCTAAATACGTAAAGAAAGTTAGAGAACCTAATATGGTGATATATGTATAGTTATTAGCTTATTGGAGACATATAGCAAATTGAGAGCAAGACACATAAAGTATCACCTCGTAAGCTAATGTAAACTTGCTTAAGATTAACATAGCATGTTAGCCATACTGAGGTTTGACACTTAGTTAGACAAACTAAGTGGCAACTTTGAGTCATGTTGAAATAACCATCTAAGATACATGCTATGACTAGCCAATTAAGCTTCCTGAACCTAAGAACTTATTTGCATAAAATCAAAGAGACCAAGAAATGATTGTTGAAAATGAGGAAATGGAAAAGTTGAAATAAAATCCTTCTCTTCAAAGCAATCTATGGGGAAAACAAGCTAACAACATCAAAACTTTTCCTTTGGATTGACCAAACATATGCTCACAAACCAGGAATGGACGAAAATTTTTAAGCACAACTAGCTTCCACTCATCTTCCCTATCCAATGTAATTTAATGCTCATAAAAAAAATAAAAAGGTGGGAACATCAACAATACATAGTATGGCAACAATGATGTTCTCTTGGCACTAAGTAGCAATGATAACCATGAAGGATTGACTTAGTTGTTTGAACTCTTGGTTTAAACTCTATTTTTGGAGTCATACCACATTTCCTACGGTATCCCTTACATGAACATGGACTAAACAAGGTACATTTTAATAGAGTTATTTATTTATGTGAATCTTAGATGCAAGTTCTCACTTTAGGTTAAGGATCATGGAATTAAATTAGTAAGAAATTAGTTTCTTTTTTTTTTTTTTGGTATGTTGAACTTGAGCAACATGTTAAGTGTTTATTTGCAAATGTTTATCAATCATAAATCCATGTCTCAACATAAACTACTGCAATTAAATGGTTAGAAGTATTGAACACTTAGTTAAAGGAGAAATCATGAAAATATAGTTGATAATCTAGCAATCATACCTAATTGAACTATAAATCAAAGGATAGTTAAATGAAATGCTAGACTAGAACCTTATTTAGAAGGTATCTATATGTAATTTGTAACTAGGTTGGACTCAAATAATGGGTTAGAGGACGTTCTAAGAACCTTAGAGTGAAGTGGATTTAGAGATGTTTTAGAGGATGACTAAAAGGATTTCTTAAGTACAAACTAAATGAAAATGACCTTAAAATTTGAACACTAAAGTATGATAACATTTTAAAATTAGAAGAAAGGACTTAATAGTACAAAAAATAAATCGGAATAATAATATTGCATAAGAAGTGCTCATACTAAAAGTGTCATTTATAATATAGGAATTTTCAGTAAAGGAAGCTACTACAACTACACTAGGTTAAGCAATGAGTGATCTATGATAGTAAGCGATAAGGAATTTAGGTAAGTGGGATAAGTACTTCACCATACATTGAACTACAAGACAATTGGAGACTTTGGTATGTACGCGCCTGTGATTGTAATTAATTGTTTATATGTATGCTATGCATGTGTTTGAGATCTGATTTGTTGTGATGGGAATGGAGCTCCATGTTATGCTTGCTTTGTAAATATGGTTTTGCATGAATTGTTTGAGCTTGGTTGATCCCCTTATAAATAAACTGACTTAAGCTTAGACTAATGTCTAAGCTAACTTATATCGCAACCCACTAGGGGTAATGGTTAGGATTCTATAGCTAAACACGGACTCCCTCGATGAAGATAGCTAAAATAGTTATTTCCCTACCATTAGTTGAACTAAGTGATAAGAGAGGAGGTTACAACAAGGTTGGGGGACATGGTTTAAAGGTTGTCTTGAGCAGATGATGTTCTCTATTACACAAGCCTTAGCTTGGTTCTGATTTCTATGTGAAATGTCAAAGTCCTAAACTCAATTTGGAGCTAATATGATTTCTCTAATCTTATGGGGAATCGGATAGTATCTTGTGATAGCATTTGTTTAAATGTACATTTCATCTAACTAAAACTACTTGATAACCCTAGTGGTTTGTGTTAAATACATATTTCTGTTTTTATCCTACTTACTAAGCAAGTTATCACTTATTCTCCTATAGTTTGTTTTGTAAATTTAGAGTCAATTTACAAGTACAAAATCCAAACCAAAGTCTAGCATATGGGGTTGAAGAATGAGGATCAAGAAGAACTGGTTGGATGTTTGTTCTTATTACTATCTATTTCTAACTTTTAAGTAAACTACATGGGTCTGCTCAAGTGGCCTAGTAGTTCTCATTCTTGTGGTCAGTATATTAAGTAACTTATACTTATGGGTTTTACGAATACTCTTTTAAAAAGTCAAACTACAAGTTTATTTTATCATTTATTTCTAAAGATTATTCTATAGGCTTATAATAATTAGGTATTGGTTTAGATACTTTAAAGGGATAAAGTCGAATACGCTTAATATGGATTAGGTCTACGATAACAACTATAAGGTTAGCTTCTATGTTTGGACAGTTTACATAGCATTACTCAGTACCCTTGAAAACCCCTCGCAACTACCAAAATTAGCAAACACCACCATAGTTGTCGTCTAACACCAAGTACCATCTAAGACTGCCTAAACAGCTACCAAACTTAGTGGTACTTGTCCTAAACCTACATTCCTTAATAAAAAACACATAAAATTGGTCTTCTCCATTCGAAAGGATGCTTAGAAACACCTTTAACATGCCAAAGCTGCCTCTTCTTCTTAACCCCATCACATACCACATACATGATTGATCGAACGACCTAAGTTCGACCAGATCACTTGACTTAGACTACATTGTGACCCAAATTTGCTTCTTCTATTTTGACATTTTTTCCTTCCTTTCTTTTTTTTTTTAATGAAAAACCTTAGCTAGTTACGCACCCTAGTTGTTTAATTAACCAATCCAAGTTATGATGTTCAAGGCCTTCAAAATGATTTAAGACCTTTAGACAATTGAATTTGAATTAAGCTGAATTTTAATATAAAGTCATAAAAGTGAGACGAAGAGTCTTAATGAGGTCAATTTCCCAAAATAGAGGACATATATTATTTAATTTCAATAAAATGTACTTTCATCAGATATGTTTGTTACTCACTAAGAGCTTGATGATTAAGCCTTAAAATGTAACTAGCCATTAGAGATAAATTATTTAAGTTACAAAAATAATATTTAGGAATTAAATAACCTATAATATAATAATATAGTCATGTAGCATACTCGTTATGTACCCATTATATTATTATATCATTATAAATATTAATAAATTGCTAAACTAATCAATAAATTAGTAAAAAATTATGAAAAAATATCATACACACCTAAATAGCATGGATTAAGGTGTAAAATGAAATTCTAAGGCTTAGAACATACCATGGTGAGCTATTTATTGCAAAACACTTAGGCGATTAGCAAATTTACCCAATTAACACCTGCAATCCACCTTTTCACCACTCCATCGACCTAAAATCAATATAAAAAGAATCTTATTTCATTCTTAGTCATTTTTAGCTTCTCAAGCACTAGAAACCCTTCTAAGAAAATAAATACATAAATTTAGAAAATTCAAATCAAGAACGAGGCACTTAAAGTTCCAAATAGCAAATGAAGGCTTAGCATCGTGTGGCCTTAGACTTAAGCTTTAGGTAGGGAGAGAAGGTGGGCAAATACCTTCATGGTCGGAGGGTAGCCAGAGCATCATGCATTAGTAAGTGCTTAATTTTCCATTCGATTTTGTTTTATTTCCTAAAAATATCAAATTAACTTAGAAAATTGTGAAATTTGGTTTACCCATATTATTTTACATGTACTTTCATTTGGAAATTTTATTTTCTAGAAATAACATCAATTTAGGGTACTTTCTTAAGAACGTGTCATGCTATTACAAATTTTTATGAATTTTTTGAAATATTAAATGATATTATTTTAGGTTAATTTTTTTTTTTGTAACACGCCTATAATATATGATAAATTGTGGTAACAAGAATTTTTGAAAAAAGTTATCTCTATTATTTATTAGGAATTATTTGATAATTGTTGACAGTTTTACTAATTTAGCTAAAGTGAATGATTTTATTCTAAATTATATATAAAACTAATTTGGGTTGATTTCTAGATCTTAGCATTAGGAAAAAAAGTATATGATATACTGTGATCTTGGATAAAAATATATTTATTTAGAAATTTTAGCTAGTTATTAATAAAATAGAGCTTAAATACGTATTATCGGGTACAATATATAATATGCTATTTAAGGGTTTTACATGACCATACTATGATTCCAACTATTTTCTAAATATAATTTGTAGTTCATGGATTTTATGAAGTACAAATATTAAGTAAAATATATTTTTTGACTATATATACATATTTTGCTCAATATGTCGATAAAGGGTAAAGTTAGTATAATCAACAATATAGTATGGGAGAGTTGTGCCTGCTATTGTACCTAAAGTACTTTATAATGATCTTTGGTGTGTTCATTTGGAAAGTAGAAATTGGATAAGTGAACATGATATTCTGGGTAAGTCAGAACTAGACTTAAAAACTACTACACTTAAGAATTATAATGATCTAAGGTGGGTTCATTTGGAAAGTGAAAGTCATAAAATTTGGTTTCGCTAAATTATTTTACACGTACTTTCATTTGGAAATTTTATTTTCTAGAATTAACATCGATTTAGGGTACTTGCTTAAGAACATATCATGTCATTGCAAATTTTTAGGCAATTTTTTCGAAATATTAAATTATGTTGTTGTTGTTGTTTTTTTTTTTTTTTTTTGTAACACTCCTATAATATATGCTAAATTGTGGTAACAAAAATTTTCAAAAAAAAAAGTTATCTCTATTATTTATTAGGAATTATTTGATAATTGTTGATAGTTTTACTAATTTAGCTAAATTGAATGATTTTATTCTAAATAATATACAAAACTAATTTAGGTTGATTTTTGGAGCTTAGTATTATAAAAAAATTATATGATATATTGTGATTTTGTAGAAAAGTATACTTATTTAGAAATTTTAGCTATTTATTGATAAAATAGAGCTTAAATGCATATTATCAAGTACAATATATAATATGCTATTTAAGGGTTTTACATGTCCATAATATGATTTCTACTATTTTCAAAATATAATGTGTATTTCATGGATTTTGTGAAGTACAAATATCAAGTAAAATATATTTTCCAATTACATATATACATATTTTGCTGAATATGTTGATAAAGGGTAAAATTGGTATAATTGGCAATGTAGTATGGGATAGTTCTGGTTGCCATTATATTTAGAGTAGTTTATAATGTTCTTAGGTATGTTCATTTAGAAAGTTGAAATTGGACAAGTGAACATGATTTTTTAGGTGAGTCAGAACTAGATTTAAAAACTACTACTCTTAAGTATTATTATGAAAGTTGAATTTAGACGACAAAATCATATGAAATCTTGAAACATTTTAGCAAATAAATTGAGGATATAAGTTGACCGGTATCTAACTAAGAATTTTAAAGTAGGTCAAATCAGAGGGCAATTTAGAAGCTATTTTAGGAGTTAAATTAGAACCAAATCTAGAAACTAAATCAAAACTAGCTTCAAGCAAACTAACAATCAAAAAGCGAGTATATAACATGAAGGTATATATAAATATATGCATGATGTGTAATTAACCTTCAAAATACTTACTCTTACTAGGTTAAGTCGTGGAGGAGGGAGATCCTACTAATAAGTAAATTTGGACCATATTGCTAGCCAGATAAGTGGATTTGAGTGTATAGGGTATAGATTTACATTCGAATTATAGGGAATGAACGTTCTTGTTTGTGATTGCCCAAATATTGATTGGATTTGCCATGTAAAGTACATACCTTATATTTGATTAGTAGATAATGAATGTATTACGACCCAATAGTATCGTTGTCGTGGTAGGTCGCCGTATACCATATAAAGGTCTATTATCAACCCCCTTACTGATCATAGGCCTTTTATACGACACACAAGGCTCCTTCCACTATACGTTACCACTAGGCCCATAGACAAGTAATATAGAGCAATTTAACTAAAATTACTTCTATGTTATAGATTAGCTAATTGTATGGGCTCGTGGGACCCACAAAAAAAAATTACAAACAAATGCAGTTCATAACAGAACTGCATTAAATCTGTGTTATGAGCAAAAACACAAAATATTTAAACATCTATAATTCTATTACAAAAAGTCCTCTTCGATTTCTGATCACTCCAACCCATCCCTACACGAGACTTACCACGGGCATGCCTCAGCCTGAATTATTGAAGAGGTTCTCCTACATCAACAAAAATCTATAGGGGTGTAAGCTTAAGCTTAGTGCGATAAATATCTTTGTCAGTATCATATGACAGAAATTTATTAGATGCACAATCATATGAATGCATGAACAATCACTATGCCAAACAACGCATGCAATGATTTAGGAACTGCATACGACTTAGAATTATGCCCCCTGAAGTTGGGGTTTGGAGATAATTAACTTACCCAAACAAAAATCCAAGTTCTAGACCTTGGGGTTTATTTCATTTGCACTATCGTGCTTATCACAAAACAAAACTCTCTCTCTCTCTCTCTCTCTCTCTATATATATATATATATATATGTATGTATGTATGTATACTTCTTTTACCGAAATCAAATCATATCTTTTAAAATCTCAAGTCTAGCGGTGTAGTGGCCCCCGCAGTCCACAAACAGACGCTCTAAGTTGGCGTCTCCTAGCGCCTAGTAAGCCCATCAGCTTAGGACAGAGACTTAATATATATGATGACTTAGCTAATGCCCAATCCTACAGGATACTCCTATTCCTATTAGTCCCTTCCCATCTTCTATGTAAAGTGGCAGTCGGTGTTATCCGTATGCAATATGGGGAATGCATGATTCATTTTGATTTCTTAATTGTATAAGTGATTAACTCGATTTTCAAGGTGATCAAACAATTTCATTCCATATAATTCACATGTATATATTAGTACAAACAATTCCCATTATTATATATATAATTAACAAATTATCACATTCATCCATAAATTCATACACATCCATCTCCCATATCCCACAAGCATCCAAATTTATATATATAAGTTTAGGTGCATCTATTCTACAAGCAAAATCAAGTAAAGAGTCATCGGGAATTTACTCACTCTGCCATGTGGGTCAATCAAAGTAATCCGGAGGCAAGTCGTCTTAGTAAACAGTGTCCCCTGGCCATTGAAATAATTTTTATAAGGAATTGAAACAAACTTAAAAAACTAAGTAAATTTTTCTTAAGTTATATTCTTAACTAGTTTTCGTAATTTTTCCCGGTTTTTACCTAAAGTTCAATCGCATATAACTTTTTCGTTTTAAATCCGATTTTTATGATCTTATAGTCAATATTCATCATTTTTGAGTGTACTTTAATGTGGTAAGGTTATATTTTTGAAATGAGGTATACAATTCTATCCATGGGTCAGAACAGTAGCGTTCCTTATGTGTTGGAGTACTTTTGGGCCTTGTTTGGTAAATGGGCTTTTTAATAACTTAAGAAATTCTTTGGGCTTGGTCTTAAGATTTTATCCTAAGCTTAAAATACTCCTTAAGATCAGATTTACAACTTTGATTTATATTCCTAAGGCTAACAACCACTTCTTGGGCTCTTTAGTGGGCTTAAGTTGTCAAATAGGCTTGTTTTTTGTTCAAACTAAAGTTAGTGACTTTGGTAGGCTTATGGGGCTTTAGGAGGATTTTTTATGGGCTTCAAAACAACCTCTCTTGATACTTTAAGGTACTGGTTAGAATTTCATTGAAGGCCCATCTTAGAGTTCTAGGCTCGTTTTGAGAGTTTTAGACTCGGTTTTGAGTTTTAGGCTTTGTATGCTTACCATACTTGCTTTGGTTAATCTTTTCACTTTGTTCTTTCACTTTTATCATATTTTTAGGCTTCTTTCTCCCACATTCCAGATCTGTTCATTATGGTTCCACGGGGTCCTTACTTGGTTTTTCAACTTGTTTCATCATTTCCTTAAGTTTAGGTGGTAGATTATGCACTTAGACTACTTATGTCCAAATATTAACTTAAGTTTTCTTCCATCAAATGTCCCTTTAACTCATGCTCCACATAAAGAAATAAAAGATCTTATACTTAGTAAAACCTCCATATCATAGCTCATGTCATACAAAGCTGGTTTCTTCATAAAACCTCATATGATGGATTTTTCCTTAACTTAAGTCTAGTTTTGAGCATGTTTAACTTAATGGAAACAAAATCAACATCCAAATGACTATGGAACCCTCACGTCCAGCATGCTCATCCTCCATTAAAGTTCTTATTTCAAGATTTTCTTAGCTTAAAATCTTCTATTCAAAGCATTAAACAAATGTCTTTACAAAACACCAACTTTACATGCTCATGTTTCAACTTCATGTAAAGGTTTCATGGTTTGTTTCTTAAAATGATTTTTGGTGTTATAACATCTTAAACCTTACTCATATCTTCAAGAAATCAAAGTCTCCTAACATAAATACTAATCCACATATCACAAGAAACACTTACTCGTCCTTAAAGCAAAGTTTGGTGGTTGTGTACTAAGGTTCCACTTAAGCTCTTAACTTTGCCTCCTCCTTTTTGCTACCTTTTGGAACCCAAATCTTTTGGTCTTTTAGAATAGGGTTTGTAGAAGATTCTAATGGTATTAAAAGGTCTTAGATGGTGAAAGAAAATGACACAAGAACAAAGGAAAAATTGCTGTGAGTGAAGCTTCAAAAATGGAAGAAAAATTAATTTTGTGGGGTAAGGTTGTTTCTCCTTTTTATGTTTGTTTCAAAGGAGAGAAAGAAGATGTGAAAATGAAATTGAAAGTGAGAGAAATGATGGAGAGAGTGACCAGTTGGAAATGGAGAGAAAATGAGGTTTTAAATGTCTTGAAAGTGTTGTCTTGTAGCTTACACAAAAGTCAACAATTGCAACTATTGATGATGTAAGCATTAAGAGGTGAATAGTACTGTATAAGAAGAAGTGATTGATGGGTGAATGACAAGTGCATGGGCCCCCTTTCTCCCCTTTTTAGATTTGCCATTTAAAGTTTTTTTAGGCCATGGAGTGGTCTTGTCTCATTTATTAAAGTTAAGATTATGAAATCTTGTGAAAAATTGTCCATATGTAGTATAAGTGAAGAGGTGACAAGGAAATTGTCTTATCACTAGATTTTGATAAGTTATCAATTGATAAATGATTCTAACTCTCAATTGATAAGTTATCTAAGGTGTTTGGTTGGTCTACTTATTTATGTATAAGGCTTATACATGAAGATAAGGGCATAGCCTTATAGGAAATTGTTTTTAGGTTTTCATATCATATTGTTTTGTAATTTATGATTTGATTTTTATAAAATTTTGAAATCTTATAAAGTTGAATGATATTATTCAATTAAATTATTGATTAATTACTTAGGGTTAAAATTCCATAATGGTTTTAAGGTTTAGGGTTTCAAGTAACTTTAGAGCTTGCAGTTCTTCAAGCTCGGGTTTTATCGACAATTAGCTTTTGAATTGTAAAAATTTAATTCGTTTCTAAATATAAACTTAAGTTTTTTGTTTAGTTGATATTTAGGAATGTTCGAAAGGTACTCTTAATCAAGTCTTAGGCCCACTAAAATAGGGTTTACAGAATGTTCTTGTTCGTAAATGGATTGATAGTTTGAATGTTACTTAAATTCACTATGTAAGTACTTAGTGATGCTACACTTTGTGAGCATAATGCTAGCTATGTGTTATGTGACATATTCTAGACTTGTTTATGTGTCAAATCTGTAGAGAATTATGCTATAACAAGCGTTCGAATAAGAAGCATATTCATAACGTAAAATAGACATAGGATAAACATGATAAGCCGTTATACTTGATGTTAATTGATAATTGGTTGATGCATTCATGGCATGGCATGAAAAGGACTTGTGGATTAGTTTTCTAAACTTATGGTTTTGCTAGTATAAGTTTATAAAGTTAGGTTTTCATAGATATAGTTTTGTATTAACCAAAACTTCAATGAAGCTCCATAGTTTTTTATGTCCTTAGGAGCTGAGTTGACCATTAAGACTTATTGTAGGGAGTAGCAACAGCAGGTCCTTAGAGATATCGAAGAATGAAGAAATGGAAAAGGTAAACAAATACAGTAGCTTCCATGAAGTTGCTTAAGGGATATGATACAGCAATGAATACAACATGACTTAGTATTTCTCCTAATATGACTTATAAGCTAAAACTAAGGTCCATTCACCACTAATCTAAAGTTAGTTGGTAAGATTAGATAAGAATGTAAGAGAAAATGTACTCGGAGAAGGGTATCTTACAAGAATAAGTATATTCATTAATTGTAAAGGTGTAAGATGATTTCGGCTATAAAAGACAAGAGACCATTTATAGTAAGTCCTTAGAGCAACATGCAATTATGCACAATTACAATAAAGAGTAATATAATAATACTAGCTTAATACATTGCTAAATAGGTAAAGGGGTATAAAGAGATCATAGGAATATAGTACAATGTCAAAAAAATGAATAATAGGTGGCATACTGTGATTGGGTTCTCACTTTGGGATCTTAGGATACTGTGGCTGAGTGGAGTAGATGTTCCAACTACTTAATGAGCTATGCTGGGAGCTACCAAAGCAATTGAAGGATGCTGTAGTTTAGTAGGCTAGAAGAGTATAGCTTCGCATATAGTGTCCTCAAACTTGGCACTCGGTAGGTCGACTTTTGTACTTAGCAAGTTGGCCTTGATTCTTGTTAAGTTAACAACTAGGCAAGAGTCTCAGTAGAGCAGGATATGTTCAAGCTAGGCCCTTAAAGAGTTTGTCTATAGCTCTTCCATATGCAAGAGCTCATCCTTGGTAGGCTGACAAGAGAAAAACCTCTTGGTGAGAGATTAGAAGCCTTGGAGGTAGGTGTGAGTGATGGGTTTGGAGGTCAGCAATCCATTTGTTTTGCTAAGTTGAAGTATTTGCTAGGTTCCTACATATATTCTTTAGATTCCTAAATTTGTAGTCAACTAAGTCGGATGAGTTGCTAGGTTAGCTAGGATATCAGTACTGCTGCATCTCACTTGCATTAGCATGGAATATAATCTGCACTATGTCATTGGCTATTCAATACTAACTAAATATAAAACTTATATGCTTATGTTATGCATTTTGGTGTATTGTTGCTTGTTATCCACTCTCACTTAGCTCAATAGTAGTTGAAGGGATAAGTTTTCTCTTATCCTCAAGTTAGGTTGCAGATTTTGGGGCTCACCAGTAATAAAGTTAACTTTTGGAGAGCATTAGATAGAATTAGCTATTTTGAAAGTTAAAGTATAACTAAATGAGTACAATATCAACCCAAAAGTTTAGTTAAAGTTTACTCCTTAATTTTTTTGAAGTTTATAAATGATGTACATATTTGTAATCAAAAGCTTGCAACTGAGCTCCTTTAAGCGCTAAATATATAATGAAGTGACATTTTGTTAGAATTGTGCTTATTAATAACAGGTTTACCTATGTGATGGTACATCGTGTGCTATGCTGGGATGTGACATCCTTTAGGTGGTATCAAACATAAGTTAGGGAACTTAAGTTTCTAAGTGTGTATGAGATGTACAGGATAGCTAGGTGACAGAGTGTGACAACTTTATAGCATCATAAGAGTACTAATCATTATTGCCATTTGGTGGTGCCTAAAATATGATGTAAAAGGTATGTAGACAACCTCCAGTTAACTAGGAACCACATGATCAAAGGGTAAAACCTCAGCCACGACCTAATCTGGCTCTACCTTAGCTAGGTATGGATTTATGCAACAGTTTGTGACTAGTCTAGTTGGAGTTAGAAGAGGTGATAAGTTGGCTTAAGTACAAAGGATAGTGAAGCTATATGATGGTAAGAATACTAATCCTTTAGTTGTTGAGGAATGGATTGATTCTTTAGAAAAGGCTTTTGAAGTACAATAAGTAGAGGAGAATAGAAAGGTTATGATTGAAGATATTCTATTAGATAGTCATGCGAATGATTGGTAGAAGCATAAGAAGTGGTTTTTAGCTTAACCTATTGAGTAGAATGCTTTTAGAAATGCATTTTTGGAATAGTATTTGCCTAAGTGCATAAGGGAAATAGATGTGTAAAGAGTACTACAAACTAAAGCATGATGATAAGTTAGTTAAGGAGTATGAAAGGAAGTATAAAAGGTTATTGAAATTTGCACCAGAGGCTATCAAGAATAATGACTTGGCTAAGCTTGGAAGCCTTAAATTTGAACATAATTTGTACTTCCAAGCAGAGTTAAAAAGAGCTAGGATAGTAAGGTATAATGATTTAGCAAATGAGGCTTAACTAATTGAGTAGGTTTGTACTTTACAAGGTAAACTGATGAAATGGAGAATAAGAAAAGTATGTTTGGGGGAAGCTCTAGTAGTAGTAATAAGATGGAAAAAGGAAAGCAAGCTAAGTAGTTTGTAAGTAAGAATCAAAGAAGTAGTAGAACTACGATTCTACTTGGAAGTGTAATGTTAGGTACCGAGCTATGGATTGTCCTAAGTTGTGCAAAAACGGTTTTAGATGTAGAGAAGCTAGGCATATAGTAAAGAATTGTTAGAATCCTAACCCTAAGGGTATATTTTGTATTAACTATTGCAAGATAAGTCATAATACAAACCAGTGTACTGAACCTCAAGCAGGTTAGGAGCAAGCTTGCGGTAATATACTAGGACTAGTCAACAGAAATAAGAATTAGCTAGGTCGAGTAGTAGGGAGGCCTAAGGTATAAGGAAGAGTTTATGCACTCCAATAAGAAGAAGAAGGGGATACTCATATAGTAGCAGATAAGTATTACCTAGACTTATCTAACTTTAGTATATTTAATAGTTAGTTAGCTTAAATATAATGTTGTTACCCATGAATATAAAGTGATATAGTTATAAATAAATGTTCTAGGGTTGGTGCGCATAGGAATAATTATGCATTTGCTTTATTTGATATTGGAGTGACTCATTCATATGCCTCGAAGGAATATGTCAATAAAAATCAGTTACTAATAGAAACCCTAGCATATGAGTTGGTAGTCACAACACCTGCTGGAGGAGAACAAGTTGTGCATCATAAGATAAGAGATGGGAATGTTTGCATAGATACTCATGAGATGCCGGTAGTATTAATAATCTTAGATTTGAAAGGATTTGATGTGATATTAGGAACAGATTGCATGACCTAAGTATAAAGCAAATGTTGACTATAAAATTAAGACTGTGATGTTTCAAAGGTCAAATGGCGAGGACTATTACTTTAAGGGAAGTTTTAATGATGTAGTTCAGCGGGTGATCTTAGCAATTAAAGCACAAAAGTTTGTATGTAAATGGAATATAGGTTTCTTAGCCTTGGTAGTGGATACATAAGATAAGGAAACCAAATTAAAAGACGTACTTACAGTATGAGAGTTCCTTGAAGTTTTTTGTAAGAATTTACCTAGATTGCCACTTGATATGGAAATAGAATTCACCATTAACCTTGTCCCAAGGACTACACCTATTTCTAAAACCCATTACCATGTAAAACCAATAGAGTTAGTAGAACTGAAGAAGTAAATTTAAGAGCTATTAGACAAAGGTTTTATTAAACCTAGTACATTGCCATAGGGTACACCTATACTCTTTGTCAAGGAAAATGATGGAAGTTTAAGGCTTTCTATTGATTATTAAGAGTTGAATAAAGTTATGGTTAAGAATAAATACCCATTTCCATGGATTGATGACTTGTTTGATCAATTAAAAGGAGCTATTGTGTTTTCAAAGATAAATTTGCAGTTAGGGTATCATCAATTAAAGGTTGAGGAAGAAGATATACCTAAGATAGCCTTTAGAACGAGATATGGACACTACGAGTTTTTGCTAATGCCATTCGATTAGATGAATGCCCTAACTGCTTTCATGGACATGATGAATCATGTGTTCAAGAAGTATCTAGATGAGTTTGTGGTGGTATTTATAGATGAAATTTTGATTTACTAAAGAGGTAGGGAGGAATACGTAAAGCATTTAGGAAAAGTACTTTAGACTTTAAAGGAAACTCATATTCCTGTTAGTCCCTTCCCATCTTCTGTGTGAAGTGGCAGTTGGTGTTATCCATATGCAATATGGGGAATGCATGATTCATTTTGATTTCTTAATCGTATAAGTGATTAACTCGATTTTCAAGGTGATCAAACAATTTCATTCCACATAATTCACATGTATATATTAGTACAAACAATTCCCATTATTATAAATATAATTAATAAGTCATCACATTCATCCATAAATCCATACACATGCATCTCCTATATCCCACAAGCATCCAAATTTATATATATAAGTTTAGGTGCATCTATTCTACAAGCAAAATCAAGTAAAGAGTCATCGGGAATTTACTCTCTCTACTGTATGGGTCAATCAAAGTAATTTGGAGGTAAGTCATTTTCGTACACGGTGTCCCCTAGTCATTGAAATAATATTTATAAGGGATTGAAATAGACTTAGGGAACTAAGTAAATTTTCCTTAAGTTATACTCTGGACTAGTTTTCGAAATTTTTCCCAGTTTTTATCTAAAGTGCAATCGTGTCTAACTTTTTCGTTTTAAATCCGATTTTTATGATTTTATAGTCAATCTTCATCATTTTCGAGTATACTTTAATGTGGTGAGGTTAGATTTTTGAAATGAGGCATACAATTCTATCCATGGGTCAGAACAGTAGCGTTCCTCATGTATTGGAGTGCTTTTGGGCCTTGTATGGTAAATGAGCTTTTTGATAACTTGAGAAATCCTTTAGGCTTGGTCTTAAGATTTTTTCCTAAGCTTAAAATACTCCTTGAGATCATATTTACAACTTTGATTTATATTCCTAAGCCTAACAACCACTTCATGGGCCCTTTAGTGGGCTTAAGTTGTCAAATGGGCTTATTTTTTGTTCAAACTAAAGTTAGTGACTTTGGTAGGCTTATGGGATCTTAAGTGGATTTCTTATGGGCTTCAAAACATCTTCTCTTAATGTTTTAAGGTGCTGGTCAGAATTTTATTGAAGGCCCAACTTAAAGTTCTAGGTTTATTTTGAGAGGTTTAGGCTTGGTTTTGAGTTTTAGGCTTTGTATACTTACCATACTTGCTTTAGTTGATCTTTCCACTTTGATCATTTACTTTTATCATATTTTTAAGCGTTTTTTTCCTACGTTCTAGATCTGGTCGTGGTGATTCCAAGGGGTTCTTGCTTGGTTTTTTTCAACTTGTTTCATCATTTCCTTAAATTTTGGTGTTAGATTATGCACTTAAACTACTTGTATCAAAATCTTAACTTAACTTTTCTTCCATAAGATGATTCTTTAACTTATGCTCTACACAAAGAAATAGAAGATCTTATACTTAATATAACCTTCATATCATAGCTCATGTCATACAAAGTTGGTTTCTTCATAAAACTTTATATGATGGATTTTTCCTTAACTTAAGTCTAGATTTGAGCATGTTTAACTTAACGGAAATAAAATCAACATTCAAAGGACTTTTGAATCCTCATGTCCAGCATGTTCATCTTCCTTTCAAGTTCTTGTTTCAAGATTTTCTCAACTTAAAATCTTCCATTCAAAGACACAAGTATCTTTACAAAACACCAACTTTATATGCTCATGTTTCAACTTCGTGTAAGGGTTTCATGAGTTTGTTTCTTAAAATGGTTTTTGGTGTTATAACAACTTAAACCTTACTTATATCTTCAAGAAATCAAAGTCTCCTAACATAGACACTAACCCACAAATCATAAGAAACACTTACTCGTCCTTAAAGCAAAGTATGGTGGTTGTGCACTAAGGTTCCACTTATGCTCTTAATTTTGCTTCCTCCTTTTCGCTGCTTTTTGGAAACCTGAGTTGTTTGATCTCTTGGAATGGGGTTTATAGAAGGTTCTAATGGTTCTAAAAGATCTTAGATGGTGAAAGAAAATGATACAAGAACAAGAGGAGAAGTTGCCGTGAGTGAAGCTTGAAAAATGGCAGAAAAGTTGATTTTGTGGGGTAAGGTTGTTTCTCCTTTTTATGTTTGTTTCAAATCAGAGAAAGAAAATGTGAAAGTGAAATTGAAAGTGAGAGAAATAATGGATAAAGTGGCTAGTTGGATTTGAGAGAAAATGAGTGGCTAAAATGTCTTGAAAGTATTGTCTTGTAGCTTACACAAAAGTCAACAATTGTAACTATTGATGATGTAAGCATTAATGGGTGAATAGTGATGTGTAAGAGAAAGTGATAGATAGTTGAAAGACAAGTGAATGGCTCCCCTTTCTTCCTTGTTTAAATCTTCCATTTAAAGTTCTTTTGGGCCATGGAATGGTCTTGTCTCATTTAATGAAGTTAAGCATATGAAATCTTGTGAAAAATTATCCATATGTAGTGTAAGTGAAGAGGTGATATGGAAAATGTTTTATCACTAAATTTTGATAAGTTATCAATTAATGAATGATTCCAACTCTCAATTGATAAGTTATCTAAAGTGATTGGTTGATCTACTTATTGAAGTATAAGGCTTAGGCATGAAGATAAGGGCATGGTCTTATAGAAAATTGTTTTTAGGTTTTCATCTCGCATTGTTTTGTAATTTATGATTTGATTTTTATAAAATTGTGAAATTGTCTAAAGTTAAATTAAATTATTCAAATTAAATTATCGATTAATTACTTAGGGTTAAAATTCCTTAATGGTTTTAAGGTTTAAGGTTTTAAATGACTTTAGAGCTTGCAGTTCTTCAAGTTCGGGTTTTATCGATATTGGCTTTTGAATTGGAAAAACTTAATTCATTTCTAAATTTAAACTTATGTTTTTAATTTAGTTGATCTTTCAAAATGTTCGAAAAGTACTCTTAATCAAGTCTTAGGCCCACTAAAAGTAGGGTTTATAAGTTGTCTATTACAAAACACATAGGTAATTAGCAAATTTATACAAATTGACAAATGTAATCCACCTTTTCACCACTCCACCAACCTAGGAGCTATACAAAAAGAATCCTATTTCATTCATAATCATTTTCAGCTTCTTAAACACCATAAAACCTCCTAAGAAAAAAAATACACAAATTTAGAAAATTCGAATTAAGAACAAGTCCCAATAGCGAATGGAGATTTGACATTGCATAGCCTTGGACTTAAGCTTTTGGGGAGAGAGAAGGTAAGTCAATACACCCTAGTGGCTAGAGAGTAGTCGGAGCATTGTGCACTATTTAGTGCTTGATTTTCAATTGATTTTCTTTTATTTTCTAAAAATATCAAATCAACTTAGAAAATTATGAAATTTCGTTTTCCTAGATTATTTTACATGTACTTTCATTTGAAAATTTTATTTTCTTGAAATAACATTGATTTATGGTACTTACTTAAAGACATGCCTTGTTATTACCAGTTTTCATGCAATTTTTCAAAATATTAAATTATGTTGTTTCTAGTTGAAAAAATTTATATAATACTCTTATAATATATGTTAAATTACGGTAATAAGAATTTTCAAAGAATGTTATGTCTACTATTTATTATGAATTATTTAATGATTGCTAGCAGTTTTATTGATTTAGCTAAATTAAAGGATTTTACACTAAATAATATACATAACTAACTTGGCTTGATTTTTGGAGCTTGGTATTATCAATGTATATGTTACAGTATGATTTTGGAGAAAAGCATAATTATTTAGAAATTTTGGCTATTTATTGATAAAATATAGCTTAAATATGTATTATGGAGCATAGTATATAATACGTTATTTAAGGATTTAACATGACAAAAATATGATTCCTACTATTTTATGAATATAATGTGTATTTCATAGATTTTGTGAAGTAAATATTAAGTAAAGTATAATTTCCGACTATATATACATATTTTGCTCAATATGTTGATAAATGATAAAATTAGTATAATTAGCAATGTAGTATGAGAGATTTGTAGCTACTGTTATATATACAGTAGTTCACAATGATCTTAGGTTGGTTCACCTGGAAAGTGGAAATTAGATAAGTGAACATGATATTCTGGGTGAGTTAGAACCTATTTCAAAACCAAATTTGGAAACTGTTACACTTAATTTTTATTATGAAAGTTGAATCTAGATGACTGAACCAGATGAAATAATGAAAGATTTTAGCTGATAAACTATGGATATAAGTTGATTAGTATCTAACTAATAATTTTAAAGTAAGCCGAATCCAAGGGTAATTTAGAAGCTGTTTCAAGAGTTAAATCAGAATTAGATTTAGAGACTAAATTAGAGTTAGCTTGAGACGAACTAACAATTAACAAGCAAGTTTATAACATGAAGGTAAATGTAAATATACACATGATCTATAATTGACCTTAGAAATACTTACTCTAGTTAGGTAAAGTTATGGAGGAGGAAGATCCTACTAATGAGTAAATTTAGATCATATCATTAGCCTGATAAGTAGAGTTGCGTATATAGGGTATAGATTTAATTCCAAATTGTAGATAATGAATGTTCTTTCTTGTGATTGTAGTGATTGACCGAATTTTGTTTAGGTTTGCTGTGTAAAGTATTTAAGTTACATTTCATTAGTAGATAGTGAATGTTCTTTTTCATGATTTGAGTGACTGTTTGAATGTTGCCTGGATTCGTAATGTAAGTACATGTTGACTTTGTACTTTGTGAGTATAATGTTGGCAATGTGTTATGTGATGTATTTTAGACCTAATTATGAGTAAAATCTAGGGAGACTTATGCTATAATGAGTATTCAAGTTAGAAGCATATTCAAAATATAAAACAATGACAGGACAAATGTGATAAGCTTTGTCATTATACTTGATGTTGATTAAGAATTGGTTGATGCATTCATGGCATAGTACGAAAATGACCTATAATTCAATTTTCTAAAACTTATGATTTTGTTAAGATAAGTTTAAAAAGTTGGGTTTCCGTGCATATAGTTTTTTATTAACCAAAACTTCTACTACGCTCTATGGTTTTGCTAAGCTAAAATGTTTGCTAGGTTCCTAAATATATTTTTCGGATGCCCATATTTGTAGTCAACCAAATTGGATGAGTTGGTAGACTGGCTAAGATATTAGTACCGATACATATCGAATACATCAGCATGGCATACAATCAACACCACCTCATTTGTTGTTCAGATACTAACTGAATATAAAACTTATATGCCTTTGTTATGTGTTTTGGTCTATTGTTTTTTGTTATCTAGTCTTACTCAGCTCAATAGTAGCCGAGGCGATAAGATTTCTCTTATTCTTAAGTTAGGTTATAAATTTTCAACTTTAATGCTCAAGTTTTTAAAAGTTTGTACATGATGTACATATTTGTAATCAAATGCCAATAGTTGAGCTCCTTTAAGCACTAAATATATAATAAAGTATTATTTTGTTATAATTGGGCTTATTTATAACATGTTTACCTATATGATAGTGCATCTTATGCTATGCCAAGATGTAACATTTTATTACTTATTTTATTAAAAAAATGAAAAAAAAAACATAAAAATAGAAGAGAGATACAAAAAAAAGAGAGTTCTTTTAATATATTTTTTTTCTTCGACAAAATTTTTCAAATAAAAGTATTATTTTACCTTTACAAAAATTTTACAAAAGAAAAAATTATTTTTCAAAAGTAAAATTAATTAACTGTTTTCCAAAATTAGTATTTCTTTTAAGAATTTTCCAAAAAAGAATAAATAACCAAAATTAGGACCCTTTTGGAGTTTTCTTCAAATAAAACCAAATGGATAAAAATGTAAACACAATTGTTTTCTGAAATTAAAAAAAGATCAAAACTTAATATTTTTTAATAAAAAATGAACTATAGAAGTCTAATTTCGAATAGCGAGTACTTAGGTATCCATACGTAATCACAGGCCGACTTAAAATACAGAAAATTTTTATTTTCCCCTTTGTGAATAAATAAACTTAATTTTTTTTCTTTTGTATATATATAAAAGTCATCTGTTTGTTTACTCGTAAGTCAGAAATATTTTTAATCAAATGGGTAATTTAGAAAATTAAATTAAATTTGAAAGGTTAAAGAGGTACTCACATAAGGTTTAATAGGGTAGTCTTTGAACTCGCGATATCTAGTTTCTAGAAAAATTTTCTAAAGCTTTCAAAATGTAACTAGTGGTTAAATTAAAACCAATTCACTTAATTAGTTTTTATTTAATCACCCTTCTCAAATCTATTGACTGGTGACTCCAAAATTTTTCAAAAACAAAGGAAAATGTGTTTTCTTTAAATTAAGTTAAGGGTTTTAACTAAATGGGAATAAGGTTTATCTTAAATCAAGTTAGGAAAAATGATAAACCAAAAATTTAGTATCGATGACCTTAATTGTGATTTGTGTCATAGATACCCTTTTGCCTCCGTTCAATCTTGGCTACTCTTATCCCTATAAATTATTTTGTAGGTACCTTGTAGAGATGAAGTGCTTTTCATACCTATGTTACATGACGAGTGTTTCGCTAGCTCTCATGTGTGGTACTTAGATTCTCTAGATACTCTCGAGAGACTAAGTCAACCTTCTTCACGAGACTCACAAGAACACGCTTACTTAGAGAGAATAAAGAGGTACATAAGTAAGGATATCATTTATATTTCTAAAGATTACAAATGAGGGGGCTACCCCCTTATATACAAAGGACCTCCATCATTGGATGGCTAAGATCTACTTGATCTAATGGTTCTTATACCATCTCACCTATCTTACTCTACCTACCCCTACCCATCAAGGTTCAATGTATCTAGATACTTCTAGAACCTTCCAAAGATTGGACTTAGCCTTGGTCGTAAGCTTTACATCTAATAGACCTCTTTACATAATGTACAAAAGTGAAAAATAGGCTTAAAGAAATAGACCTTTTAAGTCTTTTGTTTATTTTTCTATTGGGGTAAATCTGATGGGCCGTTCAGGTAACCCAAATAGATTCCTAGTTTAGGTTGTAAATATCTATCTAGATTACTTATATATTTATTAAGTAAGCAACCTTTTGTAAATATTTGACTATGTTACTTTTGATATAAACATGTGTAAATATTTTCTTTATGAAGGACTTAACGACTTAACAACTTTCACTGAAATTTACCTATTATGTTTACATTTGTGATGAGCTAGACTCTTATGAACTTTTTTGTCTTGTATACCTTGTGTAAATTCATCTATGATAATGGCTTAGCACTAACCTCTATTCTATGTTAGTTTACATGGTGAAACTGTTATGACTTTGCTGTTCTAGCAGCATGATAACATGAATGGAATCAAGTAGCATATCAAACCTAGCTATGTATGAGTTCCAAAATTAACCCAACCAAGTACTGTTTCTAAATTAACCAAGCTAAGTATAAATTGTAGTAAAATACCAAGAGTTAATAATAGGGCAATCACGCCTAGCTTTTAGCCTAATAGTTAGATATCATATTTGTAGGCATGGCATAGTATGGGAATCACAACTTATACACAATGCTTCGTCATCTTATCAATTATTTAATTCCTATTCAATATTTCACCAAGTCACATATAAAATATGATCAATCATCATATAAGAGTAGATGTTGTCATTAACCAAGCCATGTGGTACACTTAAATAAATCTCGCCACTACACATTACAAACAGATGAGTGGTCCACATTCTTGACCATCACACAAAACAACTTATTGGGGAGTACTCAACTAATCCTTAGCCACACTTCTTACCAGAGTGCCACTTCACCTTTGAGATACGTGCACTTCTCAAATTCAAACTCAACTCCTAATTTTGTATTCTTATACCGTATTATATTCACTATCTTCTAATGGACATAGCCCGCTCATTTTAATCACCTGATCACAAACGGATGTTAGTATCAGTACCAAGTTCGCAAAAAATATACAATTATATGTCATTGAGAATGTATTCATTTCCTCTTTTAGGAGATGGGTACAAGATGTTATTTAAAGAAATTATTCCAACTTCCACTATTTAAAAATATACTGTTACACTTGCAAAATATCGTTATCAAATAGTTCATAGTAAAGATTTAAAACAAAAAGGCTTTTGTGCGGATTTTCTAAATGTAAGAATCGTCACCTATCAAACAGGGCACTCTATAGAGAAAAGATTGAAGTTACGAACTAAATTGAAAATGGAAAATTACTATGAAAAGAATAGATCAAATAAGGTTCGCCTTGAATCAAATTTGATATGTATTGTCCCAACTTTATTCCCTACCTTCTTACGGTAAATGAAGGGTGAAATTGCCTCATCGAAAATTGTACCGTTTTTCTTTGTATCGAACTTCCGTCTTATCTAAGGTCATCTATTTGTAAGGGAACTTCAGGCAGCTTCGACCGTTTTCGGTTGAAATATGAAAATTAGTATTGCTAGGTGTAACTTTGCTCCTGTGCCACAAATTTGATGTTGGTTAAGTGGCTACTTGCTAATTCATCTATGTGTGAAGGCCTTTTGGTCTTTGTCTAAGTTGCTTCTCCATCCATTGTCCAGCAACTAAAATAATTATGCTTACTTCCTTATCATTCGGTCCGTTTGTCAATGGCCAAGCAAGGTCCATATGTTTAATTTGCAATCCAGCGCATGTTCCATCTTTATACCGTTACCTAAATTAGATGTCCAAGCCTTAGTTCCCCCTAGCATTTTAGGTTAACTTATGGCTATTTCAGTCTCACGTACAACCACATTAAGAATTGAAATTATATTTTGGTAATCAGTGTATATGCATGGATATATATATATATATATAGCTATCTTTATCTATATGAGATAATTATACTTAGATATACGTGTACATATATGAATTACGTGTGAAAATTAATATATATATATTATTACTATTATTAAAGCTAGAAAGGACTTAAGTAACCGTTCCCTATAAAATTACGATTTAGATATTTAATCGAAAATTATATAACAAAACAAATCAACACTAAAAATACTATAAATATATTACAATATCAGTAAATTTAGCATTTTCTATAATTTCTCATTCCATCATTTTCTGCATTTCCATAATAGCCTAAATCATGGTCACCCCAGTCTTCCACGTCCAACTCCAATGTCACTCCCAAGTCTTGCATATATCTCGCACAACATTCAAATTTTATACAAATTTAAAATTATATACATTCATAATCACCTAAAACTTCCTCACCTATTTATTATTTATTTATTCTATTAAACAAAAATATTTCTTTATAAGTTTTTTTTTCATTTTTTTCTTCATTATTTTCATAATAATTAATGCCAAATACAACTAAATCATCAATTAATATACATGCCCATTCTTCATTCAAAAGAAAAAAGAAAAGATGTTATTTTTCTGTATGTAATTTATTTATTTAATTTTTTCCAACACATTATTTTACTCAATAAATTATTATTTTTTAGTACCATAATATGGGTGTAATGTTCGCTAATGTATATATATATATATATGTGCCTACCAAACCAACAAACATATATGTATATATAATCTTACTTACATTTACATAATATATGGAACATAAAGCAATCGAAGGGGTATCTATATATAAGACCTAAGTTCATATCATTATAATTTTTCATGTGTGTAATTAAAATAAATTACTTGCCATATACCATTTTGATTATTTCGAAATGTACATTCTATTGTTGGTGATCGTGAGATGAGTTGATAGAGAGGTGTTTGAGACATCCTACAGAACCACTCCATAATTGAGTTAATAATTTGGATGAAGTGTTTAAAGGTTATGTAGAGTGAGTGAGAAGTGATAATGTTTAAAGAGTCTTATGGTGGTTATCATTGAATATTTAGAAAGCTTGTTTAATAATTATAAAGAAGAAGTATATGACTTCTTTTAAATTTAATCACATGCTAGTTATAGAGATAAAAAGGTAATTCATCGGTTACTAACAAAAGCAACCGTCAAACTATTCATACTCTTATCTTAATGTTTGAATGTTTAAACTTTATGGATTAGTTCTAAACGATTTAACCTTCATACTCTCGGCCAACAAAGCTCAACAAAGCCATTTTGAGCTGGTAAAATTCCCAGGATAACCGGCAATTTAAATGCCGGCCTATTGTCGTTAGTCGATTAAAGATGATCACAACGAATAATTAGAAGCGTGAGTGTCCAACCATAGGTAACCTTTGACCCCAACAAGTCGGCTATTCATGGAGCTTCTAAACGAAATCCCACTATCAGTAGATTCTATTAGTAGTGTTTCATTTAAGTTAAGAAAAAATCGTCGCAAGATGATAATTTTCTGTAACTGCTATAAATTACCCGCTTTAATATATATATATATAGTCATCAAAAGTTAGTCATTGACATTGAGTTTCGTAAGAACATTAGATACATAATTTGAATTTGATTCTCGAAACCAAATTTAGATATATACTCTTTTCATAAGGTTTAGGAGATAGTGATAATCTCTAGTAAGAAAATAAGAAATATAAATATATGAGATGCTTGTATTTCGTCATCGACATCAGGACCATCATCGCCTCCCGGTTTTGATGTTGAGCCCCAATATTATATATGAAACGGCGGTTGAGAAATGTTTGGAACGCAAGCATTTCGTGGCGGTGAAGAATTCTTCACTATTAAGTATTACTAAAAAACATTGCGGCTGGGTTTATATTTAAAATAATATTATAATTGCAGATGCATAACCATGTGTCGCCGATCGATGATTTTTAAAGTGTACAAAAGTGGGTCAGTCCACCCGCCCCCTATTGGCCTGCGGCTGAAGTGGATGCTGTTTATAAATGTGGGTTGATCCGTTAAACAAGCTAATACCTAAATTGTACCATCCTTCTTTTGCAATAAATGTATTATATGAAATATTCATAAATTATAAGTCATAATTTACAACCTTATATGTTTTAATGTATATATTTATTTTTTATTTATTACAAATGTTTTTTTTTATTTAAAAAAGTAAAGTTCCAATTTCCATGAATGTATGTTCATAACGTACATACATACATTTATATTCACGTTTATATTCTTCATAAAAATTAAATATAAAGATGAAAGAAAAAAAAAAGAAGTAAATTGTTTTATTGGACATTTTTTAACAGCATATCAAATTAAATTTCTGATTATCTTTATATAACAACAATAATCATATACTCTACGATATTATTTTAAATGTTCCATATAAGTTGATATATATGATAATCATTTACTATATTTATTATTTCCTATTACATGTAATTAATAATAAGCACATTATTACCGTATGATATATTGAACAATATAATTATGGTTAATTAGATGTATGAGTATATCATATAGCATTGCTTAGATTTCAATGGATTGATAAGTTTTGAAATAAAATATAATATCAGTTACATTTGTAAAAATCTCAATCTTGTTACCCAAAACATACCTAGGTAAAATGAATGATTAGATCATTACAAGTTTTCTCTTCTTCTTTTTTTTTTTCCCCTATCCCCCCCCGGTAGGCTAACCTACTTTGTGCCATAGGTTAAGCAAGGTAGGTTAAAAAGCTTATATTTAAATGAGTCAAAAAAATTTTCATTTACCATATATATATTTTTTAATTACATAGGCTAATCTATATAATCAGCCTACTTGCACAACCCTAATGATTCTCCTATTTAGTTTGTTAGCTTCATAGAAAAGTTGACAGAGGATCCTTACACAACAAGGATTTAAAAATTGCTACCACATTATTTCATCTAATATATGTATGTATTTTCCTAGGTAACTTGGCTTGGTTTTGCGTGATTCATTTGGTACAATTTTACCCAAATTTATAGATTGTAAAAGTTCCAAAATATATTTTAAAGATAATGATTATTATACAATACATCCCTTCTCAATTCTTTACTTTCGGGGTAGTAAAAAATTAATTTGATAAACTTTAATTTATAAGTAATATTGATTAAATTCTAACTCATTTTTAAAATCAGACTTTGCATCAGTATTCCTCTTAACTTTTGAGGTCACATATTACAATTTGATGTTATTTACATGTTATATTAATCTTATTACTATTATCAAACGTTAACTTAATTGACAACATTGCTCAAATCGGATTTAGCAAACAAGACCCCTAGGTGCTAGTTTGATTACTACACTTTTCTGACATTATGCGTGTACATGCTAATATTATCGCTTGTATATCATTGTATGCTATATTTCCTGATAGTTCTATAAGCTAAAAAGTCTAATAAGATTTTACTAGTTAAGCTGACAGATGTCGAGTTTTCATACAAACACACAGTATAAGCTTTTTTATATATTTATCCATGTAATCTATGCATCTTTGTTTAACTAATACTAAAACTTGATCAATACGGTTGATGACAGCTTCCCGTTGGAACATCACGTTCCAAATGGAGAAATGAATGTCTGCCTTACTCTCAGGTCCTGATTATAAGTTTAAAGGCTAAATTTTACCTATACAATAAATATATATATGTATACTTATATACTAAAGTATATTGTTACATGTCCTTTCAATGTATTTATATGAGTGAATTTTGATAACATTTAACATATAATAAATTTTAATGCTACAATATATCTGAAAACTTAAATTTCGAGCTTTCAATAAATAATGAACTAGACCGATTTACTTATACTTTGATTAAAGTAAAGTAATTATAAATTTTCTTTTTTCTCTCTCTTTTGTTTCCTTGATGCAAACTTTACCAAGTCATTTCCTCTATCTTTTGTGACCGCATCACCATAACTTTACTCAATGCTCTTAAATTTAGTAGCTCAAAACCTAATGTTATCACACCAAAAATCTCTTTTTCTGCTATTGTCCCGCTACCGTCAATTGTAGTTGTTTGTAAGGGGAGGTGGTGGTGGTTAGGTTGTGAGGGATGGCGACTAGGTTAGTATGTATGTAGATGGAGGAAGTATACTCCCTTGCCTTGTTGGGATTATAGTTATTAATTTCTTGAGATAAATTGAGTGAAGTGCTACCTCAAATGTTTCCCTCTATTAGAATGAATTTTTAGGTAGAGAAAACATCAAGCTTAAAGTTTGTAGAGCTCACAAAAACAAGGAAGATGAAGATGTGGTAGCTTTACAGAAGATGTGAAGAGTGTTATTAGGGTTTCTCAACCCCATTTATAATCCACGCTTGGGTATACAGATCAGTGGTTAACAAAAATCAAAATGGCTTGATTGCTCACGTTCCTTATGATCTCCACATACGATTAAATGGTTGTACGCATTCAAAATCTTTGTTTCTTTAAATTTCTTGAGATAAGTTGGGTAAAATGCCACCTCAAATGTTTCCCTCCATTAGAATGCATTTTAAGGTAAAGAAAACATCAAGATAAGAGTTTGTAGAGCTCACAAAAACAAGGAAGATGAAGATGTAATGACTTTATAGCATATGTGAAGACTGCTTTTAGGGTTTCTCAACCTTATTTATAGTCATTGTTTGGGTATACGGATCAATGGTTACTGAACATCAAAATGGCATGATTGTACACATTCCCTATGATCTCCATATATGATTAAATGGTTGTCACATCTATAAAACATCATGTGTACCACTTTGCATGCTAAGATTCAAAATCTTTGTTTCTTTCAAAAGCTAAGATCTTTTCGTATTCACAATCTTGAAGTGCAATTTGGAGTTGTAACCTCGTTTGGCTCAGCTCGATGGAAAGGCCTTGAGCAAGCTATCTAACCCTCACCTAGCCACCTTGAACCAAATGGATGCCTTAGATTAGATCATCAACTTAGAGATACCTTAAATTAAACCTAAGAGGCCTATACATTAACCTAGTCTCCTTGTTGACTCCTCACCAATTAGAGTAAGGGCCTAAGTATCAATAAATAATTTTGGGCATAGGAATCTAACTTTGCTCTTACTTATAATTGACTATAGAGCCCAAAACATTATGTGCCTAACCTACTTAGGATAATTTGATATCAATCCATGCCAATAATAAGCTCGCCTAACTTATACTAGGTTAGGCTTCTTGCACTCATCTATCCTACAAGATCCTATTCCATTAGAAAATGTCGATGCACTTGGCCTAACCGACCTATTCCCTAATTGGTATGATTTATGAGATGCCCTAATCTTTAAGACACCTCATGATTTTCATGGCCCCTTGACCACATGAGAGATGAGAGCTCTTCTAAGCTCATGTAACCTTGATTCTTTTGTTAAGTCAACGCTCAAACTTTGTAGGAGATGTACCTATTCTAATGGATACACTTTCCTATTTAGGTGGCTCCGGATTAGGAAGGTGTTAACTAAAGAAGATAAGTTTAGATATATACTTATAAAAAATATCTCAACCTCATCCTCTATTTAGATGCATACATTCCTTTGCCCCCTTCCGAAGGATTTGTTTAATGCTCTTAGGACAAGTAAGGGCTAATGTGAACTATGACCAATAATAGATAAAACTAGTCACTGGATAGGTCTAAACTTATAGAAAGCTTGAAAAAGGGTTAATGGGGAAAGGTACGAAAAGGTTAGGAAATGAAGAATGAGAACAGTAAGCAAACCCATAAACAACTCTAGAAGATATGACATACCAATAGAACTTCCAAAGACTTATAACACAATTTGATATGATGCACGAATTGGACTAATGAGGTTACTTGCCACCTAATCTTGCTTAAGGGAAAGGATAAAAGTGATGCCAAGAGTAAACAATCAGTGTTTACACAAGGAAGAAAGTATTTAAGTGTATTGGAGGTGATATGGGCTAAGGTCAACAATGTTGAAGGCATCAGAAACCCCATTATCCTCAAGTAATTCCAACCTATAGGCATTATCACTAATTTTTTGGAGAATTCTAAAAGGTCCTTCTACTTTCATAGATAATTTGTTTTCCTTTTTTTTGGAAATCGTTCCTTATTAAGGTGTAATCATACCAAGTCTCCCTACTAAAATTGTTTGGCTAACCAACCCTTGGTCTTTTCACGCTGTTGAGCCTGATTTTTCAGTTTTTTTTTTTTTATTTAAAAATTAATTTCCCTATTTCTTGACTAATACTAAACCCTAACCCATTTAATATTAATCATTGACTAAAGAAATTGAGAAATTCCAGTTTTTTATTGAAAATAATTTTTGGAGTCACCACCCGACCGAAGTCGGGAAAAGAAAAAGAAACTGTAACTAATTGGGTAGATCGATTACGATTTTAGCTACCGATCTTTGATTTCAATTTTAAATGAAGAACAAGAGGGTTCCAAGTTCGGAGGCTAACCTATTAAACCCTAACATGTACCACTATCTATTTACCGAAATCAAGATTATTCTTCTAATTATAATATTTAAAAATAAATAAATATAATCAAAAGAGAGAAAGAAAAAGGACCTAAGTTTTTACTTATTTTACCGTCGCCCCGAAGTTGCCTACGTACCTGTTAATCGGGATTAGACGATTATAATTTGTTCTGAAAACTTTAATGCGTTAATTTTAATTTTTGAAAACTGTCCGAGTTTACGTTTTTAATTTACTCGATTTATTTAAAAAAAAATCTAAAGGGGTCCTAACTCACTAAGTCTTTTATTTTATTTTACAAAAACTCTCTAAAAGTCTTTTTTTTTTAAAACGAGATTTCTATTTTTTATTTTTATTATTTACAAAATAAATTTTTCTAAGTGAAAATCTTAAAATCGTGATGTTAAAAATATACCTAAGCACATGTATTTATTTACCTATCATGTCATAAACTTAACTAAATAACTAATGGAATTATAATGATAAATAAAGAGACAAATAAATAAATAAAATAAAATAATCAAAACTAAACCTGACCTAGGTATTCGGTGAAGTGTTGGTGTTAGTTCATCGAACGTGGAGATGTAACAGTCGGTACTGAATCGTGTACTATTGTAGTGATCTGTGTAGCTGCTATTGTGACTGGGGAATTACAAATTACCGGCTGCTGTTCAACATAACTTGGTTGCTCAGCAATGGACAGTTGCCAGTGAAGTTGCTTTTGGCCTTGGAGTTTGCAGCTACGAAACTCGGAACTTACGGCTACTGTCATTACAGCTCTCAAGCCAGTAATTGCACTTGGATGAGCTGCTGGTAAACAGACTAAACGGAAAATAGTAAGCTAATGTTAAAATAAATAAACTAAATAAACTGCTGCTTGTAAATGAAGGATTTATTGGTCAGCTGTAGCTTGGATAGATAAATTGCTATCCATGTCTTGTTTGGTCCGTGGAGTGCTAATTAAGTGATGATAGCTGTGGCAATTTTCTATAACACATATCAAAGGAGCTGTTGTTGAAAAGCATCAATTGGGTGCTCAGTTACCGACTTTAACAGTCCAAGGCTTGGCAAGTAGACAACGAGTAGTCGGTCATCAAGTGATATTGGGTTGTTGGTGATTGCAACAATGTTGGCCGGCAGTTGGAGCTATTACAGTGGTGTTTAGGCTGAGACTTGAACCTATGACCTTCAACTAAATCTACCCAAATACTCCGCTACTTATCCGTTAGGTCGTTGGTTTATGTCTTGATATTCATTACAATTAAATTACATTTAAACTATTTGAATTCATAAACTAAAATTTTTAACTAAACTAAAACTAAAACTATCACTAAAACTAATTATTCTTAATATAAATTACTTCCAAAAAATCTACGAAATTTTTATGATTTTTCCTTTTCTTTTTTTTTTGTATTTTCATTATTTGTTAATTTTTATTAATCTTTTTTTTCTTTGATTTTTCTTTTGAATTCGGGCCCTTTTTGTAAAAATAAAAATTAAGACTATGGAAGGGCAAAAATTAGGTGTCTGCACACGCATTCTTCTAGTAGCTTGGTCGATGTACTAAGTAACCTTATCATAGATGTGTTAGACGGATTGTACTCTAGCTGAGGCATCGGGGTCCTCTTGCGTAGGTATAAGTATAGGGGCATGGATGAAGGGCAACTCGAGATTGAATCCATTGGCCACTTCGAAGGAGATCTGCTTAGTAATGTCATGTATGGTTCAGTTATAAGCAAACTCAACCACTAATAAGTAGGCATCCCAATCAACTAAGTTCTTATTGACTACAGCTCGAAGCAGTGAACCTAAAGTACGATTAACCACTTCTGTTTAGCCATTAATTTGGGGCTCACAAGAGGTATTAAAGAGTAATTTAGTTCCCAGCTAATGCTATAGGGTTCTCTAGAAATGACTTAAGAACTTTAGGTCTCTATTGGAGATTACACTTCTCGACACATCGAGTATCCACATAATCTCCTATAATAAAAGAGAAGCAATAGCTAAAGCATCGTTCGTTTTGATATAGGGTATAAAGTGTGCCATCTTACTGAACCAATCCACAACAACCATTACAAAATCTTTTCCTTGAGTAGTTTTCGATAGTCTGAAAACAAAGTCCATGCTTATTTTGGTCCATTGTCTCGTCAAAACAGGTAGGGGCATCGCTTTCCCTTATTCAGCTTGGTACTTTGCTTTTTTGCACACAACAAAACTTTCAACCACTCTGTGTACATCTCTTCACATTCTCAGCTAAAAGAATCGGCCATTCACTAGTTATAGGTCCTTCTCTCTCTAAAGTGTCTGATGAGTCCTTCGCTGTGGGCTTCCCTAATAATAATTCCTATAGGGAACAAGTTGGCACATACAGTTTTCCTCCTCGGAATAGATAGCCATTCTGTACATAATACTCATCTACTATTCTCCCATCCATGCATCTCCAAATTAATGGTCTAAAATGTAGATCCTTAGAGTACTGTTCTTTGATACTTGTAAAACCAAACAGTTTGATCTACAATTCTAACAAAAGCACATGCCTTCTCGAAAGAGCATCTGCAACTACATTGCTCTTTCTTTGCTTGTTTTTTTATCACAAAATTGAATCCTTTAAGGAATTTAACCCATCTCGCCTGCCGCTTGAATAGCTTAGTCTGACTTTAAAGGTACCATAGTGACTCATGGTTAGTATATATGAAAAATTCCCTTGGTAGTAGATAGTGCTACCATATTTGCAGTGTACGGATTAGTGCTAAGAGCACTTTGTCGTATACAAAGTAATTTAGTTAGGGTCCTTAGAGCTTCTCATTTTTATAAGGCAATTGATTAGCCTTCTTACATTAGGACAACGCCTATTCAAATGCCTGATGTGTTGCACTCTAGCTCAAAAATTTTGTTGAAGTCAGGGAGCACTAATACGAGAGCAGAGGTCAATCTCTTCTTAATCTCAGCAAAACTCCTCTCCTCCCTTTCTCCCCATCAGAAGTCAATGTTTTTTTTCGTTAATTTAATAAGCGGTGCAACAAAGGTTCTGAAGTTCCTGATGTACCTTTAGTAAATCGAAGCCAATCAATAGAAACTTCTCACATTAGCATAAGTAGTAGGGGTTAACCATTCAACAATTGCTCGGATCTTCTCATCATTGACTTATAAGCCTCCTCCATTGATTTGTAGCCTAAGAATACTACTTCCTCATAGTAAAAGCAATATTTCTTCAAATTGCTAAATAGTTACTCGATACGAATGATATCTAGGACTATTTTGATGTGCTCACAATAACTCAGCATGTCAGCACTGTAGATTAAGATGCCATCGAAGTACACTACATCACACTTTCCAATGAGATGTCTTAGCACATGGTTCATAAGTCTCATGAAGGTGCTCGACTCATTCAATAAGACAAAGAGCATGACCATCCACTCCTAAAGTCCATGTCGAGTCTTGTCCTAGCCTCATACGAATTTGATGGTAGACAAATTTGAGACTAATCTTGCTAAAAATTTTGGCTCCATTCAGTTCATCTAACATGTCTTCTAACCTCGAGATCAGATACCTAAATTTTATCATGATTTTGTTTATGGCTCAACTATCAGTACATACCTGCCAAGTTCTATCCTTCTATGGCACTAGAAGTGCAGGCACAGTACAAGGGCTGAGACTCTCTCTCAGCATCCTCTTTCCAACAACTCGTTGACTTAACGTTGAAGCTCAGAAGCCTATACAAGATTCATGCGATAAGCTAGCTTATTTGGTAGTTTAGTGCTTAAAACGGACCGAAGCTAAGGATAGACAAGGCCAGCCATAAGGGTGGTGGGTCCAATCTTGCTAAAGGAACAAAAAGTAAATGGAAGTTAATGGTTTAGCAAATCCCGCGCACTAACTCTATAGATAAGACGCACTATAGAACCACACAGGAACATAAGACTCGCTAGAAGTGATGATACGGATCGGGTTAAGGATAGATAAGGCCAACCATGGGGTAGTAGGTCCGATCATCCCAAAGGAATGAAAAATAAATGGAAGTCAATGGTTTATCAAATCTCATACACTAACTCTATGGGTAAGATGCACCGTAGAACGATACATGGACCTAAGACTCGTTGGAAGTGATGATACAAATTGAAGCTAAGGAAAAACAAAGCCGACCGTAGGGGTAGTGGGTTTGATCTTGCCAAATGGAAGTTAATGCTTTAGCAAATCTCGCATACTAACTCTATGAATATGACGCACTGTAGAACCACACATAGACCTAAGACTTGCCAGATGTAACGTACCGGTTCGAGTGATAGGGTTGCCCGATCTGAGCGATAGGGTTTCCCACTACAATGCTTGCTAAAGGGATTGATCAGACCTGGTAAGGGAGAGAACTTTCTAAGAGAAAAAACTCCAAAAGGGGTTTTTCATTAATTTTGTTATATATCTCCTACATTGTTACAAAAGTTGCTATTTATTGTACGTCCTAAACTTTAGTAGCAAAACTGTAAATTATGTATAAGGCCTTAAACCTTAAAAAATTAAGCCCATAAATAGAGAAAAGACAAATAAGTACAAAAACATAAAACTGTGCATTTTACAAGGAAAAGTAGGCATGTGGTCATTTGGCATGCCTTAGAGATAGTCTCGTAGTGCTTGTTCAAGACACTAGAGAGGTCAACCTATAATTACCGAGCTTTGAAGTCAGTCGACAATAGTTTCTCTAAGGTGTGTCGAGTGGATCCAATACTCAAAGTGATCTCTCGGCCACTAAGTCAACAATAGATTGTAGCTAAGTGAATCTGATACAAGGCAAGTGCACCTATTAGTTTTAATATAGTAGATATGAGTCCGAGTTGATCCCTTAGAGATCTCGAGTACTAATATTAACCTTAGCTTTATTAACTAAGCGGAAAATTGTGATGAGTTGAATGAATTAAAAATATTATAATTAACAAACTAACCTAATTATGAGACTTTATTAAGAAATTTAGAAAGCGATAAAATTAAGAACGGCTTCAAGAAGGCAAATAACGTATTTAGGAATTATTTCCCCTAGTGTTTAAATGTGACCGCTTAAAATGTATCCAATTCAATCTCTATTATTCTTTACTGGAGGGATTTACAATTAAAGTTAATACCTTTCTCAAGCATATTAATCCTAATCCTAAATTGTTTACTGGAATTTCTTCACTTAGAAATATAATTCAAAATTGCATTAATGTATAATGAATTCCCATACAAAAGAACAATTTTTCAGAAGAAACATGTATCTTATCTTTAAGTACACGTGTAATTCTTTCCAATTATATCAAGATCTCATTACACATATGATTTCTCAATCATCATGCATAATATCATAAATTGATACCCTAGAAATATCAATTAACAATTAAATAACATAATTGAATCAAGAAAAGATAGATACTTTATTGAACATTATCAATAAATCTAATAATCACATGAAACCTTAAGTTCTACAATCCTAAATATAAGAATCTTAAGCTATCATAATGAAACTAAAAATGAATTGCAACAAAATCAAGAAATAAAACATGAAAAACCTCTTTTGTTGATGAAAAATCTCTTCAATCTTGAAGTTAGGTATTGCTTTTGCCTTTTTCTCCTCCTTCTCTTTAAGTCTCTTCTCTTTTGAATATCCAAAATTATGTGCGAAACCCTAGTAAGTCCTGTTATAATGTATTATAAAGTTTCTTTTTTCATCACCAGACATAGCTTGGGACATAGTTGTGTTCCCAAGTTGTGTAACTTACTGACCTTGGCACTTAAAATCTTCCCACATGGACACAGCCTGGGGATACAGTTGTGTCCTAGATTATGTAATTTCAAAACTTCATAACTTATTCATTTGAACTCCAAATTGAGTGAAACTTGATTCTTTTTCTTTGTTTTCAATCCGAGGACACATTTAAACCTTGAAATCAAAATTTTAATCAATTAAGTATCAATTTGTTTAAAGAAAACAAAAGATGTAAGGGAAATACTATAAAATCACCATGTGAAATGTATTCAAAATAAGAGTTATCAAACTTCCTTACACTTGAGCATTTACTTGTCGTCAAGCAAATAAATCAAAACAAAAATTTTAGGACAAGAAACGTTAAATAAAATTTCTCACTACTTAGGAAACCGGTGAATGAATACACTTGACTTGAAGAAAGGTAAGAAAATTATTTTCAATTAACTTTGCAATAGTAAAGTCAAGCAATTTCACCGGTAACAATGTCATAATTTCACTTAACCGTATTCGAATGCTCCAATAATACTTAATACTAGAGTTCACTAGTTAATTTATGGAAGGCAAAGTTTACTTAAGTAATTTAACTAAGGATTCTTAAACTAGAAATTAGATTTAACATCTCGCTAACTTGGAAAGAGTCATAAAAATTTTGTCCATTTGACTAAAGCGTATACAATTCTCTCTTCAATCTCACCAAGCGCCATAATCCAAAATAAACACATTTTACATCCACTCATCCTCTGATCATCCCCCTAGTTCATACTTTTGTTGGGAGGTTTTTAAATTTACTTTATTTAAGCACAATTACCTTGAATGGACAATTGTGTTGGTAGAGGAAAAGAATCTTGCTCTTCTAATGAACCAAGACCGATCCATACCAATTTTGTTTTTTCATTAATATTAGCATTGAGACTTAATCTTGCTCTTCTAACGAACTAAGACGAATTTTTACCAATTTTTTTTAACTATTCATACACTTGTTATTACTTTTTACCTCTAATCATTGTGATTTTTCTGGGGTTTCTTAAAAGAAGAATTTCATTTGTTTATTTTCTAAAAATTATAGGGCTCTAAAAATTTCCAAGAGAAAGGTATACATAAAAGTAAATTTAAAAATAACCATAACTAACTCTCAACTAGTAATGTTGTTCCAATCTCAAGTACTAGAGTCTCGAGCTAAATAGCTCATAACTTTGCCTTCTAAAGATTTAACTAATCAATTCTAGTAAAGTATAATAAGATCAATAATGATTAAGATGAAATAGTTGATTTGGCCCAACACTTTAAATTCCAACACTTGTTAATCACCTATTGTAAGTTAACTTAAAAATTAATTGGATCAAATATGAATAATTAGTCTCCTAAATAGTAACAAATTCACATATATCCTTTCCCTACACTTTGATAACGTACATTGTCCTCAATGTATGACTAAGAAAGCATAATAGCAAGATATCAAACAATTAAAAAAATATCATAGGGAAAAAGGAAATATATGTATTGAAAAAAGAAACTAATACTTCCCTGCCTTCAAGCATAAGATACTCTAGTGAAGAAAGGATAGCTAGTAGCTCAACAATAGTGCCCTCATGAGTGGAAGATGATGTAATAGATTTAGACCTCCTTTGAATGATCTACTTTTCATGATTTTCCATTGCCTACCTAATAAGAAACACTACACCAAATAAAAAATGATCATCTTTGCCACACTTAGTTCAAACTAAGAAAATTTTATAAAGGAGTAGAAGTGATGGATATTAAAAGAAATCTCATTTAGACAGTTGAACAAACATGTAAAGTGCATCCACAAAACTAGTTAGGTTAAAAGAAATGACTAGCAAATTCATCTAACTAGTTATACAATAGACTTTTTACATTACAATCTTCTTGAGATGAAGGCTTCCCAACACTTCAAAAACGCTAAATGTCTCAAAATCACTCTCAACAATTCTAACCTTAAATGGCATAATTGAATAGTTGACATTGAATTTGCAAGCTAAATTTGTGTTTGATAAATTATGAAGTAATATCTAACCATAATAGGTATCAAAAAAGCATGTAAATCTATCAACACAAGGCAAATATGCATATCTATTACGAAAGAATAAAAACCAAGTAAATTCTTAGATAAGATTCATGTTCCATCTCACAAAGACCTAAATTTTGGTTACCCAAGCATGCCTAAATAATGATGAGAACAAAACATGAATAAGAGAGGGCATAAAAAAAATGAGATAAACTTACTTGGATTAGGTTGGATTCGATGAAGAAATTTGTTGATGAAAAGAAAAATGTGAGGAGAAGGTGGAGAGAAGATGAAAGGTGAAGTCAATTTTTATGTATCCGTAAGTGTTTGAGAGTATGTGTTTATGTTGTAATAGTGTTATGCAATGCATGTACTAATATCGCGTAGGTGCTGGGTAAACACAGGCTGGGATACAATCGTATCCTACACCTGTGTAACTTTCTGTTTTGAGTACATGTTCCTGGGCGAACACGGGTTGGGATACATGCCTATGTAACACTCTATTTTGAGTGCATGTTCCTAGGCAAACACAGGCTAAGACACAACCGTGTCCTACACCCGTGTAACTTTTTGTGCTTACAGTCCATTGAAGGGGCCTAGATGGATACGGGTTAGGACACAGCCGTATCCCATGCCCGTGTAACTTTTTGTTTTTTTTTTTTTTTTTTTTTTTACCTAGGCTAAATTCATGAATTTAAATGTAATAAAAATTCAAAAAAATAAGAAGAGAAAAAAAATTTTAATTAAATTAAATAGTTCAAAGAAGTAAGGCTAAGTGTCGAGCTTGGTTTTTTACCCTCCCGGTTCTTTTTATAAAATTATGTCTTCTTTAAACCATTCAATACTAAACCCTACGTGTGTAATATTAACCTTCAACTAAGGTTTAAAGAAGATTATTTTTTTTAACTTGAAAAAATTTGGAGTCGCCACCCGACCGGAGTTGGGAAAAGAGGTTAAGTTATAACCAATTAGGTAAAACGGCTTTTTTGAAAACCAAAGATTTAGGTCCAGGGGCTAATTTATTAAAGCTTAAACGGGTATCACTTTTTAATTTTTCGAATTTAACTTTTCTTTTCAAATATACCCTTTTTAATTTCTAAAAACATCTAATTATGATACATGCAACTAAATTGATTAATTTACATAAATATCTAAAAATGGAAAAAATGAAACTTTCTATATTTCAAGTTGCCTTGTACTTGCATATGGGTGCTTACATGCCCACTATTCGGGATCTGACTTCCGTAATTCGTTTAATGAAAATATAGCGAGTTAATTGATTTTAACTTTAGAAAAATTGCTGGGTTTACGTTTTTACTCATTTTGAGTTGATTTGAGAAAAGATTATAATGGGTTCTAAGTTGGATTTTATTTTTGAAAATTCTAAATGATTCTAATTTGAAAATTGATTTATTTATTTTCATTTATTTTTAGAAAATTTAATTTTTCTAAGTGTGAAAACAATTTTTATTTACTAACCTATTTATTTATTTTTATCTTTATTTATTTTATACTTATTCTATCTATTTTTATTAAAGTAAATAAATGGACTACTTTCTTTCTTTTTCTTTTTCTTTTTTCTTTTTCATTCTTTTTTTTTTGTTCTTTTTCCTTTCTTTTTTTATATATATATATTTTTTTTCATTATTAGTATTTTCTATTACATTTACATAAAACAAATAAACAAAAATAAAACAACAAATAAAATAAAACAACACAAAAAAAAGAAATAAAAATATTAAAAAAAACTTTGGGTGGATTCGAATGCATAGTTCGGACCTGGGCGGGTCAAACAAGTTGGAACAGATTAGGTCGAACGGTTCGAATCTTGGCTTCTTCTTCTCCAGCACCAAAATGAGTAGGTGACAATCTTTTTATAGGGGGTAGGTCCAGTGCCTTAGTATTTTAGAGCCGTTTGGGTGCTTTTCGAAAGTTAGCCATAGGCAATGATGGTGGTTCGGCCGTGTGGGGGCTACTAGGTATGATTGGTGGGTTAGGATAGGTTTTTCAGAGTGTAGGGAGTTTGGTTGTAGGTTTAGTTTCGCTCGAGGGTGGCTAAGGGTAGTGGTTCAACGAGAGAGAGAGAGGAAGCGGTTAGGGCTTGATGGTGGTTGCTTGGTGGCATGGCTGGGGGTCACGGTGGAGGTCGAAAATAGCTGGGTTGGAGAGCTTGAGCTGCAGGTAATCCTCCTAGAGTAGTGGCTTAGCTTGGGTCATAATGAAGAGAGAAAGAGTGGGTTAGAGAGAGAAATTAATCGGGAATGGATAAAGAGAGTGTGGGGATTGATTCTATTCATTGTGTATGCTCATCTATGTCCCATGATCATCAATTTATACAAAAATATAACTTAGAAACAAAGGAAAGTTAGAATTGAATTAATGAAGAATGCCCAGGAAAACATCTTATTTCTAATTTTTGGAGCTCAAATTGAATGCACCTTTGACTATATTTAGACATGTTTTTTTGTACCGATTCACAATAGGCTATGTCTATTCTGCAATTTCGCCATTGATTTAGTGAAATTACAACAAGAAAGGGTTTAAAAATCATGCTAAAGTGGGTAGTCTGAAATGGAAAGTGCTGGAAACCTGGAGAAAGTCAAGGGAAAGAGAGGAAAAGAGAGGAAAAAGAAGGGGAAAGGAAGTAAGGGGGAAGAAAAAGTGGGCTAACGTAGCGCTAAGTCAGCCGTATTAACTAACCCCGACATGCCATGTGTCATTTCATGAATACGTGGCAGTTGGCGTGTTACGCCATGTGACACCACGTCAATGGGCCAACAAATCCGATGATGCCACGTGTCAGCACATGTGGCGCAATTAGACCTTGACACGTGACAGTCCCTGATATGATTGAAAACCAAAAAATGAGAAAAAGGCCTCCCTACCTTTGGCAAGTTTCGAACCTAAGACCTTATGCTTAATGGTAGTGCTATGTCCATATGCTTAACTGTTAGGCTGTTAGCTTGTACCTTGTCCATATGTGCAATTAACTCGGTCAGCTTGGGCCCTATTTAAATCTAAGCCCAGGTTCAATGGCCCAACTTCTAAACCTAAATTTAATCTAACAAAATGTTATCTTCTAAAAACTTTTATTTATTATTTTTTTTCAAGATTTTTTTTTTGTATTTTCTCAATTTCTTATTTTTATTCTTTTTTTTCCATATATTCTTATTTTCTTATGTTTTTCTAAAATTCGTATTTTCTAAATTTCTTCATTTTTTAGGGCTTTCTTCAATTTTCTATTTTTTTTTTAAATTTTTCTAATTTAGGACCCTATAACCTAATTTTAAAAATAAAAGGAGGCAAAAATTAAGTGTTTACAACTACCCCTCTTTGTGGTAAAATTTGAACAAAACTTTGCCACAAAGATAAAACAGATACTATTTTTGCCCCAAGAATGGATTTTATGCTAGGAGATTTTGAGAAGAGAAGGGTCGCGCTATAAGAGATGGCCGAAAGATGAAAAAAGAATTGAAGTTTGGTCATGCACATATGAACTGACAAAGTGAAGTGAAACGGGCTAAGCACTCCTTGAGCTAGCTAAGACCCTAAAAAGAATGAGCAAACTTCAGATGACTAATCAAGGCGGGCGAAGTGCTCCTAGAGCTGGCAAAGACCCTAAAAAAGAATGAGCAAACTTGGTTGTGCTCTGATGAGCTGACTAACTAAGATAGGCAAAGCGCTCCTAGAGCTAGCAAAAAACCTTAAAAAAGAATGAGTGAACTTAGTCGTACCTTAATGAGCTAACTAACTAAGGCAGGTAAAGTGTTTCTAAAGCTGGCTAAGACCTAAAAAGAATGAGGAAAGTTGGTCGTTCCTTTATGAGCTGACTAACCAAGGTAGCCAAAGCGCTCTTACAGCTGGTTGGGACCCTAAAAAAGAATGAACAAACTTGGTCATGCCTAGATGAGCTAACTAACTAAGGCGGGTAAAGTGCACCTAGAGCTGGCTAAAACCTTAAAAAGAATGAGAAAACTTGGTCGTACCCTAATGAGCTGACTAACTAAGATGGGCAAAGTGCTCCTAGAGCTAGCTAAGACCCTAAAAAAGAATGAGTAAACTTAGTCGTACCCTAATGAGCTGACTAACCAAGGTAGGCAAAGTGCTCCTAGAGTTGGCTAAGACCCTAAAAAGAATAAGAAAACTTAATTGTACCCTGATGAGCTAACTAACCAAGGCAAGTAAATCGCTCCTAAAGCTAGCTAAAACCTTAAAAAAGAATGAGCGAACTTGGTCGTATCTTGATGAGCTAACTAACCAAGGTAGGCAAAGCACTCCTAGAGCTAGCTAAGACCCCAAAAAGAATGCGCAAACTTGGTCGTGCCTTAATGAGCTGACTAACCAAGGTGAGTAGAGTACTCATAAAGCTGGCTAAGACCCTAAAATGAGTTGAGCAAACTTGGTCGTGCCCTGATGAGCTGACTAACCAAGGTGGGCAAAGCATTCCTAGAGCAAGCTAAAACCCTAAACTGAGTTGAGAAAACTTGATTGTGCCCTAATGAGTTGACTAACTAAGGTGGGCAAAGCACTCCTAGAGTTGGCTAAGACCTTAAAAAGAAAGAGGAAACTTGAAAGGCTAATTAAGAAGATGATGAAGGGAATTGCTTTACGAGCCAGTTAAGAGAAACTTAATGAAAGAAAGTGCCCTATAGAACTTAGTGAGGAGAGGGGCTTGTTTGCAAGGAATTTGGAAGAATGAACTAAGCTAAGATCGTGTCTTTATAAGTTAGCCAAATACTAAATGTAGAAAGTAAACGCCTTTAGGTTGGTTAAAAAAAGATTGTTGGGAGTAAAAGTGGTCTAAATGCAAGAAAAAATTGGTGTACTAACACTATGTAGAAATACTTACCTAGTCTCTATCGATAATACCCAATTTGTCAAACATTTTTTGAAAAACCCCTATTGGAAAAATACTAACTCTTGTTTTAGTCCCTTGTTATTAACCCAGATGTTCTTGACATGCAACATTCGGGACTTATTGGTTCTTTTTTGGAGAAATCATGGAGATTAGCCCGAAGTAGGAAAAACTACCCACTTTCTTTGTTTCTTTGGAACTTTTATGAACCCAAAAGCCTCATTTCCATCTATAGTGATTGCTTACTTGAGTTTTACCTTCCTCTGAAACAAAAGGGATAATAAAATTCCCTATCGAGAGGGATCAATCCATAATAAAGTATTTAAAGAATTTTGTTGATTATCAATGTCTAAGATCTCATTCCTTAACTCCTTTCGTGTTTGCAGTATATGAGGTCAAGGGAATTAGACTTGTCCATAGAGAGGGTGATTATTCCAATGATAACAATGGCCAAGGATACCAAATTTACTTATAGATAATGAAAATTGGACCACAATGATGTTCAAAATTACTAACATTTTCGTATCTTGAGCAAAATTCCCATTGATTTCTTATGGATAGTACAATTTTACAGCGTCAGCATTTATAGGGTCTCTCAAATCTAAACCATCCATTTGGGACAAAATCAAAGCCCCTCCTGATAATACTCACTTTACGACATAAGGACCCTTATAATTGGGGGCGAATTTCCCTTTAGAGTCTTGTGTATTGGGGAGAGCTTTTCTTAACTCCAAATCTCCTTCTTTGAGGTTACAAGGATGCACCCTCTTGTTGAAGGCCTGAGCCATTCTTTGTTGATAGCACTGATTATGATACAGGGTTATCAATCTCCTTTCATCAATTAGATTTAGTTATTCGAAGCGTTTCTTTATCCAATTGGCTTCGTCCAAATGAATTTCTGATAGTACCATGAGTGGTAGGATTTGGACCTCTACTGGTAACACTACTTCAGTGTTGTATACTAAAGAGTATGGTGCTGCCCCAATCGATGTTCTAATGGAAGTTCGATAGGCCATGAGTGTGAAGGTTAAAATCTCATGTTAGTCTTTATATGTAATAGCCATTTTTTTAATGATTCTTTTGAGGTTTTTGTTTGCTGCTTCGACAACTCCATTCAATTAGGGTCGATAAGGAGTACAGTTCCTGTAAATGATTCGGAATTACCGACACAATTCTATCGCAAGCTTGTTGTTGAGATTCGTGCCATTACCAGTGATGATTGTTTCAGGAGTCCCATACCGAGCCAAGATATCACTCTTCATGAACTTAACTATGACCCCTTTATACTGAACAATTTAGAATACTAAATTAAGACCCAATAGGATATTAGAATACTCGAGCTTAATATAATTAATTTCACATTAGGATTCAAGTATATTTAAGATTCTAGAATCTAATTTAGAAATCGATGTGGAAACCGAACCCGAACCCGAACCTAACCTTAAACCTAAAATAATTATAAAAGACTTAAGACCTAGATAATTAGGTATATTAAACCCTACACAAAACATAACAACAAGCGTTATAGGATAAAACAAACCTATAATAGTTATAGGCAAAATTGAAACCACGTTTGTGTTAGAAGGATGATCGGCAATGGCCTAAGCGAGTCGGACCTCGAGTGAGTGAACGAGGAGTTGAGGTAAGTTAGGATTAATACATTATTGTATTTTGGAGGCTTGAGATTATGTTTGGTTGTACTTATTAGATAGTTGGTTGTATGTATGTGCTTGATTATGAGTGATGCTATGATTCTGTCTATTGTTCTAGCTTGTATTGTATGATTTGTATAAAATGATTGATTACCTTAAACTAGACCTAATCAAATATACAACCTATAATCATAATCGAACCTATATGGCAACCCATTAGGGGAACTTAGGACTCTCTGGCCAAATATCGACCCCTTCGAAAAGGATAGCTCAGGATTGCATAATGGTCCCTTCTTCATCCTTAGTCGAACTAAGTGACAGGAGAGGAGGTCACAGCGAAGGAGAAGTCAATGGTTTGAAGGTAGTTGCGGGAGGAGTGAGGTCTCCATTGTACAATCCTAGGTTTGGTTGTAAGCTGTTGTATTAATGGTAACTCCTCAACTTAGATTAGAGTAGGCGAAATTTCTCTAATCTCACGATGGACTGGATAATATCGTACGATGACATTTACTTGAACATGCATTGCACCTAATAAGGTGATTGATAACCTTGTTGTGTTTATGGTATAGTTTTAAGTCCTCTAACCTAACTTATTGAGCTGTAGTTGCTCACATCCCTACAGACGTCGTGTAGGTGCTGGCTAAGCAGCGATATACAACTACTCTGAAGCTAACAACTACTAGATCCTAGGGAGTGAGGAAAAATATTTGAAGAACAAACATATATTCTTAAGGTCTAACCTTTTATTTTAGAATTTTTCATTTTTTGAATAATTTAATAACTGAATTATAATGTATATATATTTTTTCTCATTTTCTTAGGTAAATGATTTATTTAAATTACAAATTGTTTACTTCAAAGCGGGTTAGTCGTAGATGCCTTGTGTAGATCAAGTCTAGGATAGCGGTTTTAAGGCCAACTTCTATCTTAGAACAGTTTATACGGCGGGACTATTACAACTCTGTCGCTTCAGGGCATGACACCATTTAGTAACATTCAAGTATGACAAAGCCTTTACCCATTTGCTGAAGTAGGCAATGGCAACTAATATGAAGCGATGCCCATTAGACACTCTTGGAGTGATAGGGTCGATGATATCCATGGCCTACATTAAGAAAGGCCATGATGCTAAGAGGGCATGCAATTCCTAAGGAGAAGCGTTTATCTTATTTGTGTAAACTTGGCATAAATGATAGTGCCTAGTGTGTTTCATGCAATCACTTTCCATTGTTGACCAATAATACCCTAGCCTCATGATTTTCTTTGCCAACATGTATCCATTCATGTGAGGGCCACATACTCCTTCTTGTACCTCTTTCATTAAATTCTCAACCTCTTCATCAGCTATACACCTTAAGAGTGTACCGTCAAATGAGCGTCTATATAAGGTAGACTCGCTTACTAAGAATTGGGTGGCTAGTCTCCTAATCATCTTTTTGTCTTTTTTCTCGATCGTTTTAGGATATGTACCTTGTTGTAAGAACACCTTAATATCATGATACCGCGGCTTTTGGTCATTTATACCCTCAATTGTTAGGCAAAAGGCAGGCTTATCCTCAATTTCAATAACAAGGGGCTAAATCTCGACTCCACCATATATCTGGATCATAGATGCTAGTGTAGCTAAAGCATCAGCAAATTGGTTATGAGTCCTTGGCACGTGATTGAAGGTGACTTCTATAAAACTTTCCATTAATGCTATCAAATGCCGGTGATAAGGCACTAGCTTGGGGTCTTTAGTTTTGTACTCTCCCCGTGCTTGGCCAATAATGAGCGAGGAATCTCTATACACTTCTAATTCTTGAATATATTTCTCTAGGGCCATCTTGAGTGCCATGATATATGCTGCATATTCAGTAATATTATTAGTGTATGGGAAAACGAGCCTTATGGCCATAGGATATTGAGTACCTTCAAGAGATATTAGTATTGCCCCAATTCTACATCCAGATACGTTGGCTACACCATCGAAGAACATTTTCCATTTTGGTGGCTTGTCATCCTTTCAATTATCAAAGTTTCCTTTGACCACTAAGATACCCACATGAGGAAAATTGATTTGTATTTCTTGGAGAGTACTATCAGAGGGGTTTTCTGCTAATTGATCTGCCAAAGTTTACCCTTTCACTGAATTTTGGTTCACATATGTAATGTCAAACTCTGATAACAGCATCTGCCACTTTGAGATTCTGCCAATTAAGGTAGGTTTGTCTACCAAGTACTTTAGGGGATCGTATTGGGTTAGTAAATCCACCTGGTAGTAGAGTATGTATTGTCTGAGCCGATTCATTACCCAGACTAACACATAACAAGTTCTTTCAATTTCTGAATATCTCTGCTCCCCTTCGGTGAATTTTTTGCTTAAATAGTTTATAGCCCGTTCCTTCCTTTCCTTATCTTTCTGGCCAAGCATGTACCCTATAGACTCTAGTAATATTATCAAGTATAGGAATAAAGGCTTCCCAAGTTTCGGAGCTACCAAAATTGGAGGGTTCATGAGGTATTCTTTGATTGTTGTAAAGGCTTGCTTACACTCTTCGTCCCAGTTAATCTTAGCATTCTTTTTTAACAACTTAAATAAAGGACGACACTTGTCTGTGAGTTAGGATATGAACCGAGCTATATAGTTTAAACGGCCCAATAAACCTTTGATTTCTTTGAGTGAGTGTGGTGGGGGCAGGTTAACTATCACTTTAACTTTATCAGGGTCCACTTCAATGCCCCTTTGGCTGATTATGAAACCTAACAACTTCCCTGAAGTTGCTCCAAAAGTACGCTTCTTTAGGTTAAGTTTCAGTTGAAATTTTCTCAACCTATCAAACAATCTCCTTAGATTTTCCATATGATTTTCTCCTTCTTTAGACTTGGCAATCATATCATCGACATATACCTCGACTACTTTGTGCATCATGTCATGAAAAATTGCTATCATGGCTCTTTGGTAAGTTGCCTTGGCATTTTTAAGTCCAAAAGGCATTACTTTGTAGCAAAACGTACCCCATATCGTGATGAACGTGGTCTTAGCTTTCTCTTCTTCAGCCATTCGAATATGGTTATACCTAGAAAATCCATCCATGAAAGAGAAGATATGGTTTCTGGCTGTATTATCGACCAATACATCGATATGGGGCAAAGGAAAATTATCTTTAAGGGTTGCTTGATTGAGGTCTCGAAAATCCATGCACACCCTGACTTTCTTATTTTTCTTCATAACTAGTACTATGTTGGCTACTGAATAACAGTGGCTCAAAATTCTCCATCCTTCAAGGTATGGTACATATCTTCAAATAACATGATCTGCACATACTTTAAATAGGTAAGGATCATCCCAAAAATAATGTTTCACATCAGAAAAAAATTTCTTCTTTTGCTGGTGTAGAAGTTCTTTCCATATAATCCTGGCAGCTAAAAAATTAGCGATATTCGCAAACCAAGGAATTTCCATATCACTTACCTGGTCGATGGCATAGAGTTGCTCCTCAGGGAGTTCATCTTTGATCTCATTCTCTTCAAGCATTTCCAAGTTTGGATTCTCCAATCGAGATAGGTGATCTACTGCTAAATTCTCAATGCCTTTTTTGTCTTTGACCTCCACATCAAACTCTTATAGCAACATGATCGACCTAATCAGTCTTCGCTTTGCATCTGGTTTTATTAATAATTACCTAAGGGGAGAATGATCAGTGTAAACAATCACTTTAGATAGAAGCAAATAAGAGCAAAACTTATCAAAGGCAAAAACAATTGCTAGCAACTCTTTTTCTGTACTAGTATAGTTCTCCTTAGCATAGTAAATTGGTTGAAAGTACTTGTCCTTTCTTTGCCCCAATACTACCCCTACTGCGTGATTACTTGTGTTACACATAAGTTCAAAGGGAAGTGCCCAATCAAGTACTACCATGATTGGGGCATTGGTAAGTTTCTCTTTAAGGATATTAAAAGCTTTCAAACACTCTTGAGAGAAATCATAAGGTACATCCTTCTCTAATAACTTAGTTAAAGGGCGAGCAATTTTTGAGAAATCCTTAATAAATTACCTATAAAAACCTGCATGCCCTAACAAGCTTCTTATGGCCTTAACCAAAGTTAGGGATGAGAGTCTTACAATAGTGTCCACTTTGGCAATATCAACTTCAATTCCTCGATATGAGATCTTATGGCCCAGCACAATACCTTCTTCTACCATGAAGTGGCACTTCTCGTAGTTGAGTACAAGATTGATCTCTTTACACCTGATAAGTACCCTATCCAAATTATTCAAACAATTGTCAAATGGGTTGCCAAAAAATGAAAAATCATCCATAAATACCTCCATTATGTCCTCAATCAAATAATAAAAAATGGCTAGCATGCATCACTGAAATGTGGTAGGTGCATTATAAAGACCAAAAGGCATTATACGGTAAGCAAAGGTGCCATAGGGACAAGTGAAAGTGGTCTTCTCTTGATCTTCAGGTGCAATAGGTATCTAAAAATAACTAGATAAGCCATCTAGAAAACAATAAAACATATGTCCAATTAGTCGTTCCATCATTTGATCAACAAAAGGTAAGGGGAAATGGTCCTTACGTATAGCATCATTTAACTTTCTATAATCGATACATACACGCCAACCTATTAGCATTCTTATTGGGATCAATTCATTCTTCTCATTAGGAACTACTGTCATCCCACCTTTTTTTGGAACTACTTGCACTGGACTCACCTATGAGCTATCAAAGATAGGATATATCATACCTGCATCAAGGAGTTTGATAACTTCCTTTTTGACAACCTCTTTCATGTTTGGATTCAAGCATCTCTGAGGTTGTACAACCAGCTTAAGGTTTTCTTCCATCAAAATCTTATGAGTACAAAAGGAGGGATTAATACCTTGAATATTGGATATTTTCTACGCAATGATCCTCTTATGCTCCTTGAGTACTTTCAACAACCTTTCTCTCTATTCTTCTTCTAAATTGGATGCTATAATTATCGGTTATTTGGAGTCCTTCTCTAAGAAGGCATATTCCAAGTAGTAGAGTAATTACTTTAACTTTAATACCGGTAGCTCCTTGATCGAAGGTTTTAACTATGCTTCCTTCATCTTTTCAATCTCTTCAAACCCTTTCTCAATAGAGGTAGGTTTATTTGCTTCTAGTTAGGTTACCACCTCGGATTTGATAGGTTCTTCCGAAGCTTCTTTCATGCCTAATTACAAGCAACTCTCCAGCGGATCCTTAAAAAGAACTTCTTGCATATAGCTTGAGATAAAAGTATCAGTAACATCTAAAAGGTAGCAAGTACTATCCTGATCAATAGACTTTTTCATAGCTTCCGAGATTTTAAACATGATCTCTTCGTCTCCTACTCTAAGAATGAGCTTGCCATCACTAACATCAATGATAGCCCTAGTATTAGCTAAGAATGGTCTACTTAGGATAAGAGGCAATTCAAAATGTTCATCTATGTCCAATATCATAAAGTCAACTGGAAAAATAAATTTACCTACTTAGACTAATACATCCTCAATAATGCTTCTAGGATACGTCACAAATCTATCAACTAATTGCAAGCTCATGTGTGTGGGTTTAGGTTCCCCTAATCCTAGCTTCTTGAAAAATTTATAAGGCATCAAATTGATGTTAGCACCTAAATCAACTAGAGCTTTGTCAACTAACAAGTTACCAATATGACAAGGAACTGTAAAACTTCCTAGGTCTTTTAGCTTCTTAGGCAACTTATTTTGCACGATCGCTGAACATTCTTTACCCAGTATGACTGTAGAAAGCTCCTTAAGCTTCCTCTTGTTGGATAAGAAATCTTTCAAGAACTTAGCATACTTCGGCATCTGTGACAAAGAATCAATGAGAGGTAACTTAATATGCAATTGTTTAAAGAGGTTAAGGAACTTACTGAATTGTTGGTCATTGCGATCTTGCTTAAGTCTTTGGGGATATGGGATGGGTGGTTGATATTCCTTCACCTTAGATGACTCTACGTCTTCCTTGGCTTTTGTCCCCTCATTACTCTTACTAGTCTCCTCATTAACCTTCCTCTTAACATGCAACTCCTTCCCACTTCAAAGTGTCAATGCCTTGACATGTTCCTTTGGATTGGTTTCTGTATTTCCTGGTAGTGTTCCTTATGGTCTTTTAGAGATTAGCTTCACAAGTTGACCAATTTGGTTCTCAAGGTTGCAATTAGAAGCCTCTTGATTTCTCAACAATGATTCAATGTTGGATAAGTGAGCCTCATTGCCTTGAATATATTTAGTAAGAAGTTCTTCCATACTAAACTTCTTTTCTTAAGAAAGAGGAGGAGGTAATGGTCTTTGAAATCCAAGTAGGCTAAAGTTGGTCTTCTACTGGCCCTGGTTTTGGTTTCCCCATGAGAAATTAGGATGATTCCTCCACCTAGAATTATAAGTGTTGTTGTAGGGGTTATTTTGTTGCCTAGGTAGATTTCCTAGATAATTTGCTATTCCAGTTGTTCTTGTGCTCCACAACCCTGTATGCCAAAGTTACTTACATCTGATTGTACTTGTTAAGGGCCAACAGAGAGTGCATCAATCTTCTTACTCAATAGATCCACCTTGGCTGCTAAAGTAATAGTCAAGTCCACATCATAAATTTCCGTAACCTTTTGCCTGGCTCTAGTGCTTTCCCACTCATAGTTGTTTATTGCTATTCCTTTAATTAGGTTTTGTGCTTGCTTAGGTGTCTTTGTGTTCAAAGTACCTCTTGCGAATGCATCAATTATTTATCTCATAGATAAATTGAGACCATTATAGAAGGTTTGAATCTGCATCCATAGTAGGAGGTCATGATGTAGGCACCTCCTGAGCAAGTCCTTGAACCGTTCCTAAGTATCATATAGAGTCACTGCTTTCAATTGGGCAAAACAAGAAATGTTGTTTCGAAGTTTAGCAGTCTTCGTAGGTAGGAAATACTTCTGCAAAAATTTCTCTACCAATTCATTCCAAGTTGTGATTGAATTTCCTGGTAAGGAGTTTAACCATTGCTTTGCTCTACCCTTCAAGGAAAAAGGAAATAGCCGTAGTCAGTTGGCATCATCTGTGGCTCCGTTGATTTTAAATGTATCACAAATCTCTAGAAAGCTAGAGATGTAAGCATTAGGATCTTCATCTTAGAGACCGTCAAATTGAATATATTGTTGCACCATTTGTACGATGTTGGGTGCAATTTGGAAGTTATTAGCCACAATGGTTGGCCTTGTGATACTAGAGTCAACTCCTATAAGTATAGGCCTTAAATAGTCAGACATAGTCTGATTTACTTCATTACTGTTATTAGCCATGTGCGGTGGATCTTCTTGATTGATGAATTTGGTGTTGGCCTCTTCACCCTTTTCCATAATCTCAACGATTGACTCATCTTCTATGGTAGCCACAGTTTGTCTAGGTCGCAATCTCAAATTTTGAAGGATAGTTCTCTCAATTTTAAGATCAAGTTCTACTAAATCTTCTCGGTTGCATCGAGTCATGCACTATAAGTGTAAGAAATATAGAATCACTTGTAGCTCTAGGTAATAAAAATAAACAATGAAAAAAAAAAAGAAAAACAAAGGTCAAAGTAATAAAGCAACTAGTGTTCTTAGTATCGAAAGTCCCCGGTAGTGGTGCCAAAAACTTAATACAAGGCAAATGCACCTATCAGTTTTAATACAGTGGATATGAGTCTGAGTCGATCCCTTAAAGACCTCGAGTACTAATATTAACCTTAGCTCTATTATCTAATTGGAAAATTGTGATGAGTTAAATGAATTAAAAATACTAAAATTAACAAACTAACCTAATTATGAGACTTGACTAAATAATTTAGAAAGCGATAAAATTAAGAACGAATTCAAGAAGGAAAATAACGTATTTAGGAATTATTTCCCTTAGTGTTTAATATGTGATCGCTTAAAATGTATCCAATTCAATCTCCATTAATCCTAATCGGAGGGATTCACAATTAAAGTTGACACCTTTCTCAAGCATATTAACCCTAATCCTAAATTATTTACTATAATTTCTTTACTTAGTAATATAATTCAGAATCGCATTAATGTATAATGAATTCCCTTACAAAAAAAACAACTTTCCGGAAAAAGCATGTATCTTATTTCTAAGTATACATGTAATTCTCTCCAATTATGTCAAGATCTCATTACACATGTGATTTCTCAATCATGATTCATAATATCATAGAAGAATACCCTAGAATTATCAATTAACAATTAAATAACATAATTAAATCAAGAAAAGATAGATACTTTATTGAACATTATCAATAAATCTAATAGTCACATGAAACCTTAGGTTCCACAATCTTAAATACAAGAATCTTAAGCTATCATAATGAAACTAAAAATGAATTACAACAAAATGAAAAAATAAAACATGAAAAACCCCTTTTGATGATAAAAAATCTCTTCAATCTTGAAGTTAGGTGTTGCTTTCGCCTTTTTCTCCTCCTTCTCTTCAAGTCTCTTCTCTTTTGAATGTCAAAAAGTATGTGCTAAACCCTAGTAAGTCATTTTTTAATGTATTGTAAAGTTTCATTTTTTTATCACCAGACACAGCTTGGGACACCGTTGTGTCCCCAAGTTGTGTAACTTACTGACCTTGGCACTTAAAATCTTCTTGTATGGACACAGCCTGGGGATACAGTTGTGTCCTAAACTATGTAACTTTCTGATTAAAAGTTGCTACTTTCTCCTATTGTTTATGTAACTTCAAAACATCATAACTCATTCATTTGAACTCCAAATTGAGTGAAACTTGATTCCTTTTCTTCGTTTTCAATCCGAGAACACGTTCAAACCTTAAAATCAAAATTTTAATCAATTAAGTATCAATTTATTTAAAGAAAACTAAAGATGTTATGGAAATACTATAAAATCACCATGTGAAATGTATTTAAAATAAGAGTTATCAAACTTCCCCTCTCGAAACATGATACCTTGGCCTATCAAAAAGCATGATGTCGAGTAAGTGATTGCTCAAGCATAGGTGAGGATTGGTTGTTGTCTCAGCTTTATGCTTCTTGGCACTCAATCTACAAGAAATATTGTTATTCGACTTAGTAGATATAATGAGTCAGCAAGTAGAAGATCTCAACTTCAACAATCAGTTTGGGTCGGTACCCCAAAGCTTATCATTTCCTTTCCCTTATATAAGTTTCGACTTAAAACTTGGTAATTGGCCACTCTAAATCCCTTCGAGGTCAAACACTAATCGACAAAATTGAAATTTAAACAAATACAATGCAATTCTTACAATAAGAGCATCACCAACAAATGTTCCCTCCACTCTTCATGGGCTCTATCAATCACACCTTCTATCTCGAATCTTTCCTTCCACTAGTCATGAATCCTATCATCCATATCTTGGTAGTCCCAGCAACTATCAAGTGTGGGTAATAACATAATCTCTGGGTCACACAAAAGATTATGGGCACATGGGCCTGATGCCCACATAACTTAAGATCGTTTGTCAATCGCAAGTACTTCTAACTCTTCAAGCTCAACTAGCTCGAATCTCATACTCTTCTCATTTTTTGAAATTACCATTCCCTTTACTTTCTCGAAAATCTATTCTTCTTCCTCCTTCCACCTAGGGTTATGCTCATCAGTTTGGATGGTCGATAGTGGGGGCATGACAAGAATATGAGGGTTTAACTCCAACTCAGCTTAGTCCTCTTCCTCTTTACTTACTTTCCTAGTAACCTCCACCTCCTTAACTCCTCCTTCAATACTCTCTAATTTGGCAATCCTCCATTCTCTTATTTCATCCTGGAACACTTTAAGCCATCTATTATTCTCCTTCAGCTAATTTTGCACTTCCAAGAGGTCAGCTACATAAGTGGGTTTTCTCTCATACAATTTGTCGTAGTGATCTCGAGGTATAAATTTTCTTTGCATAAAACGTTTTATCTCATCCCATGTAATGATCTCAATGTTTTCCTTATCAATTGTCTAATTTATCATTCTCTTCTACCAAGTAGCTAAAAGGACAATCATCAAATTCTTTATAGCATAGACTCTCTTATGCTCAAGGTAAGAATAATTTTCGAAAACCTGATTAACTTGAAATTCCCAACTCAAATATTCATCTAGAGTGCCATATCCATCAAACTTTAGAATTTGTGATATTACGTCTTCATAATAATAATATTCATACTCGTATCCAGCCTCATATGCCATGTTAAGGATATTCAATTTAATAGCGATACTTAAGCTTATGAGAGAGAGAGAGATAGAGTTTCTTAACAGCTAATGGACAGCAGTATAGCTAAAAAGGTACTAATGCTCAAATTGCACGTATTAACAACTTAGCAATAGTTATCTCAAAAGCTCAGCAGAGTTCAAATTCGATATAGTAACTATTCTTGTCCAATCAACTCAGACATACACAATCTCAACTAGACACTTGGTCTTTCAATTGGGCAAACACAACAGTACTTTCTCAACCACTATCGTAATAATAAAACAAGATAATACATTGAATAGCTTGAAGAAGAGATATCTTGGCAAACAACCTAGATTGGAATTCCCAACCTTTTCTTCAATATATATATTCAATATGGGACTTATGGTGTAAAGGAATTGCAATCCAAATTTTTACTCACCTAATTGAAGGAAATTCAATAGAGACCAAACTAATACTTAGCAAATAAGTCCTCATTATCCCAAACAAACCCAATAGGCAAGCACTTCCTTTGATACAAAACAAAACTAATACAATAACTAAAACTCTCGGCTCTATCTAGAACCTTGAGCTCTGATACCATGATGATATAGATCGAAGCTACGGACAGACCAGGCCGGCTGTGAAGGTGGTAGGTTAGATCTTGCTGAAGGAATGAAAAGTAAATGGAAGTCAATGGTTTAGCAAATCCCACACATTAACTCTACGGATATGATGTACTATAGAACCACGCACAGACCTAAGACTTGCTAGATGTGATGATACCGACTGAGGCCAATAACAGACAAGGCCGGCCATAGGGGTGGTAGGTCTGATCCTGCTGAAGGAACGAAAAGTAAATATAATTTGATGGTTTAGGAAATCCCATGTACTAACTTTATGGATATGATGCACCATGAAATCACATATAAACCTAAGACTCACCAGATGTGATGCACCGTTTAAGTGATCGAGTTACTTACCACAATTCTTGCTAAAGGGATTGATAAAAACTGGTAAGGGAGAGAACTTTCTAAGAGAAAAGGCTCCAAAAGGGGTTTTTCATTAATTTTGTTATATATCTCCTGCATTGTTACAAAAGTTGCTATTTATAATTTGTCCTAAACCTTAGTGGCAAAACTGTAAATAATTTACAAAGCCTTAAACCCTAAAGAATTGGGCCCATAAATAAAATAAAGACAAATAAATACAAAAATGTAAAACTGTACATTTTACAGGGAGAAGTGGGCATGTGGTCATTCAGTATGCCTTAGAGATAGTTTCGCTTAGTTGAGACACTAGGGAGGTCGACCCATAATTGCCAAGTTTTGAAGTTAGTCGGCAACAGTTTCTCCGAGGTGTACTGAGTAGATCTATTACTCAAAGTGATCTCTTATCCACTAAGTTGACAACAGACTTTAGCCGAGTGAATCCAACTCTCAGAAACATGATACCTCGGCCTATCAACAAGCATGATGCCAAGCAAGTGATTACTTAAGCATAGGTAAGGATTGGTTGTTGTCTCAAATTTATGCTTCTCGGTGCTCTATCTATAAGAAATAGTGTTATTTGACTTGGTAGATAAAATGAGTTGGCAAGTAAAAGATCTCGACTTTAGTAGTTGGGTTAGGTCGATACCCCGAAGCCTATCAATGATGGGTACTAAGTCAATGTAGTGCTCTATGCCTCGAGTTGGGGGCAACCCTTCTAGCAATTGTTTTAGGAACAGGTCAGCATATTCATCTAACAGTTCCTTCACCTCTCGGGGTAAATCATTTAGATTCTTTTCCAGTAATCGCCTAACCAACAGGAGGGTCAGCTTATTAGCATTAATGGATTCTCGAAGCTCGACTCTACTCATTAGTCTTCTTCAATCTGTGAGCAAGTTTTGTCTGTAACTTAAGAACTTCTCTTAACAACATCGAATTTAGCATGATCTTCTTAACAAATACGTAGGATGTATACATGGGCAGTATGTCACAAAGAATCTGGTCAGAGTAATTGCTAATAGTGATCGGTAGTAGTATTTGCCGAGTGACATGTAAGGCTCCCTTCTCACTCAACCACTACAACTTATATGGCTTCGGGTGTGCAATAGTCGACAACCTTAGTTTTGAAACGAAGTCGATTGACGCCACATTAGTGCAACTATCACTATCTATAATGAGGGCACACATCTAATCATTTACCATGTAAGTTATTTAAAATAAGTTCTCTCTCTACTTATCCTCTCATAAGGGTTCCATACTCTTAGTGCATCGAATAACCATAAGTAGCTAGTCCAAATCCTCGGCATATACATCTTCTTTAATCAACTCTTTCTTAGCATTCTCATTCTTGACAGGGACGTCCTCCTCAGGTTCTCCATTCATACTCTCTACGTCTAACTTCAAGATTTCTCCTTTGATGACCATTATCCTTCAGTTTAGGTACTGAGCAACCATATGTCTAAACCATTGACACTTAAAGCACTTGATCTAGCAGGTCTTCCTACCAGACCCTTGCCTCTTCTCATATGTTTAAGTCAACACTACATCTTCAAGTCGTCCTTTCTACTTGGCTCAAACATTAACCCTTCTATTTGGCTCGGTACTCTATAGAGTTCGATGACTTGCCTGTCCTGGTCAGCTAGACGGCATTCTAGTCATTACTTGACTCCTTTTCTACCTCTCTACTGGCAGGGCAATCCTATCAGCTTCATCCATTGTGTCAAATTGTTGGAGCTTCACAATGTCTTGAATGTCTCTTCATAACCTAATGACAAACATCAAGATTGTTCAGGTAGGTTCTTTCTCCACTTCACATCTTATCATAAGCATTTGGAATTTTTAAACATATTCATCAACAATATGGCATCCTTGTTTTAGCTCTTGAAGCCGAGTGAAAGCATCTTGGAGATAAGTTTCTAGCACAAATCGGTTTCTAAGCACTCTCTTCATCTCAGGCCAGGTGTTAATCTCTCGGTACCCCTCTTTTCCTGTCATGGCCTAAAAATTCTTCCACCACTTGGTTGCATATCCAGAGAATTCAACTGTGATGGTCTTCACTTTCTCATAATCGTCATATTGATAGTAATCAAATACACACTCCACCTTTTCTTCCCAATCCAAGTACTCATCAATATTCCTAGATCCATTGAAACTCAGAATTCAAAGCTTTACATGGTTGGATGCTTTAGGGACTCATGCACGCTCCTCTTCAACATTCTCTTTTTCCTCCTCATCTAGCTCTCTCAAGTCTATTCTTCGCCTTATTCGTCTGCTAGCTCCTCTACCTTGAATTGGTCTACTTAGGTTCTAGCCTCTAATAGGTTAAGCAGCTTATAGAGTGTTTTACACGGCCACCATGGGTCAGCAAGACAAGGTACAAATAGCTCTAGTAAAATCTACTAAAAGATTAGTTTTCTCATCAAGTCTCTCGTTATTACTTTTAAGAGTTCCTTAAGATTGTCATCCATGGCAGACAACTCTACTGTCATCATTAGCATTAACATTCAAACTTGGATCTCTCATTTTTCCTCATAGATTTAAATTCACATAAACACTTCAGATAGTGAACAGAGAATAACACAGTAGTTAAATGAACACAGTACTGCTCTATTTCACATACACAAAATAGAGTATAATAGAATTCAAGAAGAACTAATAATGGCTGATACAAAACCTCTGCTTTGATACCAAGTTGATATGAACCGTGACCATAAATAGATAATGCCAGTCACTAGATGCGTCTAAGCTTGCAGAAAGCTTAAAAAAGAGTTAATGGGGAAAGGTACGAAAAGGTGGAGGGTGTTGAAGGCTTTCTCAGTGCTCTATGAGTACTTAGAGGTAAAGGCTACTCTAGAGCACTTTGATCACTCTTACAAGTGGAAGAGCATTGGGAGGTAGCATTTACCTCTAGCTGCCTTCAAGAAAGAAGTTGTTCTATGGCCTTATATATTCATTGTAGAGCTGATAGGAAAAGTACATTGTAGTTAAGCTACCTAAGGGATGGTCCAGATAGGGGGTAAGAAGGGGCTTGGTCCTATTGATACTTAGGCCACCCAAAAGATCATGGCCTTCATGGCACTGAGAGATGGCTAAGAGATTGATGTTGCAAAGACCATAGAGAGGTATGTTCGATATCTAATCTCCAAGCACTTCCCTAGCATAAAGAAAGTTGTGGTGAAGAAATAGGCCAAAGGTACAAGTTCATTCTGCGTAACTACATTTGTTATGCTGATGTTGAGGTGCTTTGTCCAGCACCTGTAGGATGGGAGGAACTCCTTAGTCATGCCAATTATAGTAGAGCTTTATGGATGGTAATAGTAGGTTCTTTTGGTTTCTACTTCTTTTCCTTTTCAAACTTTGAATTGAATTTCTTATAAGAAAAAATTTAGCCGTAAGGATGCCTTATCCCTCTATAGACCAGTTGATGAGGTGACACTAGGTAAGAGTCAAGATAGACCAGTTGTAAGGCAAAGTAATACTACTGATGCTAGGGCTTAAGGAGACTAATAGGGCATAGCTGAGGTTTATTCCTTAAGGGGTTCCTATTGGCATTTGGGATGAGCCACTGGATGTTGAGCCTTTGTGATAGGCTTTAGCGTACTGACCTAACCCAACTACTAAAGTCAAGATCTTCTACTTATTGATTCATTCTATCTGCCAAGCTGAATAACACTATTTCTTGAAGATAGAGGGTCGAGAAGCATAAAGTCGAGACAACAACCGATCCTCACCTATGCTTGAGCAATCACTTACTTGGCATCATGCCTACCGATAGGCTAAGATATCATGTTTTCGAGAGTTAGATTCACTCTGCTAAAGTTTGTTGTCGACTTAGTGGCTGAGAGATCACTTTGAGTATTGGATCCACTTTGCACACCCTAGAGAAACTATTGTCGATTGACTTTAGAACTTAGCAATTATAGGTTAACCTCTCTAGTGCCTCAGCCAAGCACTACGAAACTATTTCGAAGGCATGTCGAATGACCATATGCCAACTTCTTACTATAAAACGCATAGTTTTATATTTTTGTACTTATTTGTCTTTATTTTATTTATGGGCCTAATTCTTTAGGGTTTAAGGCCTTGTGAATAATTTACAGTTTTGCCAGTAGGGTTTATGACGTACTATAAATAGCAACTTTTGTAACAATGCTGGAGATATATAACAAAATTAATGAAAAATCCCTTTTGAAGCCTTTTCTTTTGGACCTTACCAAGTCTTATCAATCCCTTTTGTAAGGATTGTGGTGAGCAACCCTATCGCTTGAACCAGCGCGTCACATCTGGTGAGTCTTAGGTCCGTATGTAGTTCTACAGTACATCATATCCATAGAGTTAATTTATAGATTTTCTTAAACCATCGACTTCTACTTACTTTTCGTTCCTTCGGCAGGATCGAACCTACCATACCTATGGCCAGCCTTGGCTATCCTTGGCCCCGGTTAATGTCATCACATTTGGTGAGTCTTAGGTCCATATGTGGTTCTACGGTGCATCATATCCATAGAGTTAATGCATGGGATTCGCTAAACCATCAACTTCCATTTACTTTTCATTCCTTTAATAAGATCAAACCCACCACCCCCACGGCTAGCCTTGTCTGTCCTTAGCCAAGATCTGTATTATCTTGGTATTAAAGCTCGAGGTTCCAGATAGGGCCGAGAGCTTTAGTCATTGTATCAATTTTGTTTTGTGTCTAAGGAAGTGCTTTGATTATTGGGTTTGTTTGGGATATCGAGGATTTGTTTGCTGGGTATTAGTTTGGTCTCAATTGAATTTCCTTTGAATGGGTTAGTCAAATTTGGATTATAATTCCTTTACATTATAAGTCCCATATTGAGTATATATATTGAAGAAAAGGTTAGGAATTCTAATCTAGCTTGTTTACCGAGATATCTCTTCTTTAAGCTATTGAATGTGTTATCATGTTTTAGTATTATGATAGTGGTTGAGAAAGTACTGTTATGTTTGCCGAACTGAAAAGACCAAGTGTCAAGTTGAGATTGTATATGTCTGAGTTGATTGGACAGGAATAGTTACTGTACTAAATTTAAGCTTTGTCGAGCTTCCGAGATAACTATTGCCAAGTTGTTAATACTTGCAATTCGAGCATTAGTACCTTTTTGGATATACTGCTATCCATTAGCTATCGAGAAACTCTCTTTCTCTCATAAGCTTAAGTATCGCTATTAAATTGAATATCCTCAACATGGCATATGAAGCTAGATACGATTATGAATATTATTATTATGAAGAAGTAATATCATAAATTCCAAAGTTTGATGGATATGGCACTCCAGATGATTATTGGAGTAGAGAATTTCAAGTCAATCAGGTTTTCGAAAATTATTCTTACCTCGAGCATAAGAGAGCCTATGCTATAAAGAATTCGATAATTGGCTTTGCAACTACTTGGTGGAAGAGAATGATAAATCAAATAATTGGTAGGGGAAACATTAAGATCATTACATGGGACGAGATAAAATGTTTGATGCAAAGAAAATTTATATCTCGAGATCACTACGATAAAATGTATGTAAGAAAACCCACTTATGTAGCTAACCTCTCAAAAGTGTAAAATCAACTGAAGGAGATTAAAAGATGGCTTGAAGTGTTCCAGGATGAAATAAGACAATAGATGAATGCTAAATTAAAGATTATTGAAGGAGGAGTTAAGGAGGTGGAGGTTGCTAGGGAAGCAAGTCATAGAGAGGAAAAGGACTAAGCTGAGTTGAAGTTAAACCCTCATATTCCTAACGTACCCCCACTATCAACCATCCAAACTAATAAGCATGAAGCATGACCTTAGGTGGAAGGAAGAAGAAGAATTGATTTATAAGAAAGCAGAGGGAATACTAATTTCAACAAATGAGAAGAGTATGAGATCCGAGCTAGCTCATCTTAAAGAGTTGGAAGTACTTACGATTGACAAGCCTATTTACGTTTTGTCGGCACTAGGCCTATGCACCCATAATCTTTTATATGACCCAAAGATCGTATTACTACCTGTACTTGATAGTTTCTAGGACTATCAAGATATGGTTGATAAGATTCATGACTAGTTGAAGGCAAGATCCAAGATAAACGGTATGATTGATAGAGCCCATGAAGAGTGGAGGGAGCATCTGCTGCTGATGCCCTTGTTGCAAGAACTGTAGTGTATAATGTTTAAATTTCTATTTTCTCAATTAGTGTTTGACCCTAGAGGGATTTGGAGCGGCCAATTACCAAGTTTTAAGTTAAAACTTCTCTAAGGGAGAGGAAATGATAGGCTTGAAGGTACCGATCCAAAACCGACTGCCGAAGTCGAGATCTTCTACTTGCTAACTCATTCTATCTACTGAGCCAAATAACATTATTTCTTGCAGATAGAGGGTCGAGAAGCATAAAGTTGAGACAACAACCAATCCTCACCTATGCCTGAGCAATCACTTACTCGGCATCATGTTTGCTAATAGGCCAAGGTATCATGTTTTTGAGAGTTAGATTCACTCAGCTAAAGTCTGTCATCAACTTAGTGGCCGAACGATCACTTTGAGTATTGGATCCGCTCAACACACCTCGAAGAAACTATTGCTGACTGACTTCAAAACTCAGCAATTATGAGCCGGCCTCTTTAGTATCTCAGCAAAGCACTACAAGACTATCTCTAAGGCATGCCGATTAACCACATGTTGACTTCTCACTATAAAATCAATAGTTTTTTATTTTTGTACTTGTTTATCTTTACTTTATTTATGGGCCTAATTCTTTAGGATTTAAGGCCTTTTATATTATTTACAGTTTTCCACTAGGGTTTAGGACATACTATAAATAGCAACTTTTGTAACAATGCAAGAGATATATAACAAAATTAATGAAAAAACCCTTTTGGAGTCTTTTCTCTCAGAAAGTTCTCTCCTTTACTAGGTCTTATCAATCCCTTTAACATGGATTGTATTGGGCAATCCTACCTTTCGAACCAGTGCTTTACATTTGATGAGTCTTAGGTCCAAGTGTAGTTATACTGTGTATCATATCTGTAGAGTTAGTGTATAAGATTTACTAAACCATCGACTTCCATCACTACCCCTACAACCAACCTTATCTATCCTTAGCCCCGGTTCATATCACTTTAGGTGTGGCTTTGCTTACCCTTACCTTCGTTGCCTCCACCGAACCCATTGTCATGGACGATGAAGGGGCCGATGCGAAAGGACTAGATGTTCAAATGCTTTCCCCTTCGCAAGTGAGGGAAGAAGACATCGTCAAAGGGGTCACCCTTCCTTAAGTGGCTGAACAAAAGCAGAAAGCTCTTGAAACAGCCAGGGTGCCAAGGCTTAGAGCCAAGAAGCAAAGGCCCCTAGTGAAGGCACCTTTAAGCAAAGGGAAATGAAATGAGTGGCTAATGGCTCATCCCTATCAAAGTGTTGACAATAAGGGGGACAAATTTTTTGACATCTTAAACAATTTTAGGCTGATGGGGATAAGATCGGACTCATTCTAAGAAGTACCATATACCTTTCAGGATGAAGGGTTCTTGAGGGGAGCTCTCGAGATGGAAATGAAGAGAGCTAGGAGGAAGCTCCTAAGGTCGAAGTGAGAGGTCTATGCCCATAATCTAATGCTACAGCATTAAACACTTAGCTACCCAACTTCCATGGGGTCTTACACGTCTGGTAATTAGGCTATCCTTGAGGGGTTCTCTAAGGAAGGTCGGGATGACCCCAAGGAGATAATGGGCTACTTGAGCATACTGATGTAGCAAGTTTTTGTTACTCCTATATTGAAGTTCTTTATTTTATCATTGCGTTAATGGTAGCCTTTGTTTTCAATTTACAGTACTACGGCCAAGTGTTGCTTTAACTAAATAAGTTTAATGTCGCCCATAAAGAGGTAAAAGGCCTTAGGGAGGTAAGGATAACAAGCTAATAGGATTATAGGTACCAATCCGATGATATGGACTATAAAGTTGAATATGCCTTACTCTATCCAGACCGAGCTCTCTCATAGACCTATTTATGAACTTTAGGAATATTGGAAAACCCGATATGCTCTACAAGTTCTATCCTAACATACTATTTGTGCCTTGTTTTACTAAGTCTTCCTTACTATAATAGATTCACCCCGCCCTACTTTAGTAAGGTTTGTTTTACCTTTCCAGGTCTATTTAGGTGTGATTTACCCTAGTCTAATAGCTTTGTCCTACTTGGACGCTCACCCTAGTCTATTCGGCCAAAACTTGCTCAGTATGCTAAGACTGTTTAACTATTCTAAACTTGCTTACATAAACCAGGTTGGACCAAAACAGGTCGGCTATTCCCATGTTAGATCGATCCCGTTATTAGAGGTCAACCCCGGCAACATCAGGTCAGGTATGGGCATATCAAATTAACCTCGGGCAAAGCAGATAATCCAAATGCTCAAGTTTATTTAAGCTAAAGCTCTAAGGTCTTCAATAACTCCTTGAAATCCAACATTAGCCCCACACCCAAAGATCTCACTTAACTATCTATTTTACTTATGTATTTGGATTTTCTATTTCTTATATTTTACTTGTAATTAGCCTCATGTCTATCTTATATTTATAGAATTACCACAAGGTCATTCTTAGTCATTTTATTTATTTATAACTTTACCACTTTGTTTAAATAGAACACTTATATAGGGTTTTAAATAGACTTGACATTTTAATGAAAAACCCTTAAGACTTTTCTCTTGGAAAATTCTCCACTTCTTGCTCTTATCAATCCCTTTAGCAAGGATTATGGTGAGCAACCTTATTACTTAGACTAGTATATCCCATCCAGTGAGTCTTAGGCCGTATTGGATCTTACTAGTGCATCATATCCAGCTCGATAGCTCATATATTTGCTAAAATCGCTATTTTATCTTCTTTTCTTGTTCGTTGTGGTACCTCTCCATGTATTAAACCCCAAAGATGCATCAACTTTGTTGGCATCAGAGCACAGTTCTAATGAGGGAGTTTGTTGTCATATTTCTTTCTATTGGGTATTAAGTCATAATTTTAATCCGTTGTGCACAAAAACGAATACACTGGAGTTGATTTGATTAAAGTAAGCTTGAAAATATTGACCTATAAATCATTAAATCTAGTTTCTATTATGCTCTGTTGTCTATTGTGAAAATAAAGGAGGTTCATTTTTGTGTACACCTGTACATTTAGGTGTATTGCTTACTAGAGTTGGATTAAAAGAGGGTGTTCAATTTATCTAACAAAAGGTGCTCAAATTCTATGATTGGGTTTATACATCATGAATAATTGGGAAAACTGTTGGAGTTGGTCAAAAGGTTGTCCTAATCTATTGTAACAAAGAACTATATGTTGTATATTTGTGTGTCAAGTGAGTTACCGTATCCAACTTGTATATACATTAGTAGCAGCACTGTCGTGTACCCTAAAGGAGTCATGTTAGCTATGTTCATGGGTGTGGGATAAGTGTAATAACTAAACCCCAATCTAGAACAATCCAAACTATAGTGAAGGAACTTATTACCAAACTAAGTTGAAGTACTCTGTGTTTCTTCCATTGCTGATTTGATTGCTTCCAAACCCCGACTTATGAAGACTAAGATTTGGATTCAATAAAGTATTGAGCTAATTTTATTGAGCTGCTATTATCAATAAGTGATAGTTAAAGTAAGCTTTTGCCAAGCTGAACAAGCATAGAGTACCAAGCTATCTTAAAGTTGGTCAAGCTGATTTATTTTCGAGCTATGGAGTGCCACTTGAAGTTACCGAGCTAAGCTATTTCAATTTGAAGTAAGTTGTCTCTGATGCATATATAACTTATGTACTATGCTAACCTTCCTTCAAGAATTGCTAAGCAGAGGTAGATTATCATATTGTTGTATATCTGAAAATTGATTTGTGTTGCTTTAATCCATCCAGATCATTTTTCAAAAAGTCTTGAGCTCGATTGAGGAATTGCCAAGCTTTAGTGAATTCCAACCCAAGCTAACAAATGTCAACTAAGGTATTAAGTAGCTGAGTTAGTTGTATGTATTGAACTTGGAATTACACTGAGCTGCTAGCTATGCTAAGCTTCTACTTGCTTTGTCTAAGCTGATTGAACAGAAGTAAAGTGAAAGATGTAAATTGTACACGCATACGAGTAGTTGTATCTTAGATGTCTAAGCTGATTCTATCTTACTTGACAAATTGTCAAGTTGAACCACTAAAGTATCTGAACCAATCTGACAAAGTGTATATCTGAGCCGTTTTGTAAGCTGTCACACTGAACTCTGCATCCGAGCTGAATGCACCTTGATATCCGGCAAGTGCACCTATCAGTTTTAATATAGCGGATATAAGTCCAAGTCGATCCCTTAGAGACTTCGAGTACTAATATTAACCTTAGCTTTATTATCTAAAAGAAAAATTGTGATAGGTTGAGTGAATTAAAAATATTAAAATTGACGAACTAAACTAGTTATGAGACTTGATTAAGCAATTTAGAAAGCGATAAAACTAAGAACGCCTTTAAGAATGCAAATAATGTATTTAGGAATTATTTCTCCTAGTATTTAACATGTGACCGTTTAAAATATATCCAATTCAATTTCTATTATTTTTAACCGGAGGGATTCACAATTAAAGTTAACACCTTTCTCAAGCAAATTAACCCTAATCCAAAATTATTTACCGGAATCTCTTCACTTAGTAATAGAATTTAGAATTGCATTAATGTATGATGAATTCCCACACAAAAGAATAACTTTCCGGAAGAAACATATATCTTATCTCTAAGTATATATGCAATTCTCTCCAATTATGTAAAGATCTTATCACGCATGTAATTTCTCAATCATCATGCATAATATCATATGTTGATACTCTAGAAATATCAATTAACAATTAAATAACATAATTGAATCAAGAAAAGATAGAAACTTTATTGAAAATTATAAATCAATCTAATAGTCACATGAAACCCTAGGTTCCATAATACTAAATATACGAATTTTAAGCTATCATAATGAAACTAAAAATGAATTCCAACAAAACCAATAAATAAAACATGAAAAACCCCTTTGTTGATGATGAATCTCTTCAATCTTGAAGTTGGATGTTGCTTTTGCCTTTTTTCTCTCTTTCTCCTCAAGCCTCTTTTCTTTTGAATGTCCAATCCTCTATGTGAAACCCTAGTATGTCCTTTTATAATGTATTAAAAGGTTTCCGTTTTCATCACTAGACACAGCCTGGGATATAGTCGTGTAACATTCTGACCTCAGCATATTTTCCTGGATGGACACAGCCTGGAGACATAGCTGTGTCCTAGACTATATAACTTCAAAACTTCATAACTCATTTATTTGAACTCCGAATTAAGTGAAACTTGATTCCTTTTCTTCGTTTTCAATCCAAGAATGCGGTCAAACCTTGAAATCAAAATTTTAATCAATTAAGTATAAATTTATTTAAAGAAAACTAAAGATGTAAGGGAAATACTATAAAATCAACATGTGAAATATATTTAAAATAAGAGTAATCATGCACCTTGTAGATCGAAACTGAAGTAGTGATAGAGCTTTAACTTGTTTGGTTCAATTCTTGCCGAGCTGAGCAAGCGAGGAATCTAAGCTATATTAGTTTTGATGGTCTGAGTTGTTCCCTTCTAAAAGTGCAGAAGGTCGTGTTTAAGTGGAAAATTAGGTGCAGTCGTGCTAGTGTTAACCTAAAATTAATGAACCAAGAAGTTACTGAACTTACAATTATTATGGAGATGGCCGAAGAGTTCAATTTATGCAATGTGACATCAAATAAATTTGACATCAAAGGAAGAATTGAACAAGGTATTATACTAATTCGGGTCAGTCATTATCTTCTGAACTTTATTTCTAAAATTGTTAGTGGAAGATTAGGTTATGAAACTACTAACCACTCAAATGCATATAACTTTATTTATAATGATGAAGTGATTTGAGTGATAAAGTAAGAAAAAATAGCCTTCTCTACTAACAAATTTCGAGATGAAGTTTTATTTGATGTTGCTGATAATGGTGATTGTTATATGTGTTTAAGTTCTCTATGGAAGACGAGCCACAACTTTAGCTACACATCCTTGAAGAATACTTGTTCCTTCCATGACACAAAATGAGTTGTGCTCCATCCTATATCTCCCTGACTAATCTTGAAGATGATCTAAGAATTGTTAAGACTTCAATAGAGAGATGGAAGGTTGATAAGGAAGTTCCCAAAGAGGCCAACAAAGAGGGAGAAGATGTTGATGGAGCTATTACACCATCCTTGGTGACCGAAGAAGAAACTGGTTGTGAGGAAGTAGATGAGGTAGTAACTGCTGGGAATGAAGTCCTTGAGGTAAAAAGGCAAATTAATGTCTTACTAGTTCAAATCCCTTGAGCGCATGTCAAGTTTGAACTTAAAGTTATACTATTCCCTTTGATTAATAGCTATTGGAGCGACTTGAGGATGATTGACCAAATACATGATGAGTAGAAGGGAGGATGTTTAATAAAGAGCTTGATTGATCGTGCTCATAATGAGTAAAGAATGTGCCGGGTTGTATTTTCTTTGATCATTAAACTAAGCTGTTGTAGTTTGCTTTTATTTTGCTCTAGTAGATTTGTTTTTTACCCTAATAGATTTAGAATCGCCAATTGCCAAGTTTTAAGTCGAAACTCTTCTAAGAAGGACGGGAAAATAAGATTCTAGGTACCAATCCAATGACGTGGACTATAAAGTTAAATACACCTTACTCTATCCTGACCGAGCTCTCCTACAAACCTGTTTATGAACTTTGGGAATATTGGAAGACCTGATATGCTCCGTAATTTCTATCCTAGTCTACTATTTGTGCCCCATTTTGCTATGTCTTCCTTACTATACTAAATTCACCTTGCCCTACTATAGTAGGGTCTACTCCACCCTTTTAAGTTTACTTAGGTGTAATCTGCCCTAGACTAATAGCTCTATCCTATTCTGACCGTCTGCTTTGCTTTACCAAGATCAATAAGCTCACCTTAGTCTATTTAGCCAAAAATTACTTGGTATGCTTGGACTATTTAACTATTCCATGCCTACTCGCCTATGCTAGGTTAGACAAAGTAGGTCGGCTATTCCTATGTTAGGTTAATCTTACTATACTGGGTCGTCCTTGGCAACATCAGGTCGGCTATAGGCATATCAAATCGGCCTTGGGTAAGACAAATTGTCCAAAAGCTCAAGTTAACTTTAGCCAAGGCTCCAAGGTCTTTAATAACTACTCGGAATCTAACATTAGCCCCTCATCCGAAGATCTGGCATAGCCATGTATTTTACTTATGTATTTGGATTTTTTATTTCTTGTATTTTACTTATAATTAGCCTTATGTCTATCTATATTTATAGAATTGCCACTAGGGCATTCTTAGTCATTTTACTTATTTACAGCTTTACCACTTTGTATAAATAGAACACTTGTATAGGGTTTTAGATAGACTTGACATTTTAATGAAAAACCCTTGAGACATTTCTCTTGGAAAACTCTCTTCTTTCTACTCTTATCAATCCCTTTAGGTAAGATTGTAGCAAGCAACCCTATTACTCGGACCGGTGCATCACATCTGGCATGTTTTAAGCCATGTTGGATCTTATTGATGTGTCATATCTAGCTTAATAGCTCACAAATTCACTCAAACCCCCATTTTATTTTCTTTTCTTTTTCATTGTAGTACCTCTTCGTGTATCCGACCCCGAAGATACATCATAAGTGCCTACATTGCTCTTATGTATAGGTGGTAGGGCTTTAGGAGAAGCTCATTGATGCAGAGCGAGAAAGAGAAAATGCTGAGAAGGTAGGAAAGAAGGTTGATGACTCAAAAGGCTTGACTAAAGGATAAGCATAGGATAAAGGCTCACCTCTCTTAAAGGTTAGATGAGGAGGGTAAAGCTGTGGCCTAGCTCAAAAAGGAGAATGCAGAGTTGAGGGCATTAATGGCTAAGTTACAAACCAAGTTGGTAATGAAAGCATCCAAGTGTGAAGGTGTTAAAGCCACTTCATTGGAGTTGGCCTGTTTAAAGGTCAAGTTCAAGCAATAGGTCTAAGAGTTGCAAGAGAAGGTTTTGGAGATGGAGGATATGATCTCTAAAATGGAGAGTGGAGAGGTGTCAAAGCCCTCGTAAAGGTTCATGAGGGTGTAGAAGTAAAGAAGATGGTTGTCAGGATTATTCGTACCATCATACTGGTCTAAAGATGGAAGTTTTCCATTCGGGGGCAACACTTTATCTTGGATGCCCCTGGTGAAGAAGGTCTTATTGCTAGAAACCAATTCGATATTGCCAGCAACCTTACTCCCTTGCTACTCTAAGAGCTACCTTACCATAGCATAAAGCTCATTTAGGTCAGCATTGTTTGCTATGTGAGCTCATCATATAGCTGAATGAGCATACACTCCATACGAGTTAACTTCTTGCTTGTTCCTAACTAGAGCTCAGTTATGAGTTGTCATAGACCTTGCTAGCTATTGATGTAAGGGTAGATCAAGTTGCTAATCCCTACCATTCTATTGCTATCGCTAGATGTTGTTCTACCTAGTATAGGCATCCGAAGCTTTTAGGGGGTAGGTTTATGTGCTCTACTACTCTACTTTTCTTAAGAGAGCATGGAGTAGCCTATTTTGTGCAACATATTCTTTAACCAAATGTTCCATGTGCTCCAAGCGCTCTTCTAACACAGCCTTTAGGTGGGAAATATTGCCTCTAGGTTGGTTATTTACAAACTGTTGGTTCTCCTACTCATCACGGTAAGACATGATGTTAAGGGAATTGTTTGTAGGGTATGTATTTAATGTTTTTGAAATTTTAGGCATAAGAATTCAATTCCCATAAATGGTGCGAAATGTCATCTTCTAGTTTTTCTCGGTAGGTGTGAAGACTCTACATGTAGAAAGCTTGCAAAATAATATACTATGAAGGGATGCTAAAGGGTTGTCTAACATGACCACTTCGATACTTAAGTTAGCAATGGTGGTTTAGAGAGTAGAAAGTGATTTGGAATAATAAGTAAGCTTAGAGTATGGAGTCTAAAAAAAGCTTTACCATTGGCTAATAACTCGGTATTTATAATGGAGTAAAGCTGGCCATTGGTGGTCAGTTAGTGGGAGAAATCTTCTCTTATAAGTATAAGAGAGTGGGTTCGTTATGTCCGACGTATCTCATTTATTCTAAACGTAGCTATTTTACACAATTTAATCCTTATCTTATGCATTCTAACCAATGCAGAACTTACTAAGCTTGGTCAATACAGGCTTAGGGCTTAGGCCCACAAGAGCTAGCTTGAAGTCATAAGACGTATCGGATCCAGTTGGGCCTAAGGGGCCCACATCCAAGGTGCCCTATCAATAATGAGTATTAATTATAATGGTAATAACTTTTATGTAAACTTTAAATTTTATTTTCTTTATTTGGCTCCATAAGACAAAACATAATTGTATGCATGTTTGTGTTTACTAGTGAAGAAGAGGATAAAATTTTTAAAACTTGAATTTTAAGCTTCTCAATAGTTTAGGAGGAGGTTCATGTTGAGAAACCTAAGGAACCTGAGGAGGAGGAGGTTCGTATTGAGAAAGAAAGTGCCAAGAAAGAGCTGATTAAAGAGGATGTGTTTCTTAAGGACTTAGATCAATTTCTCATGGTTATTCGATGTACTATGAACATAGAACCCTTGCGAGGGTAGGAGCAAAGAGAGAATTTGTTCCATACCACTTGTAAGGTAAATGATCAGATGTGTGTCCTCATTGTGGATAGTAGAAGCTATACTAATGTAATATTAGCCGATCTTGTTTGAAAATTGAAATTGTCGACTATTACACATCCGAGGCCATACAAGTTGCACTAATTGAGTGAGAAAGTAACATTACATGTTATTCGGCAAATACTACTGCTGATCACTATAGGGAATTACTTTAACTAGATTCTCTATGACATATTGCCCATGTACGCTTCCCATATGTTGCTAGGTAAACCGTAGTTATTTGATAGGAAAGTTATACATGACGGTTATAGGAATATGTATATGTTTGAGAAGGATGACCAAAAGATCACACTGAACTCGATACTACCGAGAGAAGTTCACAAGTTATAAACAAAACTTACTCATAGACTGAAGAAGGCTCTTGTTTGAGTAGAGCCAAGTTTCGAGAGGCCATCAATGCTAATCAGCCAACCCTCTTGTTAGTCAAGCGACTATTGGAAATGAAGGAGCAGGGTAAGTTACCCTAAGAAATAAAGGAGTTGATAGATGAATATGCCGACCAATTCCCAAAACAGTTACTTGAGAAGCTGGCCCTAACTCGTGACATAGAGCACTGTATTGACTTAGTACCCGGCATTACATTGCCAAATAAGGATGAATCCCAAGCAAGCTTTTGAGCTCTAATGTCAAGTCAATGAGTTGCTGGATAGAGGCTATGTAAGAGAGAGTCTCAATCCTTGTACTGTGCCTGCACTTTTAGTACTAAAGAAGGATAGAACTTAGCGAATGTGTGTAGATAGCCAAGTTGTGAACAAGATTATGATCAAATACAGGTATTCAATCCAAAGGCTAGAAGACATGTTGGAAGAACTCAGAGAATCCAAGATTTTCAATAAGATTAATCTTAAATTTGGCTACCATCAAATCTGCATGAGGCTATGAGACAAGTGGAAGACTGTGTTTAGGACTCAACATGAACTTTACGGATGGATAGTCATGCCCTTCAGCTTGTCGAATGCCCTGAGCAATTTCATGAGACTAATGAACCATGTACTAAGATATCTCATAAGGAAGTATGTTATGGTGTACTTTGACGACATCTTGGTCTACAATATTGACAAGCCGAGTTACCGTGAACATCTCAAAGCAATCCTAAATGTCCTCTGTACCGAGAGACTATCTAGTAAACTTAAGAAATGTTGCTTTTGCTAGGAGGAAGTGGTATTCTTAGGCTATGTAGTCAATGGAGGAGGCTTACAAGTCAATAATAAGAAGATTCAAGCAATTGTCGAGTAGCCGACTCCTACTACTTATGCTAATGTAAGGAGTTTCTACGAACTGGCTTTGTTTTACAGAAAATTCATCAAGAATTTTAGTACCCTTACTATGCCACTCACTGAACTAATGAAGAAAAACACCAACTTTTAATGGGGAAAGAGCAACATAGTTGCAAATGCTCTTTTGAGGAGATATGCACTTTTATCGGAACTGCAGTCTAAACTATTTAGGTTTGTAAGTATCAAAGAACAATACTTCGAGGATCTATTCTTTAGACCTATAATTTCGTAGTATGTTAATGGGAAGATGGTGGATGAGTATCATGTAGAGGATGGCTAATTGCTCCGAGGATGAAAATTATGCATACCAAATTGCGCACTAAGGGAGCTACTAATTAGGGAAGCCCATAGTGGAGATCTCTTCGGACACCTTGGAGAAAGAAAGCCCAATGAACTGTTGAATGGCCGATTCTTTTGGCCAAGAATGAGGAGAGATGTACATCAAGTTATCGAAAGCTATACCGTATGTAAGATGGTAAGATGGCCAAGTGTTAAGTCGAATAAGGGAGAGCAATGCCCCTACTTACCCTAGCAAAACCGTAGATCGAATTGAGCATGGAATTTGTTCTTAAACTATCGCAAATTGTCTAAGGCAAAGATTCTATAATGGTTGTCATGGATAGGTTCAATAAGATGGCACACTTCGTGCCTTGCATGAAAACTAATGATGCTTCAGCTATTACTTCACTTTTCTTATACGATGTTATGCAGATACACGACGGGCTGAGAAGTGTAGTCTCCATGAAAGACCTGAAGTTCTTGACCCATTTCTAGAGAGCCCTATGGTGTCGACTAGGAACTAAATTACTGACCTAACCCCCTTAAGATAACCTTAGCAAGGAGAAATACCCCCTGCATTAAGGAACCCCTACGAACTGAGTAGATCAAAATACCACTAACCTGACCCCCCTTAGAGTAACCTTGGCAAGGGTAAACATCCCTTACATGAAGGAACTCCCCTAATAAGACTTCAACAAGGGTCAATTGCCCTAGGATAAAGCAATAGAGAACAGCGAAGGACGTTCAAAAAGCATTCATTTATTTCTTCTATGGATGTTTAGTTATAGAGCAAAGGCCGACATTCTAGCCTTAATTACATTAATTTCAAAAAAAAAAGAAAAAAGAAAAAAAGAAAAGAAAAAAGAACCGTACTATCACCTAAGATCAGCTAACTCTAGTAACTTTGAAAAATCTAAAGCATCTATTTGTTCCAAGCATTGATCTGTAGGTACTTTAGATGATAGGCCTTTAGTTAGAGAGGTGCCTGACAAATCAGAATCAAGAGTAGCAGAAGGGATCTTCCCTCGAGATAGCTTTTGAGGTAGCCACCTATTGGGCTGCTAAGGCAAGGGCGGATGGAGAAGCACCTTACCCTACCCTGATAGCTAAGGGCGTACCTATATCTTTGTTAGTTGCCTGAGTAGACTCTTTCTCTTGCTCTAAAGCTTCCCTCTTCTCATTAAATGTAGGGGAGTCCAAAAAGTCAAGGAAGCTTAAGTCCGGGTTCGGATAATGAGAAAGGACCTCCCTCCTACTGAAGTGGGTAAAGTCAATGGAACGGTCCTCAAACTCTTTTAGCTACTTCTCGGTGGTCCTGTAGTTGGCGATTGCTTTCTTAACGCCAACATCGCTGAGGACCTCCTTACTCTCCATCTTAGAGATGAGCTCCTCCATCTTTGAAACTCTATCCCATAGCTCCCTAACTTATTGCTTTAGAGTAACCTTCAAATCGGCTAGCTCTAGCAACGTAGCCCTAACGCCTACTAATCAAACGCCTTCAGCACCATCTTGATTTCTAACCTAGCTATGAAATCCTTCAATTAAGCATTCCACTCTTTGAATTAGTCCTTGGTTATGCCCTCCTCATCTAGCCTAAATAAGAGATGAGCCCTCATCTTCTACTCATTCTCTAACTAAGCCTTTAGTTCCGTAACCTTCTAGGCCACTCTCTTAACTTTACCCCTCTCCAGCTCAACATACTTGAGCTTCGCCTAAAGCTTCACTACGTACATAATAGAGTAATGCAAGCACTTGTTAACTTGAGTAAATTTTCTCAAGTACCACTTACCAAAAGTCTCTGCCTCTAGCAGGCACTTCTTCTATTGATGCAACTCCTCCCGCAATCTTATTACCTCTTTCTGAGCAGCATGAGACTTGCTTAGCTTAAGGAGCACTTGGTCATAGTACTATAAGATGAAAATGGAACCTACAAGTTAGTACAAGACATTAAAATACAACACCACAACAATAAGGAAGACTTACTTACCACATTAGCGTACACAAGTGCCCCGTAGTCTATATGGGCTCACCCTTACCCTCTTGGGAGATCCTCTTTAGGCTAGCCCAATCACTAGACGTATAAGACCCCATTGAAGCCCGATAGTTGAGGGTTTGATGCCGCAGTGTTCGATCGCTCGCATGAACCTCCCACTTCAACCTTAGGATCTTCCCTTGAGCCCCTTTCATCTTTAACTCGAAGGCTACCCTCTTTAGTGCCTCATCTCTGGAAATGTATGGTGCTTTGTAGAATGAGTATGACCTTTACCCCATCTTTCAAAAGTTGTTGAGGACGTCCAAAAACCCATTCCCCATGTCATCGATACTTTAGTAAGGATGAGCGAAAGGATACTCATTCTACTTCCCTTTTGCTAAAGGATCCCTTGCTAAAGACGTTTACCTCTTCTTCGCTAGAACCTGGTCCTCAAACACGTCGAGAGCCTTATGCTTCTGGCTTATCGTCATAGGAGGGGCAACCCTCTCCTCCAACCCTCCTTCTGATGCCTTTAGAGAAGAAAGCAGCTGCATGTTGGGCCTCTCCACTTTGGTACCTTCATCACCTTCGATGATGGGCTTAGAAGGATGGACAGCAAGAGCAAGCAAAGCCATGCTCAAAGGCTCCACATCCATAAACTCTTCCTAGAAGATGAGGGGAATCCCTTGAGGTACAAACTTTGGCCGTACCTTGCGGTTTCACTTGGCCTCGACTTCGGTCTTACTACCTTTCCTATTGGTTGGGTTTCCTTAGATCGTACTTGGTGCCCACTCATCAAGTCTTCCACAGATGGATGAGGTACCTTCAATGCTAGATTTTTACTTACAAGAAGGCTGATCTAAGGTTAGAAAATGAAAGTAAAGACAAATCAAAAGAAATTACTACTACCATTTGCAAAAACAATGAAGCACCTCCTTGATAGCAGGGTTACCCGTTCGTCCCTACTTAGCAACCTCATATGCCCCTTAGGAATTACCTCTACAAGAAAGTTACTGGTGATCCAACTAGGGATAGATTGCTTATTTTTTATTATATGGCTATTAGGCCCCTTGCTCGTACTAGGAGCTTCGAACATGTCCTTTGCGAAAGGTAGGGGAATGTCTGCGTATATGTCCCTAGCAATAGCATTGATAATTCTAGCCCTATCTAGTGCCTCCATAACCATCCTCATAGGTTAGTTATGTTGTGCTAGTGACAAGACCTCGTCCTCTTACACTTGAAAGGAACCACTACTCGTAAAGTCATAATTAGAAGTAGTAATGGTGTAGAGGAGCTAGCCTCACCTCTATTAGTTGACATGGTCATGATTCTTGAAGGAGAAAGACTTGAAACTTTTGAAAAAGGTTTGAAGTTTGGAATGCAAGCATAGAAATTGCAATAACTAAGCAAAAAGATTATAGAAAAGTGGTTTATCATTGCAATCCTTCTATTTATAAGAAAACTGCTTGGGAAGTCGTACTGGCAATTATAGGGATATGCATAAACACAAATCCCTTAGAACATTGCTTAGCAAACACGTAGAAAGCATTTCCATCGAGCAATTACCTTTAAATGGTAGAAAGCATATAGTTGCACGCTAATCTATTGCACCACGGAACTTATCACGTCATAGTTCATGCAAGGAGTACAAGCGGGAAAAAGTCACATTTTGAAAAAGTTCCTTCAATAGTAAGCTTCTTCAAGACCCATTCAACCTGTACTAAGTCAACATTACTAAGACATAATGCATCTACATCTATTTAACCCTTGATAAGCCCTATTTCAATAGGCCGGTCTATAGCATAAGAGCACCTTACCACCACTGCTCACCCAACCTCGAATGTTATCGGTCTAGCAATCTACCGCTTTGGATGACTTCCCACTTTGGGCTTTCCTGCCTCGGACCTTGCCACCTCAAACCATCCGTTGTACTAGATCTACAATCTCATCACATCAACACCCATAGCATCAAATCGAACTTCTAAGAGTTAGATCGGTCACACTTGAGTGGCCCATGTTGTCTTTCTCCTTACCTCTTCCTCGGCAATGAGATAGTAGGGGAGCAAGTGTTGGTGGGGTATTTTGGGCATGGACCCCTCATGCTAAATCAGATCCTCTAAGCTTCATCGCCTTAGGCTCACCTTAGTAGACCTCGGGCATAGGCCTAAACCACCTAGGTCCATGAAGTACTATAACAACCAAGATAAGGATAAAATGGCTACATCATGAATATTAGGGATACATCGAGCATTACAACTCTACTTCCCACATTTTCTAGAGAAGATCTCTCCCCCCAACTAATCTCTTACTGCCGGCTTCACTCTACTATAAATATAATGCTACTACCCAATGGCAACTCTCTGTACAAACTCTATATTCTAAGCTTACATATCACATATTCTACTCCATAAAAAGCTCTCTGCTAACTTAAGTATCGGAGTGGCCACACTGAACAACCCCCCAACATCCTCTCAATGTGTATTATTTTGCAATCCCAATACGTATAAACCTCAATCAACTACTGGTAAGAACTGAGAAACAACAAAGTGGAACATACAAACCATCATTGCAATCACCAATTATTTATCAATATTACCAAGCAAAGCATTTAACGAAGCAAACTATTTATTATTCCTACCAACATGCCAAGTATTCGTCAAAGCAAGCATACCAATTTTGTTAAACATACTAATTTTTATTTTTTTTTAAGAAAAAAGCTAATTATTCAAACATGCTAATTTATTCACATTTTCTACAAGATCAATTATGCTTACTAATTTATTGAAACCAAAGCAGTTAAACATGTTAATTATTTACATGTCAAATAAGATAAAAAATGCTAAATTATTTATTAAAATCAAACCAATACACTAATTGTTTCATAATTTCAACATTTATATTAAACCATTTATTAAATTCAAACCAGCATGCAAAATTACTTCACAAGATCATGTAAAATCAATATCAACACATTATTTACTTATTAACTACATGTCAACCATCAAAATCAAGGCAACTCAAGACACATATGTATTCGCTTATTTTTATAATTTTCACTCTTTTACTTTCTTTTATTTTCCATGAGTTGAATCTAACAATCAATGGGAGGAGATCTTACCTACTCAAGCAACAAACTAGTAGTTGGTTTAGGGGCAATTCTATCGATTCTTAGCATGGGATTTGCAGCTTCGGACTCTTAAGAGGCTGATCAATGGAACCCTTACCTCAATTTCTAGCAAATCTACAAACATAACTCTTGATTTTCTAGATTTCTCTAAGTAGATGATGAATAAATCTTAAAAGACACCATTCTAACTTCTAATTCGAATTCACTTAATCTAACACAAAATTGAATGTAACAAAAACTTAACTTTATTCTAAGATGAGTAAAGACTGTTCTACTATCTTATCTTGCATTAATTTACTTTATAATTAGACAATTGAAGAGAGAGTATAGATATTGCAAATTTAATTCTAAAGTGAGAAAATATACAATGCATACAATTGTGATGCTTGTAATGCTTAGAAATGGTTTGAATGCATAATAGGATTCCTATTTATAGTCTTAAGTTATAATTCCTCCCCTAGAAACATCTAATTTGGTGAAACATTCAATCTTGATCAAAAGAGCAAGTTTTTATATGCAACTAAGTTCTTCCCATTTTTAGCTGAATTTAGACATGCTTTTGAACGAAATTTAGGAAATTAAAGATGTATATGACCATTAAAGGACATCCTTGCAACTTTGGATTAGTTACCTTGTAGTATCGTTTGAGAATATGTATGAACTCTACCAATTTCTCTTTAAGTACAAAATAGAAACCTAAGTTGCCCAATTTTCTCTTCTTTATTTTATAAATATCCTTCTTTGAAAATGCAAAAGGTAGACATACCCTAATAAAACAATTTTTGCCTAATTTGTTTCTTATTTTTCATGATTTTTAGAGGCAAAAAATACATCGAATTAGGTTGATTTTGCAAGGGTTGCACTTGCTAATTTTTCAACAAAAACAATCTTAAGCTCCAATATATACACACGGGGTTTTTGTGGTTTGTTGGGGGTTTTAGGTATAGGTAGGAAGGAGGTAGGGTAAGGAAGGGAAGAGCTTGAAATAGAAGAGGGAAAGAGGCAGATGCACTCACCCCCATGCACACGTTTAAAATTAAAAGGGGTATGTTAGCACCTTAGTACAACTTATTCTATTTTTATCTTTGTTGCTTCTATATGGTACACTTGGATGTAGCCACGTGGTGCCATGCATGCCTAGCATGGTTGCCATTTAGGCACTATGTGGCATGCTAACGTTTTTTATTTATGTAATGATTTTTTTTATATTTTTCCGATTTGATCATTTTTTTTTATTTTTCTAATTAAATCATTTTATTATATTTTTCCAATTTAATCAATATTTTGTATTTTTCATTTTTTCTTTCTAATTCAATAAATTTTTTGTATTTTTATAATTTAATCAAAATTATTAGCCTTTTCTTCAAAACAAACTAAGTTGAAACAAAAATTAAGGTGGAGAAAAATGAGGTATCTACAAATGATCTTTTTTAAGATAAAGTTTAATGAAAACTTAATTATGAAAACCAAAGAGACACCAGTTTTTCCCTTTAAAAGGCCTCTTAAGGTAGAAAGAGCTCCTTAATCGCATATATATATATATATATATATGAGTAGGTCGATTTGATGAACTATTAATTCAATTAGGTTGAGATTATTTGAAGAAGGAGAAGGCTCCTATTCAATCAATCTCACCATGACCCAATAACGAGATGTCCTTTCCTAAAGGCTAAAAGATGGAAAGAGCTCCTATGAGGTCTATCTTATGAAAACCCTTCGATAAAATCTTCTTTTCTAGAGGCGAACAAGTAGGAAGAGCTCCTAGGCAGTCTATCTTAGAGAGACCTTCAACAAGATGTTCTTACCTAAGGGAAGCAATAGCATTAAGGCTGTCTAAGGGTCGAAATAGCTTCTATGTGGTCTATTTTAGTGAGACCCTTTAACAAGATGTTATTACCTAAGGGAAGCGATAGCAATAAGGCTATTTAAGGGGGGAAAGAGCTTCTATGTAGTCTGTTTTAGTGAGAACCTTCAACAAGATGTTCTTTCCTAAGGGAAGTAATTGCACTAAGGTTATCTAAAGGCTGAAAGAGCTTTTGCGCAGCTTATTTTAGCGAAACCCTTTGGTGAGATGTTTTTTCCTTAAAGGTGATAGCTTAAGGTTATTAAGTATGGGGCTCATATGCAGTCTATCTTAACGAAACTCTTTAACGAGATATTCTACCCTAAAGGAAAGATAACATGAAGGCCATCTAAAATGTAGAAAGAACATTTATGTAATATGTCTCAACGAAACCCTTTGGTGAGATATTCTTCCTTAAAAGGTGATTACATTAAGGTTATTTGAGGATAAAGCTCTTATGTAGTCTATCTTAACGAGATTTTTTATAGGTGTAACATGTATACTGGTAATTTTAACATAAATTTTATAAAATGAAAGCTTTTAAAATAGTGTTTACCCTTAATCAATCAATGCGATAAATTGTCTATAGTAATAATACTAATGAGTATTTATTAGGTCATTTCCTTGAGGAGAATGACTTGTCAAAGTACTAGATCTTAACTTACTACCCTAATCTAGGGTAACCAAATAAAGAGTTGAGGAGTTGCAATTGAAAGCAAAAGTAAGATTTAAAAGTAATAACTAACATAAATAATAAATCAGTGGCTCGTGACATGCTTCCAATGTAGTGGCAAGGTTATGTCGTTAATCTCTTCTTGATCTCATGGTTGTACAAACTCATTCATCTGTACACTATAAGCTTATATAAAGATAGGAATTTCCATAAATATTCTTCTCTTGGTCTACACAATATACTTAAATATGGCATAGGCCATTGCCTTACATTGTTTGGAAAAGGAAAAGCAAAAGCAAACATAGAGTGATGGTATTGATAGAGAGCTATTTGAAATAGAGCTTTAGATTCTTAGCATTCCATCCGCAAGATATGATCATTCCATTTAGCCTTTCAAATCAATAAGCCCCATCGCCTATGACTTCTTAGAACCTTACTGAATCTTCCTAATTTGTGCCGAGCTTCCCTTGATTGTCTTACACACTAGTTGCCTCTAACTTCCTACAAACCAAGTCTTTAGGTTGAAATACCTTATGTTTCACTTTCTGATTGTAGTACCTTGCTGCCTTATGTTGATAGGTTGCAACTCTTACTCTTGTGATGTCTGTAATTTCCTCAATTGTATTCAAATTAGCCATAGGGCTGACCTAATTTGCCATAATGTCAAACTTCAGCATCCACAGATTAGGAAACTCTAATTCAATCAGCAAAACTACTTCTAATCTAAATATAAGCCTAAAAGGTGTCTCTCCTATCAAAGTCCTATGGGTGGTCCTATAACCCCCATAAAACATTGGCCAATTCATCAACCCATTTACCCTTAGCTTGATCAACTTTTCTTTTCAAACTATACATGATGGTTTTGTTAACAATTTTTACATGTCCATTGGTTTAAGGATGAGCCACCAAAGTGTAATTTAGACAAATGCCGTACTTTTCACAAAAAGGTTGAAATTTATCATTGTCCAACTGTAGCCCATCATAAAGGGAACCCTAAACCTTAATATGATAAAATTGAGAACAAAAGAATCGACCTTCTACTTGGTAATCTTCATTACAACTTAGGCCTCAACCTATTTGGGAAGTAGTTTATTGTAACTATAATGAACTGTTATTGTGCCTTAGACATTGGAAATGGTTCGAGTATGTTTAGCCCCTAATAAGTAAAGGAGCAAGGGTTAATGAGGCCATGTAATTTAGTAGAAGGCACATTGCTCAATGCTTTGTATCTTTGGCATCATGAACATTATCGAATAGTGGACTTTATGTCTTCTTTCATAGTCAACCAATAATAGTTGAGTCTTAACATATGTATATATAGGGTTTGATCTTTCACATGGTTGCTATAAATACCTCCACGCAACTTAGATGGGATTTGTTTAGTACCTTTCTATGAAAGGCAAGGAAGGTAAGGTTATAAGAAGCTACGCTTGTATAACCAGTTATAGACACCTAATTTTTGCCCCTTCAGAGTCTTAATTTTTATTTTTTACAAAAAGGGTCCTAATTCAAAAAAAAAAACAAAAAAATTAATAGAAGATAAAAAGATAATAAAAATTAACAAATAATGAAAATACCAAAAAAATAAGAAAAGGAAAAATTATAAAGATTTCGTAGATTTTTAGGAAGTAATTTATATTATGAATAATTAGTTTTTGTGTTATTTTTAGTCTTAGTTTAGTTAAAAATATTATTTTAGGGAATCGGATAGTTTAAATATAATTTAATGGTAATCAATGTCTAGATATAGGTCCGGCCTAATGGATAAGCAATAAAGTATTTGGGTGGATTTAGTTAGAGGTCACGAGTTCGAGTCTCAGCTGGCACCAAATCTAATTTCATTAACGAATGAGATATAATTACATAAGATATGATATGATATGATTGAGATTATATAAACATCCACATGCCTGATGCAGCCACCAAAAAAAATAAAACCCAACACCACCGTAACTCCAGCCCCAATACATCCAGAATTCCAATATAGCAGCTACGGTACTGACTCCACTCTCACCTAAACATACGACCAGCGAACCTTCAACACCAACAACAACACTTTCAGACCAATCTATAGCAGTCCACAACCATACTACGCGAATTAGATCCAGAAGCTCTCATCCAAGCCACACGTAATCGTAAATCTGATTTCTAACCACGACACCGATACAGCCATTCCCAACTAACTATACAATAACCCTTTCATCATCACTGATCAGCTTTGTTGTGGCTACGTCCTCAACACCAACAGACTCGAACACAACACCGTCCAACTTCACTGCAAATTACACGAGTAATCTATTGTAAATTGCTCGATCAATCCGTAACAATAAGCTACTGATCAACTTCAACCATCCATACGCTGACTAACGAACCACTCTCTTCCATCCATCCACTGTCGACGAGCTTTGCATGCAAAATGTCGATCACTACTGCCCAGTAGACACAACAGCAGAATGGCAAGTAAGGTTCGGTTCTTTTTATTTAGTTATTTGTTTAGCTATTATTATTTTTATTTTTATTATATTATTATTTTGTTAGTTAGCTAATTAAGTTTATAACATATCTGATATATATATATATATATATATATATATATTAGTTTAGTTGTTAGTTTTTTTAAGATTTCTTCACATAGAAAGCTTTTAAAATAAAAAAATTAATAATAAAAAAATCCTTTTAAAAATTTTTAGGACTTTTAGAGAGTTTTTAAATACACTCAAGAGTTAGGACCCTTTCAGATTTTATTTGAATAAACTAAATCGGTAATAACGTAAATTCAATTAGTTTTCAAAAATTAAAAGAAATCAACACACTAAATTTTTCGGAAAGAACTACGATCGTCTAATCTTGGCTAGCTAGTACGTAGGCACCTTTGGGGCGACGATAAAATATATAGAAACTTAGGTTCTTTTTTTTTTCTTTCTTTTGACTTTATTTATTTATTTTCTTAAATATTATAATTAAAAAATAATCCTAATTTCGGTAAATAAATAGTGGTACTCGTTAGGGTTTAATAGGTTAGCCCTCGAATTCGGAACGCTCTGGTTCTTTATTAGAATTGAAATCAAAGACCAGTAGCTAAATCGTAACTAATCTACCCAATTAGTTACGGTTTCTTTTCTTTTCCAGACTCCAATCGGGTGGTGACTCCGAAAAATAACTTTTAACAAAAAAGCAGAATTTCTCAATTTCTTTAGTCGAGGATTAATATTAAATAAGTTAGGGTTTAGTATTAATCAAAAAATGAGAAATCAATTTTAAATAGAAAATGGAAAATCAAGCTCGACAGTTTGGTGACTCCACTAGGGATTGCTAGAGGGCTAGCCACTAGAAGTTGCTGAAAATAGGATTATTTTTTTAAAAAAAATGAAATAATAAAAAAAGAACTTAGGTATGTTATTTTATGTATCTGTTTATTCTATTTGTTTTTACTAACATCTTTTTGTTTTGGCAATTTAGTTAAGGGGGAATTTTGGGGTTTTTTTTTTTACTTTTATTTTATTTTATTTTCTTTTGTTTTCTGTATCATAAATGCATGTTACACACGGTCAAAACCAGGCTGTCTTAGGACCTTAGGAGGGGGGCCATTATGTAAACTTCGGATGTTGTGGGGTAATCACCTTCCGAGGCCGATAAGGCTACCCCACTCAAGTTCAAATGCGACCACAGAATTGTTGCTTTGAAAAACATAGTGGTTGCAGAACTTGAGGACCTTTAGAACTCACCATTTACGTTACATGAAAAATTTTTCAAAAATCATAAGAACCTATGATGTGGTGAACCTACATTGATAAAAGTAGTTGTGAAGTTATGATTGTAATTGTAATATTCCCTTGTAAATAATTTGTAATATTTTTTATATAAAGTCTAGAATACATTGTAATTGTAATTTTAATTTTGATTAGTCATGGTTGGACCAAGTCAAGGGCTTTTTGAAGACATTCATGTCTACCTACCACATTGGCCACAAAAACTGCTTCAAACATAGTTTCGACTCTTGTACGGGCCTTAATCCACCTTTGGCAGCCCGAATCCATCAGTTTCTGTATGGGCCTACATCAGTTAAGCCTAAATGTAGAAGAATACTCCCAATTGTTGTGGGCTCCTACAATCACGGATGATATTTATGTCCCAAACTTAGAAGCTACAGCACCAAAGATCTTTAGCAAGTTGTTGGGAATCAGAAAAACCAAAATAAACCAGGTTCTAAATTAAGGAAAGACCATTTGATTAAAGGATGTCATGGACTGGTTTTCTACTGAAGTGAAAAATAGAGAAAAACGTGAGGTTTCTTATGCATGTTTAGAAGCATGGCACTAGTACCGGGTCAACGCTTTTATATTGGTGGTCTTCAATACTATCATGTTCCCTGATGAAAGACGTCAAGTCCATTTCAGAATTGCAGAACTCGTAGCCCAATTCCTTGAAGGGAAATCATATGTCTCGATTCTTCTAACCGAGCAGATCCGGTCATTAAACCATCTCAAGAAAAAGAGACGAGGAGATCTGAAAACCAATATGGTGCTACTGGTAGTCTGGTTCATTAGCCACATGAGAAGTTACCAGCTTGATTTCAATCGGGCTGAGTTTACTTAGCAATATGATCTCATCAAATCTTTTAGAGAAAGAATCGAGCTTCCAGAAAATATAGCTAGCCACTACTGGGTCCAATACTTTCAGAGTATGAAAGCGGAAGAATTGTTGTTGATACCTAGGTGGTTTGCAAGCAAGGAAATGATAAGAGGATGTGGAGACTTTAAAGCGGTTCCTCTTATCAGCTTCAATCTCTACACCGCATACATCCCAGCCAATGGACTCATTGAGGAAATGATCCCTACACCATCATTAGAAGCTGCTTCGCTGGACTTCTTGAAACTCGGTATGACGATGGTTGATAAAGTAACCAAGCTTTAGAGCATCCGAGCTCTTTGGTGTACGAGAAAGACCACCCCTACCACTAGAGGGATAACAGCCAGGAGCCAGACAACCAAAGGATTTCTTTATCACCAACTAAAAGGACTGAAAGATATGGAAGACAACGAAGAGAAGAGAGAAGTTCAAGCTGAACCAGAGAGGACGAGTAAAAGAGAGCAAGAATTGGAAAGCCGTTGCAAGGAGTACCATCAGAAGATAAAGGCATTGGAAGCACAATTGAAGAGGACCAAGGGTAAAGAAGAGCAAGTTCCCATGATTCGAAAGAAGAGGAGGATGCAGGATAAGCTTACTAGTCATTAAGAGATTAAATTTTAGATTTTAGGTTTTTTTATGTTTTCATTACAATTCATTTTTATGAATAGAAGAAGAGGTGTGAAGCTTCGCAATTGCAAAAATTAATAAAAGTTAGTTAGGTTTTGCCAAATCAAAGGTTCCCTCCCAATCATTGATTTTTCATTGCACTCGTGTGACATGCATCTTATGTTTATACGATTAACCATCCTTTTTTAGGAAAATATAGTATATACTAACCCTTTGTTGATTTGTTCAATTCAAGCCAAGTAAAATTTCAAGATAGCTCCCAAGCGTCAAGTCTTTCAGAGAAGTCCGATTAGAACCTATTCCCAAACTAGGATGGCTACTACTCAAGGAAATGATAGAGACCTTGAGATCAATGATCCCTTCAAGCTGAGGTTTCGTTCCATAGAAAGGGTTATGGAAAAGATGGTAGAACAAATGAGCTTCCTAGCAGATAGCATTGCTTTGCTAGGAGCTATAGTGCCAACTAATGAAGAAGGTTCCAAAACCTGTTATGGGAAGAATACACAAGCTCCTGAGGCAGTACATCAATATCAAAAAGACCCATTTGAGTCAGAACAAGTTTACCTGAAAGATAACCAAACCTTTGAACCTGATACGTATGCGGCCCCGAGACCTATCGACCATGGGCCAAGTACGAACAGCTTGAAAGAACTGGAAAAGAAATTGACACAACAGATCTCTAAAAAGATGAAGGCATTTGTAGGGTATGATGGATTTGAACAAGCGGAGATCACAAAGTTTTCTACGTATGACATGGTATCATACCCTGAGAAGTTTAAGGTACCAGAATTCAAAAAGTATAATAGGACAGGTTGCCCCAAGCTCCACACCAGGTTGTATGTCAAGAAGATGGGTAAATATGTTCAATACAATCCACTCATGGTATAGACATTTCAAGATAGTCTGACCGGACCGGCCCTAACTTAGTATGCCCAGCTTGATTTGAATTAGATAAATACATAGGAGAAACTTGCTCGAGCATTTTATGAACAATATAAATTCAATGTGGAAGTCGCACCGACTATGATGGACTTGGTTGCCCTACGGAAGAAGAATAATGAATCATTACCCTCAAAGATGGAGGTCCTTAGCTGGAAGAATCTCTACTCCAACGACCGAGAAGGAGCTCACGTTGGCTTTCATTAACACCTTGGAGAGGCCTTATTTCTCCAATCTCATCAAGCAGGCCTCATCTAGTTTTGCTGAAGTAGTTACGACCGGGTGTAGGATTGAAAGTGTCGTCTCTTCCGGTAAGCTACGAGACCTAACAGATAGAAGACCACCAGCGTCATCATCTAGTCCTAGACTAGTCGCCAACAAGCCCAAAGAATCTACCATTGGTATGGTAAATTCAAATGCTAGACCAAATGCTCAAGTCGCTTTTAGGGTGAATATACCTCCCGCTCAGCAACAGTATGGAGATCAGTTTCAAACTAACAAGACTTATAGGCAATTTACTAAGATACCAATCCTTTTGAGTCAAGTCTTCGAGAAGATGCGAAGGGATAATTTGATATGGTACGAACTTCCTAGCGATCAAAATCGACCGACATTCTTTGACTCCATAGTAAAGTGCGAATACTACTATGGACAAGTGGGGCATTCGACTGATGTATGCTGGAGACTGAGGAATAAAGTTCAGGACTTGATAGATGAAGGGACAGTACAGTTGGATTTTATGGAAGCCCCGATTCTTAATGTTAATAACAACCCTTTACCCAACCGTGGGCCAATGATTGGTATGATTTTTTATGACTATGCTGTTAATGTCATCGATTCAGATAAGAAGCCTAAGGTTTTTGAGTTCTATACTGGCAACCAAACTCTAGAAGTGAAGAGGTACACATTTCATGTACCGTTGCCACCAGAAAATTACAAGGCTACTCCATTTAACTATCACCTGGTAAATCAAGAGAAACCAGGTTCTCTGGTAGGGGGCATTACCCGATCGGGAAATATTGATCACCCAAGAGAAGAGCAGGGGAGGAAAGTCATGTCGGGAGAATCAAATGATAAGACAGCGGCCAAATGCATTGAGGGACTATCGGCTTTTACCAAAATGCTCAAGTCAAGTGAGTATAAAATCATGGATTAACTCAGTAAGACTCCTGCACAAATATCACTGATGGGCCTGCTAATTGCATCTGAACCACATAGGGAAGCTTTGTTTCACACTTTAAATGAGGTGAAGGTCCTTTGGGAGATTCTAACTAAGAAGATGGGACTAGTTACTAATTCGATCCTTACCATAGATCAAATTTCATTTTCGGCTGAAGAATTGGGCAAGGAAGCGAACAAACATACGAAGCCACTCTTTATCATGGTAAGGAGTAATGACATAATTGTCACCAGGGTGCTCATTGACAATGGATTGTCGCTGAACATCTGCCCACTCGCTACTTTGGATTTGCTGGGCATCGACACATCTGCAATTAAGCCTTCTTCCATGACAGTCAGGGCCTTTGATGGTTCCAGAAGAGAGATTATAGGGGAGATTGATTTATCCATGAGTATTGGTCCTCAGTACTTCACTATTCGATTCCAAGTCATGGACATTCCAAGATCTTTCAATCTATTTTTGGGAAGACCTTGGATTCATGCAGTAAGGGCCATACCTTCGAGCCTGCACCAAAAATTGAAGTTTATCTCCAATGGCCAGGTGATTACAATTCTAGGAGATCAAGATTATGAAATATATAAGGAGATGGCTATACCCTACATAGGAAGTGAGGGACAAGAGGAGGTGAGTTTACAAATGTTTGAAGAAGTAAACATGATTACCAGTCCCGATAGAGAAGATGAGAGAAGGAAGGGATTCAAGGAAGGCTAGATCAACACCTACGGCCTTGGCTACAATCCTACCCCGGTTGAAGAATTCTAGAAGAAGCAAGCGAGGGGCAAGAGAGGTAATAGATTAGACCATGCCTCGATGACCTTTCCACCACTAGCTGAGATGTTTATAAAGGAAGAGACTCAAGCCCAAGAATCTGACAAAGAAGGATCAACACATAGCAACAGGTCTTCCTTAGGGTAAAGGGGTAACCCATAGTTAGTATTTTCTAAATTTTTATTTTCAATAGTCATTGTTTTAAATGTATTGTTGAACCTTTCATTCAAAATTAGTTAGGCCTTTATCTCATTTGAAACCATACCTCCATTTATTCAATGAAATCTTAGTTCGTTTCTTTCCCATGTTTCTCTTCAATTCTCTTTTGTTTACATGCATTTTTTTCATACATTCTCATTCAAATTCAATGAACCAAGAGAAAACTAGAAATACCTCGTACAGGTAGAAAATGAGAATGTCGATATCGCTTCCGGCCCTACTGGGTTAGTCGTCGGGAGCAATGTTGATGACTACAGTAATATACAAGAGGAATGGCAAAAACATGAACTGGATAGGATCACTATTGATGAAACCAGTGAGACAATTAATGTGGGGAACGAAGAAAATCCTAAGAATTTAAAAATTGGGGCGAGTTTAAAAGAGAAACAAAAACAGAAATGATTATGTTGTTAGCTAAGTATTAAGATGTGTTCGCTTGGTTGATTGTAGTCCACTGTTTACCCATACAGGAGGACGTCAAACCAAAAAAGCAAAAATTGAGGAGATTTCGACCTGACGTCTTACTGAAAATTAAAGAAGAAGTAAAGAAATTACTGGAGGTTGGATTCATCGAAGTGTCGAATTACCCGGAATGGGTAGCTAATATTGTTCCAGTAATGAAGAAGAATGGGAAAGTTAAAGTGTGTGTAGACTTTCGAGATCTCAACCAGGCAACGCCTAAGGATAATTTTCCATTGCCTCACATTGATGTCTTAGTGGATAACACTTTTGGAAATCATCTATTCTCTTTCATGGATGGTTTTTCGAGATATAATCAGATTCGGATGTTCGAAGAGGATAAGACGAAAATTACTTTTATTACGACTTGGGGAACATTTTGCTATAAGGTGATTCCGTTTGGGCTGAAGAATGCAGGTGCAACATATTAGAGGGCCATGGTTGCAATTTTTCATGATATGATGCATAAAGAAATAGAAGTGTATGTTAACGATATGATTGCGAAGCCCAAAGAGGAGGAGGATCACCTAGAAAACTTGAGGAAGTTGTTTGATAGGCTGAGAAAGTACCACTTGAAATTGAATCTGGAGAAGTGTACCTTTGGTGTGACATTAGGAAAATTGTTAGAGTTCATAGTCAGCCAAAGAGGTATTGAAGTTGATCCTGATAAGGCCAAAGCTATAATTGACATGCCTCCTCCACAAACGCTCAAGGAAGTGCGAGGATTACTAGGGCATTTAAATTACATTGCTCGATTCACAGCATAGTTAACGAACAAATGCCGCCCTCTGTTTAAGTTGTTAAAAAAGAATGCAAAGATCAGTTGGAATGAGGAATGCAAAGCGGATTTCACGAAAATCAAAGAATATCTCATAAAACCTCCAGTGTTGGTAGCTCCTAAACCTGGAAAGCTGTTGTTTTTGTACCTGACCATAATGACGAAATCCATGGGATCCGTGCTTGGCCAAAAGGATGAAGAAGGGAAAGAGCGAGTCATTTACTATCTAAGTAAGAAGTTCATAGAAGGGGAGCAAAAATACTCAAAAGCTGAAAGAACCTGTTGTGCATTGGTCTGGGTTATGCATCGACTTAGACAATATACGCTGTATTATCAGATTGAGTTAATAACACAGCACGATCCTTTGAAATACTTAGCTAAAAAACCGGCTCTCATTGGCAGAGTTTTAAAGTGGCAAATGTTGCTACAGAATTTGACATTAAGTATGTGAGCCAAAGCTTGGTCAAGGGGCAAGCGTTGGCGGATCAATTAACGAAAAATCATTCTGAGGATACCCCTCGGGGAGCGAGGGTTGAGTTTCCCGATGAAAATATCCTAGTAGTAGGAAATGATTCTAATAGTGAAATAGTCGAAAAATCTTCAAGGTGGAAAATGTTCTTTGACGGAGCAGCTAATGTGTCTGGATGTGGAGTAGGGGTAATTTTAGTATCACTTGGAGGTACACAATTTCCAATGGCTGTGAGATTTGTTTTCCCATGTACCAATAACATTGCAGAATACGAAGCGTGTATTTTGGGGCTTAAAATCGCATTGTTTAAGGAGATACGGGAATTGCAGGTGTATGGAGATTCTTCATTGATTATAGGCTAAGGTCGGGGTGAGTATAAGACGAAAGACCCCAAATTATTGCCTTATCGCCAACACTTGGCCAAGTTGATAACCAAGTTTGAAAAGATTACCTTTATTTATGTACCAAGGGTTCAAAACCAATTTGCTAATGCTCTTGCTACTTTGGCATCAATGATTCAGATATCGAAAGGAGTAGAGATTCAGCCACTTAAAATTGAAATTGAAGAAAAGCCTGCTTTTTGTTTGCCAATGGAAAGTTCATGTGACAGAAAGCCTTGGTATCATGATATCAAAATATTTTTACAACATGGTATGTACCCCGAAGGAGTAGAGAGGAAGGATAAAAAATTAATTAGAAGATTAGCGACTCAGTACTTGATGAGTGATTTTACATTGTACTGACGATCATTTGACAGTACACTTTTATGATGTGTGGACAAGAAAGAGGCAGAGATGCTAATGAAAGAACTACACGAGGGAGCATGAGGCCCTCATATGAATGGTTACATGCTTGCCAAGAAAATCAAGAGGATGGGATATTACTGGTCAACTGTAGAGGCGGATTGTATCGCACATGTTAGACGCTACCATTTGTGCTAGATCTATGCAAACAAGATAAATGCTCTACCTCAAAAGTTGCATACACTATCAGCACCATGGCCTTTTTCGATGTGGGGAATAGATATCATTGGCCCAATCACTCCAAAAGCATCTAACGGGCACTAATTTATATTGGTAGCTATTGATTATTTCACTAAGTGGGTTGAAACCTCATCCTACTCTAGTGTGACGAAGGGAGTAGTGGTCAAGTTCATCAGAAGAGACATACTGGCTCGTTATGGTACTCCAGAAATAATTATCATTGACAACGATACAAATCTGAATAATAAATTGATGTCTGAGTTATGCCGACACTTCAAGATCATTCATAGAAATTCTACTCCTTATCGACCCCAGATGAATGGAGTTATGGAAGCAGCCAATAAGAATATCAAAAGAATTATTGAGAAGATGGCCATTACGTATCGAGATTAGCATGAGATATTACCACTTGCACTCATAGCCTATCGAACTTCTATCAGAACATCAATAGGGGCAACCCTCTACTCGTTGGTATACGGAATGGAGGTTGTACTACTAGTAAAGGTTGAGATCCCGTCTCTCAGAATATTGTTAGAAACTTAGTTACATGAGGCTGATTGGGTAAAGAAACGTGTTGAGCAGTTGAACCTAATTGATGAAAAGAGGCTGACAGCTTTATGCCACAACATTTGCTATCAGCAACGAATGGCCAGGGCTTTCAACAAAAAAGTACAACCCCGAAGTTTTGAGTAAGGAGATATGGTGTTGAAGAAGGTATTGCCTAACACAACTGATTCAAGAGGGAAGTTTGCCCCAAACTATAAAGGGCCTTACATTGTGAAGAAAGTATTGCCTGGGGGAGTTGTTATCTTGTCTCAAATGAATGGTCTAGATTTGAAGGACCCAGTAAATGCTAATGCATTGAAGATGTACTATCCTTGAATATCAATGAAATTTTTTGCAAATAATCTTACTATTACTGTAGTATTATTTTCATTTTCTACATGCATAGTCGGTATTCCTAGTAGTCGTCAACTTTGGATAATATCCTTAGCCTTTCTTTTTCTCATTCCATTAAAAGACCCCACTTCTTGCTCTATTATTTACCCAAATAAACCTTACACACAAAGAACCACAAGAAAAATAGTCATTTAATTTGAAGCGATGACTATTGATAAAAATTCTTTTAATACTTTGTAGTTAACCCCCAAAGAAAGGGAGATTTGTTTCCTATTTTTCAGAACAAGGCCATGCTCAAAAAGGGTAACATGTAGCGTGTAAGTAAAAACTCGCTTTAGAACAAATGCTTGCTCAAAAAGCCAATGTTTAGACCAGAAGTTCAATACAGGACATCCTTGATCGAGAAGAATATGTTTTACATTCGATTCAAGCTTAAGTTATTTTCAAATAAAAAGAAGAAAAAAAGAAGAAAAAAAAAAGAAAGAAAAAACAAAAAGAAAAAAAGAAAAAAGGAAAAAAAAGAGAGAAGAAAAAAAGAAAAAATAAGGGTTTTGGAAAGAGATGGCAGAAGAAAGAAGAAGAAGAACGAAAACAAGAAAAGCAATAGTAAGGATCAGAATCGTTGGTTCTAATCGGACTGCTCAATAAGACATGAGATGACTTGCGAGCTATCATTGAAACCAGGTAAGTGGTTCTAAACCTGATAAAACATCGCACTAACAATTGGTTTCCATCCTAAGGATAATAGCTTATTTTCCAAAAACAATTTCTTAACAAGATAGTTAGCTCGTAGAGCATGGTTCCAATCGTCGAACTCACAGAACTTTATTCAACTCAAAATTTCTTTAAGGGATTTAGCACTTCGATCAACTTATGGAGCGTTATTTTAACTCATATTCTCATTTAGGGATCTAGCCAGTTCATAGAGCGCAATCCCAATCTAGAATTTCTTAAGCTTCTGCCTAACTCCTAAAACAGTCTCAAGTTATAATCTCCTAGGGATTTAGTAAGCTCATGGAGCTCCATCCTGAATCAAGTTTTCTTCATATTTTCAAGTCTTAACCAGCTCATGGGGCACTTTGACCGCCTTGGTTAGTCAGCTCATCAGGGCACTACCAAGTTTTCTTCATTCTTTAGGTCTTAACCAGCTCATGGGGTGCTTTGACCGCCTTGGTTAATCAGCTCATTAAGGGTACGACCAAGTTTTCTTCATATTTTTAGGTCTTAGCCAACTCAAGGGGCGCTTTGACCGCCTTAGTTAGTTAGCTCATTAAGGGCACAACCAAGTTTTCTTCATATTTTTAGGTCTTAACCAGCTCAAGGGGCGTTTAACCGTCTTGGTTAGTTAGCTCATTAAGGGCACGACTAAGTTTTCTTCATATATTTAGGTCTTAGCTAGGTCATGGGGCGCTTTGACCGCCTTGGTTAGTCAGCTCATTAAGGGCACGACCAAGTTTTCTTCATATTTTTAGGTCTTAGCCAGCTCATTAAGGGTATGACCAAGTTTTCTTCATGTTTTTAGGTCTTAGCCAGCTCATGGAGCACTTTGACCGCCTTGGTTAGTCAGCTCATCAAGGCACTACCAAGTTCTCATTATTCTTTTTAGGGATTTTTGCCAACTCACAAAGGCGCTATCCCTCACTATTCTTCAAACTAACCTTCGTCAAGTGACTTAACGTCCCTTTGAATAGAGTCGTCCTGAGGCAAAAACAGTGTCCCTTTTATCTTTATGGCAAAGTTTTGCTCAAAATTCACCACAAAGAGGGGTAACTGTAGACACCTAATTTTTGCCCCTCCATAGTCTTAATTTTTATTTTTTACAAAAAGGGTCCTAATTAAAAAAAATAAAGAAAAACAAAAAAAATTAATAGAAAATAAAAAGATAATAAAAATTAACAAATAATGAAAGTACCAAAAAAATAAGAAAAGGAAAAATTATAAAGATTTCGTAGATTTTTAGGAAGTAATTTATATTAGGAATGATTAGTTTTAGTATTAGTTTTAGTTTTAGTTTAGTTAAAAATTTTAATTTAGGGAATCAGATAGTTTAAATATAATTTAATGGTAATCAATGTTAAGATATAGGTCAATGAACTAATAGATAAGCCACGGAGTATTTGGGTAGATTTAGTTGGAGGTCACGAGTTCGAGTCACAGTAGGCACCTACATCTTTATTTTTCTAACTTTGCAGAAGTGGGATGAAAATCAATTTCATATCTAATCAAATCATATGAATATTAGTTAAATCATATATGAATTAAATTTGAATCTAATTTCAATAACGAATTAGATATAATTACATAAGATATGATATGATATGATTGAGATTATATAAACATCCACACGCCTGCAGCAGCCACCACAATTAAACCCAACAAAAACAGAAACAATAGCATACTTCCTCACCCATCTACAGCCTGCTATCTAACATCCACACACCTGTAGCAACCACCGCAACTACACTCTCGCTACTACACTGACTCCACTCTCGCTTGAACACACAGCCAGCGAACCTTCAACACCGACAACAATACTTCCAGACCAATCTGTAGCAGTCTACAACCATACTACGCGAATCTGATCCAAGAACACTCATCCAAGCTACGCGCAATCGTAAATCTGATTTCTAACCACGACACCGACACATCCATTCCCAACTGACTATACAATAACCCTTTCATCATCACTAATCAGCTTTGTTGTGGCCACGTCCTCAATGCCATCAACTCGAACACACCACCGTCCAACTTCACTGCAGATTACACAAACAGTCTACTGTAAATTGCTCAATCAATTCGCAACATTAAGCTACCGACCAACTTCAGTCATCCATACGCTAACTAACAAACCACTCTCTTCCATCCATCCGCTGCTGACGAGTTTTACATGCAAATTGTCAATCACTATTGCCCAATGGAAACAACAGCAAAACGACAAGCAAGGTTCGGTTCTTTTTATTTAGTTATTTGTTTAGCTACTATTCTTTTTATTATTATATTATTATTTTGTTAGTTAGCCAATTAAGTTTATAACATATCTTTTATATATATAATATATATATATTAGTTTAGTTGTTAGTTTTTTTAGGATTTCTTCACATAGAAAGCTTTTAAAATAAAAAAATCCTTTTAAAAATTTTTAGAACTTTTAGAGAGTTTTTAAATACACTCAAGAGTTAGGACCTTTTCAGATTTTATTTGAATAAACTAAATCAGTAATAACATAAATTCGGTCAGTTTTCAAAAATTAAAATAAATCAACACACTAAATTTGTTGGAAAAAACTACGATCGTCTAATCCCAGCTAGCAGGTACGTAGGCACCTTCGGGGCGACGATAAAATATGTAGAAACTTAGGTTCTTTTTTTTCTTTCTTTTGATTTTATTTATTTATTTTCTTAAATATTATAATTAAAAAATAATCCTATTTTTGGTAAATAAATAGTAGTACCCATTAGAGTTTAATAGGTTAACCCCCGAATTTGGAACCCTCTGGTTCTTTATTAAAATTGAAATCAAAGACCGGTAGCTAAATCGTAACCAATCCACCCAATTGGTTATAGTTTCTTTTCTTTTCCCAACTCCGATCGAGTGGCGACTCCAAAAAATAATTTTCAATAAAAAATTGGAATTTCTCAATTTCTTTAGTCGATGATTAATATTAAATAGGTTAGGGTTTAGTATTAATCATGAAATGAGAAATCAATTTTAAATAGAAAACCGAAAATCAGGTTCGACACCAGTCATCAATCACTATGTACTCGATGGCCTGATATATCAACCTCTAAGCTTCTTTCTTATCTTTGGGTAGAACACCATCATTTAGATATTCCATAATCGAGTCCATCTAAGACTTCTCCCTTAGGTAAGCTAATGTGTAATACAATGGTCTCGGACACCAATAGGTTTGAATGGGAACAAGGAATAAGAAGTGAGAATGGGGTTATGACTACAAATGTGTATGGATATCATACACCAAGGCATAAATACAATCAGGGGTTGAGCTCAAAATAAGATTCGATACAACTCACGAATACTAAATATCACATGAGTTTCAAATAAGAGGTCAGTAACGACTCACTAACTTACTCAAATGAAGGGTTCACTACAATCTTAAAGGCAAGATTGATATGAATACGAGAGATTAAGGAGTATAGTACACTCAATAATCTAAAATACTAGTTCAAAGGGTTCAAGAATGTCTGTACTTCCAAAAGGAATGTTTAAGTGTAAATTTACTATATGAATATTCTTTACCGTCTACATTCTCTTGATAATTACAAATGTTACTATTTGTAGCAAGTCCTAAAGCCCTAGTGGTAAAACTGTAAATAATATATGAGGCCTTAAACCCTAAAGAATGGTCCATAATCAAAATAATAAAAATATTTAGAAAGTATACAAAACTATGTACTTAATAGAGTGATCAGTACATAGTTATCCTAGCTGTCTATAGACTCGAGTAGGAATTGGTTAATAGTCAAGCGTCCGAGTAGGGGTGGGATGTTTAGAAATCTTATTGTGCTTAGCCAAGCTCCTAGTAAGGTTGACCCATAATTGTTGTTCTCATGGATTGCTTGGTGCAATCTCTCCTGTGTCGTGTCAAGCTATTCTTTAGCCTCAAGTGCTCGGCCGTATGGTTTCTCGGCTTTTCAGTAAGCGACAAACTTGAGATAAAGTAGCTCCTTTTCTTCCCTTCGACGCTCTAGTATTAGCTCAACCTCAAAAAAAGATATTTAGCCTTGGCTTTGAATCATTTGGCCTCGGGTTAAGATAGGTCGACTTCAACTTTTGGTAAGCCAGCGTTGTCTTGGGATAGGTTAGCTTCGACTTAGGGATCATCATGGACTAATTCCTATCACAATGATTCAATTTATAACTTTGCCTGATAGTTCCTAGACTTCTATTAGGGAGATACTTAATAGAAAGCTTGTCATTCAAGTTAGGTAACACTATACTAACCAATTTAGAAAGCTTGTTGGTAGCAACGTTTTTTACCCTTGGTATCTTCTCAATTGTAAAAGATTAGAATTCCTCTATGAGCATTCGTACTAATAGCAAGTACTTACTCATTACATCTTCCTTTGCTGCATCATTCCCTTTATCTTAATTCATAATCAATTGTGAATCGAAGCAAAATTTGACTTTCTTTGCTCCAACTTCCTTTGCTAACTTAGGCCTAACAATCAAGGCTTCATATTCAGCTTCATTATCACTAGTCAAAAATCTAAACTTTAGTACATATTGGATTTTCACATTGTGCAGCCATTGCAAAATAAGGCCTGTATTGCATCCTTCATTAGTAGAGGAGCCGTCAACATATAAATTCCATGTGGGTTTCTTGACCATCTCAATATTGTCTTCTTCTTAGTGAACTCCACAACAAGAACTCCCAACACTTGACTTTTAATGCCATTTTAGGTTTGCATTGCATACCTTAGGCACCTAACTCAAAAGCATACTTCATCATCCCCCCCAAGTAATTTGGTCATTGCAAGGCTTATCATTGAGGTTAATTAGTTAGAATAATTATTTGGTGTGTCTCAAAGTATGGCTTTAATTTCCTTATTGAGAGAACAACTACCAAAAGAACTTCGCAATATTTGTATATTACTGCTTTGAGCCTTGCAAAACATAACTCACTTAATAAATTAGTTGATGCTCCCTATCTTCTAATTGAACTAAGACAGATGAAAGGGCTCAACTGTTGACTACTAGATACAAGAATAAGTCTTCTTCAAGGATAGGTGTTGAGAGTATTAGCAGTAGTGCTAGAAATTCTTTCAACTTATTAAATGTTGCTTTGTACTCATTAGTTTACTAAAATTCCTTTGTGTTCTTCAACACTTTGAAAAATTCCATGCTCTTATCTACACTTCATAATAAAATTTGTTCAAAGCAACAATTTGCCTAATCAATTCTTAAGCTTCCTTAACAATGCTAAGAGACTTCATGTTCCAAATGGCATCAATCTTCTTAGGATTTGCATCAATGCGGCATTGAGTGACCATATTGCCTAATGTGGTACCAAAAACACACTTTTATGGGTTAAGCTTCATGTTGCATAGTCTCCTTAAGATTGGAAAGGTGTTGACCTTTTGTTTTGTTCTTCACTATCATATTGTCAACATAAACTTTGACATCTTGGTAGATTTAGGGCTTAAACATCTTGGTTACGACCCTCTGATCGGTCACACCAACATTTTGAAGCTCGAAAGCCATCACCATATAACAATACATTATAAAATTTGGCAAAAGATGTGTGAACTTCATCATCCTTCTCCATCTTAATTTGATTGTAACTAGAAAATGCATCCATAAAAGATAGCAAGGCATGCCCGGTAGTTGAGTCAACCATCTAATCTATTCTCAGCAAGAGGAAACAATCATTGGGACAAGATTTATTCAATTATATGAAGTCTATGTACATATGCTACTTGCCATTCCACTTCTTGACTAGTACACAATTGGCTAGCCAAGTTGAAAAAGGCTTTTTCCTTATGAATCTTACCTTTAGTAGCTTATGAAACTAATCTTCGATAATTGTTTGTTGTTTAAGGGCAAAATACCTCTTCTTTTACTAAATTACCTTCACTTGGATTAATTTAGAGCTTAGGCGTCATCACTTGTCTAGGGATGCCTAACATATCTAAGGGAGACCAAGTGAAGGCATCAGCATTATCTTAAAGAAAATTAATTAACTTTGATGGATATTTGCCGACAAAGGTCTCCTTATCTTTGTTATTTTTCCAGGATCGCTCCTCAGTGGGACTTCCTCTACTTCTTTGGCACTCTCAATGTCATTAGACTTCTTTTCTGGATTAGCATGATAGTGCTCTCAAATATAAGGATCTAACTAATTGCTAATCCCCCTTGCATACTCAACTCTAGAAGGAGTAGGGAACTTTTCCTTTTGATATGTAGTTGAAGGAACCATGCCGAGAAGGTGTTGACTTGGTCAGCTCATGATCATATTATAAGGGGACCAATACTTAACAATAAGGAAGTCCACCTTATGCTCTAAAAACATGCTCATCGTCTCCCATCTGAATAGGAAGAGAAATGACTCCAGTAAACCATATAGGTTGATTATCAAAAGCATATAGATCACAATTATAAGATCTTGGTTAAGCCTTAATCATTGGCTTCATTTGGTTGAAGGTATGTTGAAAAATATTGTCTATCAAACTCCCAATGTCAACCAAGATCTTTTTAACATCAAAGTATGCAATTGTCGCACTGATTACTAGTCCATCATCATGGGGCCTTTGTAATCCTTCAAAGTCCTCCTCTATGAAAGAAATGGAATTGTTGACCTTGACCTTTTTGCCTTAGATATTATAAACATACTGTGCAGTGTTAGTTGAGCTCGAAGAGATTGACTAGCTAAAAGTAAAAGGTCTACTAACAAAGTGTTTATCACACCATTCAATGCTCTATTATTACCTCCATCTCTCATATCTCTACTAGTTTATAGGGGCTGTAGATTATTTTCCTGCTCATTACGTTGTCTTTGAGTTGACCATTCAAGATTCTAGGTGTTATGGTAAGGAACTTGCTTAAGTACCCTTAAACGATTGCATTCTCAATTGCATTCTTGAGTTGAATATACTCATCAATGTTGTGAACTCTATCACAATGAAAATCATAATAAGCATTCGAATTCTTACATGACATATTTCCTCTCATCCTTTTTGGCTATGGTAATATGCCCCTTTGGTTACGTACCTCCATCAATATTTCCATGATCAAACGATTGAGTGGGATATGAACAAAATAAGTGGGAATGTATGGCCTCTTCCTCTCACTATTGCTTCCTTCTGAGAATTGATCATTGCGTGTGCCGTGTCAAACTTTCACATTCTTTTTCTTATCATTTTTTCAATCACCTTTGCTTTGATTAGCCTCACGCTAAGCTTTGAGGTTATCCTCTTATCTAATATCAAACATGGCCATAGCCTTTAACTCAATAAAAGTCTTTAGCTTACTTTTTGCTAGACCTAAAGAAGTCTTCATACAGTTTGACTTCATTAATCACTGCATTGAGGGCAATGCTCATATCTAATTTTGGGATCTAGATCATCTCAGCCATAAACAAGCTAAATAGTCTTTAATGGACTCATCTGACTTTTGCTTTATGGTGTTAAGGACAGATGAATCCTTAACGAAAAGCTTACTTGCAAGGAAGTGCTATAAGAGCACTTCTCCTAAATCCTTGACTTATGAAATTATTTTTGCTTCAAATGTTTAAAACATGTACTTGTAGCATTCCTTAGAGTTGAAGGGAATTCTTGACAAGTTATAGTATCACTTAAGCCTTGCAACTTAGCCAAGGTACGGTGGTACTCAAGATGGTCTTTTAGGTCCTTTGTTCCATTATACATCTTGAATTACAACAATTTGATATGTTGTGGTATTACTTCTTTCAATAATTCAAAAACAAATGGACTCTTCTTTAGCTAAAATTGTTTACCAATTAAAGCAAGGGTATTGACATACAATGGTTATACATGATTTACCTACTATGGATGTTTTCCTTTAACACTATTTCTAAGAGTAAGGGCTAAAGGTCTAAGTGAACCCCGATCAATTTCTTAGGCAATTCAAGAGAATATACTAAATCATGAGAATTTTGGAGATTGTTATCGCCATGCTCCTAGTTCTAGTCTAGCTGAACATCCTTATAAAGAAGACCAAGGATCTTATCAATCTTCTTATTGAGTTCTTGATTCTCTTTAGCTAAATCAATGCAAAGCTGCTCCAATCTAGGTAAGTGATGTTTGTTAATATGCTTATTAGCCCTTAAAAGTGTTGGGGAAAACAACCTGTACCTATACTTGCACTTACACTTTTGGTCATCCCTTTTTTTTTTCTTCCCTACCATATGGGTAGATTGTTTTAGAAATAGATGGTACCAAATGCTGTCGGTTGATTTTGGTATGGAACTTTAGTCCTGCAAAGGTATAAACGAAAGGCTAAGGTAATACCAAGGTTAGTCTAACGTAACCAATCTGATGGCTAAGTAAGTGAATGTTTGAGTAGAAAGATAAGAGAATAAGTAAGTAAAGTGTTAAAGAGTGTAAGAGAGTCCTCACAGTGCTTTCTTTCCCTTATTTATAAGCAACCATTAGATGTCTATAATAATAGATTATCATTGGCCATAAACCATATGGTAGCTCCTTAATTAAGCACATGCCTAAACAACATAAGTGGTGGGAGGTTACATGATAAGATCATGAAAGGCCATAACTATCAATGCGATTTTTCAAATTCAAACCAAATATATAAGTAAGCTCGGCCCTAAGGCCCATTAGATGAGCCGAGTCATCGAAGACCTATATTAACAATAGTCTTGGTCAATGATTTGACAATAGAGTTGTCAAGTAGTGTGTTACAGCGAAATTTTGTTATTAACGAGGAATGATAGTAGTACTAAATGCATGGAAAGAGCTAATTCTGATTAGAGCAGTTACAAGCTAAAGAGTCTATATTAACTATAAGAAGTTCAATGATGCTATATGTAAGGATCACTTTCCATTGCCCCTTGTTGACTAAACTTAGAGCAATTATTAGGTCATATGTATTTTCAAATTCCTATGGTCCCTAAGGACCAAGAACAACCTACTTTTATAAGTCCATATAACACTTTTGCATATAACCAAATGCCTTTTGTTCTTTATCATGCGTCTATGACATTCCAACAGTGCATGATGGAAATTTTTAGTGAATTTATAGAATATATAATGGAAGTTTTTATGCATGATTTCTTAATTTTCAAGAATTCATTTGATCACCATCTTAAGAATTTACAGAAATTTTTAACTAGATGTTAGAAAAGAAAAAACTAATTTAGTATTAAATTGGGAAAATGTGTCATTTTATGGTATAAAATGGCATAGTACTCAGACATAAAGTGTCTTGGAGAGGTATAGAGCTAGATAATGCTAAAATTGACATCATCGCAAAAGTGCCACCCCCTAAATCTATTTAATCCATACTCAATTTCCTAGGTCATGTTGAGCTTTATAGGAGGTTTATTAAGGATTTTTCAAACATAACTAGACCATTAACTCGGTCATTACAAAAAGATATTCAATTTATATTTTTCCCAAAAGAAACTCGAAATTGCATAAAAATCCTTCAAAATTTCATGAAATGTTCCCTATGTATATGAAATAATAAATAAGTAGATTAGGCACAAAATATCACAAAATTAATAGAATAAAGTCTAAATCTGCACAAACTACCCATAGAAAATATATACTAATTTCATGTCATGAAATTCCCCTATACTTAAGCTCTTACTTATCCAAAAGCAAAATAATGAAAATAAAAGAAAATAGCTAAGGACAAGATAATAAACTATAATCTTAGAAAATTGTACCCTTAAAAATAAATTGCTTAGTAAAAAATTCTTTTTGAATTACCCTTATTCCTTAAGTTCATGATGCATTCAAAACACTTAGATAATAACAAATTAAGAACAACTGAATTTCAGTGATCAATCTAAATGATTGTCCCCTAATTCTTTCAAGATTAAAATAGACATAAACTAATCAAGAAAAAGTTATAAAGATTTTCTTGCTCTAACTTAAGAGGAGTGAAATCTTCCTTAGTTAATTTTTAACTTGAAAAGAAAAGGGGTTAGATGCATGTTACATCAATTCATCCTCTGATTGTCTCTCTACTTATTTAAATTTTCATTAATAGGTTTATTAATTCAATTTAATTCTCTTATTTAGAGCATGATTAGCATTAGGAAAGTGCTTCACTCTTCCAAAGGATCATGTCCAACCCTTTTTAACTTAACTCATTTAATTACTTTAGCATTTGCCATCAAGAAAACACCTTACTCTTTTAAGGGGCTAAGATCGATTCTTAACAACTTTAATTCATTTCTATTTTTTTTTATTGGCAGTAGGAAAGAGTCTGACTCTTTTAAGGGGCTAAGATTGATCCATACCAATCTTTAGCAACTACTTTATCAATTCATTTTAATTATTTAATTTACACCTCCAACTACTTTAATTTTTTAGAGAACTTTCAAAAGACAAATCTCCTTTGTTCAACCAATCTCAAATTTTTGAAAAAAAAAATGATAGATAATGATCTTATCAAATTAAGCTTAGAAGTCAAAATAACTAGTCCTTAGTTCATTCATATCTATTCTAATCTTGAGTCTTAAGTATAAGCTTAGGTGGGAACTTTGAATCTTAAAGATTTAAGCACTTAAATTCTGCAAACTATTCTAAATTCATAAAGAATCAGAAAATTCAAAAAAAAAAAAATTATGCTTGCTTACGAATGTAGGGGGTTACAAGTTTGTAAGATTTTTGAACAATTTTTGGAAAATTTTAGCAAAAGCTTAAATGAGTATATAATAGCATATATCATCTATCATTCCCCCACACTTAAGTTGTACATTGTCCTCAATGTACAAAATAATGCAAATAAAAAACCTAATGGGAGATGATAAAAATAACAATAAAAATAATGAAGGAAAAGAAACTAAGGCTTCCTCAATTTCTTGTTGGATCCTTTCAAAAAGTTTGAAGTCCAAAAGCTAATTTCAAATGAATCGCTAAGCACTTAGTTTTGTTTTTCCATCAAAAAGAACTAACTAAGGAAAAAGAAAAGAAAAGGTTAACTAAGCAAAAATAACTAAATAAAACTACTACTAACTCAAGTACCTAAAAAGTTACATCCTATAGTCTTATAAATCGACAAAAGATAAAGTAGTAAAAAAGGCAAGTAAAAAGTCAGTTAATACAATCATCCAAAATGGCAAATAAAATAAACTAAGCATTTTAAAAAATATGAAAAAGAGATCTCTCTTCATCCCTTTCTTCCTTCTCTTCTTCAATTTCATCATTGGTTAATTCTTCTGCAGAGTTTAGCTCAAGCATTAGTGGTAGTGGTAGTGGTTGAATTTGCAAGTAGGTCATAATTGCCTTCTACTATACTAAGACCTAGTCTACTTTATGTTACAAGGTTTGCTGCTTCTGAAATAACTTCCTCATGAATTTCTTGAAGGTGGCAATCACTGAAGAAGAAGAAGACTCGGCTCATAATTTGGAGGACAATGAAGTAGCCTCACTAGTTAGTTCCAGTGGTAGCTTTGGTACTAGTGGTAGTTAATATGGACTTGATTACATCATGTGTGAGAGGAGTAGGAACTTTCATCTTTCGCATACATGCCTTATTGTGAAGACCAGAAAATTCCTTACCAAGCAAGTTATGAAGGGACCTACAAAAATATACTTAGATCATCCTTTAGTAGCTTAGTTTCTCATGAATCAAGCCATCCTAAGTCCTAAGTTAAGGCGTCGATGGGTAATAACTATATAAATACAAAATATCCCTTTCATCAACTACCCCCTGAATGTCACCCCCACTAGTGAAGTTCCTAGCTAATACATAGTGTATTAACTTAAGAGCAGGGTTAACTAGATTAGATGTCTTTGACTTTTTGGGATTATAAATACCCCCCCCCCCCCCCCCCCCCCCCCCCCCATGACCAATCAAATCATTCTATATAGTAAAATTAGACAAACCTCGAGGTAGTTGATATGGAAATTCCATATAATCTTACATCATAATATAATCTACAAAATATATCCTCATATGGATACCAAAATCACCCGTAGCCATGATAACATCACAATTACAACATCTAAAATGATCTATATTCTACCTACCCTAAGTAAGGTTATCAATACCTAACTTGAAAGTGCTAAGAAACTGTAAAGTGAGTTCTCTATATACCATCTCGTTGATAGTTAATAGCTAGTCCCATCTAAAAAGTCTAATCAATTGCCGGACTCTAGCCTCATAGCCAGCTTATGTTAATGCCTCCATGGTTGTCAAAATTGTGATTCTACTATTCATTTGAATATATAGAATCAATAGAATTGTATGAACCGATAAACTCATAAGTTTATAGAATCGTACATAAAAGTTTATAATTTTACTAAAAGTCTACATATAATTGATTTACATCCATGTTAACTAAAAAAGATATTATAAATTTATAAATTCATATAATTGTTCTTTTTATTAGCGATTTTGACAATAATGAATGCCTCTTAATTGATATTCGTGAACCCACCAAACTCTTTCCTATCGAACTTTTCATCTTGCCAATCATGCTAGAATGTAAGTTGAGGGGGTAATGGAATGGGACTTAAGTTTTAGGCATTATTTGAAATCACAAACAAAAGAGAAGTTTGAATGTGGTAATAATAATTCATATTACAATGTTAGTTCAAGAATTGAACAATGCCGATCATACCTATTTCACTACTGATTAATATACTAAGCAATTAAGGTAATGAATAATTCAACAAATTTGCATCACACTATGCTAACTTTGTTAGAATTATGGAAGCAATTAGCAAATCTTGAAAATTTCGATTCAACAATTGAACTAAGTCAATTTTATTATATTAAAATATTAGGTTCTTTAAGTTTTGATTAATAAATTGTAGATTAGTAAACCACTAAGTTTTCTGATTTTAATTTTAACCTAGAATTTTATTATCTAAATTATCATGAACACTAATATTTAGTATATATATATATATATATATATGTATGTATATATCAATTAGAAACTTGTTTTTCCATGTTTTGATTATCCATGTGCAATTTAAATTTCAATTATAAATGAGTAATTATCATGAAAATTTCATGTATATTGCACACAAACATCAATGGCTACAAATTTCCCTTTAAACATGAATCAAAGTAATCAATGTATGTAAATAATCACTTTCTTTCTCTTTCTATGTCTTTCTCTCTCTCTTTCTTTCACTCAATCTTTACAAGGCATGGATTTTTTTCTCAAAGTTTCTAATAGATAATCGATAAACATCACATCATATTGCATTATCTATACTAGATCATTATAAGAAACATAGATTTTTTATACATGCACACAAAAGTTTCTCCCTTGAAAACCTAACTAAAGATTAGATTTTTATCCATTCTAACAACAAATCTAAGAAAATAATGAAGTAAGGTTGATGTACGTACCTCAGATTTGTTGTTTTTGTGCTTGGAGTGAAGGATTTTGTGAGTGATTAAAGTGGGTATAGAGAGAAAATAGAGAGAAAAATGGATGTTAGTAAGATAAAGTGAGTGTAGCATGAGAAGTGAGAAGAAATAGCCATGATTTTTGAAATTAGGGTTAGCTACGAGTGAAGACCTTAGCCATAGAATGTAGCTGCATTCCTTCCATCATGTCAAATTGAAGTTGCATGTACATAACCAAAGACCATAGGTGTAGTCTAGATTATGTTCTTCTCATTAGTAATTTTTTTCAACTTCCTCTCAAATTAAAATACGAGAGGGTCATAGTCTAAGTCCACAAGCATAAACTTTAGCGATGATCTAGTTTATAAATTGAAATTTCATGCAAAACATAATTCTTTGACTCAATTCCTAAAATTTCAAGAAACATTAAAAGTTAGTATCAGATCAAGTCTAAAAAATTTAACTAAATAACAATCTAATTAGATGACAAATTTACTAACTAATATTACCTAACTAAATTCAAATTCTACTTTAATGAAAAGATGATTAAAAATAAGATAGAAATCGATTGAAAATGGAAAACTTAAATTAACTTATTGAAAAAAGAAATCACAATAAACTAAAATGCTGGAAATAAAAATCTATCAAACTTATGCTACTTCCTAAGGAGCACTTTTGTTTTACGTTGTTAGCTTAATAGTTAACAATTCTTTCCTTGGTTTGCTTCCAAACCTATTGATTTAGGAATCGGTTTAGTGTTTATAAGCAAGCTTCTTTGTAGCCTTTTAGTGATTGATCCTACCAACTAGCTTAATCGATTCCCTAATTTCCTTAATGATGCTTTCATGTTCCTTAGTACGGCTTTATTGGCTTGAAATCTAATGCCCTGCTTCTAGATAAATTGAATTAGTAGCTCCTGGGCACTTGGGACTTGTTTTGTTATTGTACGTTATGATTCTACTTCTATTAGCCTTCCTAAGAAAAATTAAGATGATTCCTCCAAACGAGCTTATAAGTGTTACTAAAGGATTATTAGTAGAATGGTTAGCAGCAAAATTTACTTACTCAATCTCCATTAAAAGTTCATCTTGCACTAAATTAATGATTTTCATTAAACCATCAATCATTTAATTTAAATTTTCAACCTAAGAAATCAATATTGTTACTTAATCAACTCCACATTTTCTAGATAATTTTACTTTGGCTCTTACATTATCCCACTATGAATTATTCATTACCATGTCTTAGATTAGCTTTTAGGCCTCCTCTAGTGTCATAGTACTCAAAGTGCCTCCCGTTATGGCATTGATAATTTGACACGTAGAATAATTGAGTCCACTATAAAATGCTTAGAATTATATCTAATGAGGTAGTTCATGATGTAGACACCTTATGAACAGATCTTTAAATCTCTCTTAAACATCATAAAGGGTCTCATCATCAAATCGAACAAAAATATAAATATTATTTTCAATTTTCACCATCCTAACCTAATAGTACTCGAGGTACTGACCTAACCCAATGTTAGAGCCAAGCTCATCTACTCTTCATCCAGATATTTATTTGACGACTTGTTTTTAATTTGTGTTATTTAGATTTCTTATTTCTTATATTTTCCTAAACTACCTTTATGATTATTTTATGTTTACGGGAATACCACTAATGCTTCCTTTTAACTCTTTTATTTACAAGTTTGCCATTATATAGAGTTTTAGACAGATTTGCACACTTAATGAAAAACTCTTTTAAGTATTTTCTTTTGAAATATTCTCTTTTATTAGCTCTTATCAATCATACTATTGTAGTAGAGAACCTTATCACTCGGATCAGTGCATGATATATGATAAGTCTTAAGCTATATAGAATCTAGCTGGTGCATCATATCCGGTTAGCTAACTTACAGATTTGCTAAAACCACTCTATTTTTATTCTATTGACAAGATTGGACCTACTCCTATATTGCCACCCTTGTCAGCTCTTGGCACGGTATATCATCTTGGTATCAAAGTGGAAGCACGATTACGAGAGATTTAATTTCTTGGATTATTGTTACGCATATTCAAGGGATTGATTTCTCCATATTTTGCTATTTAGTTGTTCACATCTAATATTTTCAAGTTTCTTAAATTGCAATGTCATTATATTTCTTTCGTAATCCAAGGGACTCAAAAGAGGAATTGTTAGATTCGTGCTATTGAATATCGATTGACGTCAATTACCAGGGTCATATCGGACGAAATGGGCTTGCTTCCAATATCTTGTTTAGGGAATGTTCGAGACCTAGGTGTTCTACGTGTGAACTCGCATTGGTAGTTAAATCTAAAGAAGACAACACCCAATAGTAATGGCATGTGTTGTGAAGGAGGATTAAAGACTTAGGGTTTCGAGTTAGTAGTAGCTGATATATATTTGTAAAAAATAAAAAAAATAAAAAAAAATAGAAAAAAAGAAAGAAAAAGTTGTGGTTGGTACAGTTTGTGTCAAGTGTCTTTATTGAATTCTTGCAAGCAGTGAATCGTGTATGGGTGTCTTGGAAGTGCTGTAAACAATCGTTTGTGGTTGTGGCTTGTGTAGTAGTGAGCATTGGTGGATTGGTGTCTGTCCGCGTATGTAGTGGTTAGTATACGAATGGGTCTGTGGATTTGGGTGTGGTGGCCGCCGGAGTTGAGTGAACAGTGGTGTCGTGGCCGTGATTGAGTGTTTATTGCTATGTATTCTATAGGATTGCAGTGGCCGACAGAAGTAGTGTCGCCACTTTGTATTGTCTTGAATCGTGTGTTGGATCTATACGTGTATATGAAAGTAAACTATCCTATGCATGGTGGCTAGTGTCTGTCCTTTGTGTAGTGCTGTCTTGGTGGTGTGAAGCAGGGGACTGTGAACCGTAATTGAGTGTGCTATCGATGGAGAAGTGCTAATAACGTCCTGTGGATGCACTAGCACGTAGAATTGAGCTGAATTGAAGCATGAACTATGCTGATTGTTTATCGAGCTGATTGTTACACTATTATGAAGAGTCGTGTTACCTTAATTACTTACTGCTAAGCTAAATTCTTTAATCCAAGCTACTGTACTTCCAGAAGTGCCAAGTTGAACTGAGATACTGCTGTGAGGTTGGGAGCTTGTCTGTGTTGTCCAAATCAAGAACTACCGAGCAGCTTGACAGTGTAGCGCTGTGGGTAGTTAGTGAAGCAACCAGTGTAATTCGTGTGTTACTGGGTCAGTGTCGAGGCTGAGCTCTACTACGTATAAGCCAATCTTCGAGCTATTGAGTCGGTATGGTGTGTATATACACAATTATCTAGTCGTTGAATTAAAATTCCTGAGTTATTGAATTTATGTTGCTCCATGCGTGTGTCTCTATTCCTAGGAGACTGCAGTTGGCGTCCTTGACTGGGGGAATTGACTAGTGGAATCTGAGTGTCCGAGCTACTACTGATAGGCATGCAAGACCGTGCCATCCATTATTTTTTTCAAGTAATTGCCGAGTTGTCATGATTCGATTAGTTGCTGAACTAACGTGTCCATACTACACGAACTGGCCAAACTAAATGTTCAAGCTAAATTGAAGAGCAGGGTGACGCCGAGCTGTTCTATTACTTTTGAGAGAAGATTGACGAGCTGATACAAAGTTGTGCTACCATAACGTGTTTCAAATCAAGTTACCAAGTTTATTTGCATTTAGTGCCAATTTGCCAAGCTTAAGGGAATTCCAATTCAAGCTGTTATTGATTGTATTCGGAGTGTGAACCAAGCTACTCTAATTTTGGAAGTAGTTCGCTATTTTCAATTACCGAGCTGTGGAATTCATTCTGTACCGTTCATTCTTGAAGTATCTAGCGAGCTAAAACTAGTGTCCAAGGTGCTCTGTATTGGATGAATGGTGCTGCTGACTGAGCTGTTGAACTACAGTCGTATCGTGCTATAATATTACTCTGCTCGAGTTGTTTGCTTTGAAATACTAGTTGTCGTGATTAATTTTTCACCTTCTAGTTTTATTAATTAGATTTCCTTTAAATCGATCAGTAATGAATCCTTTCCCATTTAAGACTAATCCTCAACTAAGATTTAAAAAAAAAATATTTAATTTGAAAACGTATTAGAGTGATCACTCAATTAGAGTCAGGAAAAACAATTGATTAGTTATACCTTAACCACTAATCTGCAATAAAACTAATTTTTAAAATAGCTTTTGAAAATTAGAAATTTTGATTCGAAGGTTAAAAATTTTAAACTCTTACGGGTACTACTGATTTTCTAAATTTAACCTTAATATCACCTTTTTTAATTTCATAAAACTCAATTATTAATTACTTTAATTGGACAATTTAAGTAATCTAGGGAAAATTAGATTTTTTTTTATTTTTACCGTCACCTCATAAGTGCCTACTTACCTACTATTTAGAATCAAACGTATATAGTTTTTTTTATGAAAAAATTTTAGAGGGTTAAGTTGATTTTAATTTGGAAAAAACATGTCGGATTTACTTTTTTAGTTTAACTTGGTTTGCTTAAGAAAGCTTCTAAAAAAATATCCTAAATTAGAACTTATTTTTATTTTTTATTTTTTGAAAATAAATCTAGAAGGGCCTTAATTACCTTTTTTTAAAAAAAATACGTTTTTCTAAGTGATAAAAAAACAAACTTTATTCACTAACCTAATTAATTTTTTTTATATATTATCTTTTATCTATTTCTATTATACTACAATAAATAAACTATTCTTTTTCCCCTTTTTTCTTCTTTCTTTTTACTTTTTTTTTCATCTTTTTTTTTCTTTTTTCCTTTTTTTTTACATTACAATTTACATTCATGATAAATAAATAAATAAAAAAAACCATGACAATAATAACAACAACTAAATATAAATAAATAAATAAAAGGCTACAGACGCAGTTGGGAGCGCTAGTCGAACCTGCAGTGGGTCAATCGGTTCAATTGGGTTAGATCATCAAGATGGGTTAGGACGTCTCCAAGCTCTCCAATAGCAATAGTAAGGTAGTGCGATTCAAGGTGAATTTAGGGGAATTTTTGGTAAGTGAAGGCAATTTGGTGTGAATTTTATTAGAGATAGTGGGGGTAGAGGAGTCGGCTTCGTGTTTGGGTATGGTTTGGAGGGTACTGCAAAGTGGTGGTCAATGGTAGTGTTTAGGTGGTGATGTCATAGTTAAAGGTGGTGATTCGAGAGAGGAGTGGTGCGGTGGTTAGGGTTTTAGGGATGGTGGTTCAATAGTGTTGTTAGGGACTACAGTAGGGGTCAGTTGAGGTTGAGTTGGGAAGCTTAAGCCATGGGTAGTATTCCTTAGGTAGTAGTGCAACTCAAAATGGAGTGGAGAGAGAGAGACGAGGAGAGAGAGAGAACCACGGCTAAGAAGAGAGAAAGAGAGATTTCGAATGAGCATCATGTTTTGGAGTGGGTTTCTATTGTTTTTGTTAAGTTCTGTGTGTTTAATGAGCTCCCTCAATACCTCTTTTATACATGAATTTAACCTAGAATTTATGGAAAGCTCAAATTAGACTTAAATGCAAAAGCCCAAAAATCTAATTTTTTTCCAAATTTTGGAGCTCAATTTAAATGCTCCTTTAACTAAATTTAGATGCATTATTGGGTTCAATTCGGAGTAGGCTATGTGGTAAACACAATCAGAGTAAGGAATTGTTTGTCTGTGTATGGAATTTATGTAAAAAGTGAGGCTAAAGTGAAGGGGGTGGATTGTTTCAGCTAAGGAAAGTGAAATCAAGGGAAAAGGGGAAGAAAGAGAAGGGAAAGAAAGAGAAAATGATGACACTACGTCAGTAGTGCCGACCTACCAAACGCTGCCACATGACATCACATGGCACGTAATAGTCAGCATGGCATGCCACATGATGCCACATCAGTACGTATCCAATCTTAATGCCGCCATGTGTCAATGAGATCCTAATATGTGGCAATCCTTAATGTGATGAAAAATAAAAAGCATATACATGCCTTCACCATGATTCGAACCTAAGACCTCTAACCAAACCCAATACCAATGTCCATTTGCTTATTTGTTAGGTTGTTGACCTATGCCTTGTTCATATATGCAATCAAATTGCACATATGGGCCAGGTCAACTTAGGCTAAATTTAAATCTAAGCTCAACTTCTAAACTAATTTCAAAACTAAAAAATCAACCCTAATAAAAAGTTATTTTCTAAAATTTTTTAATTTTTTTTGTTATTTTTTCAATTTTCTAAATTTTTCGAATTTTATTTTCTAAATTTCTTCTTTTTTTATGTTTCTTTTTATATTTTCTATTTTTGATATTTTTCTAAATTTCTTTTTTTTTATGCTTCTTTCTATATTTTTATATTTTTCTAAAATTCTTATTTTTTTTGGGTTTTCTGTAGTTTCCTTTTTTTTGTGTTCTAATTTAGGACATATTAAGGATAAAATAGAATAAAATGAAATATAGGAGGCAAAAATTCGATGTTTGCACTATTGTATGATTGGAAGTAGAATTGTGTCAAGCTGAACTTACAATTGTCCTTATTGTTCGAGCTGATTAAATTGTCCAAGCTGTTGAATTTTACTACTCTATTTAATCGTTGCTTGTGTTATTGTATGCTAATCTATAAATTGTAGAGCCAGTGCAAGTTCAATCCAACACAAAGCCGACCAAGTGACGTATTGTTGTATGTAAGTGTCAAGCTACTGTATGGGAGTGCCAAGCTAAAATTTGTTGCACAACCAAACTAGTTTAAGTCCGAGCTTCCTTCGTATATGCACATGACCCATATTTGTGTACGCTTGTGACCAAGTTGCTAAACTGCTTGTGGAAATTAAGATTAATATCGAGTTGTCTTAGATCAACATAGAAAGAAGGAGAAACCGATCTGTTTTAGATGTTAAACCAAAATATTTGAAATTGCTGAAATATGTTCCAAGTTTTACTCAACTTGCAAGAATTGATAGCTATAAGGCTGAAATTTGTCGAAAAGGTGTCAAACGCTTGATTTTATTTTAACATTGTTAAATCAAAATTTATTGATATGGCATTTAGAGCTCAACATAGAAACCGAAGTACATGAAGCTTGAGGGTGAGATCTAATTGCCTAGCCTCAAATCTTGTTTTCCCTTATGTGTTAGAACAATTAGAGGTCATACTAGCTAAAGTTGAAGAGATTAAGGAAGAAAGAAGGCAACAAAGGATTACTCAATCAAAGAATATTGAAGAGGAGAAAAAGGAAGGATAAGAAGTGTTGCCACCTAGCGTCCCTATTCCTGACATAATCCCATTGCCAATGATACTTAGTACAACTGATACCCCCAAGTACTACTGTATTAACCTTCCATATGTCAGACTCTTCTATTTTGATCCATTATTGAGGATGTCTAGAGGTAAAATGTGTTGTAGTAGTATTGTTCCTATAAGAAGCTATAGTTGTATATTGGTGTATTCTAAGGATATGGTGATGGATATTCTTATATAGGTTGTGTTGTTCTTATCCTTAGTACTCTTACATTGGAAATTTTTTAAGCTTATAAATAGGAGGAGAAAGAATTAAGTTCTAAGAAAGTTGAAAGGGAGAAGGCTTCCAAGCATGATGTTATGAGGCCAACATTAAGAGCGCATGAAGCTTTAAGGATTCTTAAGTTAGAAGAAAAGTTTAAGATCTTACATGTTCAAATTCCTTAGGCCTCATCACATGATGTTTTAGCCAATAATTTTGTTATTCCCTTGATCGATAGTTGTTGAGGCTACTTAGATAAAGTTAATCAGATATACGATGAATGGAAGGAAGGATCCATAAAGAAGAGTTTGGGTGATTACGCTCATGATGAGTAGAAGGAGTCAAGGATGATGCCAGCATTGATCATACAAATGAACTACCTTCATATCGCTTTCTCTGGTTTTTGTACCTTGGTATTTGATCCTAGTGGAATTTAAAGTCACCAATTATCAAGTTTTAGGCCAAAACTTCTCTAATGGAGAAGGAATGATAGGACTTAGGGTACCAACCTAATCCCAATGCTAGATTTGAGCTCACCTACTCTTCATCCAACCATTTTTTTTACAACATATTTTTATTTGTGTTATTTAGATTTCTTATTTCTTGTATTTTTTCTAAACTACCCTCATTGTATTTATGGGAATGCCACTAAGGCGTCCTTTTAGCCCTTTTATTTATAAGTTTACCATTATATATAAATAACTCATGTATGTGGGGTTTTAGATAGATTTGTACGTTTAATAAAAAAACCCTTTGAGTATTTTCTCTCGAAAGACTCTCTCGAAAGACTCTCTCTTATTAGCTCTTATCAATCCCTTTAACAAAGTTTGTGCTGTAAATTTGCTAAAAGCCTCACTAAACCCACTATACTTTCATTCCTTCAGTAGGATTAGACCTACCCTGATATCGCCACTCTTTTTGGTTCTTAGCACAGTGTATCAATAGTCAATAGGAAATATTTTCCTAAATTTTATTTCTATTAATGATTCCCATGTAATGATCGAGCCTCTATGTAAAGAACTTAGCTAAAGTTTGGCCTTATCTTATAAAGAGAATGCAAATAACGTTAACCTTTCTACATCATCTAAGACACCATTTACTTTAAATGTGCTACAAATTTCTAAGAAGTTTAAGATATGGTTATTAAGGTCCTCATCAGCTAACCTATTGAATTAGATGAGTTGGTGGACCATTTAGATGACATTGGATTGAATTTTGAAATTCGTCAACACTACAGGTCTCATAATGCTAGATTCAGCTTTAGTTAGCATTGACTTTACAAATTCCATAAGCATGTTATTGGCGTCCCAATTTTCATTGTTGTTTCCGTTGTTTAAGGCCATATCTTCTTAATCGCTATCTAAATTTTCCGACGCTTCTTTTAATCTAAGTGGCAAGTTTTAACCCATGATATTGCGATTTTGACTACACAAATGTTACACTGTTCTTTCAATTTCTGCATCTAAATCTACTAAATGTCTATTACTGCTTCTTATCATAAGCTAAAAAGATTATGAAGTTAACAATATTATTGAAAGAGAATATGATATCAAAATAACTAAGGAAAAGAAATAATACAATTGTATTACATTAGTTGATAAATCTTGAGTCTTGCTAATTTCCTAATTAGACTACTCTATTTTTGGTTTCCTAGCAATGGCACCAGATGGGGCATATATCACTCTAATAGGCAAGCATATATAGACATGTTATAGTATTGCTTAAAACGGATGCTAAGTCCAAGTGTTAATCCCACATGGAACTATTTAAATGAGTATATCTAATAATTCTTAACAGTAATACCCTTAAATTACTCAATTGCCTAACTTCTAATAATAAAAGATTTAATAAAATATAATTAAAGATAAAATGTAAAGATTGCAGCAAAATAAAAGATTAAACTAAAAGTAAAAAAATTAATTAAAATAATAACATAAATAACATAACATAAATGACATAAATTAATTAAGAAACGACATTCTACTAAGTAAATCTTTATTATTGTTTACTATGTAACTCTAGGGGATTATTCAATCACAATTGCTACATTGGACCATGGAGATTCTTAATCTTATTCCTGATGGGAATCAAGCTACTGGACCACTAACTCATAACTAAGCCTAAGGACTAGAGAGATTAGCAAGATGAATCCTCCTATCCTAACCAACCCCTACCGAGGCTGAGTACTTCCTTGTTGAGTCACCCTTCATGCCAAGCCGAATAACTGCCTATTTTTTGTAGGTTATATGCCAAGAAGCAGAAGATAAAGATATCCACCAATCTTCACTCACATTCGTGTTTGGCCAAGTACTTACTTGGCATTACCCATACCAAGATGCTAAGAGAGAAACTCCAAATTGACTTAACCACCCCTACTCGGATAAGTAAGCTGTCCGTACTTTTTATCTATATCTTCTAATAGCCTCACCAATGTAACATTGCTACGTATACGATATCATGTCTAGAATCCATTACACCAATGATTGTTTTCCTTATATATTCATTTTTTCCCTTTTGTATCTTGTACATTATTTGCTTAGGAAATAATGCCCTTTTTGTCTTTTTCCTTTTAGGCAAGTTACCTTAACTTATGGGTATAAATATCTTTGTACTTATAGTTGTAAGGTAGAATAGAGATTACCATTAATACACTTATATGTTTTTCTTTCTTACTAAACACTCTATTTACTATTGGCATCACACTTATCCTAACCCTTAAGTAAGGTTAGGTGGCAAGTAACCTCATCAGTCCAATTCGTGCGTCATATCGAATTGTGTAGTAAGTTCTTGAAAGTTCCATTGGTGTATCATATCCTCTAAAGCAATTCATGAGTTTTGCTTACTCTTTTCATTCACATTTGTTTTCTTACACATACACCCCATTACCCTCTTTTGAGCTTTTTACAAGCTCGAACCCATCCAATGACCTACCTTGTCTGTTCTTAGTTACGATTCGCACCATCTTGGTATCAAAGTGGCAGCTTTGTTTAAGTTGTTGACCTTTCTAAAGTTCTATTTTGCATATATGAAACAAAACAAGTTGCTATGTTTATCTTAATTGCTGTGTTTGTTAGCTATTGACTTTTTGGTTTGTGAGACTATTTATTTGGACTTTGAATCAATAAAGAAAATGACAAACCCAAGTGTAAATGTTAATGTTGGAGATGACAACAGTAGATTTGTCTACCATGGATGGTAGTCATAGGGAACATTGAGAAGTATTGATGAGAGACTTGATGAGGTGACTAATCTCTTAGTAGATCTGACCCAAGCTGTTCATGCACTAGCATGCTAACTCACTAAGATTACATAAAATACCCCATAAGCTACTCAACCTGTTAGAGGTCAAAACCTAGCTCGACCAGTTCGAGGTAGAGGAGTAAGTAGATGAGTCAGGTAAAGGATAAACCTAAAAGAGCTTGATGAAGAGGACAAGGAAAAGTATTTTGAAGAAGAGCACGTACAAGTCCCTAGAGTGTCTAACCATGTGAAGCTTTAGATTCCAAGCTTTAATGGATTTAGGAATGTTGATGAATATTTAGAATAGGAAGAGAAGGTAGAGTGTGTTTTTTATTATTATCATTAGAGAGATTACAATAAAGTAAGAACTACTGCTATTGATTTCTCTACATATACTGCCATGTGGTGAAAGAATTTCCAAACCATGAAGAGACGGGAGGGCTATTGAAAGATTAATACTTAGCCTAAGATGAAGAGAATACTTAGAAACAAATTCATACCGAAAAATTATCTTCAAGATACTTTTACTCAACTTCAAGAGCTTGGACAAGGAGGTTAGACTATTGACAAGTATGTTCAAGAACTTTAGATGCTCATGATCTATTGTAAAGTAGAAGAACCACCAGCTTGAACAGTCTCAAGATTTATTACTAGGTTAAGAGGAAACATTTGAGACATTGTGGAGCTTCTTCAACGATTTGACATAATGGATGAAGCAGTTAGGATTGCCTAGTGAGTAGAAAGGCAAAGGCAGAGCTAACTATCGAATAAGATGCTGACTAGCCAACCCAAATTAGTAGGTCACCGAGCATAGTCAAGTATTGAGTTGAGCAGAAAGATAAATGTCCAAGCCAAGCAAAAACGCCAACCTAATATTGAAGTATCGACCTAAACTTATAGGAAAGGTCGAGTTTCTTGTAAGAAAACAAGTTAAATTAAGTGCTTTAAGTGCTAAAGGTTTGGACATATGACTACTCAATACTCGAACCATAGAACAATTGTCATCAAGGGAGACGTCCCGAGACTAGAAGTAGAGAGTAAAGATGAGGAATTTAAAGATGAAGAAGGCAATGCCAAGAAAGATAGTACTGGGAAATAACTAATTGAGGAGGACATGTTTACCGAAGACTTAGATAAGTTATCCGTGGTTGTCTAATGTACTATAAATATGGAACCCTTACGAGTAGAGTAGTACAAAGAAAATTTATTCCATACCACCTGCAAGATGAATGATTAGGTATGCGCCCTCACATGGATAGTAGAAGCTACATCAATGTGGCATTAGCCGATCTTATTTCTAAACTAATGTTGCTAACTATTGCACATCCAAGGCCATACAAGTTGCACTAGTTAAGTGAGAAGGGAGCATTACATGTCACTCTACAAGTGACACTATCAATTACAAGAACATGTATATGTTCGAGAAGGATAACCAGAAGATCACACTAAACCCGATGCTACCAAGAGAAGTTAATAAATTGTAGACAAAACTTGCTCACTGATCGAAGAAGGCTTTGGTGATGAGTAAAGCCAGGCTTTGGTAATGAGTAAAGCCAAGCTCCGATAGGCCCTCAACACTGACGAGCCAACCCTTATGTTGGTCAGGCTCTTGTTAGAGATAAAGGAACATAGTGAACTACTTAGGAAATCAAGGAGCTACTAGTTGAATATGCGGACCTATTCTAGAATAGTTACCTGAGGGGTTGCCTCTAACTCTAAGGATAGAGCACTACATTGACTTAATACCCAGTACCGCATTACCGAATAAGCTAGCTTATTGGATGAATCCTGAGTAAGCTTCTAAACTCCAATGTCAAGTCAATGAGTTGATAAAGAGAGGTTATGTCTAAGAAAGTCTTAGCCCTTGTGCTGTACCAGCACTTCTTATGCCTAAAAAGGATGGGACTTGGCGAATGTGTGTAGATAATTAAGCTATGAACAAGATCACAATCCAATATAGGTATCTTATTTCTAGACTAGAAGACATGTTGGATGAATTGAATGGAGCCAAAGTGTTCCATAAGATTGACTTGAAGTCTGGCTACCATCAAATTCGTATAAGACTAAGAGATAAATGGAAGACTATGTTTAAAACTCGGCAGAGACTTTATGAGTGGATGGTCATGCCATTTGGCTTATTAAATACCTCAAGTACTTTCATGTGCCTGATGAATTGCGTGTTACTACATTTGATTAGGGAGTGTATTATGGTTTATTTCGATGACATCCTTGCATACAGTGATGATATGCTAAGTCATTGTGAACATCTACATGCCATATTAAACATCCTTTGTACTGAGAGATTATTTGGCAACTTGAAGAAGTGTTGCTTTTGCTAGGAGGAGGTGGTATTCTTGGGCTACATAGTTAGTAGAGGAGGCTTACGAGTAGATGAGAAAAAGATCTGAACAATTGTAGAACGGCCAACTCCTGCTACTTATGCCAATGTAAGAAGTTTTCATAGATTGGCTTCATTCTATAGATAATTCATCAAGAATTTCAGTACCTTCCCCAAACCACTAACTAAGCTAATGAAGAAAAACACCAATTTCTGATGGGGAGAAAGAGAGGAGAGGAGCTTTGCCGAGACAAAGGAAAAATTAACCTCTACCCGAGTATTTGCCCTACTTAACTTCAGGAAAATATTTGAACTGGAATGTGATGCTTCAGGCATTAGAATAGATGCTGTCTTAATGTAAGAAGGCCGACCAATTGCCTTCCATAATGGGAAGCTCGAAGGACTACAGTTAAATTACTCATTATATGACAAAGACCTCTTAGCAATAATTAGAGCTCTGCATGTATGGTAGCATTATTTACTACCGAGAGAGTTTGTCATATATACTAACCATGAGTCGTTAAAGTTCCTCCTAAGTCAGACCAAATTATCAAAGTAGTAGGTAAGATGGGTTGAATTCCTTGTAGGATTCAATTTTGTGATTAAATACAAGCAAGGAAAAAGCAACGTAGTTACATATGCTCTTTCAAAGAGATATGAGCTTTTAACCAAATTGTAGACCAGGTTATTTGGGTTTGCAAGTATCAAAGAGTATTATCCTAAGGATCCACACTTTAGACCTATAATCATGCGATGCGCTGATGGAAGAATAGTAGATGAGTACCATGTTAAGGATGGTTACTTATTTTGAGGTAGAAAATTATGCATGCCAACTTGTTCACTATAGGAACTATTGATCTGGGAAGCCCATAGTAGAGAACTTTCTAAACATTTTGGAGAAAGAAGGACCTATAAACTATTGAATGGTTGCTTCTTTTAGTCAAGAATAAGGAGAGATGTACATCGAGTTATTGAAAGCTATACTGTGTGCAAAAAGGCCAAGTATAGAGCTGAGTATGGGAAAGCAATGTGTTTACCTATTCTGACGAAACCGTAGATTGAATTGAGCATGGACTTTATTTTCGAACTACTATGAGCTACCCAATACAAATATTCTATAATGGTCATCTTGGATCAGTTTCGCAAAGTGGTACACCTTGTTGCCTACTCAAAAACTAATGATGCTTCGGCTATTGCTTTTCTTTTCTTGCAAGAGATTGTACAGTTACACTTTATACTAAGAAGTGTGGTCTTCGACAAAAATCCAAAGTTCTTGAGCCACTTCTGGAGAACCTTATAGCATCGGCTAGGAACCAAACTGCTATTCAGTACTTCTTGTCACCCCTAAATTGATGGCTAAACAGAGGTGTTTAATCATACTTTAGGACCATTGCTCTGAGCTACTATAAGAAAGAACTTAGCTGATTGGGACATCTGCTTGCTAAGGGTTAAGTTCGCTTACAACTAAACGGTGTATGACACCACTAAGTAGACTCCCTTCGAGGTGGTCTATGGTTTCAATCCGAAGTTACTCGTCAATCACATCCTTGTACCTATACTCACGCAACAAGACCCTAATGTTAGGGCTAGAATACAATCTCTTCAGTACATTTATGATAAGGTCACTTGGCACATAAACTAAGTTGCTAAAAGAATACGAGAAAAGACCAAGGGTAGGATGACTAAACAATTCCCACTAAGAGACTTGGTATGGTTGTACCTTAGCAAGGAACAACTCCTAAATAAGAAAAGGAACAAACTATCTGCAAGAGCTGAAGGACCTTTTAGAATCTTCTAAAAGATAAATGATAATGCTTATAAATTGGAGGTACTTGAGGACTATCGGGTATCTAACACCTTCAATGTTACCAATCTTAATCCGTATCACCTTGAAGAAGAACTAAACAAAGGCCATTCGAATTTGATCCCAAATTCAAAATAACCCAAAGGCAATTATGAGAATTAGGCTACCGAACTACTGACCTACAGTCGAGCCCGAGGACTAAAGGGACTGGCAAGACGATCCTCCTATTGTAGCTGACCCCGATTGAGGCTAAGTACTTCCTTATCGAGTTACCCTTCATGCTAAGTTGAATGATTGCCTATTTATTGCAAGTTATCTATTAAGAAGCAAAAGACCGAGATATCCACCAATCTTTATTTGCATTCATGCCTAGCAAAGTACTTACTCAACATCACCCTTGTTAAGGTGTTGAAAGAGAGACTTCGAACAAACTTAACCACCCCTACTCGAATAAGTAAGCTATTTGTACATTTTGTCTACATATTCCAACAACCTCACCAATATAGTATCTCCATATGTATAGTATCTCCACATGTATAGTATCATGTATAGAATCCATTGCACCAATGATTGTTTTTCTTATATATTCATTTTTACCCTTTTGTAGTTTGTACATTACTTCCTTAAGAAATGTCCTTTTTGTCTTTTCCTTTTTGAGCAAGTTACCCTAACTTAAGGGTATAAATACCCTTATAATTGTAGCTGTAAGGTAGAATGGAGATTACCGTTAATACACTGTTGTGTTTTTCTTTCTTACAGAAACACTCTGTTTACTCTCGATATCACTCTTATCATAACCCTTGAGCAAGGCTAGATGGCAAGTAACCTCACTAGTCTAATTCATGTATCACATCAAATTGTGCCATGAGTTCTCAAAAGTTCCATTAGTGTATTATATCCTTTAAAGCTGATCGTGGGTTTTGCTTACTATTTTCATTCACATTTGTCCTTTCACACACGCACCCCATCACCTTCTTTCAAGCTTCTTGCAAGCTCAAACCCATCCAGTGACTACTCTTGTTTGTTCTTGGTCATAGTTCGCACCAATTCCTATGGAAATCAGATTCTAAATTAGTTAAACTCACATCACTAGCTAATCCCTAACCTTAAAACCCACCTTACTTGAATCACTTCTAAATAGAGTGTTTCAAGATTATATTAAGCTCTTGGATCTTATAATTAAGTTGCTTTAATTCAAAAATATTTAATGCCTAATCTCTTCATATACTCAATCTCTTCTAATTACACTTGGTTTTTTATTACAAGGCTCACATCTCTACATCAAACTCAGACATTAAATTAATAACCCGAGCAAATATTAATTCAAAGACAGTAAAAATGGTATAATCAGATCGCAATAAGCAAAATAATGGATTGAATTTAACTAATAAAAATCACCCCTTGAACATAGGTTTTAATAATGATTTACTAAGTAAATTCACAGAAAGACATGAAAAACTAAAAAGAAAAGAAAAGAATGTAATGATGTAGGAGCCCCCTTCTAAATCTAACAACAATTGCTCAAGGGTAGTCTCCTCATCTCTTTCTCTTTGTATCTTCTAAAACTTAGGTCTAAATGTCTATATATAAGCAGTGAACCTAAGACTATAATGAAAACTTAACAAAAAAGAAGATTTAGAAATCACTGTAGCTCATGCCTCAAGTATAAGGTTGTGGTTGCTAGGTGTGCTCTTCTACTTTGCATGAAAACTTTAAATTGCAAAAGAAATTCAAGAGGTGAGGATTATGGGTAAGGACCATGTACGTGTTCCTTAATTGTGATCTCTTCTAGACCTTGTTTCTTGCTCAAAACTCCTCAACTTCACTTCTTTATCCATAGTTTTGCTTTGTTTGAGCTCAAAATTTTATAAAAATCCTTCTAAACTTCGTAAAACGTTCCGTGAGTATCTAAAAACAAGACATAAGCAAATTAAACTCAGAATATCACAAAATTAGTGAGAGTAAAGTCTAAATCTATATAAAGTACCCATATAAAATATATAATAATTTCATATCATCAATAGCCCCTAATTGGAGCTTACCATTTGAACATATGATGCTAATGATTATGTTGTAGGGCCAGTTTTAGGTCAATGGTGCAAAAAGCACTTCCAACCAATTTATTTTGCAAGCAAAACCCTCATTAAAGCTCAAGAAATTACATGACCATAGGAAAAGTGCTATTGGCAGTGATCTTCGTATTTGATAAATTCATGTCATATTTAATTCTTTCTAATGTCAGCTTAATATTTGTTAAATAAGATAGATACTAAGCTAAGAATAATTAAGTAGGTATTATAGCTTCAAGAATTTAACTTAAAATTAGAAACAAGAAAGGAACAAAGAATTTGGTAACCAACCATCTTTCTTACTCGAAAAACCCATCATTAGAAAAGCTAAATGCATAGGATATATAGATGACAAGTTCCCAAACAAAAAAGCTATACTTGGTAAGTCCTTAAGAAACTCCTTAGTATACTGATATAGCAAACTATCTACTAACTAGAATTTTTCCTTCAAAACTAAACTATAGGTAAAAGAAAAAAAATTTCCATGATGTTAGGAGTTATTTTTCAAAAGACCCCTATTTGTTCAAAATTTGTGCAAATCAAATAATCCCAAGTGTGTCTCTCATTTGGAAGGTTGAAAATTAGAATATTGTCATGCAAGCACAACAAGAAGACATCTAAGTGCGAACAAAATAGCTCATAAGGTCCTTGAGTGTGGTTTTTATTAGCTAATGTTGTCTAGGGATGCTTATAAATTTGTTAAGTTGTGTGATAGATAACAAAGGGCAAGGAACATATCTAAAAGAAATGAAATACTACAAAATCCAATGTTGATCTATGAAGTTTTTTATGTTTAGGGTATTGATTTCATAGGACCATTTTCGAATTCAAATGAAAACAAATACATCCTAATAGCTATAGATTATGTATCTAAATGGGCAGAAGCTCATGTTTTACCAACTAATGATGCTAGAGTAGTAAAATGATTCCTAAAAGGTTTATTTTGTAGATTTGATGCTCTTAAATCACTCATGAGTGATAAAGGAACTAATAATGCAAAAGTAGCATATATTTTCTATAGCAATTTTGCAATAATTTCTACTTTACTCTTGTTCATTTTGTGATAATTTGAGCTTAAATTCTTTATTTATTGTTTTCAAGGACTTTGGAGTATTTTATGAAGATTTTAAGGATTCTTAGGCAATTTTGAGCATATTGGAGTAAAAATTCTGATAATGGTGTCAAGCAGAAGAGTTTCAAGCAAGAACGTAAGTCCAAGAATGACTACGGTTAAGGATTACACCTGTGGTCCCTACTCGTAAACTAATCATCAAAAAATTCTTCTGAATTTCAAAGTTTCGTGTGAAGAGCATGACTATGGTCAATCACCATGGCTATAAACTCTAGGTACAAAGAAATTGCAATTTCCAATCTTTTATTTTTGTTAGGATTTTGTTGTAATCTCAAGACCATTTATTATCAATAGATTCTTTGGCCTAGGTTTAAAAGGGAAGAGGAGAGAGCCCCTTGAGCAGTTGTTAGGTTTTAGATCTACAAGGGACTTCTCCATCATATTTTTCCTTTTCTTTAATTTTAATGTCTTTATTTCATTAACTTAGTAAATTTTTGTTGAACCCTACATTCAAAAGGTGATCTTCATTTATGAAATTCCATCTATGATTTTACTCTTTGTGATCTAGTTACACCATTTTTATTGTTGTTAGATTAATATTGCCTATGTTATTAATTTAATGTTTAAGTTTATTATAGAGTCACAAGGCCTGCAATGAACAAACAACTATAATTAGAAGAGACTAAGTATGCTAGGATATTAAGTGTTTAATATTTTTGGGTTAAAGCAGCCTAATAACAGGATGCAAGAGCTTCATGCAATTTTGGAACACTTTAAGCGATTCAAGCAAAGAGAGTTCTAAGATTATGAATTAGTTAGAGATGTGAGTCCAGCTAATTCATAGTTCGATTTCAATTGGAAAAGAGTTAGGAATCTCCATAGTCCAGCATAGTTTAAGATTGAATGATCCCTTTAAACTAGGAAGTTTTCAACAATTTAAGATCTACAAAGGGAAATGTTCTTTTTCTTTATTAATTAATTGATGTCAATTTTTGTTTAGTTTGTTAGTTGTTTAATTTTTTAGTTATTCCATTATTAGTTAATTTTATTTATTTATTTATTTATTTTTGTTTTCAGTTTAATATCTTTTTTTTATTGCAATCTTTATTTTTTGTCTTTAGAATATTTCATTAAATCTTCTATGGTTATAAGTTAGGTCATTGAATAATCTAAATGGTTATAGTTAGTAAAAAGAATCAAATATACTTATATAACTGATACCTCATAGGATCAACAAAATCTGTTTTAATTTATACTATAACTTGACTAGGTACACTTACCTAATAAAGCGATATGCATCTCATCAACAATTCACTTTTGTAATGTCTAATTAGAAAATGTGCTGAAGCGATACGGAGTTACATATCAAATTACAACTCTATACCACCCTAAACTAGTAGACAAGTCAAAGTTATAAACAAGGACCTCAAACAAATTTTAAAAAAGACAATCAAACATAATTGAAGAGATTGGTTTGAGAAACTCGATAATGCCCTTAAGGTCTATGGGACTGCCTATAAGATGTTGATCGGAACAACTCCACATTGGCTGATGTATGAAAAACGTGTCACTTACTTATAGAAATTGAATATAAAGCTTACTAGGCTATAAAGTATGCTAGCCTTGATCTTAAGCATATAGGTAAATACAAAAAACTCCAGTTGAACAAGCTAAAATAACAACGTGATATAGCTGATAAGAACTCAAGAGTACTTAAGGACCAAGCTAAGCATTATCATGACAAATGGATTAAGCAAGAGAAACAATTCTAAGTTAGAGACAAAGTTCTCTTATTCCAATCTTTGTTGAAGCTCTTTTCATGTAAGCCTAGATTTAGATGGTTTAGGCCTTATATAGTAACACAAGTATTCCTGTATGGAGAAGTAGAGATTTCAAATTCCAAGAGAGGAACTTTTAAGGTAAATAGCTACTGAGTCAAGTTGTATCTATGGGACAGTTTGATAAAGAGAAATGCATTAAATACCATCTCTACCCAATTAAGAAAAACAGGTGACCTTGATCTTAACTTGTCATGCGAATGATTTTAAACAAAAGTGCTTCTTGGAAGGCAACCTAAGCTACTTCTTATTTTTTATTCATTTAGATTTTCATTTCTTATTGTTTTTATTTATGTTTAGTCATTTAATGATTCAACACAAGTAGTTCTCACAATTTTCCTAAGTGTTATAGGGTGAAAAACACTTGACAAGAAGTTGAATTTGCTAAGGAAAAGAAAAAAAGGATCATGATTATGAACTAAGGCATGAAGGTCAAGGATGAAAAGAGATAAACAGGAGTCCAAGAGAACCACGGTTAAGGACTACACCTATGATCCCAACTATGGACCTCTCGTCGTAAAATTTTCTTGAAATTGAAATTGAAAATTTGGTTCAAAACATAGACAAAGATCGTACCCATGATCCTAACTATAGAACACTGATAAAAAAATTACACTTAATTGATTATCAAGAACTAATTAAAGGAACAGCCATAGCTAAATATTACGGCCGTGATCTTGACCATGGTCTTGTAATATTGTTTCAATTAAGCTATACTTAAATCTTTCTTAATTAGTTTGTTTCAAGCTTTCCTAATCTAAACACCTTTTACTAAATACTCACTTTTCCTTTTCTAATAGCTTTCATTCTTTTAACATTTCAATGAATATTCAAGGTAATCAATAAACTTAACTATTGCCTTGATTGAATTCTATACTCGCGAATTTTGATTAAAAGTAAGTCTCTAATTTGAGGGATAAAATCAATTCATGTCATTTACATGTACTTTTCAACATCGTGTTCTTCATTGAACTCCCAAAAATTAAACTCTCACTAAACCAAGAAACTAAGTATGGGAAAAAACACTTCTCACCATAATCTATGGCACCTATAAAAGTAAAAACTACCCGTCATACCACCCAAAGAACCTCTTCTCAACCAATATTAGAAGAGGAACCCTTAACCATACTTCCACTTTACTTATAACACATATTAGAATCTAACAACCCTAACCACAAAGTTAGATATGTATCGAGTCCTATTTCGGTTTTTCTTAATTTAACATATACTAAGCTCAACCTTTTAATACAAATTACTCAACATTAAATTAAGGAAAAATATTTTTCTTAAAAAAAGTTTAAAAAAATATTTTGAAAAAATAACTTAGAGCTGCTAACTTGGTAAATTGATAAAAAAAAAGTCAAATTAAGGTTCTTGAAGGGTAAGGGGGAAATCCTAATTTAGCCACTAACCCCCCTACCCTACAAATTTTTTGAAAAATTAATTTTTCAGAAAATTTAACTAAAAAATTTGAATTTAGGAGATAAACTATAAAAGGTCAAGTCATCATGTAAAAACTTAAAAAAAAAAAACTATCTAATGAGTCTTTGTTCTATAATTTTTCAAAAAAATGTGAAAATATGCAAGGATGTAAAAATGCATAAAAATGAATTTTTTTTATTATGAATTTTCCCAAAAAAATGAAAATGAAATAAAATTTGTTACAAATTTTAAAATTTATTACTGCTTTGGAGGTGTTTCTGTATTTGCTAATTAAGATCAAATCGATCGTAGTTCTCATTTTTAAAAAAGCATTTGTAGGTTAACAAATTTTATTTTTCAAAATGGGCCAAATTTACCTTTTTTTGAACCAATTTATTTCTATTAAGAAAATTCCTTAAAAAAAATGAATTTTTATTCTCAATTTAAAAAAAAAAAACTAAAGAGTTAATTTTTCAAAGGAATCTAAGTTAGTATTTTTTATTTTAGGAAATGCTAATACATGACCAAACTTAAAGAAAAAATCCTAAAGCACCTAACGGATAGAAAAATTATAAAAAAATAAAATAAAATATGCAAGTTTTATTAAAACATGCTAATATGCAATTATTATATAAAACGTATGATTTTATGGAAGAAATGCAATTACTATTGATAATATGTGTAGTCATAGAAAACAAACTTAAACTATAAAAAAAATATTTAAATCATAGAAAAAAAAAACCTAAACCATGGAAAAGACATCAATTAAAATTTTTTTCTTTTATGAAAAACTAATAAACAACAAAATAATTTTTCTTAAAATCCCTAAAATGCCAACTTTATTTAAAATTTTAGATTTAATGAAAAATATTTAAATTTAAACAAAAGATGCAAATTTCCTATAGAAATGCAATTTTTAAGAAAAGTATTAAATTTTATTAAAATATGCAATTCCATCTAAAAATATGCAACTTCATGCTAAAACATGCAATTTATACAAGAGATAGAAAATGCACGAAGTAATGGGAATCGACATAAAGGACCTGCAAAAACTTAGATTAGTAATGATTCTACACAAAATCTTAACCGTATAAAAAACTAATATGAAACAAAAAACTCACAAAGATAATAATAGATAAATAAATCATATAATTAAAATAACTAAAACAAGCATTAAAATAAAACCTACATAAAAATACACCAAAGTTAACATGGGTTATTAATAAAAAAAATTGTTTAAACCAAAAAGAGAAAAAAAAAAAGATAAAACAAGCTAAACACATTATTACAATTACTGGTACACGAGTTGGATCTAACAACTGATTTGGGAATTTATTTGCCAGTCAAATCGAATTAGATTCAGGTCACCAATGGCAATAGTAAATTCAACTTCACGTAGGGACTTCTGGACATAGGATTGAATGGGGACTTTAACTTCCATTAGGAAGTAATGGGTGAAATTAAGGTTAGTACCATTGTTACGGTGTTTTGTGGTGACTTGCGATGTTTAAAGAATCAAGCAATGGTAATGATTCTTTGTACCATAGTTGCAGGAGAGGGTCTATGAATAGTCGTAAGGTTGAGTTGGCTAGTCGTTGTTATATGTGGTCAAGTGAGCATGGGGTTCGTGATTTAGTGGTTAAAAGAGCTACTATGGTTGTCGATTAAGGTTGTCAAGGAACCATGCCATGGTTTGGAGGACGCAAATGGCATGTTTGAGCCAAGTTAGAGTAATGCATGAACTGGATCGTAGATTGTGTGAGTGTAGAGTTAGGTGTGTGTGGAATTGTATACTACAAGTACTAAAAAGTGTAGTCTACTTTGTGTGTGAAGTAAGATTGCTACATTGGGTGTTCAAGTAGAATTGTGAACTGATTGTGTGCATGGAATTATGGTTTGTTTTTTTTTTTTTTATAGCCGAAGTTCAATATTTATAAATAGGTAATTTTGAATCTTTTTAATGAGGATTCAATCGTAATAAATCTAATATTCATAGGATACAACAATACTCGATTTAGATTTGCTAGTTTCCTGAATAATTCCTTTAAGATTTAATCCAATCCACTCTCGAGTTCCCGATGCCTCACATTTTATTTCGACTTTCTGTCTTGGGCCTGACTTAGTCTAATTGGTTTCAAATTGCCAACAGTCCTTTAATATAGCCTAAAATACATATGCTAACCATTTAATAAATCTTAAGTCTATTTTAATTAGTCCAAATAAAATATTTTCAAATTAGATAAAAATCCACTTTATACTTTATCAGACTATTTTTCAAAAATATTTTTCTGATGAAGCTCAATTATTTAAAGACTTAGAATTTATTAAATTACATGTATATTCTCAACTAATGACTGATCTAACCCTAAATCGACTGACTAACTCAACTCGGACAATTTATATATTTTTTATTTTTCAATAATAATTTTTGTACTTTTTCATTTTTTTTTAAGTTTTATGTTTTCAATATTTTTATAAACCCGACCCAAAATAAAAAAATAAAAAATAAAAACCTAATATAAAAGGGTAACAAAAATGGCGTGTCTAAAGTACCCCTACCAAAAATACTTTCTTCAATCTAACCAACATTGAACCTAAGATTTGTGCCATACTGGAGAAAGGAGGTTGGGAGATACTATTTAGTATTAAGGAACCCGTCTACAAGGAACTAACTCTAAAGTTCCTCACCACATTATCAATGGAATATGACCAAGTCCCTTGCAAAGCTCACAACACCGTATCTTTCCAAGCTTAGAAATAGCGAATTCAACCTCTTGATAGCAAAATTCAAAGATTTTATAGGACTTATGATAAGGAATATGTCCACTCTCTTGAATTCTATACCTTACCATTAAAGCTTCCTAATGGGATTATTCTCACAAGTTATTGGCGAAAATTGAGTGATGAGAAGGCTTATAACCTAATGTTTACGAGAGGATCCTATCTTAAAAACCCAACACACTAGGTTCTCCACTAGTTGCTCACCCATACCATTAGCGAGAGAGAAAAGAGCACTAGGATAGTGAACATATATGAGGTATTCTACCTTTATAGCCTTGTTGAAGGATATTCCATCAACCTAGTCTTCACCTTAGCTTTTTACATGAGATATTAGGCCACCAATGCTAAGGTCAGCCAAATGAGGTGTGGACTGTATCATGTAGGCATAGCTAAAAAACTTAAGCTAATTGTTGATAAACTTCAGTTGGCAATAATTAGAGATGTTACTACCATGTTATTGTCTACTTTCTAGTAGATGAAACTTCACTCGAATGATAGGACAAGACATCCTCAAAAAGGAAAGAAGCTAAAAACTCTACTAACCAAGACAGATTGGTGTTGGAAGTTAGAAAGTTAAAGATGGAACTACAGAAATTAGTCACTTCCCATGAGCTTTTTGAACTATCCCTTAAAAGATTGTTCCATTGCTAGACGAAGATGATGAAGTTTTGCAACAACCTCGTTGACCACGTTAAGATGAAAGTTCCTCTACTAACTGATAAGGAATCAATCAATGTGGCAAGAATAATGAATTTAGGCAATGATGAGGAAGAGGGGATATCTAAGGGAGATGAAGCGAAGGATTCAATCAACATAGAATTAGAAGATGAGAACAATGAAGAGGATTTAGATTTTTTTCTAGATGTTCTTGTGTTGAAATGGTTTATCATTAATTATCAATCCTCAATTTTTAGCTTTCATGTTTTAATTATTATTTTGAATAAGTGTTAGTTAGGTGCAACTTTTAATTTCTTTGCTTATGTTTAAGTTCAATCTTATCAATGAATAAATAAAATTTTATTTTTTGTTGCATATGATCTTCTCTTTTTCTTCTTAATTTATTTATTTAAACATCTTTTGTGTCAATAATTTCAAAATAATTAAGACAATTCTTCTCATGGACACTCATGTAAATCAAACTCATTCAAGTAAGTATCGTTTCCCCAGTATTCTATCCTCCCCTATATTTTAATTTATTATCTTGTGCATATTTACTTTTTATTATGATTTAGAATAAAGAAGGCAATGTACTAAATTAAGTATGGATAAAGGTATACTACTATTATTCAAGAAATCAACTTGTAAATTTTTAACCTAATTTTTTCAAATTTTCAATCCCTTCTTAATAATAAATAGTGCTTGTAATTAATTATTCCTAAGTCACTATTACACATTATACACAATATTAGAATTGAATAATGGAATTCTTATGAAGCAATAGTTACATGTTATTTAGCTCAAGATTCCAAGGCAACAATTAAATAAAATTGTGATTGAGCACTAGTGATATGCTACTCTTAAGAGTTTACTTAGATTTATGCTTATCCTTTTTTTTTTTTAGAGCCTCGTAATCTTGAGTAAATAAGTAAATGAAGCTTATCTCTTATAATTTCCCTTGAAAATTTTAATTGTTGAGGGTGTAAATAAAAATAATATGACAAAAAGCAATTGGTACAAATTGATATTGATCCCTTAGAAGAGTACTCTTTCTTACTACCAATTTGCTAAAATAAAAAGAAAAGGAAAGGAAAGGAAAAAAATATATAGATGTGGATCAACCTTAGTCCCTTATAAGACTAAGGTTATTTCTTGCTATCAATATGAAATTAAAAAGGGCTGAATTAGTAAGAATTAGCCTTAGTTCTTTAGTAGAGTAAGGTACCATCCTATTGCTAATAAGCTTTGGTAATTAATTAAATTAAATAGAATTTTGACAGAAGATATATACTTAGGGAATGATCAAGGGATGAGTAGATACAACATTTATTTACCCTTAATTATGCTACTTAGCAAAGTTAGGGAGATAGTTACATACATCTTAACTAAATGTAAAGGGGTCGTGTATGGTTTTTGCTCAATCATAAAAAACGAAACTAATTTAAGAAAGAGTCTTTGGTTAAATTGCATGACAAAACGTTGGTTTATAGGAATTAGCCATTGAATTCTAGTATTTGTGTTTGAGTTGTATTGAAAAGTGAAAAAGGAAAAGACTATACAAGTTGCTAATAATATTTCAAGGATGCATTAAGTCTTATCACATGACTAGGTTAATTCAATTGTTTTTTTTTTTTCTCTGATATCATAAATAGTAGTGAGTAAACTTAGTAGTCTTGTCATGAATTCTTAATCCTTGTTAAGGATTGTCTAATTTGCTTAAGGACAAGAAAATGTCTAAGTGTAGGGAGATTTAATTAGTGTAATTTTACACTCATCTCTTATATTATTTTCTTGATTTTTTAAAGTTATTTTGATATAATTTCAATGATTTTGCTAATGATTTAAGTCATTTCTTGATTAAATGAAGTAATAAGGTGAAAAAGAAAGAATTTAAGCAATTTTTGAAGGAAATTTCACCAACTTTTGAAGACTGACATACAATTTGCAAGTGTTAGAGAAGATTTGTCGAAGAATCAATAGAAAAGGAAGACTACGGTTGAACTCTATGGCCATGATTCTTACACAAATTAATTCAGGTCGATTTTGCAAAGAATTATTGCAACAAATAATCCACACTCAAACCCCACAACCATGTTCTTGCCCATAGACTTGCCATAATTTTAGAAGGCCTACCATTTGAAGTGTTTTTTTTGTCCAAACCATATAAGTAGATGTCAAACATGTTCAATTAAAAGGAAGGAGACACCAAAGTGATAGAATAAAAGAACTCCTTAGTGTTCTTTAGGGTTTTATTCTTTCTTATCATGAAAGTTAATGTGGTTATCATGTCTATAATGTAGATTTGTAAATATCTGGACTTGTAATCCTAAGATAATATGTAGTGTACTTAATTTGCAATTATTCTAATGAAATTCCCTTATTCTTATTAATTGAATTATGCATTTTTAATCAATTACGTTGTTAATTTTGAGATTTTAACTTAAATATTAGATGTTATGTAATGAAGTCACAAGACTAATACATAAATAAATTTCCCGTAATTGAAGAATTTGCTATGACCTTAGAAATAAGTTATAAATTTCTTTCAAAATTAATATTGATATATTGTTTGTTTGTTTGTTTGTTTGTTTACGGAATCCATGTTATTAACGTTATTCTAATTTGTTCTTTTCTAGAAGCGACTTGGTAATATAATTAGGATTACAAATTAATAGAGAAACAATTCCTATTAATTTAGCAATTAAATTCCTCTAGTTAATAAGAATAAAGAGTATAATAGAAACCTTAGGCTACTACATATTACACTCTTAGTAACCAAAGTCTAGATGTCATTATTTATGGTTATTTAGGGTTTTTGTAAATCATTTACATTATTAGTTGCTAGTTATTGATTAGTTCTTGTTTCGTTAATTTACTTTAATCCTTTATTTCCTCATCATAATTATTATTCTATTTCAAATAGAGTAATTAATTGCGAATAAGTAAGTATTCAATCCTCATAGGATTGATAACCCTAAACTTTAGTACCTTCTATACTATTACTTGATAGGTGTACATGCCTAAACCGCTTAGAAACCTAATCAACTATAAGCCCAAGTTTATCTATTTGAATCTCCTGAAGGACTTAAACTTCCCAAAGGATCTTAAAAAGAGCCTCTCTATGTTGGCTTAATGATAAAAGAAGTTCTATAAGGGATATTTAGGTCAAACCCTCAATTAGTTAGTTCACGATCTTGTATCCACTAACTTTAATCATCTTATTAAAAATGTTTAACTCAAACTCCTTATCCTTTTCTCCCTACATTTGTGGATTCTGTCTCACCTCTTCAATAAGGCTGTAAATTCTACTAATCCCACCAACCAATGTTGTAGTAATTTTTTACTGGTTAAGGCTTTGGTAGACAAAAGGTGTCACCTTATAATTTTTGGGAGCTATTGGGATATTGGTACATATTTCTTGCTGTTGATAGGTATTTTTGGAAAACTATTATTCAGGCTTATATTAGCGACCTAGTATTTAAATTCATTCTAGTAATTCAGTCCAAGTACAATTTCTACTTACTATAAATATCAAACAAAACCCTAGTAAGGAACACTCTTCCATTATTTGGCTCTTGACAATACTTTATAATTCTATTCACATGATAAGAGGTTTGAATTAAGCATCAAAGTGGCTACACCGAAGTACCTTCCGATACTCTCCATCACCATTTTCTTGTTTTACAGATATTCATGTATCGAAACGAAAATCACCAATCAATAATTAACACCATCTGTGACAACAAGGAGAAAAAAATGACATGATCATAAATTTTAATAAAACGGGAAGATAATTCTTCTTGGATGGACCCTTCCAAATTCAGTTTGCTATAGTTGGTCTTCTCCGTTTCCATTTGAAATCCTGGCAAATTTATTCATAGTTTATTGGTTTATCTTGGCTTTACGGATTTCACTTCTCTCTTTCCTTCCAAATCTGGACATGGTTAATTTTTTTTCCTAAAATTTCGTGGTTGCTGTTAATGGAGTCTTTATTTCAGTTGATGATTTCTCTGAAAGTTTACAATTATCATTTTCCAAGATTTGCTTATGCATAGAAGTGGAAAACCATCTTTGTATCCGCCATTGAACCACATATGCCAAAAATTGGCATTTCATTTAACATAGCCTGGACCCTTGTATAATTGTTAATGAATCCATATATGACTGTAGGGGAAATCTGGGCTGCTCATTCACAAGATTTCGAGCATTGAACTCCCTTCGTCAAGCCTTCTTGAGCATTCAGAGGATTATATGATATCGACTTCCATTCCTAAACCATGCTCGTCAATGGAAGGTAGAGTTGGCCGAACCACTCCTGCCGTGCCATGTAAGTACACCAGACTGCTGTACCATATCTGAGCTACTTGGGAGAGCGCCACACTTGAGACCACCGCTACATTTCCGACTAGCCACGCTTGAGACCACCGCTACTTGGTTGAACTTCAATTTATGTTGAACTCCAATTCATGTTAAACTATGATTCATGCCGAGCAGTCTAGTTTTTAGGCTGAGGTGATGTTCGGGGAACGCTCGTATATAACCGTCGAGCTATTGTGTTTATTTCGAGCTGTTTCCAAATAAAACTCAACGGCCGAGGACTTTAGCTTGCTCACATGGATGAACAATATCTTTATCAATAGACAAAGGAGCATATCCCGTACATCTTCCGAGCCTTCTCATCCAAAGTAGCAATTGAGCGAAAACCCAAGTGCCAAGTGGCCGTAAATATTTGCTGAATAGTTAAATTCCTTGCAAGTCGAGCAAATCCATACAGCGCGTCAATGCCAAAAGACGAGTTCCTGATTTGAGCTTGAGCGCACGGTCGGATTATCCGAGCTACTCACTTAAACACAAACCCATGCTTCTGGCAATGACAGCAAGTGTGACCTATCTTTCCAAGCTTAATATTAGGGAAAGCATCACCAACAAATCAAGCTATTAGAACCACATTGCACATTGTTTTGAATTCCTTTGGGCCGACTAATTGTCCATCTCCTTGCCGAGTAAGTGCTGCCAACTTAGCGACTAGCTTCATGTGTCGTCACATTATATGCCTAGCAACTCTAAGGATGCCAAGAAGTTACAGCGAGTACCCGACCAGTCTTTAACAAATAAAGCTAACCAAAACTAGACTCGTTGACGACAGAGTTACTGAGGAATGGACTGATAACACACTGTTTTCTTATGCATTCAAAGGCCTCTGTGTTCACTGGCTTGGCATGAATTTTTCGTACAAATGGGGAGTCCTGTAGACTAAGATGTATTTAAGGATTTTCTTTCACTTAAGGACACCAACAATACGAGTGTCACTTCATCCCTAATGTTAGGAATCTATCATGAGTGGTGCAGCTTTGTTGCGATATTGCAGCCGAACTTCGCAGGCCTGATTCGAACGGCATTTCCCAGCTCCACCTATCGAGTACCATCAAAAGCCGATCCGACAATCAATTCACAACTTACCGAGCAACTTCTCCACATAGTTGACTTCTAACAACATCAAACGGTGACAGTTGAAGGCCACAAGAAAATATCGAGCTCTAATTTCCAAACATACCAATCTCAACGATTACAGCATCCTTTCAAGCTCTCCTACCTTTAATTGCTCAACTAAACATCATTCCGTGCTATTAAACTAAAGTTTCACAACAATCTAAGATCTAATCTATTTTCTATGCTTTCTTGAGCCAAGACTGAGTTGATACTTGTCGGGTGGTCCATTAGCCGAGTTATCCGTGGCCGAGCTAAATCTTGACAACACCGAGCACATTCAATATGTTTACGAACAGCCTATTGGATAACGACCAGAGCTTCTCTTCGTTTAGTTAAAATCTGAGCTTTCCGAGCTAAAATATGAGTGATAGTCTTTACCAATCATAGCTGTTGTGATAGTGGAATCATACGGAGCTGCTCACTTTGCTAAACAAACGAAGTCCAAGCTCCGTACCGAGTTACCGAGAAACCCCATGGACATGCCGAGCTTTTCTTTGCATGTCCGACTTACAGAATTTCGCGAACAACGGAAGCATTTTCTAATGGTTGATTACACCTGAATTGCCAGGTGCCATAAATTCTCACTGAGCCATTGTGTTGTGCATCAAATCGAGTGCTGAATTCTGTTAGAGGGTAGTCGGTGTGCATAACAGTTGAGCGTGCCGAGTTATTCTCATTCCTATTCACGCAAGATATGAGCCAAGTAATAAGACTGCTGATCATAATATCATGCCAAACTTTTGTATATTGAAACATGTCATACTATCCACCTTTAATTCTACCGACCTACTGTGAAGGAATATAATCAGTGAAGAGCCTAGCAAATTGCGTGTCGAAGTGTGTAAAGTACAGCTGTATTCGAATATTGTGTGTTCACAAGTGCTGAACAGTTTTGTGCGTAAGCCGAGTGCTCTAGTGCGAAGTTGTTAAGAGCCGAGATGTTTTGGACGGTCGGGAGCTTGTTGACATTGCCTTCTTAACTAGGTGCCATAACATCTCTCATGGCAACTAAAGATGGAACATAAACCTCCTCAGCTACTGTTTCATTTCAAGTATCTTTGACGAATGGATGCTCCAGAAGAGCAAGCCAAGTTAGCCGATTCTTTGGTGTCTTATTAAGCAATCCTTCCAAAAAGCTTTTGAAATTCACACTCATGTTGTCGAATGAGAGCATACACCGAGTTTGTATAAAATGGAGATTGACTAACAAATAACTCATACAATATGACTCTAAGAGACCACAAAGCAGTATGATTGTAGGGCTATTTTCTCATTAATTCTAGAGCCATGTATAGAGGAATTCCTTTTATTAATCTTAAGACAACAGTATTTATGGACATTGCATGTGCAAAACCAAAATCACAAAGCTTAACAATGGAGCCAACATCAATCAATATATTTTGTGGTTTCATATCATGGTGAATAATACGACTGGAGTGAAAATAATGCAAAGCCCTCACCGATTGCTTCACAATTGATTGAACTTGTTCTTCTAGAAAACTTTTGTCATCCACTAAAATTTCAAACAATTCATCCTAAGCAAATTTTTTGACAACACAAAATTCTTATGGATACTCAACTAAAAGTTGATACGCCTATCCATATATTAAGTGGATCTCTACTATTAACAGCAACAAAGTGATAATTTTGAGCACACATCACCAAGTTACAAAGCTCTAAGCCATATTCATGCGTTGATACTCATTAATGAAAGATGAGAAAACATTTCATTACCACTACTCATGGTTGCTGATTATTTGTTTTTTTAAGATATGTGTTTACACTATATATTATGTTGAAATGTTGTTAGTATTCACATTTGGTCTATTGTTTATGAGTTGATTTATATCTAATGATGTGTTGCTCCGCGATTTAAGCTTTGACAAAACTGATAATGAATATTGTCGACCAATCAACACTTCTTACAATTATTCAATTCTTAGTAGGCTTATTTCTACCTCCTCTCAAGTGAGAATGATAACTTAAAGAAAAATCAATGCTAAACAAATGCCATCTTCTTTAAGCTCATGCAAACATAACTTTCGAATGGGCTACTTCTTAATAGCTGTAAGTCCTATGGACAACAGACAACGAGTTAGTATAAACTCAGTGGCTCCATCTAATAAATAGGTGATGTGTCAATCAAAATCCCTAAGCTGTTAAGCAATGGTGGGTAAACTACTTTAAGTCTAAAAATTTACATGGATGACTAGTGAACAAGCCTACAGCTTTATACATTAATAAATTAGAGGCCTGCTAGCCTATCTTATGGTTCTACTTAGCACAGGTCATGCCTAACTTGGACAACCTACATGCTTTCCTCACATCTTCAAGTCTTTGCCTCTTTAGGCCCTAGCCTCTTTGAGACCTTACCTCTTTAGGCACTTTATCCTCATTAGGCCTTCGCCTCTTCAAGCATACCAGCCTCTTTAGGCCTTCACGTCCTCAAGTATACTAGCCTTTTCAGGCATGCCAACATCTATAAATGCTCTAGCCACTTCCAACTTTTGCCTCTCCAGGCTTTTGCTTATTCAAGCACTCAAGCTTCTTTAGGCTTGGATTACAAACCTTTCTAATGATCTCATCAAATCAACCTCCTTAGATACTTTCTTTTCCGACCTTATCACTAAAGAGAGTAGGGGGTAAGTGTTGACAAGCGTTTTTTGATAATTATTATTCGTGCTTATATTATCTAGCCAATTACTTAAGCCTAATCCAATAATCTAGTCTAAGTACAATTTTCATTTACTTGCTATAAATACAAACAAGACTCCCAATTAAGGGGACCCTTTTCCATTCTTTGATTCTTGATAACACTTTACAATTCTATTCACATGACAAGAGGGATGACTTAAGCATTGGAGTGATCGCACTGAAGTACCCTCTTATACCTCCCGTAGCTATTTTCTTGTTTTGTGGGTGTTCGTGCACGGGAATGAAAATCACCAGTGAACACCTAATCTTACTAAACAATAGTTGTTCTTTAAGATGCTTACTATATTGAATTATCAATAGCTTTGGGTTAGGCTTAACCCAATCATGCTTATCACGTAACCAGTATTATCTTCCTCTTCAAACTCAAGCCCCTATCCTATCGATGCCATATCAACATATATAGCCAATACAACCCACATGTTTGTTAAGTACTCAAATTCACCATGACTCTAATTTAGCAAGGCCATCATAGGATCACCTGCTAGTTGATGTGCCTTCAATTTTATGTAAGTAAGCTCTTGAGGCTTAGTTTCCATCATTTCTTGAATTTTTTCTTTCCTTACTTTACCTTCTAGAAATAACTAATAAATAGCCAGTTTTGTGAGAATTCTACCCTAAAGGTTCACTCCCTATAAATGTCCCTTCTTCTTAAGGAGCCAAGCCATTTGCTCAATTGGTATGGGCTCATTTAGATTAATTTCAAGCTCAGGTTTCTTTACATTAATTATGATAATTACCAAAGCATGATTTACTAGTGGTTGTTATGGACATTAAGGGCCTCTATGAAGTCTAATTGTACCATAACGGCATCTATCATGCCTTAGGTTTTGTTCTTGAGCCTTTAGCATTTGTCTATGGAATGTCTTACTTGCCCAAGGTGATAACCGCATCTAACATTAGAATCAAAGTTTCTAGGTTTGTACCTTTTGTTGGATAGTTCAAAGTCAATCAACCAATCAGCTCTAAGGCAAGTTAGAATATGACTAAGGGGGATTGGTAAGTTGGCAAATTTTTTGGGGGGCATTTGTTAAGTTGTTGGGTTTTGATTAATAGTTACTATATACACCATAGGTTTCTTTCATCTGTTGATTAGCTTAGTAAGAATAAGTCTCTTGTTTAGGGTAATTGAAGTTAGTTGTTTGCTAGATGTAATAGTGCTTTCTATTCTATACCTTATTGCCATTACTTCCACAAAATTGGCTGAGACAAGTGGTGTAAGATGCATAAAATAGGTTTCTAAAGTGTATTGATGAAAGTGAAGGTCAACTCCTTTTCAAGGATTAGGGTAGATACTTATGTAGCTTAAGCTCTCTACCTTTAGGCATACTCCATGAAAGATTCATCAAACTTCTTACATAGACTCCCTAAATCCCACATGAAGGGGGATATTTCAATATTGAACTTATACTACTCATAAAAAGCCCTAGTAAGCTTTTATCGAGTCTTGATATGGTTGAGATCAAGTTGAGCATACCAAGTTAAAGCAAGATCGATTAGGTTGTCTTAAAAGGTCTAAACCGTTAACTAATTGTAGTGATTATACTAGCTCATTTTCCTAACATACAAATGAGTGTGCAACTTTAGGCATTCAATTCCATCATAGTTATCAAAGTTAGGCACCTAGAACTTATCTAGGAAAACTGAACCATCTTGTATAGCAATATCATTGATACTTACTTGTTCAAATTCCTTATTGAGACATTTGGAATTGACTCGAAGCCTACCTTGATTGTAGATATTTTGAACTTGTCATCACATTCTTATAGATTTATGTTGATTATTTTTCCATGTGGTACTTTAGAGTTTTCCCTAAACATGGGTTGCGTTGCACTCAAGAGGCTAAGATTATTAATAAAAAAGTCAATCTTGTCATCCATACTCTCCATTGACTAGTCCAAAAGATTGACCCTTTTTCTTAGTTATCTATTCTTTATTGTCAATATTGCTAATGTTACTAGCATTCCTAGTATTGGTTACTATCTTAGAACTTAGTTAGGTGACTATGAGGCTTCACTTTGGAATGTACTACTTGCAAGGCATTTTGAAGAACCTGAATAGAGGCAAACTCTCAAAGCTCATTAGGATGCCTTTTAACATTTGTTTATTTTTCTATCTTTTTCCTTTTTCAAATTTTTCTATTGTCTATTCTATCTTTTCCTTCTCCTCTTCTCTTTTTTCCTTTATTTTTTTACTTTTGACAAGTTTATTTGTTGAAGTGAGAAAGAAATAAACATGTAAATTAAAGCAACTAAATAAATAGAAGGAACTTAAATAAACGGAATAGATAAATGAAAGCAACAAAAATTAGGCTAAGGAATAATCCATAATGTGGCAAAATTAAGTTCACTATATTTATATCATAATCTTTTGGGGTTCAATTACATGGATCAAATTTCCTTTGTTCCTAATCTAAAAATCCTATCGAAACAGGAAATAAAGTAAAAGAAAATCTATCCTAATTCTTTCTAGCTTGTTTCCCTCCCTTTAATTGATCTTTCCTTGTTTCATCTACTTCTTCTTCTTGGACTAGTTGGATTTTAGAGGGGTTTCTAATTCCCTAATTCTTTATAGGGCCTTCTTCAATTGGGCCTCTAAAGCTTTGGACAATAAGGTGGATTCTTTGCATTGATCTTTATAAACCTTCCTCAACCTTTCAGCATGGTCCATAATGACCTCTATCTTAGCTTATATGCCATTCCTAAGGCCCTCATTTTTTAAGTGACTTGATTAGGTGTAGGTTACATAATATCTGGAACTTTGAATTGCTTCTGACCTACTTCTTTGAGATGATGAAAGATGTATTCTTTGGCGATAGTCCATCATGGTCAAAAATTAGGCTTACAACCTTGTTTCTCCATAAAGCCTAAATACTCAACAGTCTGGTTTTCCTTTCAAAGACCAAGATGTAAGGATTTCAATAATCAAGTGTAACCATCTCAAGTGAGGGCATGGGAAACTATGTTTTGGACTAAGGCAACTTAGCAAATCACAGTAGTTTGGTGGTAACCAATGCAATAGTATAATTCGATCAAGCGGATTGTTTCAAAGTTTTTATAGGCTCATATCATAGCAGAGACAAGGTACCACCTAACAACCCTTAATATATCGTTAACATAGAAATTATAGAATACTTGTACCCAATAATGAGTACGAATATCTTTTAGCCATTTGACCCTCTCAACAAAAGATTCAATGAGGTCAATTCATGAGGCAAATTCCCTTAAGGTACAATCTAACATGTGATTGACAAACCAAGTCATAAGGCCATATTAGTCTCCAAATTGCCACACCTTATCTTCTTAAAATGGTTCAATGAATGGATATGTTCTGCTAAGAGCATAGGGACATAAGACTTCCCCTCTAGGAATTGTGCAACTAACTCAACAACCCTGAAATGAATATGGTGAACACTAGTAGGAAATAACACAAGCCTAAATACAACCAAAGTGAAGGCATGTATATGGTATTGTTGATAGGCTTCATACCTTCCATAATTAAGACCAAGCTTTTCTCAAAAATTATATTAGATAATGGACCATTCCATTATGTCATACATCTTCAAACAACTTCCATTTTGTCTTGTTGATGCCTAATCTACTTCGATTTTGCAAATCCCTAACAACTTACTAAATGTTTTGATTAGGCTAACTTCAAGATTGTGAATATAAATGTTATCTACATCAAATGAGGCTTTTAGTAATTGAGTATACTCCTCAATGGTTGGGTATAATTAGTGAAGCCCAAAACAAAATGTAATTGCCTCTAGACTCGAAAAGTAAATAAGGGCCTATACTTTAGTAACATTAATGTTGACTGAAAGTAAGGATAAAATGAGCCTTAGCTTCCCCTTGATGATTTCCTATTAGATAAGGTTGAATAGCACATACTACCTTTAAACCACCTTTTTGTTACCCATGGGCTCACAAACATGAATCTCTTTCAAATGGGCCTTTGAATTAGAAAGGTTACTTGCTTAAAAATTTACACATATAATTACAGTACAAGTTATATTCCAAATAAATATAAGGAATTACATCAAAAGCTACAACAACTTGTTATAAGGGTTATAAGGACTCATAAAAATGTACAATGACTTGCTAAATGTTACAATAACTCCATTGGATTGCAATTTTCCTTTTATAGGTTTGTCACATTATGAATATTAGTTAACCCATGAAATGTTGTGAATGCAAAATGGTGATTTCTAAATGGTCTTTAAGTTACATGGTGATGGGAATCAAGCTACAGGACCCTTAACCCGTAGCCGAGCTCAACGACAAGAGGGGCTGACAAGACAAATTTTTATATTCTAACTAACCCCTGCCGAGATCAGGTACTTCTTTATCGAGTTACCTCTAATGTCATGACGTATGATCGCCTATTATTTTGTGGTATACTGAGTTGACAATTACTCTTTATTACAAAGTCGACCAATTACTCGGCATCTTCCTTACCGAGAAGCCGAGAGAGAGACACCGGGCTGATTAAGCTATCCTTACTGGAATAAACCCATCTATCCATACTCTTTGTCCATATCTCCTAACAACTTTGCCAATGTCGCATCGCAAATGTACAATATCATTGTAGAATCTATAGCACCAATATTATTTTCCTTATATATTCATTTTTACCCTTTTGTATCATTTACATTGTCCTTTTAGGAAATGCCCTTTTTATCTTTTCCCTTTTTAGGTAAGTTGCCTTAACTTACAGGTATAAATACCTTTATACTTATAACTGTAGAAGATCAGATTACCTTCGATACACTTAGTACTTTCTTCTTTGCATAAACACTACGTGTTTACCCTCGGCATTACTCTTATCCTTTCCCTTAAGCAAGATTAGGAGGCAAGTAACCTCATTAGACCAATTCGTGCATCATATCTAATTATGACATTATTCTTCGAAAGTTCATTTGGTGTGTCATATCCTTTAGAGCTATTTGTAGGCTTTTGCATACTGTTTTCATTCATCATTTCTTTACCCTTTTGTACCTTTTGTACCTTTTCCCATTAACCCTTTCCGAGCTTTTTGTAAGCTGATACCAATTCAGTAACTGGTCTTATCTGTTGTTGGTCATATTTCGCATCATCTTGGTATCAGAGCAAAGGTTGTGTGTAAGCTGTAGTTAGTTCTTTTTTAATTCTATTGTACTCTGTTTTACATGTGTGAAATAGAGTCAATTACTGTATTCATTTAACTACTGTGTTATTAGTTGTTCACTTTCTGAAGTGTTTGTTTAAATCTTGAATCTAAGAGAAAATAATAGACCCAAGTATGAATGTTAATGCTGGTGATGACAGTGGAGTTGTCCACCATGGATATTAATCTCAGGGAACTCCTAAAAGTATTGACAAGGACTTGATGAGATAGTTAACCTTTTGGTAGATCTGACCCAAGCTGTTCATGTCCTGTCTTCCTAGCCACTAAGGCCGTGCAAAACACTCCATAAGCTACTCAACTTATTAAAGATCAGAACCCAGCTGAACCAATTCGAGGTGGAGGTATTGGTGGACTAGAAAGGCGAAGAATAGACTTGAGAGAGCTAAATGAGGAGGAAGAAGAGTATTTTGAAGAGGAGCGAGTATGAGTCCCTAGAGCATCCGACCATGTTAAGCTTCGGATTCCAAGTTTCAATGGATCTAGGAATGGTGATGAGTATCTAGAATAGGAAGAGAAGGTGGAGCTTGTATTTTGGTACTATCAATATGAAGGCTATGAGAAAGTAAGGATTGCTGCTGTTAAATTCTTGAGATATGCTGCCATGTGGTGGAAGAATTTTCAAGCTACGAGAAGAAGAGTCGAGCACTGGAAGATTAACACCTTGCTCAAGATGAAGAGAGCACTTAGAAACAGATTCATGTTAGAAATGTATCTCTAAGATGCTTTCACTTGACTTCAGGAGCTAAGACAAGGAGGCCGAACTATTGATGAATACGTTCAAGAATTCCAAATGATTATGATAAGATGCGAAGTGGAGAAACCACTAGCCCAAACAATCTCAAGATTTATTACTGGGCTATGAGAAGACATCTGAGACATTGTGAAGCTCTAACAACTTGAAACAATGGATAAAGCTATTAGGATTGCCCAATAAGGAGACAGGTAGAGAAAGAGCCGATTAACGACTAAAATGTTGACTATCTGACTAGGACAAGCAAGTCACCGGACTCTACCGAGTACCGAGTCGAGTAAAATGGTTGATGTTTGAGCTGAGTTGAAAAGCCAACTTGAAGATGTAACACTGACCTAAACGAATGAGAAGGGGTAAGGGCCTATTAAGAAGACCAGCTAAATTAAGTGCTTCTTGTGTTAAGGGTTGTAACATATGGCTGATTAGTGCCCGAACTGAAAGACTATGGTCATTAAGAGAGACATCCAAAATTTAGACGTAAAGAGCACAGATGAGGAACCCGAAAAGGAGGATCTTGCTGAGAAAGAGTTGATTGAGGAAGATGTGTATGCTGAGGACTTGGATCAGCTACTCATGGTTGTCTAATGTACTATAAGTGTGGAACCCTCACGAGAGGAGGAGCAAAGAGAGAACTTACTTCATTTTACCTACAAGGTAAATGATCAGACGTACACCCTCATCGTGGATAGTGAGAACTACACCAATGTGGTGCCAGTTGACCTTGATTCAAAACTGAGGTTACTGATTGTTGTACAACCGAAGCCATACAAGTTGCACTGGTTAAATGAAAAAGGAGCATTACACGTCACTTGATAAATAATACTGCCGATCACTATTAGCAATTACTTCGACCAGATTCTTTCAGACATATTGCCTATGTACGTATCCCACATATTGCTGGAAATACCATGGCTATTTGATAAGAGAGTCATCTATGATGGTTATAGGAATACCTACATGCTTGAGAAGGATGATCGAAAGATTATGTTAAATCCAATGCTGCCAAGAGAAGTCCACAAGTTACAGACGAAACTTACTCATGGATCGAAGAAGGCTCTAGTGATGAGTAGAGCCAAGCTCCGAGAAGCCATTAATACCAATGAGTCGACCCTTCTGTTGGTCAAGAAACTACTGGAAATGAAGGAGCAGAATTATTTACCTTAAGAGGTGAAGGAACTATTAAATGAATATGCCTACTTATTCCTAGAATAGTTGCTAAAAGGGTACCTCCGACTTGAGGAATAGAGCATTGTATTGACTTAGTACTCGGTACTGTATTACTGAACAAGTTAGCTTATCGAACAAATCTCGAATAGGTTTCTAAGCTTCAATATCAAGTCAATGAGTTGTTGGAAAGAGAATACGTAAGACAAAGTCTCAGCCCTTGTGTTGTACCTGTACTTCTAATGCCGAAGAAGGATGGAACCTAGCGGATGTGTGTTGATAGCCAAGTTGTAAACAAAATCATGATCAAATACAGGTATCCGATCCCAAGGTTATAAGACATGTTGGATGAATTGAGTGGAGCCAAAATTTTCAATAAGATTGATCTCAAGTTTGGCTACCATCAAATTCGCATAAGGCTAGGAGACGAGTAGAAGACTATGTTTAATACTCAACGTGGACTTTACGAGTGGATAGCCATGCCTTTCGGCTTATCGAATGCCCCGAACACCTTGATGAGACTTATGAACCATGTACAGAGACATCTCATCAAGAAGTGTGTTATGGTATACTTCAATGATAACTTGATCTATAGTACTAACATGCCAAGTCACTGTAGACACATCAAAATAGTCTTAGATATCCTTAGTACTGAGAGACTATTTGGCAATTTGAAGAAGTGTTACTTATACTAGGAGGAAGTGGTATTCTTGAGATATGTAGTCAATAGAGGAAGCTTGCGAATTGATGATGAGAAGATTCGAGCAATTGTTAAGTAGCCAACCCCTATTACTTATGCCCACGTAAGAAGTTTTTATGGACTAGCCTCATTTTACCGAAGGTTTGTCCAAAACTTCAGCACCCTCGCTACACCACTTACTAAATTAACAAAGAAAAACACCAACTTCTAATGGGGAGAAAGGGAGGAGAGGAGTTTTGCTAAGATTAAGAAGAGATTGACCTCCACCCTAGTGTTAGTGCTACCTAACTTCAACAAAATTTTTTAGCTAGAGTACAACTCGTCAGGCATTGGAATAGGTGCTATCCTAATGTAAGAAGGCTAATCAATTTCCTTCTATAGTCATAAGCTCCAAGGACCCCAATTAAATTACTCCATGTATGACAAAGAGCTCTTGGCACTAATCCGAGCACTACAAATGTAGCAGCATTATCTACTGTAGCGAGAATTTGTTATATATACTGACCTTGAGTCCTTATAAGGTGGGTTGAATTCCTTAAAGGATTCAATTTTGTGATCAAGTACAAGCAAGGAGAAAGCAACATAGTTATAGATGCTTTTTTAAGGAGGCATGCATTCTTATCAGAACTACAGACTAAGCTATTTAGTTTTACGAGTATCAAAGAATAGTACTCTGAAGATCCACACTTTGGACCAATAATATTATAATGTGTGAATGGAAGGACAATGGACAAGTATTACGTGGAGGATGGCTATCTGTTTTGAGGGGGAAAACCATACATGCTGACTTGTTCCCTACGGGAATTATTAATTAAAGAAGCCCACAGCAGAGGACTTTTCAGACACTTTAGAGAGAGAATGACCTATGAACTATTGAATGGTTGATTCTATTGGCCGAGAATATGAAGAGAAGTACACCAAGTGGTCGAAAGCTATATTGTGTGCAAAAAGGCCAAGTACCAAGCTGAGCAATGGGAAGCAATGCCTCTACCTGCTTCGACGAGGCCATAGACTCAATTAAGCATGGACTTTGTTCTCAAACTGCTGAGAACTACCTAAGGAAAAGATTTTGTAATGGTCGTTGTGGATCAGTTCAGTAAGATGGCATACTTCATTCCCTATACCAAAATTAATGATGCTTCGGCTATTGCTTCATTTTTCTTACAAGAGATTATGTAGATATACAGAGTGCTAAGAAGTGTAGTCTCCGATAGAGACCTGAAGTTCTCAAGCCATTTTTGGAGAACCCTATGGCATTAGCTGGGAACCAAATTAATCTTCAATACCTCCTATTAGCCCTAAACTGATGGCAAAAAAAAAGGTGGTTAATTGTACTTTGGGTTCAATACTCCGAATTGTAATAGGCAAGAACTTAGTTGATTGGACATCTGCCTACCAGTAGTCAAGTTTGCTTATAACTGAACCGTACATGACACCACTAAGCAAAACCTCTTTGAGGTGGTCTATAGATTTAATCCTAAGTTGCCCTTCGATCATGCCCCTATAACCACACCCATATAAGAGGAACCCGATGCCTCGGCTAGAGTACAATCTCTTTAGCACATTTATGACAAGGTTACTCAGCACATCAACCAAGCTACCAGAAGAATGAGAGAAAAGACCAAGGGAAGATCGACCAAACAATTTCAACCAAGAGACTTGGTATAGTTACACCTCAGCAAGAAATAGTTCTTGAACATAAGGAAGAACAAATTATCTACAAAAGTAAAAGGACCTTTCAGAATCCTCTAGAAAATTAGTGACAACGCCTACAAGTTAAAACTAGCTAAGGACTATGGGGTTTTTTATGCCTTCAACATTGCTAACCTCAGTTCATATCACCCTAACGGAAAACTGAGCAGATACCATTCAGATTTGATCTTAAATCCAAAACAACCCTGAAGTAATGATAGGAATCAAGCTATGGGGTCCCTAACCTGTAGTTGAGCCGAGGATTAGAGAGGCTGACATGACAAATCTCTATGTTCCATTCAACCCCTACAGAAGTCGAGTACTTTCTTATCAAGTCACCTCTAAAACCATGCCATATGATCGCCCATTATTCTGTGTTATGCTGAGTTAACAATTCCTCTCTATTACTAAGTCGACCAATTACTCGCCATCTTCCTTACCAAGAAGCTAAGAGAGAGAGACCAAGCTGACTAAGCTATTCCTACTCTGACAAACCTATATGTCCATACTCTTTGTCCACATCTCCTAACAACCTTACCAATATAGCATCGCCACGTGTATAATATTATTATAGAATTTATAGCACTAATGATTGTTTTCCTTATATATTCATTTTTACTCTTTTGTATCATGTATATTGCTTCTTTAGGAAATGCCCTTTTTGTCTTTTCCCTTTTGGGCAAATTGCCCTAGCTTACAAGTATAAATACCCTTATACTTATAGCTGTAAGAGATTATATTACCTCTAATACACTTAGTACTTTCTTCCAAACGTAAACACTCCTTATTTACTCTCGGCATTACTCTTATCATTTCCCTTAAGCAAGATTAGGCGGCGAATAACTTCATTGGACCAATTCGTAAATCATATCTAATTGTGCCATAATTTCTTGAAAGTTTCTTTGGTGCATTATCTATTTATAGGTTTTTGCATACCGTTTTTGTTCGTCATTTCTTTACCCTTTTGTACCTTTCCCCATTAACCATTTTTTAGCTTTTTGTAAGCTTGTATCCAGCTAGCGACCAGCCTTGTCTGTTTTTAGTCCTGGCTTGCATCATGTGGCCTCATACATTTTTGAAGAAATAATTCATAGACCACATCAAAACTTGATTGGGTAGCCTAATTAATCCCAAGAGGTAGTTTCCCACAACACTTGAAGGCTTAAACAATAGCCCCCTCCAACAGTCGTAGCATGCCCCAATTCTAATCATATCTAACATACGTTTAAAGAAAGAAGCTTCACACCATCTCCCTTCTCCCCTCTACAAAAAATAAATAAATAAATATCCCTCGATGGCCTATTGGGATTTTCTTATTTTTGGATTTTTGTTACAAAATTAGAACTCAAATCAATACAATTATTTTACAAGAACACAAAATGAGTAAAGGAAAAAGGAAAAGCCCAAATTTGTTCAAAACCAAAGTCTTAATTGATTAGTTTATGGACTTCTTTTATGGCTAGCCTAGAAGTGTCCCTAATGAAGTCGCCAAACTATAGAGCTAAAAATTTGATTTCTCTCTTTTATTAACCCAATTTATATTAAGCTTGACCCGCTTAATATAAACCTCTCAGTCAAGTCAAGATTTTAATTTGAAAGAGTAGTCTCTACTTGATTGAAATTAGGAAAAAAGTGAAATTAGGGTCCATAGGTAGATGGGCTTAATTTTAGCTACTAGCTTCCAATTTTCTATAAATCAAGTTTAGAAAATAGAAATTAGCGATTGATTGGGCTTAAAAGCTATCTTAGTAAAACTTGAAGGTTTCAATAAAAGAACTCCATAAGATAATTATATGGGCCTTTAATTTTATTAAAAGAAATTCAAATAAAATAGGCTTTTGTTTATTTCAAAAATGGAAATGATTTGGAGTAAGGGGAGGAGGGGAGGAAGAGGAGTATGGGGGGGAGGGGGAGGGGGTGAGTGTTGAAGGGGAGGTAAGTAGGGGACGGGTTTTTTATTTACTTAGACTACCTAAAGTGCCTACATAACTATGAAGCTGAATTAAGCACATATAATTTTTAACAAATAAAAATTTTAGTATGCAGGCTAATTTTGTTTGTTGAAAACTCTTATCACTTTAAATCATTAAGTTTTATTTATTTTGAATATCACATTTTTGGTTCACATCTGAAAAATCTACAAAACCCCTAAATTTGGGAAAGACTAATTTAAAT